>SWCR01000003.1:1346565-1978553 GCA_007556565.1 Elsinoe fawcettii | reverse complement strand
GAGGTTGAGAGGGAGGGGGATGGAGGGGTCGAGGGCGGGGAGGAGTGGAAGATGAGGAGCTTGAGGATTGAGATGATGAGGACGCTGGATGGGGTCAGTATGGGTGGGAAAGGGGGAAGGGGGGGACGTACAAGATTCCGCCGACGCTGAAGAGGAGGAAGAGGGAGAGTTTCTGGCGCATGGGGAGGTGCATTCTGGCTAGTGTAGGAAGGGGAGCGATGAGGATGATGAGATTCGTGGCAACGTTTAGTGCAGAGTAGAGGATGAAGATGGGTCCCGTGGGGAGGCATTTCCCTTGCGTGGCGTCTTCGACTCGTGTCCAATAGAAATTAATAGGCCAACAGGGTATGAGAGCGCTGCCTGTTGTCCACAATGCGTAGGGGATTAGAATGGCGATCAAGTACTTGACTAACTTCTTGAAACCGGATGTGACGAAGAGTCGACGATATTGAAAGACGATGCTGAATTTGACCATACTATTGGAGACATTGTATAGCCAGAGAAAGACCCACATCCAGTAGAAGAAGGAGCCGAGAGGAGGGACATCAGAGTCGGCCGTGAGAATTAGGTTGGTATATTTGAAGACTGGGCATGTCAGTAGTGACCTCCAGTATGGTAGTAGGACTGACTATTATTCAATGACAGCACCACTGCCAGTGACAAGACCCATGCCACAACGATAAAAACATCCTCCACGCTGTGAGTGCTGGTGAGGCTGAAATGTGAGTAGAGCCTCCCGACCACAAAACAAAAAGACAAGACCAGCAGCACCACTGCCGGGATGAATAATGACATGTTCACATTCGCCATGTCATCTCCAACATCGACCCCAGACCCACCAGTGGCCGCGCTCATGCTCGTGTTGCTGTGGACATGGTCGCCACCTCGAGCTTGGAGGTGGGCGCTCAGAGCTTCAAATGAAGTCACACCCAAACCCTTTGGTCAATATTACCCACGCCGAGGATTCTCTCATCGTTGAGGGCGTTATGCCATGTGCTGGACAACATACATAGTCAACGGTCAAGAAGACCGTTGGACTGATCGTCGTTCGCTAACACCAGTCGGGGAAGCTCGGACGTTTGAGTACGCGGTGTAGCAATATAGTGAAAGAGAAGATGACGACGTAAGAAACACAATTGCAAGACCGAATTGTCGTGTGAAGCTGCTCTCTCCCAAAGCAGAATGCATTTGTACATTCGTATCCTACAGAGACACCCACGCCGCAAAATTGGCATACGGGGTTCAACGGTCATCACAACCGTGCTCGGTTGTTAAACGAGGTTAAGCTCGAGCGAAGTTTTCCATACGGAACTCTGCACCTACCAAGAAGCAGTTGCGGTGGCAGTTGGGGGTGGCCCCAGTGCCACTCATTCCCCAAAGCGCACACATGGTTCTGCTAGCACCATTCGGACAGCTCGTTATCCTTCTCCCTGCGACTTGCCCGCGGTGGGACTGCTTCGATTCGATTCAATGTCGATCCTAGCGGTGCTGTTCTGACTGGCTCGTTGGTATTCTGTTTCGTAACGTCGCCACACTTCGGCGTCTCGTGCAATCTTCTTTTGTTGTCGGACAAAGACTTCGTGTTGACGCAGCCGTTGGTCAGCTTCGATGATGGAGCCAAAAGTCATGCTTGACATTTGGAGAAAGCTGGTCATGTGAGTCCGCTGTTTGCACTGGATGTCGATCGTGGTCATACGCTTTGAATTGCAACGTAAGCCCTCTATACATGGGACTAAAGGCGTATCCCAATCCAGCGGCGACTGCTCCAAAAAGACCCCACTATCGGCATTGTCAGAACTGATAGCGAAGAACTGCCTTGACTGATCGTCCTTCTCCAGCCCGGAATTGGTGCTCCCCGGCTGAATTGAAGAACCCGTTGCCATGCAAATTTCGAGAGAGGTCAAAATAAGGGATGAACTCATTGAGACATACACGTGCCGCTCCAGCAACGGCGCCACGGGCTGCTACCCATGCCGCTTCATCCGTCTCCGGGTTGTCGAGATGTCGATTGACCATGACGGGAAGGTGAGGAGGTCTCGGTATTGAATACCTGCACGGTATTTGATGGTATGTCGAAGGGAGACAGATGCCGTGAGGTGTAGTGACCTCGGCACGTGGTGGTGACGTAGCAGAGCCTCATTTGACAGTCTCAAGGGTCTGCGACATGGTTCAATGTCGTTCTCAACGCAAGTATTGTACTCATCTTTACAAATGTCGGACAACGTGGACAGAGTAGCTATTTTACCCTACTTTACTTTTCAAATACTATTCTTACTACAAGGTAGCTTTGCAAGTGCCCGATTCGTGAAGCACGTCGGCCTACAGGTCCCAAGACGAAACAAACAGCACAGTATCACGATCTGGATCTTGACAAATTCCAAGTCTACAAGACAAAGGAGATGTATTCACTGCAATATCCAACGAGTGTAACGAACATAGTATCAAACGATGGTCACCAGTGGGTCGCAAAGAGCGTGTCGTGTCATTGCCCCTCTCCTCACCTGGGTATCAATGCTTTTTGTTGACAAAGGAAAGGTTTCAAATGAGTGTTACGCAAGTCCTCTTAGCCTCCTTCCTGTGAGTCCCATCATGTTTCCTCCGTCTTCCCTCTTGTCCTTATCGTCATACGGCTGCTGGCCTGCCCCGCATTGCTGCTGGGAGCAGTAGGGGTACCCAGATCGAGTACCTGCGTTGTCATAGTACTGTGTCGTGTTTTCGGTACTGCTCTTCTTGCTACCGTCACTGTACCGGGTCGTCGTGGTTGTATTGCAGTTCAGCCAGTAGCCATGCTGATTCCACTTCTTTCGAGCCGAATCGCGAGCTCGACAGCATTGCTTGGACTGATCAGTGCCGACCGGAGTCGGTGCCGATGAGGTTACTGTCCCAGATGCAGCCTTGGAAGTATTGGAAGCCGGCATCGTTGATGGTTGTGTGCTTGATGCAGGCCCTTTGGTTGTACTCGATGGGTATGCTTGTGTGGTGGTTATCGGAACGCGGACTGCTGTGCTTGGTGCCGTTGGCTCGGTGCTCCTGCGGGATCGAGACTCTGGCGTCGCAGAAGGAAAATTGCCGGCAGGACTGACAGGTGTTGTACTACGAGTCTGACTGGTGGTCGTCTTCATGGCTATGGTCGTGGTACTGCTGGACTTGATTGAGAGGCCGCTGTCATACCCAGGTGCGACCTTCCGACCACTCACATCTCTCAAGAGTATACAGCCTCTGGAGCTCTGCTTGTATACGAAAGCGGCGCAAGAAGCCACCATATCGCATTGTCGAAGACAGCCATCATAGCTGCTCTGCTGGGTAGTGTCCACGGGAGTGCCCGTCAGATACTGCTCGCAGTAAATAGCATAATTGTCTCCCTTGTCCTGGCGATAGACGCCATCCCTAGTTGGTGTATCACGACAAGATCGTCCTTCTGACCGAGCGGACGTGGTCGCCGCCTGACTCGAAGTCCTCGATGCTGTCGTGACAGGCGTGGTAGACCAGGATGGTGAAGAGCTCGGCACTGTGGATGCGCCTTGACGAGACACGCTGCTTAAAGTAGCCTGTGACCTTGTCTGCTGAGCGCTGGAAGTCGTTGATGAAGACTTGGAAGAGGTGGCTGCCGGCGTGGTAGCTGGCCCAGATGTCTTGGCGGTGGATGTCGTCCCAGCCTGACTTGTCCGCGACGACGTTGCCGGGTTTGGCGCTGTTGTGCTCGGAGTGGTGTTTGCAGCGGTGCTTGACCTATTCGACGTAGTGACAACCCCCTGGCTTGTACGAGACGAGGTAGCAGAAGACGAAGGCGCCGTGCTCGGCGTGGTATTCTGTCTAATTGTCGAAGACACTACGGCTTGAGTACTGCTAGACGGTGTAGCTCGAGACGACGCCGTCGTACTTGGAGTCGTGGCAGGCTTAGTCGACGAGCTTGCGGTATTTGGACTGGACCGGCTAGAAGTTGCTGGTGCTGTGCCTGGAGTAGTCGTCGGCTTAGTGGCCGAACTCGAAGCAAGTGTCCTGCTGATACTTGACGTGCCAATCGTGCTTGACCGCTGACCTCGATAATTAATGATTCCACAATCATAACGCGATCCTCGGGAGACACTCTTTGCCTGCTTGTATAGTGCGCACCTACTGCCAAAGTCGACAAAACCTTCGCAAAGGCTGTCATTCTCGCAAGCTTCAAGACATTTCGAGTAGCTAAGCTCAGTGTAGTAGCGGTATGGATTACCATTGATAGTAGCGGAGCAGATGACATTCCAGCTTGCCTTACTAGTCCTGTAATCGCTACTTTCCCCACCCGGTGCAACCGATCGACAGGAGCCTGCCACTGGCGAGCTACTGGGCGCTTGGATGGTGGACTTTGTGCTCGGGAAATTACCAGCCGCGCTCACAGGAGTCGTAGCGGTTGCTTTTGTTCCCGATTGAGATGACTGCATCGAGCTAGAAGTGGTCGTTCTAGAAATACCGATGGAGGAAGATGAGGTGATCCTTGAAATAGTGCTAATTGTACCAATGGTTGAGGATGAAGAGGTCTTTGACGACGCTGGAGCGGCTGCCGTTGACTTACTGCTTGATGCACCAATCACTGTAGAGGATCGAGCAGTAGTCGCGGCAGATGTTGTTTGGCGAACAGGTGTGGTCGATGAAGTTGCCACTGTCTTCGATTGACTACTGCTGGAGACAGACTTTGAAGTCGCAGATTTCGAGCCAGTCGCGGAGCTGGAAGCAGTACTTGAAGGGATTGAGGTTGAAGCTGGGGCCTTCGCGCTGCTGGACGAGCTGATCGAAGTAGTCAACCCGCGTGTTGAGCTAGCTGATACTGATGACGCGGTGGCGGCTCTGGATGTACTGGCCGGCGATGTCTCTGGAGTTCGCGATGCAGATGACGTTCCTGACGCGGTCGTCTTCTGGATGACAGAAGTCGTGCTGGACCTTCTACCAATGATGATCCCGTAATCTCGATTAACATCTGAATAGTCTCCAGTAATCTTTGACCAGAGATAGCAGTAGGTGCCGTGGTCAAGCTTAGCTGCAACACATCCGGGGGTGTTCTCGCAAAGACTCAAGCAATCGCTGAATGAGTTCATATATACAGCGTTACTGAGGATATCGCCGAGTAGCCCTCTTTTACATCTGAGATTCCACTGAGCTCTACTGGTCTGGTAGCCATCAAGAGATTCTCCCGGGGCAATCGCATCGCATGAGCCTGGAGCCGCGGCGGTACGACTCGGCTTTACGGAAGAAGAAGTTCGGGTCGTGCTTTGAGCAATCGTGCTTGGCTTGAGTGTCGAGGACGACGCTGTTTTTGAGGTTGAGCTGGAACTCGTAGGGAACTGCTGGCCGGGAGAAACGGGTGTTGTAGTCCGCGTCAACGACCTTGATTCTGAAGTACCGGGAGTACTCTTGCTCGTGACGGACGATCTTGCCGATGTGCTACTTTTCGTGATCGAGCTTCCCAATGAGGGAACTTCGCTGGCGGTAAGAGTAGTCGTTACAGCAGCTGACGGTGTGGCGCTAGAAGTTCGAGATGTCAAGATCGCAGACGAGATCGGCGTTGTGCTTCTGCCTTGCGAAGATGCAGCCGAGGTCGCTGCGCTTATGCTTCGTGTAGACACATTCGAGGACGAAGCTGATGTTGTCGGTTTGATGGATGGATTTGAAACAGATGATGCTACAGTATTGCTTCGAGTGGACGAGCTGGAGCCTGGAGAAATCGTGGGAGCCCTGCCGGATGTGCTCGAAGAAGCTGGACTACCCGTACTTCTGTCGGTAGAGCTTCCAGATTGCGATGCTTGGGTAGAAATCTTTACGCTGAAAGTAGTGAACGATACCAGCACTGAACTTCTCGTGGTCATCGCTGACGATGAAGCAGAAGCTGTGACTTTGCTTGCTGTTGTTGCTTGCGACGAGACCTGTACTGTGCTTGAGCCCAAAGAAGGTGCGCTTCTTGTGCTGCTTCCGGTCGAGGTACCAGACAGCGACGATGCTGCAGAGGTGCTCCGAGGGGGTAAGCTCGCTGTGGTCGCCTGCGGCGTCCCTCTAGAAGATGTACTAGAAGTAGCAATCGGGCTCTTTGACGTCGTGCCAGCCGCAGAAGATTGCCCCATGGTGCTCGACTTGCTGTTGACAGTCTGCTGGGTTTCGGTCAAGGGATTTGAGGTCGATCCTGGAAGTGTGCCACTAGACGACGGAGCCGACTTGGTGCCTAATGCCGAAGATGATTTCGACGATGAAGGTGAAGTCGTGCCAGCTGTCCGAGCAGAAGTAGTCACCGTCGAGGATACGGAGACCGTTGTCGAGCCACCTGACTTAGATGAAACAGTCGAGGGGCGTGCTGATGAGGTCTCGCTCGAGCTCGCAGCTCGCGAAGATGCTGTAGATCTTGCAGACGTTGATGTGATGCCAGCACTGCTTGATCGGATCGTAGAGCTTGAGGTTCTTTCCGAGGACACCTTTGTGGAAGTGCCAGTGATCTTGCTGCTTATGCTCAGAGAAGCAGATGGAGCAGCTGAAGACAAAGAACCAGTCCCTTCACTCGGCTTGGACGTGGCTTTTGAGCTGGTAGACAGAGTCGAAGAAGTATTGATGGACTGACCTGTCGATTTCGTAGCACTCGACTGGGATAGGGTAGTGCTCTTTGTCTCAGAACTGCCTGAGATGGTCTTCGATTGTGAGCTCGATATTGTTGTCGGGAACTGCTGTCCTGGCGACACAGGCGTGGTAATCTTCGATGATGTGCTAGAGTATGAGGGAGTCGCACGAGATGTTGTGCCGGCTCCTGGCGTTGTGGAAGCTCGGCTGAACGAGGACGAAATAGCGGTTCCACTTGGAGAACTCGTCATCGCTTTTCCGCTAGTACGAGAGATAGCAGAGAATGAGACAGTGCTTGTATCGGCTTTACTCGTCGTCGAAGTCGATGGTTGCTTACTTGTGCCTGTCTTCGAGCCAGTAGCAGAAGCGGAACTCGTGGTCCCGGCTTTGCTGGTCGAGGCCGCAGAAGTTGGCTGCTTCGTTCCCGAAACTGTTGTCGTTGCTTTTGTCGAGGTCACAAATGAAGAGGTTGATAGACTGGATTCAATGTTCTCAGTCGTCTTTGAAGACGTGCTCTTTGACGCCGATGTGACCATTCCGCCACGTTTTAATAAGACTGCGCTGTCCCAATCGTCTGATGCTGTACCTGAGCTAGATCCGGTGTAAAGGTAACAAGCAAATGTCTTGTCATTAAATTTGATAGCGTTGCAGGTTGACGATTCTTCGCAAGCATCCAGACATTCTTTGTAGGTAGATCGAGAGATAGGCTTCAAATCGGCTGGACTTCCTGTCAATTGATAGTCACATGCAAGCACCCAATCGGCATGATCATCAACATAACGTGTGTTCTTGCCCCCAGGTGCGAGAGAATCACACGACCCAGGTTGAGGCGAGGAAGTCGGTTTGGTCGATGTCGTTGTTAGTGATGACTGTACGCCAGTAGAGCTCTTGGAGAAAGTAGAAGAGCTTTGCGACGCCCCTGTCGAGCTCATCGTTTGGCTTGATTGTGTGACCAAGAAAGTAGGAGTTGTCGACGTCTTGCCAATTGCCGTGGTAGTGGTTGAGCCTGAAGCGCCTTGTGTTGACCTAGATGAGCTCGAAGCTGTAGATGCGGTCGCCCTGGATATAGAAGATAAGAGCGGCGGAGATTGACTGCTCGACGACGCCTTGGTGGTCGAGGAAGTTTCCACACTTGTGCTGGATTGTTTGTTCGATCCAGTAGACCTGATCTTCGAGGACGTCACCTGCCCAGTAGACCCAGTCTTTGAGGATGTCGCAGTCCCGCTCGACCCAACGTTCGAAGTTGTCGCTCCTCCAGTCTTGGACGGCGTTGGTGACCCACTGCTTCCGGTCCTAGATGTAGTAAACCCGCCAGCCTGTGAAGTGGTTGCCCTTCCGGTTGAGCTAATTCTCGAGGATATTGTGCCCACGCTAGATCCAACCTTTGATGTCGTCACTCCTCCGCCTGATATAGTCTTTGATATACTCGCCCCTTCGCTTGATACAGTTTTTGAAGATGTCACCACTCCAGATGCAGTACTCGAGCTTGATATTCCACCAGAAGAAATTGATCGAGAGGTGGTCCCGACTGCAGTTGTCCCGACTGCAGTTGTCCCGACTGAATTTGAGCTCGTGACAATTGTAGCCTTCGCAGACGTTGTACCCTTACCTGTGGTGCCGGATCCAGCCGTAGTGCTGGGTTGAATGGAGTTACTGGATGTACGGCGTGCGACTACAACAGCGCTATCAGCATTCTCGGAGATGGTGCTGCCAGTCACTGACGAGAAAATGATGCAGTCTACAGTGCCTGTTTCGTACTTCAGGGCAACACAGCCTGTACCAAATGAATCGCATCGATCTATACAGGCAGCATAGCTGGACTGTTTCGAAATGTCTCGGGTGGCGCCATCATACACGCGACTGCATTGCAGATCGTAGGTAGTCTTGCTCGTGGAGTAAATAGACGTCCCTTCGTTGGGTGCGAGAGCCCTACAGGAACCAGCAGTAGGAGTTGCAGTGCCGACGGTGCCAGATTGTGTGCGGGACATCGAGCTCTCTACCGATACCGGACTAGTCCATTTCGTGGAAGAAGTACTGCTTTGCTCACTCGTAGATGCGACCTCGCTCGACTGGGATGTCCCAGAAGAGCTTTGTGTCTGCTGTGAGGTCGGATTTATGGTTGGTGACTTCGAACCGCTCGAGCTGGTCGCTTGACCTGGTCTACTTGTGGTACTTCCTGTCACTCGACTGGAGCTTTCGGAAACTGGTTTCGTGGACTGTGTGCCCGGTGTGGTATTAGACGTACTCGCTGTCCTGCTTATTCCGGATGATGCTGAAATGGTCTTGGTAGCGGAACTTGACGCACTGCCCTCGCTTTGAGAGGCTGTCATACGTCCTGTAGATGTCCCTGAGCTGGAGGTACTACGAACTGTACCAGAGCTACTATCTGCTTTGCTGGACGTCTTCGGCGTAGTGGTCGGAAATTGCACACCTGGCGAGACTGGCGTTGTGGAAGAGTTCTGACCAATTGAAGGCCTTCTTGTCGTCACAGTCGAGGATACGCTTGGGCTAAACTTCGAGGTCGAGCTAGATCGAATGGAAGTGGAAGTCTGGCGTGTACTGCTTGAAACTGGGACGGAAGTGGCCTTGGATGAGGAGACAGCCTCTGATTTGCTAGTACCACTCGATGAAGGCACAGAAGTAGGCTTCGAGCTTGGAGAGCTGAAGCTGCTGCGCGATGTCTCGACCTTACTTGTACTCTTGCTAGACGTCGCTCTAGTCTGACCCGAAGGCTTCAAAGTCGTGACGGACCCCCCAGTATTTCCTGAAGAACTCGACGTCGACATGGACTTGCTTTGAGACGAAGCAGGATTCGTGACATCAGACGAGCTAATTTTCGTTACAGACGTGCTTGTCCCTGGTCGGCTGCTGCTCGTAGTCAACCCACTAGAAGTGAACATACTCTCCGAGATCGAGGCACCGCTTGAAATGGTGGGTCGAGTAGTCTTGGTACTCGACGACCCTGCTGAGGTCGTTTGCGATTCACCGGCACTCGGCGAAGCGGCCGTCCGTGTGCTACTGGTAATCCCCTCTTGACCGCTGCGTGACGAGCCCGTCTTGCTTGACTCAATGGCCGTGGAGGATCTGGTACCTGAAGTGCTCAGCTGTGACGCACTTGATCGGCTACTGGTCATGGTCGATTTGGTAGCAGTCGCTACTGTTCCACTCTTGTCAGAAGAGGTAGTACTTGATCTTGTGCTCTCCCCACTACTCAAGCTTGTTTTTGAGGTTGTGCTACTCTGAGAACCTGCGCTCATGGTTGATGAAGATGAGGAAGCAGGTTTCGCGGTAGTCATGCCTCTTTGCGTACTTGTTGGCCGTTCACTACCACTGGCAGACCTAGAGGTCGAAGCCATGGTACCACCAGGTTTGGCACTCCCAGTAGAGGTCAGAACAGATCTGGTGCTGAATGAAACAGAGACGCTGCTAGCTACGCTTGATCTATGTGTAGTGCTGATTTGCTTCGTAGATGAAGAAGCTGTAGTGCTTCCGGATCTTGTTGAGCCGGTAGCGGAAGTTATGCCAATCGTCCTTGTGACCGAAGCTCCTGAAGACCGACGTGAAATTGAGCTTGCGCTTCCTGATACATTCTTCGATGTTTGACTTGACAACTTCGATGCCGACGGAGTTCGAGAGGAGCTCGCAAGAGAAGAAGATTTGGCTGATACAGTACCAGAGCCGGAGCGTGTCGACGAGGTCGACCCACTGGAAGAGCTTGGGAATTGAGATCCCGGCCTGGTCAATATGATACCCGAGTCAGTGTTAGGATCAGATTTTGTCCTGGCGGCGGAGTCATAGAGTTCGCACCCGCCCACGATGGGCGAATAAGTGTATCCAGCACAGCGGAGATTAGCTGAGCAAGCATCCAAGCATTCATCAAAGCTCATCACCGGGATCGACATGATGGCGTCGCCATCAATCTTCTTGTTGCAAGCTAAGCGGTAGGATGGAGCGTCTTTGTCCTTCTTGTAGACCCCGTCATCCGAGGCTGCTAGCTTCTCGCATCTATCTAGCCTAGATGTGGCCGATGTTGACACCGCGGCGGACTGACTAGTACTAGTGCTTGTCTTTGTCGAGAAAGTGGATGTTGCCGATTCTGTCGACGTAGACCGCTCTGAAGATCCAGAAATAGTAGTACCTTTGGAGCTCGAGGCTGATCGACTGGTGACTGTAGATCCAGAGGGGGCGTTACTTTTGGATGTGGAGGGCTTTGCGGAAGGCGATTGGGAAGAGACAAATGATGTCGACGAGGTCTTTACAGATCCACTCTTGGAGGAAGCTAGCACCGTGCGCGTTGTGGTGAGAATAGATGTGCTCTTTCCGGAAGAGCTGGGCTTTTCTGAAGTCACTCGTGTGCTTAAAGTGGCGGATGCTCCAGATTTGGTAGACAGCGCGAGCGAAGTAGTCGAGCTACCCTTCCCTGAGACGATGGTACTAGTCTTTGTCAAAGATGACTGGTCCGGAGTTCCGCTCTTGGAAGACGTACTTCCTCCAGAAGGAAAACTTTTGCTCGATGATCCGTCCGAGCTACTTGAGCTCTTCCCAGAAGACGTACCGGGACGAGTGGTCGCTACGGTGCCGGATTTCGTCATCGTGGTCGAACCGGAACCCTTGATTGTGGTAGACTTGCTCGTCTTCGAGTCTCCCGCTCGGGTCGATGAGGTCTTCTTGGACGAGCCGGTAGAACTGGTCGAGCCGGGAAGAACAACTGGTGGTGAGGGTGAATTGGATGCGCCTGTCATTGTCGAAGCCGTTTGAGTACTGCTAGGCTTTGATGTTGTCCCATCGTCAGTGGCTGCAGTAGTATCCACTTTACTAGTCATCGACGATGCCAGACTGGGCACGCTGCTTGATGATTCTGGGAAAATTGTGCCACTAGAAACGCTGCTTCCAATTGTAGTTGATGCACCGCTTAAGAGAGTCGATTGCTGCGAACGGGTCGTCGAGATGCTGTGATCTGGACTGCTGCCAGATGTCGCAGAAAGAGAAGTTGATGATCCAGAAGAGGTACCGGTCGATGTGAGTGAGGACTCCCCCGTCGTCGATGGCACACCTTGAGACGATCCAGATGTAAGACTTGAGCTTTCCGAACTCTCCGAGCCGCTCCGGCTTGAGGACAATGAGGTCTGACCAGCTGATGTTAATGTGGCCAGGCTTGATGTCACAGATCCTGACACACTGGTGCTCTTCGTGGTTGCCATTGCTGATTTCGATGTACCAGATGGGGCGACCTTGACGCCGCGCTGACCAACGACAAAGCCTGAATCGCAGTCATCCTCGTCTCCACCATTATGTGCCTTGCCATCATACAAAACACAAAGGTTCTTCTTCCCACCAGTAAAAGTGAACGCTGTGCACTTCTGGTCTTCGGTACAAAGCCGAAGACATCTGGCGAAACTGTTGGCCGCGAGCTTTGAGTAGTATTTCCTCCCGCGGACGGTCCAGCGACACTTCAGCTTATACTGGATATCGGTATCATCGGTTGGGTCATCGTATGGGTCGCCCTGGGACCTGAGCTGAGCACAAGACGAGGGTGCTGGAGTACCAGAGATGGTGGCTCGACTGGTAGTTGGAGAAGTGGCTTTTGGAGTCATTTGGGTAGCTGTTGAAGATGCCATACTGGACCCACCGGCCGACGAAGACGACGAGTCCTGGCTAGATTTCGTTGTTGAAATTGTTGCGGACGAGGCTGATTCTCCGCTTGATGTGGTGATAACTCCCGACGTTGATGGGGATCCTGTAGCGCTTGAGACAGAAATGGAAGAGGACGCTGTGAGTGATCCACCGCTAGAAATGCTGGAGGAACTTCCGTTCTTGCCACGTATCACGCTGCCACTGTTAACTCCAGCGTGCTCATAAGTGTTCAGGATCTTGTTCTTGAGGTAGCAGATATCTGATTGTTCATGATAGGAGAAGGCCAGACATTCTGGATCGGCGCTACAAATGGCGAAGCAGCCTTCGTAAGTGTCGGATCTCTGGTTGCGGTAGTCCCCGTCAGAGTAATCAGTATTGCACAAAACAGTGTATTCTGGACCGTTCGGACTCGTGTACGTCGGGGTCAAGTCGCCGCAATCTCGGTTGCCAGCACTCGGAGATGGAGATGCTCCGCTAGCCGTACTGCTGCCTGTCGAGCTACCAGCGTCAGATGACTTGCTACCCGACACTGATACTGATGATGGTGATGCGGAAGAGGAGGAGACAAGATCCGAGCTTGTGCTTGCAGCACCAGTGAAGGACGTTGATACGGGAGTCGACAAGGAGGAAGTAATGCTACTCGCTCCGGATGAGCTGAACATGGTGCTGCTTTGACCAGTACTGGCCGACGGTTTGATGACCGGTTTGAGACCAACAATACTTGCAGAATCAACGCCGCTATGTAGTCGACCCTCGTTGACCTCATCCTTTAGATAGCAGGTCTTGGAATCTCTCCTGTAGGCGAAAGCCACACAGGGTTCGTCCTGAGTGCAGATGTCGAAACATCCTTCGTACGTATCTGATGGACGAGTATCATAATCGCCACCATAGATATCGACCTGACAGTACAGTTGATAGACAGGTCCAGAACTCTTTTGATACGTTGGACCCTTTGATGCGAAAGACTTGCAAGATCCGGGCATTGGACTGGCGGTCGATTCGTCCATCGTGGTCTTGTGTGGTCGTTTTGATTTCTTGGTAGTCGGGGATTCGTCTGTTGACGTCGACGACAGGAATGCAAGATCGACGTTGTAATTGTCGTTGATCTGTCCAATACGGCTCTTGAAGTAGCAAGTCTGCGCTGCATAGGCAAAACCTACACAGTCCTTGAACTTGTCACAGAGTTCGAAGCAAGCGGAGAAGGTCCTGGAGAAAGCATTTCCGATATCGCTGAAACCCATTTCGTCGTGACCACATTTCACTTTGTATTTGCGGTTCCCGTTGATGGTATAAGTGCTCTGTAGGGATCGACATGTCGCTCCGGGAGATTGGCTCGGAGCAGGAGGGGCGGCAGTGCCCATGTATGCAAGATCTGCCCCGGATGGGGAGACGACATTGATGTCTCTGTCCTTGAGAGCCTTCAGGTAGCAGATGCCGCCAAAGTATGAAAAAGCAGTACAAGTGGACTCCGCAGCGCAACAAGTGAAGCATCCCTCGAAAGACGGCGAGTACTTAGCGGCGAAGTCCCCTTGGCCCGGAAGATCCGAAGCGCAAGCCACGGTATACTTTCGCCCGGATGCTGCATCACCATAGGAATTGCCGACATCTTTGCAGGACCTGGAACCATCAGGCGACGCTGTCGATGATGGCTGGATACCCGAGGACGCAGGTGCAGAGGTCGGTCTGTTCTCAATCGATGAAGCTTCCTCGGCGCCCACCTCACGAGCACCCCAAACAGTATTCTGGTTGGCGACACCGACATTGCCCTTCATGTAACAAGCTGCCCCTGATAGAGAGACGGTCACACAACGAGTGTTGGCCGCACATCGCTCAATACAGTCCTGGAAGCTGTTGACGTACACCATCCCAATGTTGCCACCCGCATGATCGATACCGCAGGCAATGACGTACTGTCGGTTGTTCGCAGCGGTGTAGATAGTTCCATCATCCTTGGGACAAGAGACGTCCTTTGGGGCGAAGGACGGCACGGAACCTTCACTCGTTGTTGCGGTCTGCGAGATGATAACGATCGGAGTCTTTGTCGAGCGACTCTTCTTGCTTCTACTCCTCGAAGTCATTGATGAATCAGGACCAGGACTACCAGGTGTGGCTGACCCTATTTCGCTGTTTGTCGCAGTAGATGAGACCATCCAGCCATTAGACTTGCCAGATGACGAAGTAGACTGAGACGCGGTCGCCGACGCAGTAGAAGACGGTTTATCTGGCGGCGCTGGTGTACCGGCCTCTTCTTGAACAGTGGTAGTAGTAGTAGGAGCTGCAGTTGGAGCTGTAGAAATTTCAGGTTGAATAATGGGTGCGACTGGCGTTGTTGTCTGACTGTCTGCTTCAGGAGATGAAGACAAGACGGAGGGCGATAAGAGGTCAGTCCCTGCTGATGGAGAGACAGATTGTATGTTCGTACTGGAGCTGGGTTCAATGTTTTCGATTTGCGTTGACAAGGGCGTTACAAGTGTGGAAGTCGTCGATGTCGAGGATCTGACATAGACGCTTGTGATGGCGGAAGCCGAAGAACGACTACCATAGTTGCCACCAGTCCTGCTACTGGTTTTTGGTCTAGGCTTTTTCCTGCTGAGTGTCAGTGATCCCTGATCAGTCTTACCGCTCTGCGTAGAGTAACGCCTGATGCCTTCGTCGCCGTCTGGCGTCTGTCTCTTCAAGAGATCTCGCCATTGTCGAGGCGCTGCTGCCACTTCAATGACGTTGATGCCAACCAGGGCTAGGCAAGCAAGGCCCTTCACTGAAGGTGCCATGATGCTCCGGACAATACGAAACGATGCAAACGAAGAACAAAAGACAAGTGAAACCCATGTTGGCCTCGGGATAGGAAAGACTATAAGAGAACATTGCCGTCGTTCGCCGATATAGGACGAGTTCGTTCAAGGTAGTATACATGACCGGATTGGCTATATGAAATCAGTTATGCCAGGCAGTTGTGTTAGTCAAGAGTAAAGATGTCGAATAATGCATTTGATTGGGCTATATCTCCTGGCGAGAATAGTACCGTTGTTGTAGCTAGTCTCGATAGTGAGCCTTTGCATCTCAACAATTTCGGAAGGTCTGATGTATGGTATAGCCTTGTAGGTGGAGTAAGTTGAGTGCCTGCAGGAACGGTAAAGCATGTTGCGGCTAAAGATGCGGGCCATCTAAGCTCAATGCTCAGCTAGGTTGTCGATTGCTGTCGTTGAGCAAATTGTAATCGCTGTTCGACAGAAAAGCAATTCAAGCGCCCCCATGATTGGCTTGCAGGCACTGCGAGGCAGTACCATTGGATGGAGCAGGGCCACTGAGGTGCCAGGGACCAGGGGCGCAAAAAGCCAACGTAGGTCGCAGATTTCACCCGCGCTGTTCCTCGAAGACAGTTTGCGTAGATGATTGCTCGATCTCTTCTATTGCATGTGGCTCATGCTTCAATATAGACTCTCCGGCGTCGGAACGATGCATGCGAAGGAATCCCGATATGCACGGTCGATACAGTGGATTTGAACGGCGTATGGATTGGATCTTTCAGTCCTCGTCGCTGTCTGCAGCTCCGACTCCGTTTGCTCCATTCGTGCCATTGACTCCACCTTCGTCGTCCTCGTCATCATCGTCGACGATTCGGGAGGGCTTGTTCCTACGCCGTTGTGCGACCTCTTCACCGTCTGCCATCTCCACATCCGCGGGCGAAGTGTCCCTAGCCTCTGAACCTGATTTGCCAGGCGCATTGTCAGCTTCGCTATCGCTGTCGACAATCTTCTCTGCACTCTTGAACTTTGCGTTGGTCTTGGTGCTTTTGCGCTCAAGCTTTCTCCGCTTCTTCTTCTTTGGCCTCTCAGCAGCATCTTCGCCCGTTGCTGGTGTCAAGCTTGATGTGCGCGCCCGACTCTTCCTACCTCCCTCCGCCTCCGAACCGTCCGACTCAATCTCACTGTCGTCGCCCTTCTTCTTTCGCTTGCCGACCTTCTTCTTCTCGCGCTTCCGTCTCTCGCCGGTCTCCTCATCTGTCGTGAGCTCAGCTTCGGCACGCTGTCTCTCCTCGTCTGCCTTGATCTCCGCAAGCTTGCGATCCTGCTCCATCATGCGTTCACGCTCCTCGCGTAACTTCTGTCGACGCTCTTCTTCCTCTTGGAGCACCCGCTGCTTCTCGGCTTCCCTGCGCTGTTTCTCTGCATCACGGGCTTTGCGAGCTTCGTCCAAGCGTGCGGCGTTCTTGTTCTCGTAATCTCGCTGACTTGTCAGGGCACGCTCAAGCTGCTTTCTGATGGTATTGCGGGCCATGTTGGCTCTCTGCTCGATATCGTTGCGTGGGAAAGGCGGGTTGGGCGACTTGGCAATCTCTGGTAGAGTTTCTATGGCCTCCTCAAGACCAGCCATAGCTGCCTCGACCTCGACTACGCTCCTGCCAGTCTCAGGCAATGCATAAATCGTGGAAGCAATTTGTGTTTGCAGAAACGCGACATTAAAGCGTATGTGGACTTGATCCGGCGCAGCCTCGACAGCGGTCTTGGTGTAATCTAGCGCGGTCTTGAGCGCTTGCAGACTCTTTTCTTGCTTGCCTCGGAAGTACCATACACGCCCCAGACAAGACAGCATTTGTGGATCGTTGGCTCTGTCTCGTGATAACGCGATCTCATAGCTCTCAATCGCTCGCGAGTACTGCTTGAGCTCGCAAAAGACGTGCCCAAGATTCATAAAGACGCTGGAATCTTTTATGCTGTCTTTCACCTTGCTGAAAACTTGAATGCCGCCACTGAAGTCCTTGCGCTCTTCGACAACAGCGATGCCGAGACCTTGGGCAGCATAAGCATTCTGCGGATCCAGTTGCAAGGCCTTGTCGAAGAATTCGACGGCTCGCTGATACTGCTTCGAACGCTTCTCCTTGTCTTGATCGGTGTCGCGCTTCATTTCTCGAGCGGATTGAAGGAATATGTTGCCCATGCCAGTCAAGGCGTACTTGTCGTGCTTGTCGTATTGCTGGAGTGTGTGCTTGTAGTGACGCTGTTCCTGATCCTCGGCCACGTTCAGTGTCCTCTTCTTGGAGCGATGTAGATACCAGCCATATAGCGCACGAACATCGAGATTGGACGGGTACGTGTCCAGAAGTTCTTTGACCACCTTGGGACCAGCTTCAGTAGAGTCTTGCCTAAGAAGAATATATGCCAGTCTGATTCGAGCATCAACGTAGGATGAATGGCGATCCAATAGACCCTCGTAGACCTTGCGGGCTTCGACTAACATTCCTTCTGCCTCGTAGGTTCGTGCCAAGTTGTAACTGATCGTGGTTACCAAAGCATCCGTGTCAATCTCGTCGTCCTTATCGCCGATCTTGACACATCCATTCAAGGCGCTCTGGAACAACTCTCTAGCTTGCTGATATCTCTCAGCAGAGAATTGAAATGCAGCGATATTGTTGATGAGCTGTGGCGGTAAAGACTCTCGCAAGATGGCATTCTCAGCGGCCTCATCTTCGGCATCGTCTGGTCGCTCTTCGTCAGGGATTTGGTCAAGCTCCATTTGTTCGACTTGCTGTAAGCATTGCAAGCTTTTGTCCGGTGCCTCGAGCTCGTACAAACGTGCAAGGTTGAGCAGGACGTTGGCATCGGGGGAAAGTTTCTTCTTGCTATCCTTCCATTGCATCCTTACTTCCTCAAGCAGCTTGATCGCCTTCCTCATCTCAGCGGTCTTGTCTTCCTTGATGACGGCATTCTGCTCTGAAAAGTACTCTTCAGCGTATAAGATGCCGAGCAAGGTCAAGGCCTCGACGTTCTTCGACTGTGAGGTGATCTTCTCCAAGCGGAACTTTGCGCCAGCAAGATCATTCAGGACAACCTTCAGCTGAGCTGCGCCGAATTTTGCCGGTAGATATCCACGCTCATCGCCACCTCGTGCTTGATCTGCACGATTGTAGAAGTCATTGGCTTCCTGCGTGTTCTCTTCGTAATGCGCTCTGCGAGCCAACAGATACCAACCGTCACTTGCGATCGCATTGACATCAGTGTAATCGATAGCTTGACGAGAGAGCCTTTCCAGCGTCGGCCAAGCTTTGCGAAGCAGGAAATAGTTGCCGAAGGTCGCGCAAGTGAGGGGAAATCGGTTGTCCATTTTGAATGCCGTTTGGTTGTACTGTGTCATGGCCTTTTGGTAGTGGTCCTTGAATTCAGGATCAGACGTGTGGAACTTTGCGCTTGCATCGAGATGATATAGACCAAGCAGCACATTTGCAACCTTAGAATCCCGGTTGACCTCCAAAGCTCGATGCCATGCTGCCTTCGCTTCATCCTTGTGCCCCAGCTGCCAGAGACAACATCCAAGCCCAATTCGTGGATCCGGCTCGTACATGTCTGGAGCGCGTTCGAGCGCAGTCTGGTACGCGAGATATGATTCGGCGTATTTTCCAAGCGAAAACAGCGTCCGTGCTTTTCCGATGACTGCCATCATGTTGCGTCCTCCAGAAGATCGTAAAGCATCTTCGAAACACTTTGTAGCTTGTTGTAACATGTCTACTCTTTCTGCTTGCGTTCTTGGTGCCAACCCTTGCTTCGTGGAGTGCAGGGCAGCTTTCAGAAGATAGAGGACGCCACGAGCGAGGAAAAGAGGCGGGTATGTCGGGTTGATTCTCGATGCATCGTTCAAGGTCGCAGTTGCTGCTGATATGAAATGGTCCTTGAGTCGAATTTCTGCTTCATTCTGATCCTGGGGTTTCAATCGAGGCGCATCTCGACATTGCCAAAGAATGATCCAACACAAGCATGATAGCATTGATAGTCTGTCATCCTGCCGAGATAGGGATGACATGCCACGGTTCAAGATATCGATCGCGAGATCCAGCTTCTTCTGCTTCGCATATGCCAGCGCAATTGTAAGCCAGTATGTCTTCGCTACCCGCTCGTTCTCAAGCAATGTGCAGAGCTCCGTCGGATCATCCATCAAGTCTTCGAGGTCTACCTCTACGGCTTCTTCTGCATCTCCACTCGAGACAGGAATATCCATCGCAGGAGGGATGTTTGAGAAGCGCGCGAATTCAGTGCCAGGCTCCGGCGAGCCGGCGTGGCCGTTGATGCCATTGGTATGTGGTTTGGTCGCCGCCATGGTGCTTAATCGAGCCGGTTTCTGTACTCGCAATTCAATGTGGTTGTGAAATGGCGCAGCTCAACGCAGCGCAGCTGGAGTGCTACCGATCACACCTCATCGTTTGCTAGAAGGTCGCGCCAATATCGTCGCAATGTACTAGATTGTCAATGTTATGTATTGTATGAGTCGTATTCGAGAGGTTGAAAGCCGTGCTTGGGGTGCTGAAGAGGTATGGCAAGTAGCATTGATAGAAAAAGCTTCGCATGTGAAGCTCACGTCGCGCTGTACGGTGAGCATAATATGTGAGAGCGATACTGATTCAGTCAACCGTACTTATACCACCTGCGCGGGACCATCTTGACTTGAATGGTAGCTTCGATCATCCCCCATGTCATGTATCTGGACGTGTATTAGCATCTCGATAGGAGCAGAACGTCTGCACTAGATAGCTTCTGGCTTGAAGTAGCTGTCATGCGATCAATGCTTTACTACACAGATTCCTGACCACTGCTAAACCACCATGTCGTGGATGCGCGAGAATGGCGGACACACGAACGGCTACGGCAATGGTCTAGGTAATCGCTATGATCTGGATGCCAGCAGTCGCGATACCAGCACGGATGGGCGCAGCCAGTCAAGGGGTCCGGGCGGCTATGGTGGTTTCGGTACGACAACACAACCCTCGCGAGTCACTGGGCCTTCATACTTGGAACGAAGACAGGCAAATCGGCGAAGCGGTGACCGTGCCTGGGACTCGAGTCGTAGTAGGAGTCGGCCCGCAAGAAACTTTACAGAAAGCGCAAGGAACGTCGAAGGTAGGTCAAAAGAAAATGAGCTGGAAGCACAAACATTGAACTTGCGCAGACATTCTGCGGTACATAGAGCAACAATGGGCCTTCATGTCGTCGGACTCATGCGTCCCGGTCAAGGTCGCTCTACAGCTCATGGATCAGAGCTCTCTCGGTCTTGCCGACCAGTATGACAGCTTCAGGCAGGTTCACCAGCAACTACAAAGTGCCTTGAAGGCAATTGTGAACGAGCATCATCAAGGGTTCAACAGTTCGATCGGTACCTTCCATCAGATCCAAGCAAGTCTGCAGCTCTCGCAGTCACGCGTACGAGAGCTCAAAGCATCACTAGTCGAGGCGAAAGGCAATCTCAGCGTTAATCGACCCGAGCTCAAAGCCTTCGCATCATCGAGCCAGAACTACGATCAGATGTTGCAGATGCTGAACCACATTGAAGAGGTGCAAGGAATGCCTGAAAAAATAGAGGCACAAATATCTGAGAAGAAATTTCTAGGAGCTGTGGATACTCTTCAAGAAGCGCTCAAGCTTATGCGCAAGCCGGAAATGGAGGAGATTGGAGCCCTGAGTGACTTGCGTGTCTATCTCGGAAATCAAGAACATTCGATTACTGACATCTTGATTGAGGAGCTCCACAGCCACCTCTATCTCAAGAGTCCGTACTGCGAGGAACGTTGGAAGCGATATGTTAGCCGCCAGGCTGGCAATGACATGATCACGACTGGAAGCGAAAGGAGGCAGCTCTACCGATTTTTGGACTCCACCGACCTCGTCCAGCCACTCAAAGAAGACTCAGGGCGCAATCCTGAGGCCGATTCTTTCTCGTACATACATCTCCTCATCGAGTCGCTGAGCAGGATGGGCAGACTGGACGTAGCGGTTGATGCTATTGAGCAACGGCTCCCTGTAGAGCTATTCAGAGTCGTCGAGAAGTGTTACGTGGAGGTTGAGCAACGACATCCGAATAACATGCGTATGTCTGGAGGGAAACGGCCGAATCTCACCACGATATGGCAGGATGATGAGCTTAGGCGCGAAATCGTCGAAGACATGCTATCATCACTGTACGCGCGATTCGAAGCCATCGCTGAGGGTCACCGCGTTGCACATGAAGTTATCGGAGGGATTTCGAGGCGGCATGGTGAACGAGATACATCGCTACTACGATCATTCAACGAGCTGTGGAAATTATACCAGAGCGAGATACGGTCACTGCTGCATGATCACCTGTCGAGCACCGGCGACTTGAGCAGTAGATCACGGCTCGACGACGATATCAACGCTAACATGTTCCGACCACATGCAAGAGACAGGAACAGGCGAATGTTCAAACTCGCAGATACCGACAAGAATTCCACGAGTCTATCAACAGAAAGAGACGATCTCGACTCAATTCTGAAGGCATCTGTGCCCGGCCTCGTGTCCCATGGTCTAGCATCTGTGGACCGTCTGGATGACCCTAACAAGGCCATTGATAGATCTGCTACTGGACACAAGTTGCTGGTGGAACCTAGCGTTTTCAACATGAGCAACTTGCTACCTCCGTCTCTGTCTTTCCTGACAAGGCTTAAAGAAGTCGTACCCACCAATTCAGATGTGGCTGTTAGCACCCTCACATCATTCCTGGACGACTTTCTTGTCAATGTCTTCGAGCCGCAGATGGAGGAGACATTGGCTGAAGGGTGCGGTGCAGCGTACAGTCAATCGGATGCTTTCCAAGAAGATCCCAAATGGTCGACCCAGGCGACCAAACCCATCTTCAAGAGCACCATCGAGTTGTTCCAGCTCATCAATTCTTTCTGTCGCATGCTGGTCTCGCTCCCGCCAAATCAGTCCTTTACTGAGCTGATCCTCGGTCAAATCCGCAGCCACTACAATCGGTTCAACGAGATCTATCGTGCAATCATCACTAAGCCTCAAACTGATAACAGTGCCTCACGGACACGTCGCAAAGCTGCTTCGCTAGCAGAAGGAGGTGATCTTCTCCCACTAATCAAGCAGCTTGTCAACTCTCCCTCAACCGCGCCGGCGGATCTCTGGAACCAAGAAACAACATCCCTCATCACCCTCGTCCAATCGACCAATCTCTCAGAAGACGACCTCCTGACGTCTCCCAAGTCCGTCCGTCAATTGGCCACCCTTGCTACCTCCGCCCTCTGGTTTGTCACCCGCCTGACCACTCTCCGCCACATCGACCCCCGCGCCAACACCGCCACCTCTCTCGCGGCACACCAGACCAGACCCTGGACAGACAGCACCTCAAGCGAACCCTACCTCCCTCTGTCAAACGACACAGCCAACGAATTCGATTCCCTCCTCTCCTCCTTCTCCGATCTCTCGGCCCTTATCCTACGTACCCTCCACCTGGAGCTGCGATTACAAACACTCGTGGGTATCAATCGTGCGCTCTCGACTACGTACTGGCTCAACCAACCATACAACGAGCCCGATCCTGCTATTTTGCAGCTCAACAAGACGGTGCTGGGTTTCGACAATGAGCTCGCTGCAAGATTGCCTGAGGGCAATTACAGTGCTTGTGTAGCGCAGTTGGCAGGAATGGTGGATGAGGCGCTAGTCAGGTCGGCGAAGCAGGTCCCTGCTATGGATGAGTACGGTGCGAAGAGAATGGCGCTGAACATCCTGGTGTTGCAGCAAGGACTCAAGGAGGTGGATAGCGGTGCCGAGCTTAGCAGGGCCGCGAGATTCTGGGAGATGTGGGACGGGACCGGGCAAGGTATCATGGGGGAGGTGAAGGCCGGGAGGATAGGAAAGGAAGAGGGAAAGGCGATGGTCAGGTTGTGTTTCAGTGCGAGTGGAGACAAGGCAAAGGAGACGGAAGTTTTGGGACAGATTGCTTAGCGAGGAGTTCATGGTCACATAACATGAGAGATAGTTGGGGTATTGAACTTTTTCTCATTCTGCGCGAGTGCACTACTCTGCGCGAGGATATCAACGCCGTCCCCCTACCGCCGCGTTTCAAATGCTTAGACAATGGCGAGCTTGCTGGCTGCGATGTCGAGGGCGTCCGTGTCGGGGGTCAATCGGGCGAAAGCCTTCTTGGTGCCATCGGGCCTGGTATGTGTTAGACGACTGGAGCTTGTGCGCATGATCTGATTTCTTCGTACCTGATGAGAGTGTTGATCTTGACGGTATCCACATCGTATTGCTTCTTGAGAGCCTCCTTGATCTGCCTCTTGTTCGCCTTGGTGTCGACAATGAAAACGAGGGTGTTGTGCTCCTCAATCTTCTTCATCGCACTCTCGGTGTTGAGAGGGTGGATCAGGATCTTGTGCTGGTTGACACCCTGCTCCTTATTGACGGAGACACGAGGGTACTTTGGTGCGCGGGAGAGCTGAAGGGTCTTTGGGCGATGGAACGTGGTCGAGTTCCTGACCTTGCGGACCTTGTGCGAGTTGACCTGTAGAGCAGGCCGTCAGCGGTGCAATTCTTTCATGCTGGCTGACACGCCTCAAGGTGGTGTACATACGCCTCGAAGAGTCGCCTTTGCGGCCTGGTTGGCCTTGGATGATGGCTTCGAGGGCTTCTTGCCTGTAGAGTGTCAGTGTCTGCTAATATCGAAACTTGAATGCCCCGCATAAGCGTATGCCGTTCCATTGTATTCGTACCCTTTGCGCTCTCTTTTGGTGCCATTGTTACTGTTTTGCGAGTTCTTGTCGACGACGCTGATTTCACAAATTCAAGCTTGTCAAAATCGATTGAAGTTGTGTGGACCCGGCGCAAGTGGTCTCACCGCCTTTATTTTGGAGTCGGCAGAAAATCACTTTTTTGCCGATGGCCTGCCCTCCGCTTCGAGCAGAGAAGCTGGACGACCACCGGTTTCGGCTCTCACAACGTCCTGTATCCCAAATGGCGCCCAGTCGACGTATGCAAAAGCAGGGAATACCTGAGCCCCTTGACGAGTCGAAGTTCGAAAAAAAGCGCAAGCTCGGCAAATCGCAAGAAGTGGACCAGAAACAGGCCAAGAAGTTGAAGACTGGAAAAGCGGCGGTTGTTCCAGCTGCTAAGAATGTGAACGGCAAGGCAAAGAACTCTGCAGGGAAGACTACCACGAAAGGCTCGTTCGTGAGCAATGGCGTAAATGGAAAGCCCGTCAAGTCGAAGAAGGCGGCGCCACCTCCCGAGGACGACCTGACCGATGAGGACGAAGATGGTGGCATGGAAAGCTATGACGAAGATTTGAAGGATCTGGAAGACCTTGACGATATCAACGACGGTGTAGGAGGCATGGATGCTCTTGGCTCGGACGACGGATCGCTCGAGGACGATGAGTTTGTCGATTCAGATGACCCAGACGTACAGAGAGCGATGTGGTCTGACGACGAGGACGCATCTGACGCTGAGGAAATGCTTACCGCCGCGAACATCGAGGGATTGTCGCGGAAACTGGATTCTGAAACTGCACGACAAGAGGAGGAGGCAGAGGCGGAGCTGGCAGATGCTGCGCTGCAGACAAATATCTCTGCGGATATAACGCAAGATCCGAATAAGGGACTTGTAGCGCCAGACTTGCAGATGGTGCGGAACCGCATCACAGAAACAACGAGAGTCCTTACAGACTTCAGCAATTTGGCCGAGGAGGGCAAGTCAAGAGCCGACTACATAAATCAACTCATGGACGACGTATGCACGTATTACGGCTACTCCAAATTTCTGGCCGAGAAGCTTTGGAACCTGTTCCCACCGACTGAAGCTCTTGCTTTCTTTGACGCAAACGAGACTCCTCGTCCACTAGTCATCCGGACGAACACTTTACGAACACATAGGCGAGAGCTGGCACATGCTCTGATCAACAGAGGGGTGACACTAGAACCAGTCGGGAAATGGAGTAAGGTTGGACTTCAGGTCTTCGAGTCCCAAGTGCCGCTCGGAGCAACGCCAGAGTATCTTGCTGGTCACTACATCCTTCAAGCAGCGTCTTCCTTTCTTCCAGTCATGGCATTAGCGCCGCAAGAGGGTGAGAGGTGCTTGGACATGGCTGCCGCACCAGGCGGTAAGACGACATACATGGCTGCTCTCATGCGTAACACTGGAAGCATCTTCGCCAACGATAGCAACAAGGACAGAGCGAAAGCTCTCATTGGTAACATTCATCGTCTTGGTGTGAAGAACACCATTGTCTGCAACTACTCAGCGTTAGAATTTCCAAGGGTCATGGGAGGTTTCGATCGGATACTGCTCGATGCACCATGCTCTGGTACCGGAGTCATCGCTAAGGACGCCAGTGTCAAAACAAACAAGACCGACGCCGACTTCATGAAGCTACCACACCTTCAAAAACAGCTGTTGTTGGCAGCTGTGGACTCTGTCGATCACGCAAGCAGCACAGGTGGATACATCGTCTATTCTACTTGCAGCGTCACGATCGAGGAGAACGAGCAGGTCGTACAATACGTGCTCAACACAAGGCCGAACGTCAAGCTCGTGGAGACCGGTCTGGTCTTCGGTAAAGAAGGCTTCACCAGTTACAGGGGCAAGAAATTTCACCCAAGCTTGAAGATGACCCGTCGTTACTACCCTCACGCTTACAACGTCGATGGCTTCTTCGTAGCCAAGTTCAAGAAGACAGGCCCGACACCACCCAACGCCGTCAGAGCACAAGGCCAGGCGAAGACCAATGGCGCAAGCACGAATGGCACCGCAGACCACGTGCCAGTGGACAGGACCCCGATCACGTCTGAAGATGGTAAATCTGATGATGAAGATGACTTCGGTGGGTTCGACAGCGAGGAAGACCGAGTGTACATAGAGAAGGCGAAGAAGGCAGTCATGAAGCGCAAGGGCGTCAACCCGAAAGCGACTGGCGTCAACGGCAAAGCCAACAAGGGCCAAAAGAGCAAGAGCCGGTAGCCTCGTTCATAAAGATACTATTCCAATTCACGAACTACACAGCTCCGGTTGTCACATGCTTGGTACCTACCACGTAGCGAGGACTTGGCGGCGGCTCCACGTTGAAAGGTGAGTCTACACCGTATTGCCCTCCAGAAAAATGATTGCCACATGCTGGTAAGCAGAATCAAGTCTTTCACTTTTCACACCTGCTATCACATGCGCACTGCTGCCTGGGGCGCTAGACGCAAGACATAAAACCAGCTCTCCTCTCACAGCTTGACCTTGATCTCTTCATCCACATCGCAACACTCCTCCCCTTCCAGATTCACTACTGCGTCCTCTACATCCCATACCTAGACTTCCGGCTGTGCAACATACCATCCACTATGCCCACAGGCGAGGCTGTCCCCTCCGACGATAACGTCAAGCTCCTGGTCTCCATCATCCAGCACCTGGAGGGCAAGGCATGTTCATCGGCAGGATTACGCTACTTTCAGGACTGACAATTCTCAGGTCGACTGGGACGAAGTCGCCGCGAGCTGTGACATCGTTAGCGGTGGTGCGGCGTGAGTCACCTTGCATTTCCATCACTCTCCCTGTGCTAATTTCTCACCAGCAACAAGCGCTACTCCCGTCTCCTCAAGCAGTACAACGTCAACCCCAACAAGAAGCTTCAGGGCAGCGTTACCGCCACCACTGCTAAGGCCAAGGGCACAAAGACTCCCAAGACTCTCAAGACCAAGGATGCCGTTAAAGATTCTGGCTCTGGTGCTTCTGGCGACGATAGCCCTGCCGGCAATGCTGCGCAGAAGGAACAGAAGAAAAGAAAGGCCGCCACCCCAGCCAAAGGCAACAAGTGCGCAAAGAAAGTCAAGCAGGACCTCACCGATGAGGACAGCGCCACCGCCGAAGAAGGAGCCGGTGCCGAGCAGAAAGATGAGGTCACGTTCGAGGATGTCGGAAAGGCTGAGATCGAGGTCGAGGACGGGGAGGTCGAGGACGATGAGTGAGGTGCAGTGAACGATAGAGCCGTCATGGCACGTCTCTTAAGGCGTCTGGAGCCTGGTCTGGCAGAGGTGACGTGCATTGCGAGGCGTTATACATGACATGGGAAACTACGATGGTACCCACGACACTTCCATATAGCACATCGTTGATAGTGCCATTATTTCATTTCATCTCCTCAGGATCTGTGACAGTCTCGAAATAGGGTATCCCCATCGGAAACACTGACATGATGTCTATTGTATGATTCTGGTAGCTATCCTCAATTACCACGTGCATAGCGCCACAGTCTTTCTAGCCAATCACGTTGCGCCGTGGCCGGAAGCCTCGAACCTCTATCACCTCGCTCTACTTCTATATCCATCATCGAATACCATCAAGAATGACCATGTATCTAGCCTGCTTCGCTTATTGTTATGCTGACTTGAAGAACTGTCTGTTGAATTATTTGCCGCAAGCTTGACTGCTCCATTTTGTGCCAAATACGAACAATCAGGTCAGGCCATGATTGCGCACGTGAAAGTCCAGAGATGTACCATCTCTCACTTGTCCTATTTAGCTACAAAGCCTGCATCTTTCACTTCATCTCTCACGCGGATTCTGTCCCCTCATTGTTCCCAACTTGCCGATACTCAAGCATATTTCAAAACTTCATCACAAGATACTATTGCTACACAAGCTCCTTGGAGTGATAGTAATACTTTCCCGTCAACCATATCTCACTACAGATATCCACTCAGCATTCAAGATGGCTCAGAAAATGACCTGGGATGGTAAACTTCCCCTCACGTGTCCTTGTTGAGTGCTAAGAATCTTTGTAGCTGATGGGGATCGCAAGCTGCTGCTGTCCATCATCAAGAACGGCAGTGTTACCCTCGACTACAATGCTGTTGCGAGCGATCTCGGCTGTACGCCAAAGGCTGTTAGAGTCCGCTTCGGCAGGTTGAAAGAGATGAGTGGCGTCACAGGAGAGTAAGCAAGCACCGAGTTTGTTGATCTCCAGCTAGCTGACCCCTATCAAGCACGGCCAAAGGCAACAAGCGTGATGCGTCCGATACCAATGGCGACGAGGAGGACGGTGGCAAGAAGAAGCGTATGAAAGCCAGCAGCAAGAAGGGTGCAAGCAAGAAGGAGGCTGATGCTCAAGACGGTGCCAAGGAGGATGACCAAGACAGCGCTGACGCCATCAAGGCCGAGGATGCTGGCGATTCAGACTGAGGAGAACCTGTCAGGCGTGCATGTGTGTCAGAAGATCAACACGCATAACCGGAGCATGGGGGCATGATGGTGCAGGAGTGATACTACATTGATACGCGATGCCGGTGGATGCGTGAGCAAATATTGTCTTGACAGGCAAGGACTTTCAGTATTCGTTCATTCATCAATGGAATCCTCTTCGGGCGGTAGAGATGCGTCCTCTGATGTTTCCTACCATATGATTCCCCCAGCTCATCGGGAGATAGCATGGGACTCAAGGACTGCTGCATGAGAGTAGCCTTGTATCACAAGTTTATGCCCGTACAAGGTGTTTCAGAGGACTTTAGACATGACTATACATGACAGTGTCCGACAGTCTAAGCATCGTGCCGGTCCGCCGCAGTCTGATATCCACGATCTTGATGGCTTTGCAACAATTCGGCCAGCCTTGCTCCGGCCCCCTGGTCTAAAAACAGCTTCCATGTAGCTGGGGGACGGATATAGGCGAGAACTCTTCCTGTCATACCATCTTGCCAATTGCGAATAGGTCAGAATGGGCTCAGGGACACTACCCCCAGCATTGTTCAATGCTATCGCTGGACACAACCTGGTCTCATTACAATGCCACAGACGACAGCGACAATAGGAGATGTGAGTCTATGTCTTCACACAAGTACGATTGTCCTCACCACAAAGACCTACAGCGAGCATGAACATATCACCTCCAATTGACCACCATTCATTCGCTTGACTAGCAGCAATTGTCACGTGCAGCTTGGCTGGTACTCAACAGAATTGCGACTCACTACTATTGCTCAATAGCATTGTCCTTCACGTGCTCGGAAAGCACTCTTGACCATAATAGCGCCTTTCTTGAGCTCGATCGCTTCTTCCTCTTTACTTCTCTCATCTGCTTCAAAGCAGCAGTCCTTGTGCGTCGCTTCACTCTCATCTCATATCGCCATTTTTCCTAGCTCCATACAATCTCTCTCTGTATAGCCGACTTCGAACATTGCCATTTATCCTCATATATCACTATAACATGACTGACTCTGACTCAACGCCCATGCCCAACCCAACCGAGCGTAAGAAGCGTGGTGCTTATGGGAAGCCCCGCAAGCTGGTCAGTTGGGATGGTAAGTTTCCAAGTCGCTCACCATAAGAACTCCTAGCTTATTCTGCAAATAGCCGATAAAGACCAGCTTCTACTTCTTGCGCTGGTCCACGAAGCTGACAAGGCTGGCATCGAACTACCACTCCAAGCTGCTATCCAGTACGTCTCAGTCGGCTCCACTGGAGAAGCCGTCCGCCAGCACCTGACCAAAGTCCGCGCTGCTCGAGAGGGACAAGGGAAGGAAGTTCCTCCCAAGCTTGGTCGTGCTGGCAGATCCAAGAAGCTCACCGCCCCCGTCTCATCCATTCCGGCAGCTCCCAAGAACTCCAATAAGCTCGTCGCCGCATCCAAGACCGCTACGAAAGCTGTCACGAAGACCAAGCCGGCGACTCAAGCCGAGAAGAAGAGGCAGCCTCGTCGCAGCGGTCGCAAGCCCAAGTCCACGAAGAAGGATGACTTCAGGGACGACACTCCAGAAGAGGGCGACAGCCAACTCCATTTCGACGACGACGAGTACACTCCGGACGATCGTAGTGGGACCATCGAGAACATCCCAGACAGATCGACTGAGCCGAAGATCAAAATCGACCCAGACAACATTGTCGACTCTATCGAAGACATCGTCGAGAGTCCTACTACCTACGAAGACGCAGGCTCTCGCCTGGTCAAGTTGTCCATGCAACCAGTCCGTCTCCGCGAACAGCTTAGCCAGCTCAGCAACCAAACCAACCTGTACGGCCTAGCTCTGTACGCATCTCACGCCGCTCCTTATAGCGACTCTTCATTCAGCTCGAACGACGCTGTCGGAGGGGGCGAATATGGCTACGACACCCCACACGCCAGCTTCTCTTCCATGAATATCGACATGGCAACCAAGTATGGCGTTACGAACATGCAGTGTTGTCTGAACGGAAATGCTCAGCGTGACGCCGGTGGACTCGTCGACATCAAAGACATTTTTGTCACGACTCTCGGTGTCAACGTCTGGGGCCGCTACTTTGGGCGCTCTGTCGTTCCAGTCAATATCAACGGGTACATCGCTCCACCTACTGGCTATGCTGGTCCATTGATTCCTCTGGATTTCAATTGGCAGGTCAACGGCGCCACAAAGGAGGTCGAAGCCAGATGCACCAAAGATGCCAACGGCAACGTCACCGATTTTGGCCCGGTCATGACCTCGTGGATGAGCGCCTTTGCACTCAAGCACGGCAATGGCGAGCAGTTCTTCTACCACTCGGTCCACAACAACTACCTTTACAGCAGCGCTGGTCCCACGAGCACCATGATCACCGTTCCAGTGCCAGGAGGCAGCCGCAAATTCTGGGTCCAATCAGTCTCGGCCCAGGCACTTAGCGCCAACTACCAGGGTGGGCACATCGGTAGCCAAGGCAGTGCCTCTTCATCCCACTTGGGTTCAGATGGTCGTCAGAGCATGACCATCAGTCCCAACGTCTCTCAGGACCTGCCTGTTGGGGATGACAGCTCGTCAGCAGTTCCCTCCACCTCAATAGGCACCGCTCACGAGGGAACTGACATGGAGGCTTTCGATGGCACCATCGACCCTCGCAAGAGTCTTCTCATGACTGATACCTTCGCCAGCGGCGTCGCTAACGAAGCCATGCTTGACGACTCCGGCGACCTCTTCAGCGATGCTTTCGACCACGACAATACTGAGCTCTTCCCAGGTTACATCAGCGGTCCCGCAGCGTCTGGGTTCGATGTCGACGATTTCCTCAACTTCAATGCTTGAGACCAGCACTGAACATTCTTCCTGCCTGTACTACCACACAAGACCTCACGACCTTTACGATACCGCGTCACGCGGCATGAAAAGCTGGTAGTCACCTTGCCAAGAGGTACGTGACTACCAAAAGTTGTCTCACAGATTTGATCGATGCTGACAGATACTACCAGAATTTTTCGAATGGCGATGGTGACTACCAGGTTTTGCAGCCGCGACAGGCGCTTTTCTTGTTTTTGCGGACTTTCTTGAGGGTGTCTGGTAGTCAGGATGGTGAATCATAGACTGCATGGTAGTAGGCGTACGGGAGTCGATGGGTCATGCTGGTAGTCTTCTGCCGGCGTTCTGGCTCCAAAATATTCCTGATAGCTAGCATTCGTCTCGTATGGTAGTCAAGGCCGGTCGAGCAATTCGACATCCTTACAACATTTCATGCCGAATCTCTTGTGACTACCAGAATCGTCTCCAAGACCTATAAATGTTGATATGAGGTAGTATTTTGACTTGTAATGTAAAGCACCTCATGAAGAGACGTCGGCATGGATCCCGAGTCAATGTAGGGTTAGGGTCAAGCCCCCAGATCTGCTCGGCTCTGGGAGATGCGGGAAGGGAATAATGGCTGGAGAAGTTTCCAGAGCTCCCGTCATATTTTTTGCTCGCCGACTCTAGCCACGGCTTCTCCGTCAAGACACTCCCGTTACCTACACTACCATCTCTAGCAGGAGTTAAGGAGCTTTCTCATCTCATTGGCACTCTCGGGTCTATTTCACAACCACACACGGTCATGCAGCGCGCTCTCACATCCACTGCACGAGCTTCAGCTCTCAAAGCTTCATCGCGGAGAGGAGCTTCGCTCGTGCAGCAAAGATTTGCTCACAAGGTATGGAATGGTCAAGCCGCCGAAACACGCGATACCGGACGCTGACATAAGATCAGGAGCTCAAGTTCGGTGTCGAAGGTCGTCAGGCACTACTCAATGGTGTCGAGACTCTCGCAAAGGCTGTGGCTACCACTCTCGGTCCCAAGGGAAGGAATGTCCTCATCGAGTCCAGCTATGGCTCGCCCAAGATCACAAAGGGTTTGTCCAAGGTCGCAAGAGATGCATGACTGGATACTGATAACTTACAGACGGTGTGACTGTCGCAAAGGCCATCTCGCTGCAGGACAAGTTCGAAAACCTTGGTGCAAAACTTCTCCAGGATGTCGCATCAAAGACCAATGAAGTCGCTGGTGATGGCACCACTACTGCCACTGTACTCGCTCGCGCCATCTTCTCGGAGACTGTCAAGAACGTCGCCGCCGGCTGCAATCCCATGGACTTGAGGAGAGGTACTCAGGCCGCTGTCGAGGCGGTTGTCCAGTACCTGCGACAGCACAAGAGGGAGATCACCACCAGCGAGGAGATCTCACAGGTCGCTACCATCTCCGCGAACGGTGATCAGCACATCGGTGCGCTCCTCTCCAGCGCCATGGAAAAGGTTGGCAAGGAGGGTGTCATCACAGTCAAGGAGGGCAAGACGATCGAGGACGAGCTGGAGGTGACAGAGGGCATGAAGTTCGACCGCGGTTACATCTCCCCATACTTCATCACGGACACCAAGACCCAGAAGGTCGAGTTTGAGAAGCCACTCATCCTTCTCTCCGAGAAGAAGATCTCTGCTGTCCAGGACATCATTCCCGCTCTCGAGGCATCCCAGCAGCTCCGCCGTCCTCTAGTCATCATTGCCGAGGACATTGACGGTGAGGCTCTCGCCGTCTGCATCCTGAACAAGCTCCGCGGTCAGCTCCAAGTCGCGGCCGTCAAGGCTCCAGGCTTCGGTGACAACCGCAAGTCTATCCTTGGCGATCTCGCTGTCCTCACCAACGGTACCGTCTTCACTGATGAGCTCGACATCAAGCTCGAGAAGGCTACCCCCGATATGCTCGGCTCTACTGGCTCAATCACCATCACCAAGGAAGACACCGTCATCCTCAATGGTGAGGGCAGCAAGGATGGCGTCGCTCAGCGATGCGAACAAATCCGCGGTGTCATGGCCGACCCAACCACCTCGGACTACGAGAAGGAGAAACTCCAGGAGCGTCTTGCCAAGCTGTCTGGCGGTGTTGCTGTCATCAAGGTTGGGGGCGCATCCGAGGTCGAGGTCGGTGAGAAGAAGGACCGCATGGTGGACGCGCTCAACGCTACTCGCGCTGCCGTCGAGGAGGGTATCCTCCCAGGTGGTGGTACCGCTCTTCTCAAGGCCGCAGCCAACGCGCTCAACGACCTCAAGCCCGCCAACTTTGACCAGCAACTCGGTGTCAGCATCGTCAAGAACGCCATCACCCGCCCCGCGCGGACGATCGTGGAGAACGCCGGTACTGAGGGCAGCGTGGTCGTCGGTAAGCTCATGGATGAATTCGGAAAGGACTTCAACAAGGGCTTCGACAGCTCGACTGGTCAGTACGTTGACATGATCGCCGCTGGTATCCTCGATCCATTCAAGGTTGTAAGGACCGGTCTTATGGATGCAAGCGGTGTTGCCAGTTTGCTCGGTACGACTGAGGTGGCCATCGTTGAGGCACCACAGGAGAAGGGCCCACCAGGAGGAGGAATGGGTGGTATGGGAGGCATGGGCGGTATGGGCGGCATGGGAGGAATGATGTAATTTGAGAGAGCATGGAAAGAAGCAAGATGAGTGAGAAAGAGAGGAGGCAAATGGGTATACCAATGGCGCAAGAGGATGTGGACAAAAGAATCTCTCTACTCTGTTGATGGCATACAGCGCAATCGGATCTAGGTGTACAGTATTAGCGTGTAATATCAAGAGATACTACCACATCGTGTTCTTTCTTATGTGCGAATGTTGGGACTATGAAACATGGGTCGAAGGTAGCAATTTGCTATCCTTGAGGCAGTGGGGCGAACGAACAGAGAGGGAGATGCGGCTCCGCCTTTTCGACCCCGCGACGCACTTGGATTGGTTGAAGCGGGCAAAACAGCACCAACGTTTCCATCAGCAACGAGGGTAGCTTGTCTTTTCTGTATCCTGTCGCCTTGATACCTGACATCAATTGACTGTCCGCGTCAGCTATCATACAATCCAACAGTATGTCAATCTCACACCAGGCATCAATGGGAGACAAATAAATCGGCAGCCGACCTGAATTGATGCCCTACAGGTTCACCGCTGATTAGACACAGCTTCGCCCTTGGGGATACACTACTCGATCAGATAAACCGCAAAAATGGTGAGACTGAGCTCATACTTGGCATTACCGCAAACTTACTGACTTGCAAAGGCTCAATCAGGGTACGATTAATCATATCCATACACATCCCCTCACGAGACAACTCAGCCTCGCCTGCCCACACCATATGAGCTTCATCGCAAGACCGACATCGACTGACCATCGCGCACAGAGTCTCAGTCGCACCAGACTGCATCACAGCCTTCAACGACCTCAAGCTCGGCAAGTCGACGAAATGGGTTATCTACAAGATCTCAGACGACTGGAAGGAGATTGTCGTTGAAGAGAGCTCGACCAAGGACGACTACTCGACCTTCAGGGAGAAGCTCCTGAACGCAAAGAGCAAGAACAAGCGCGGCGAAGAGGGTATGGGTGGCCGCTACGCCGTCTACGATTTCGAGTACGAGAGCGCCGGTGGCGAGGGAAAGAGGAACAAGATTACCTTTATCAGCTGGGTGCCTGATGATGCGCCACAGGTGAGATGGTCGTGCAAAGCTGGATATGGAGTGGCTCTAATGACTACCAGTACCCTCGCATGATGTACTCTTCGTCGAAGGAAGCTCTCAAGCGCGCACTCAACGGTCTCGCAGCAGACATTCAGGCCAACGACCCAGATGACATTGAGTACGACACCATCATTGGCCGTGTGGCCAAGGGTCGATAGATCAACAGCCGAAGCGTGTACAGTGAGTGCATCAGCAAATGTCCAGGATAGCTTCGACCCGAGCTCGTGCGAGCGAGTGAGGGAGGAGACAGGGAAAAGGGCGTAGTCGACACGAAGACGAAGAGACGAGAGTGATGGACCATGTGCAATCTTTCATAGACAGTCAAAAAATTGAGGGGTCATCTCCAGCATATCTTGATGGTCGAGCGCGTGCTTGATCAGGGCTCAAGCTTCGCCTACCATGTCCGAAGGCCTACATTGCCGAGATCATACTTGTGCGTGCTCTTGTGATAATTTCATGATTGCCGAACAATCAGGGATCCTCAGAAACACCAAACATTCTCAATAAAAGTGAAACGTGCTACTTGAAGCAAGTCTGACAGGCCAACTATATAATCAGTTGTGGCAGCCCTGGCTTTGGCTGGTCTCGAGGGCGACGTCATCCGACCTTTTGACAGCTCGTGACTTGGACCTCGTTCTGCCACCTAAAGCAACACAGTTGACTCCCCACTGTCCAGAAAAAAAGTTACATAACCTGTCAAGCTACACGAGCTACACGATGGACACATCTGGACCCTCATAGACGCTAACAATTTTCAATCCACCTGACAATGCTCCCCTACATCAGCGTGCCCTTCGAATGGGCCTCTGGCGTCTCTGGAGCATCCGTGGATGAGCTCAAGCTGATCTTCTCCTTTCTCCTCTCCTACCCCCTCGCCGGCCTACTCAAGCGCTTACCGGACGACAAACCCTTCCTCAAGAACATCTTCAACATTGGCGTCTCCATCTTCGTGCTCATTGGCCTTTTCGATCTCTGGTCAGGTTTATTCGTCCTCCTTTTCTCCGCAGCTGGGACGTATGCGATATGCACCTTCGTCAAAGGCCCGTATATGCCATGGGTCGGCTTCACTTTTCTCATGGGGTACATGTCTATCTCGCATATCTACAGACAGATCGTCGCGGATCCAGGGCTGGTAGATATCACGGGCGCACAGATGGTGTTGGTCATGAAGCTGACGGCCTTTTGTTGGAATGCTTATGATGGGACGCAGCCGATGGACCACCTGGATGACTATCAGAAGTCGAGGGCGCTCAAGTCGTTACCTAATTTGCTGGATTATCTCGGATACGTGTTCTTCTTCCCGTCGCTCATGGCTGGTCCGGCGTTTGATTTCGCAGACTACAGCAAGTACTTGGAGACGAGCATGTTTGACTTGCCACCTGGGACGGATCCGGCAAAGGCGCCTGCTACTCGTGGGAAGCGCCGTATCCCGAGATCTGGGACGCCGGCTGCGTACAAGGCTGCGACTGGTCTTGCTTGGATTGTGGCGTTCCTGCAGTTCAGCAAGTACTACTACCCCGATGTTGTACTGGATCAGTCATATCGCTCGTATGGTTTCCTCCGACGAGTATGGCTTCTCCATATGCTGGGCTTCACCACGAGGATGAAGTACTACGGCGTCTGGTCGCTCACTGAAGGATCCTGTATCCTCTCCGGCATTGGCTTCAAGGGCGTAGACCCCAAGACCGGCAAAGCAGACTGGTCACGCCTTACCAATGTCAAGCCGCTGGGTGTCGAGCTCGCACAGAACAGCCATGCCTATCTCGGCAACTGGAATATCAACACCAACAACTGGCTACGCAACTACGTCTACCTCCGCGTCACTCCACGCGGCAAGAAACCTGGCTTCCGCGCCAGCATGGCCACCTTCGTCACCAGCGCTTTCTGGCACGGCTTTTACCCAGGGTACTACCTGACCTTCATCCTAGGCAGCTTCCTCCAGAACACCTCCAAGAGTACGTTTCCCCCATTGCCCCTCTCCTCGCGTGCCCCTGCTAACCTCCCCGTCCAGACTCCCGCCGTCTCCTCCGCCCCTTCTTCATGTCCCAAGACGGCAAGACCCCTCTCCCAAGCAAACGCTACTACGACATCCTCTCCTACCTCCTCACTCAACTCAGCTTCTCCTTCTGCGTCGCCCCCTTCATCCTGCTCGACATCGGGGACTCGCTTGTTGTCTGGGCTCGCGTGTACTTCTACGCCGTCATCGGCGTCCTCGGGTGCTCTGCCTTCCTTCTGTCACCCGGGAAAGCATGGCTGTCCCACCAAGTCCGCAAGCGCTCCGGTGTCTCAAGCAGCGCGGATAAAATGGCCGAGAAGTTACCCAAGATTCTACCGGAGGGACAAGTAGGGAGGGAGACAGGGCAGCTCAGACCCGGGTTGAGTAGGGAGAGCAGTCAAAGGTTGCCAACGTATTTAGGCTTGCCGAACGATCCCGGTGAGGAGTGGGATGAGATGGTCGAGGAGATTGCGGGGGAGATTGAGAGGCGGAGGAAGGAGGGGAAGGATCCGGTGCAGGAGATGAAGAGTGTGCTTAGGGAGAGGTTTGGGGAGAGGTTTGTTAGGGAGAAGGAGGCGAGGAAGGAGTTGTAAAGGCGATATCCTGGTGAAGAAGGGATGGAGGGGATGGAGAGTAGGAAAGACGGAAAGTGAAACTGGGATGGGTAAGTTTGGCGTCGTTTGATTGCGAGCGAATAGCGATTAGAGAATGATCGTCAATCCAGGACTACGTCTATGATGTGAGTCTACGCGCAGTATTTGATATGTTGGAAAGTGATATTACCAGGAACCCATGTTAAAAGTGTAGGTTGGCAAATGAAAGGTCGAGCACTTGAAGCATTGGTATATGCAGGACTATCTTGTCAAAACCGTGCGGGGCCATGAGTTGCAAAATAGACCTCGTCGCCATTCAGAGCAGGAGCTTCGTCTTCCTCGTGATAAAGATGTGTCTAGCACTATCAGCACTGACTGTCCCTTCTCATCGCCTTCTTCGCCGTCCACGAGACTTCCTCTGACAAGAACAAAACAGGTAGCCAATTCTCGACTAAAGCTGACTGATTCCATGACCTGGTCAAAAATGAGGTCTCAGCCTCGACTCCCTCTCTGCGTCCCCTCTCTGCTCTTCCTCTTCTATACCTCCTCCCTCTATGAGGACAAAAGGGCAAAAAATAAATCCCTCACCACAGTGACGTCTCTACCCCCGAACCAATCGTAAGAGGAAAGGGAAGATGGCTTTTATGGCGAGTTCCGCCTTTCGTCGGAAACACTCTGACTTTGCTCGTCTTAAAGTCTCGTGTGTTTCCTTCGGCAGGGTTCGAACTCGGCTAGCCTCTACGTTTGTTATGATGCGCTTTGGATACAAACTCGGCTAGTGTGGGCCTGGTTTGGTAGGCAGCACATATCGGAGCGGCCTTGGCCTCTGGAGAGGGCGGGCGACTTGAGCTAACTTGCTTCGATTGCTGGGATTTTGGGCGGCGAGAATAATATATATGTGTATAGGGCGAGCGAGGGAGACTTAGGTGATTGAAGGGCGACGTTGCTGGCGCTTCGCTGTCGTTGATGCTACCGTCGTCGTGATTGCTGCTACTGCTATCGGCTTGGTCTTCGTCGTGCGCTCGGTTTGTCGTCGCCCCACATCTATCGTCGCAGTGTATCAGTCGCCGCATCATCGCGGTCTTCGCATGATCGCCACATCACGGTCGTCGTACGTCGCCACACCTCGCCTTGATTTTCCCATCCTTCGACTCGCTACCAGGGAATCTGTCACCTACCATATTGGTCGTAAATAGTGTCACAAGGTACATAGGAGAGGCAGGATACACATGAAGGAGAAATCTCGACTCACTCAAGCATAGCTCGAAGCACATCATTAATCATCGCTCATAAAGCCACCGTCCTTCCATCTCGCCAATGATCTTCGCCACACCCTCATTACCGCACAGCACCCCTGAACAGACCAACCAACCTCTCCCCCTCCTTCTCATCCTTCAACCTCTGCACCAAGAAATCCCTCAAATCCCCCCAGAACGTCTCCCCAGCCAATTCCTTCTCAACACTCGACACCGCCTTCTCCTGCCCCACACTCTCGCTCAACGGTCCACTATCCACATCCATCTTCTCCCCTCCCTTACCCACCACGGTCGACGGATCGGGCACCTCCACCTTCGGCGTGCTTGCCCTCGAAATATCCTCGCCCGCTGCGGTCCCAGTCGCTCCACCAAGTATCATGACGCTCAGCTCCACATCCCCCGTCGCGCCTGTAGGCAGCAGATCCTTGACAGTCTTCAGATCCGAGGTCGGGCGCTTGTTATACAAGATCTTGATCTTCGAGACGTCGAGGCCGGCATGTTGCGCGTATTGAGTCTTGAGATCCAACACGGTGACGAGCGCGGGGTCTTGTTTCTGCAGCGTAAGAGGCGGGGAGGAGGATTTGGTTGGTTTGAGGTTGATGGTTAGAGTTGTGGGGGATGTGGTGATGGCATTGCGTTTCGGGAAGGGGTGGGAGGGTTTGGGGAGGATGTACTGCTACGTTAGCGACGGTTCTAGGCAAGGTAGAGCAAGGCATACGGGCGATTGAGAGGGGTATTTCTTTGGGTCAGAGACGAAGTCGGAGGAGAGCTTGATGGGTCTGCGGTCGAGGGTTGAGAGGAAGGATTTTGCGAATTGGACTTCTGCCATGGTTGCGAATGCTTGAATCAGAGACACTGAACTGTAGAGCGGCTCCCAGATTGTGAAAGTGGTTTTTGGACGGGTATCTACCAAGTTGACATGTGAAGTGAGGTGAAGACGTCAGAAGCTTGCTCCACAACTTCAAGGTTTCTCCAACGCCCAGAGCTTCACTTTTTCTCATGTACCCACTTCGCTTCTTCGCGGTCGTTTCAAGCTCGATGCTAAGCTCGGGAATGGCTTCTTGACCTGGACTTCAGCTCGTGGGCTCGCGCACACTGAAAGCGCACCATGGCGTCGACATACAACGTAGAGCCACCACCTACGGGCAAGGTGCTGCTCAAGACGACGAATGGAGATATTGTGCTCGAGCTCTTTGCAAAGCAGGTGCCTCTGGCGTCGCGGAACTTTATACAGCACTGTCTGGATGGGTACTACGACAACACGATATTCCACAGGCTGGTACCGGGCTTCATCATCCAAGGAGGAGATCCTACGGGGTTAGGCACTGGAGGACAGAGTGCTATCAATGATGGCGCGCCTTTCGAAGACGAGTTCCACTCGCGACTACGATTCAACCGTAGAGGTCTACTAGGTATGGCGAACACTGGACCGAACGACAACACGAGCCAGTTCTTCCTTACGCTGGACAAGACACCAGAATTGCAAGGCAAGAACACAATGTTCGGGCGAGTGGAGGGAGACACGATCTACAACCTGATGAAGATGGCCGAGTCGGAGTTGGCAGAGGAGGGAGGGGATCGACCGCTATACCCCCCAAAAGTCCTTGGTTCAGAGGTGCTTGTCAACCCGTTCGAGGGCATGGTCGCAAGGCAGAAGATTGCTCAAGCAACAAAGGAGGGGGCGAAGACGAAGAAGAAGCGGAAGGCAGCGAAGGGAGGGTTGAGTTTCGGAGACGACGAGGATGTGGCTCAGCCAGCAGTGAAGAAGGCAAAGGTGAATCCTGATTTCAAGGTTGAAGAACAGACAGAACAAGAGGTTCGACCACAGAAGATCAAGCCTGCGGCCCCTGCTGTGCCTGAGAAACGCACTAGACGACGGTCTACATCATCTGTATCTTCAGACGAGGAGCTGGAAGAAAAGAAAGCGAGCCCGAAGGTCGAGGCAAAACTCAACAAACAAGCGGGTGCAGATCTATCACCCGAGCCGGAACAAGTCAAGAAGACCATGTCTGCACTTGAACGAACCAATGCGGAGATCGCAGCGCTAAAGGCATCTATGAAGCGGAATACCGCTGCTCCTGAGGCGAAGCTAGAGAAGAAGAAGTCGGCGCTGGAAGCAATGATACCAACTACATCCACGAGAGGGCGGAAGCGAGGCAAAGCTGGCGACGACGACAGCGCTCTAAAACTCTTCAACTCCTTCAAGAAGCGATTGGACAACACAGTCAGTATTCAGGAGGACAGAGCAAAGGTGGACAAACAAACAGACGGACATGATGCAGGCGCCAAAGGTAACGCAGTAGACGAGGAGGAGAAGCTCTGCGACCTGCACTTCATTGTGAATTGCCAATCGTGTAAAGCCTGGGATGATGAAGATGGCAACAAGGAAGCCGATGACGATGATGACCCAAATTGGATGTCGCATCAATTATCCTTTGCAAAAGACACATTGGGTAAAGACCTAGAGTGGAAGAGGAAGATGGAAGAATTCGAGGTCATCGATCCGCGAGAAAAGACCAAGGACATAGCCAGTGATAAGCGAAAACACCGAGATGAAGGGAAACGAGACCGAGGACGACATGGCAATAGTGCAAAGATACCCAGCAGCAGAAGATGATGATGATGCAAATATACTGAACATTACTTTTTCATCTAGCATATATACAACATGCCTTCATCACTCATCAATGCTCATGCTCTCCGCATCCACAACCATAACCCTCCTCCCTCCTCCTCAACTGCGCAGGAGTATACTCCTTCGTATCCGGCAAGAGATCCCTACCCGACAAATCCACATTATCATCCTCATAATCCCTCCTGCGCTCCCCACTCAACGCGTCCAACCACGCCGCCAACCTCACCCCGGCCCTCGCAACCTGCAGCTCGACAGTCGGCACCGCGCGGTCATAGTACCCATTCGTCGCCAAATCGCCCGTCAAGGCGTCCCAGCCCTGCGGCGCCACGAAACCGCATACGTACTCATTCGCCTCGTTACTCCACTTCAACGCGCTGCCCACGCCATCATTGACGTTGACGCTCCGCTTCCAGCTGCGGACGTCGCGCGTGTACACCCCCTTGTCGATGCGTTCGATCAAGTAATCGGCCCATACACGCGCAGCAGGGCGGGAGTATGCACCCCTGAGACGCTCGGGGATCTGCGTGTCCCACGTCGCGTGGAGGTTACGCGTGCTATTGTTGAAAGTGATGATGACGCCGTTGGCGCCGGCTTCGTAGGCCTCGTTGTGCAGCGGCTGGTGGATGTCGCCGACAAAGTGCACGAGGAAACGCAGGGCGAAGTCCCGCTGTTGGGCGTCGAGGCGGCGGTCGCGTACGCGGCGGGTGTAGTTTGCGATGGCGCTGACGACGCACCCGTCGGGGCCGCAGTCGCGTTGGAAGTCGACGTTGCAGGATGAAGGGGGCGTGTCGTCCGCGGAGATGTAGTGGTAGGGAGCGGAGAATTCGCCGCCGGGTTCGTTGCGGTAGGAGTCTGCCCAGGTGGACACGTTGGCGAGGTATTGGTCGGATGTGTCGCGGAGGAGACCTTGCGCCCACCGCTCGGTGCGGGAGGAGACGTAGTTTTGGGCGATGAAGGCAACGGCGTCGTGGCCGAGGCGGCCCCAGGAGAAGGCGGAGGGGAGGGAGGAGAGGAGGAGGAGAGGGGTGGTGGGGCGCATCTTGGCTGCTGATGGGTTGTGGTAGTGGTGTTAGGAGAGAATGAGGGACATCAGGGTAGCAGGAGTATGGGTATATATGCTTGGGAAGGGAAGGATACTAGAAACAGAGCATTTGGTAGCCGACAAAGTCAAGCTATTGAGGAAGGAAATAGTGGCTGGGCGAGAAATGATCATCTTACCGCATCTGAAAAGTCGGATCTCCTAAGCGGACACGCATGAGCCAACAAAGAAGGTGCTCGCCCAGTCATGTCGATGAGTTGAATTCTTGCGATATAGCCAAGACGCATGGCGGCTCAAGTAAGGGTTTCCAACCAGGACGCGCATTCCTCGATATGCAGGAACAAGCCAACAACGTAAGGATACTGTTACGCCACAGCCATGGTAATCATCGCGTGTCTGAGGGTTGTTATCTGATAGGCGGAGTGCGGAAAACCACAAAGTGAGGTTGGGGAGCGGAGCTTGGTGGAGGCTAAGCTGTTTCGAGAAGGCACCAAGCTTTTGAGACTCTTGGCCGGCAAGATGCATCAGAGAAATGAGGAGAAAAGAAGATTTGAGGCTTCCAGACCCATGTCCGGTGCCGGCGGTCATGGACGATATACTGCCGGTCATAGGCGATGTCCGCACTGACCAGTCGTGGGCAATTCCTGGGTCAAGTCGTGAAAGCTGGTTCAGCACGTGGGAAGCGGCGCAGCGGAAGTGCGGCTATCAATGGAATGCATTATATTCAGTGCTCGGTTCACTACCTGAATCCATCAGGAGCTTGAGCAATGAGTACCATCTCTACTTAGCACGTGTGCGTACGCTGATAATCCGTATCCTCGCTATGCTAATATGTACATGTTTGCCAAAGAATGTAGTCGTCGCGTCGTCGTCTCCAGTTGTCGGGATGGAGTAGTGTACATGTTGGCGTCTACCTGACTTCAGGCGCCATGCCAGCAGCCAGATCCATATTGATCGCCGGCGGCTGGACGGCTTGATTTGCACTAAAAGGGTTGCGCTCGAACAGACGTATCCACCAACGAGGAGGATCAAATGGACGAGAGCCGCCGCTCATGGCCGGAAAGATGTCGTTGAAGAAGTACCAGACTGTTCCTTCGTTAGTCCGTCGCCATCAGCGTCTCTGTCTACAGCTTACCATGGCCTACGGCAATACCAAAGAACTCGTCCCATGGCCAGTGCTCGTGCAAGACAACACTCAACCCAATCATCACAAAAGGTAGCCATGGAGCACGGAAGGTGAAGATACCGAGAAAGCTCAGAAGGGCGTCAGGGTGCTTGCGACTCCAGACGTAGACCAATGTAGAGCTCAGAGTGGTCCCCAGGAAGCCTTGATCAAAGAGAGGAGCCAGACAGAGGAGGGTTGTCATAGCATACGCCATCATCCAGGAGAAGTGCGCTGCCGACGGCGCCGACTCTTCCAGCATGCGAGCATAACGTTGGATGAAGAAGATGTGAAAGACGAGTTGTATGCTGAGTGGACCAAAGTAGACGAACGTGGAGAGGAGTCGCCAGTACTACAAGACAGTCAGATTGGCTGCATTACGTGTGCCTTTATCCCATGTACATACCTGGCTCTTGTAGAATACGGCGCGGTAGGTGTAGAACAGCTGGAATGGCGAAAGCATGTGACACTGCACAGCGACTCCGGTGGCCACAATAGCTGCCGTCCATGTCCTTGTGATAACAGGCATCTCGAAGAACCATTGATCCAAGGGAAGGCCATCACCACCGATACCGCCCCCTCCGCCGCCGAACATGGCGTCCATGCTGAAGGATTGCTGATGCGAGTTGGTTGATGACAAGTGGAGAATCGGGAGGGTCAATGCATGCGCATGAGTGTGGTAGCACGCCTTCGCGGAGAGTGGTACGAGAATGTTGTGGAAGCTGAAAGATGAGGCTGCAGTGAAAGGACAACCGTGACAATCAATAAACGTCTACGTATCTAGAACAAACGACTTTGGACCCTGCGTCAACTTTCGGGGCTTCAGCCGACCACGCCATTCTTACATACCCCACACTTAGGCAGAGCCGCATCTGTCGCTTACCGCGGCTATCATGACCGCGCGTGGCCCGTGTTTGCAGATTCGCGACTTGCAATCCTCAGTGATACCCTCAGCTACTTTCGCGACAATCTTTCTATCATATACTTGAACGAGCTCGGAAGTGACTTGAATAGTTATTGCGACCTTAGCGACGCGACCTTCCCTGCAGACTCCGCTGAAGCGACTCGTCACTCTTTTACGCGCCTGGCACAGAACAGAGCTGGGAAAGAGAAGCATTGCGATAGGACTACAAGTGACTTTCAGCAACGAAAAGAGTAGTTTTGATTGAATGCCACCCAAAATAGCGGGAACTGCGCGTCGCGGAGGTCATGGCGGGACAGGGAGAGGTGGGAAGACAGTAGGTGGGAAGACGCCAATCAAGACATCGAGGAAGAGCACAGGAAGTCGAGGTATGTTCATCTACCCGTCGTGACTTTCTCGTTTCGTAGCTCCATAATAGAATGTGCGAGTGTTTGCGCCAGCTTCTCTTGAAGGAGTGGTAGTATCACTTCGTACATTCTGGAGCACCAGCACAAACAATATGACACAGATACAACTACATTGACAAAGGGTAAGCTGACATCTTCCAGGCGGGAATACACCATCAAAGCGAAGATATAAGCCAGGCACAGTCGCACTGCGAGAAATTCGGCATTACCAGAAAAGCACGGATTTATTACTACTCAAACTTCCGTTCTCTCGGCTGGTAAGCCCGGTGACCAGACCATATCGTGCTTTGCTAACTACTTCAGGTGCGAGAGATATGTCTGAACATGGCGCCGCCGGGTGCTAATATCTACCGGTGGCAAAGCCAGGCCATCCAAGCGTTACAAGAAGCAGCGGAAGCCTTCCTCGTGCATCTCTTTGAGGATACGAACCTCTGTGCGGTGCATGCAAAACGAGTAACGATCATGCAGAAGGATATCCAACTGGCCAGGCGGATACGGGGAGCGTGGGGAGGATTAGGATGAGTGGCTCTGGGGCTATAAGGAACATTCCAGAGCACAGGACGACAGATCTTAGAACAAGGTACCGACTTGCTACGATATCCTGTATTCTGGATTGGAAAGCACGGCTTGTAGGATCTGTACCACGAGAGAGAGCGGAGAGGGTGGCTTCGAGAGTCTGGAAAGCGTTCAAGCGAAGTTTGGGTTTTATGATATCACGTGATTAGGATGGCATAGAAAGTGCCTCGGCCTTGCAGGTCTAATTCATGGCATTTCTCAGTCCCACAGTTGTTGGCCAAACAGAGCCTGTCTGAGTAAGCGGGACCCAACAGAGTGATCGAGACTGATCTTGAAGATCCACTATTGTGAGAAGGAGTCAAGTCCGAAGAGCGGCTCCCCACAGCTTTGTCCGATGCGAACGACTGGGGGTGAACCACATGCCCCTGTACTTGCGCAAATGGTTCCTCTATTTTGCAAGCTCAGAATGAATCATCGCTATGATCTCTCTGCGTTATAAATATTGACAGTCCATGATTTGCTCGTAAATTGAAGCTTATGCCAAAATATACAGTCCTGAACGCCTGTGATATCCAGTATCCCTCCGTCTACCTCATACCTTTCAGTCCCACTCATGGTATCTATGCATCTCATGCATCTGACTACGCCACAACATCAACAACTTCCACCTCCTTGACCTCCACACTCGCCACCTTCTCCTCCACCAGCCTCTCCACCAGCCTCTCCACCATACCCTCCCTAGCCTCTTTCTCCAACCTCCCCGCCTCCCTTTCCACCTTCCTCCTCACCTCAAACTCCCTCTCCGCCGTCTCCCACTGCTCCAGCACCTCCCTCCTCTTATCCTCATCCCTAATCTCGAATCGCATCTGGAACGCATCCGGCTTAATGATCAACAAACTATTACTCTTCTCCGGATCGGGCGTCACCTCCTTCCCATCCTTCCCCAGCGCCTTCTTCAAGTAAAAGTAATGCAACAACGTCCCGCACGAGATGAACAGTTCGTCCTGCGTGAGGCTCATGCCGAGACACTGGCGCTGACCCCAACCGAAACTCGTCATGCCTTTGATAGTCGGGAATTGCGTGAGTGGTTCCTGGTACGTGGGCCAGCCGGGCTCGATCCAGCGCTCCGGCCGGAACGACTCGGGGTCGGGATACTTCTTGGGATTGCGTAGGAGGGCGCAGTCGAGCGGGAGGATCCGCGTGCCTTTCGCGATGAAGTATCCGTTGTAGTAGTCGTCTTGCTCCGTCTCGTGCGCGACGCCAGTGGGGACGTTTGGTTTCCAGCGCATGGTTTCGCGGATGCAGGCGCGGAGGTAGGGGAGGCGGGGCATGTCGTCGAGAGTTGGTGGGCGGTTGCCGAGGACAGAAGCGATTTCGGCTTGTGCGCGGGCTTGGGCGGTGGGGTGCATGATCATGGCGAGGAGGAAGTAGTTGAGGGGTCCGCCGATGGTGAAGACGCCGACGATGGCGAGCATACCGAGGCAGGAGGAGGCTTCGTGGTCGCAGCTGAGAGCGGCTTTGTCGCCCATGCTGAGGTACTGGCGGGTGAAGGAGGCGCGGGCTTCACCTGAGGACATTTCGCCGCGGACTTGGTTGAGACGTTCAAGCCACCATGCTTGTTGCGTGTCGTGGCGGATACGTTCGGCGCGCTTCCAGGGATTGAGGGCGAGCGGAAGGTCCCATAGAGGAGTCAAGATGTTGGTGATTGGTCCTGCCGGGGACATCTGTGTGAGCAGGCCCCAGGCAGAGGGAATAAGCTTAGTACTGTGTACGTGGTCGTCCCAGACCAAGTGACACATGATCTTCGCCGCCATATCTTCGAGAGTATACTGGAAGGTCTCCGGTTCGGTGAGCAGACGGTACATCCACCGCTTTACCTCATAGTCCATGAAGCCGTAGTATTGAGCATTGGTACCTTGTGTCAGATAGGAATGAGTAAGCTTGCGACCTCGAGCCCAGTATTCTGCGTGAGTATCAGCGCCGGGTATTCCAAATCAGTGTCTAGCTCACGGTTATGACCCATAAGCGGTAGATACTCCATTGACCCATCTGTACTTTTCGAGTCGAACAAAGACTTGACGCCTGGTCGATCAGAGTTGTACTTGGCCCGCTTGACCAACAAGTCCTCAATCATCTTCTCGTCTGAAACGATCACAAACTTTGTACCCAGCATTTCTGTCCTGTAGATCGGCCCATACTTGTCTGCCCACTCCTTGAATTTCAACCACATGTAGTCAATCGGAAGGTCGTGAATCCTCCCAATGTACGGGAATAGCGTCGGACCGGGGAGCTCATGTGGATCATCCTTTCGTTTCCAATATGCATGTAAGAAGAGATGAATGTAGTAACCCAGTGGTGTTAGTAGCAGGGCAATGACGACTAGAGCATGCATCCTGGTGACGGTGGGGAAGGAATAGATAGGAAAGAGATGAGAAAACAACCCGGCTTAAAAGGGAACACGAATTGTCCGAAGGAGTGAGCAGTGGCTTGCCCTAATGACGAACATGGTGTCCTGAAGCCGCGGGACGACTGTACAAGCTCAATAGATTGGCTGCCAAGGATCTTCTGTATGCACTGGGGCTCGCCTGCATCTGCATGTAGCGCAACATTCTGTCCGCCTTTGGCTGGCCATGCACATACTTTTTGACTGTTGATCTGGTTCAGATCGTAAAGAGCTGGCCATACCCATCGAAGCCCCAGAAAGCATGCAGCGCTGCGGGAAATGCCGTCTTAGGCAAGACTGAGCATCCAAACGCACGAGAAAGATTGGAGGTCACGAATATTTCGTGTGTAGGTTAAGTGATTCTGAAACACCTTTGGGCCGTCGCGGTCTATATCGCAATTTTTCGTGCATCAGTGGCCTGCCACCTGAACCACAGCCACCACGGCTGCAGAAGCGTGCCACATTCTGATCTGTTGCTCTTCAGGAAACGTGGAGATACCTGTGATCCGGCGTGTCTCGCATCTTGAGTGGTCTACCGTCCATTGAGCGAGTGGCAATATCGAGCTTTGGAAAAGGAGTGGATGGAATGAGGTCCGAAGTCCGTAGTGCATGGCTTGGCCTGGATTTGGTACAGGCCCGCTTACGTGATCATCATCCATTGCTCGACCAGCAGGGTCCATCATCACCCAGCTTACTTCTCCATGCAACATGCGGTATGATTTCCTGATCATCGTAGTCGCAATCATCACAGAGCAGCTAATGGTACCTTGTCAGCGTGATCATGAGCTTCTTGATGAAACTTCTAGTATCAGACGGGTAGGACGAGTAGATGAGAGCAAGCGAATCATCAACGAGAACGACATTGTTGGGGGGCAGGTCGAAGCATACTTGAATGCAAAGCTCAAAGTTATGCTTGTATGATCAGAAGCGGCAACAAAGGTAGGTCAGGCAGGTACGACCTGCGTTGTTGGGGTTTGTGTGTCGCTCCAATCTCAGCGAAGTAAGACAGCTACGCCGACCTAAAATCGTAGGCTCAGCATAGCTCATTCGTCAACGAGTGTCATATTATTCTAGAATGTCACTGCAACTACAGTCTCGACCCGCTTCAGCCACGTCTCGCAGATCATACAATCACCCCAAGCCGAGACAACGGACAGGCAGCCGACTTCCCAGCGGTGTCTCTCAAGGGACTGGACCCCTGCGACCGTACAACTTCCATGCCGTCTTTCCCGGAGAGATGTCCGCGCTTGGAACTACGCAAGAAGTCAGCGAAGATGTACAGCAAACGAAAGCGCCTGAGACCCAGGCCAACCTAGCTGCAACCAGAAGCGACAGAAGTGTTGCAGCAACCACCAAAGGTCGTGAATTAGTAGCTAGTTCGCCCTCGGCAGTGCGCTCTTCTTCGCTCCAGCACATCGACTTCCATGGATCATCACAAGATAATGGGGACAATATCCGTGGCTCGACTTCCGAATCATTCGACCAGGGAAGGGAAGATGAGGCTGTAATGGAAGAGCTCGCGCGCCGTCAGAGTCATGGACATATTTTAACCGATCTCGATCGCAAGATTATGGGAGAATGTTTGATGTGCCATAGACCCTTCCCAGAGGCTGATGATGGGGCTGCGGCTCAGCAAAGGACGATTAGCTGGGGTTCACCACTGATAATGCCAATCACCAGTTCAGCACACTCTGTGAAACGAATGGCGGCCCCTTCGAGTCCCTCGCCAACGATATCGTTGCCCTCACTGCGCAGTCCCAGGGCCAGTACCAGGACGAAGACATTGGTGCCGATGCCTGGCGATGTTTTCAGGGCCATACGGGTCAGATGCGCTCGACTATCGGTTCTATCTCGACTGACAATCAACAGAATTTGATCCCAAGCCCGCACATACTTGGATCACAGATGTCCTTGAAGATGCGGATACGTTGCGAACAGCCGATCTTCATACTGCGCCCTCTACGCTATACAGCAGACGATGAAACAACGTCCAAGGATAACGAACGCAAGGTTCCGACGTCGAAGACCGAGAAGCTCGGCATCGATGACGCTGTGAAAGCGAAAATCACTGCGGAACTATTGTCCACTTTCAGGCAGCAAACCAGGAAGATGTTCGTGGAAGGAATCGTACCTGTACTAGCCGATCAACTATCCGCGACAGCAAGAATCCCACGAGCTGCACTGTGTCACAAGTCTGTGGTGCAAGTCAACAGTCTCCCGGGCGACTCGGGATTCAATCTATATCACTGTGCACAAATGCTTGTCAGCTTTTTGCTCGGATCTGGCCACGAGACCGATTTTAACTTCAGAAGCCTAGTTGAGAACGAGAAGTTCGAGGAGCATAACTCTGATGTCCCGCCAGTGCCTTCGATTATCGAGCTACAGAAACACTTCGAAGACGGATACCAGCGGCTCATCCGGTATAAAGCAGGGCCTGAAGTGCCAATCAACATTCTTGTCCTACCACTCCTCGGGACTTGTGAACGGTTCAATATTCATGGCACACAGAAACCCCTCACTCTCTTCCACGTGTAGATCATGTTGCAGTCACGAGATGTGATGCTCCAGATCCGCAACTTTAACAAAGACTGCCAGACTACACCAGTACTTGCTTTGTTTGATCACTTCGAGAAGTACTTTGGGATCAGCAATCCGAAGAAGGTTAGCACCAGCACTTCTGATCAGAAAGTTTTCATGTCCGGAAAAGCCCCGGTATTGTTCGAATCACCAAGTCGCTCTGTCGTCGTAATTGGGATGTGCTATGATTCCGACGGCGAGCGACATCTTATCATTTTCGATCCCAAGAAGCCAACACCAGATTGGATGAGGGAACAAGTCCAGACGGGCAACATCAATGTGCTGAAGAGGAACAGATGCTTGAGCCTGAAAAAGTCCTACCTGAAAAGTGAGGAGAGCCTCTCGAAATACCATCGCTTTACGACCTTGACACCCCTAGATACCGCAATCAATCAAGGGAGCTGGGATCTGTTTTATCGACGGAAGGACAGCCACGCCAGCATGCTGTACGAAACCGCTGTTGTTGGCGAAGACGCAGATGATCCAGACCTGGCCGAGCTTGCTCGAGCACCCTCCATCTCACGGACAATGAAGCGTAGAAAGAGCTCAATTTCGATTGGACCTCTCAGGACGGACTCATTCGGTGATGATCCGAGACACAGCTACATGCCGATCATCCCGTGATGAGATAGTATTCATTCATAGCGGCATAGTTGCCCGACAGTACATGGCGGGATATCTTGCTCTCCACCTCTTTTACCTGCAATACATGTTCAATGTCTCTGTCCCGTGCTTCTACCTCCCATCTCATATCGTGCAGCGTCTCCATGACTTCTACACTTCCTCCGTCACAATCCAGAGCTCTAGATATGTGCATTCATCCCATGCCGATTCTGCAAATCTTTCTTGGGCCTTCCGATTTGCCCATCTCCTAACATTCATCATATCAACCCAATCATCGAGATCACTTCTTCCTCTTCTTCCCAACCTGCACCTCCTTCGTCCTCTTCTTCTTCGGTGGTCCCTTCCCTCTGCTCTTCGTGATCTGCACATTCTCCAACCTATCGTCCTCGTCCTCGTCAATCACCTCATAGTCGGGGTACGCTTTGGCCAGATCCTTGATCGTCGCGATACGGCGGGGGTAATACGCTGCCATGGCGGGGCCGCGCAGACGTTGGCGCAGGATTTTGTTGCCCATCCGTTGTCGTGTTGGGTTAAAGGTTGTGTTGAAGATGGAGCATTGGGTTTTGAGGAGGGAGAGGAGGCGGGGGAGGGGGGTTGTCATTTTGATGGGCGCTGGGGACAGAGCGAGAGCGGTCAGGATGGGGGCGACATTGCCGTGAGGAAGACGGGTGGTGGTGGACATGAGGTTAGAGTAAGATTTTGGATGGCGGGGATAAGCGGTATATCCGGGTGTGCGGAAAGGCTTCAATGGTGGCGGCGATATGGACTTGGAAGTAGATAATTTGAATATCTGATTGCATTTTCGACAATGGTTCAGTTCGAAGAAGCAAGTGTTGACGCGCAGCGAGGTTGTTGTCTGATCATCTCATCGTTCGAGCCGACGTCGCGAATGCCTGGTGTTCGCCACGATGGAAGCGCGTGTCACTCTCACCGCGGGCCAGACTGCTGAGCGGGATATTCATTTGCTTGATAGGAAATGCAAATACCTCGTCGCGACGCTTTCGATTTTGCTCGGACTGATGTGGTCGGTCGTAGCAGTCGCTCCGTGTACCCATATGAGTTCAGTGGAAGGAGAACGTGAGCAAAGGTGATAAGCAAATTTCTCATGTAATATCTTCATGTCCGATCCAGCAATCTTGCAGGTATTCCTGACGTTCATAGAGTTCTTCGATCAGGGTTGTCTGCTCGTAGAGCGAGGAAGACGAACTCGCTGCTGGACGCCGTCGGGTCCAGCACTATGCGGCATCCTCATCCTCAACCTCCTCCTTGATAATCTCCTTGACATCGGTCTTCTTCGCCTTCTTAGCAGGACGACCGCCGTTACCCTTCTTCTTGGGCTTCTCTTCTTCCTCCCCACCAGCCTCAGCGTCCCTTCCCTCCGCCTTCGCCTCCGCCTCGTCGCTGGTGCGCTTGCCAGGTGATCCACCTTTCCCCTTCTTGCCGGCCTTGACTGGAGACCCATTATCTGCATTGCCGGCACTTCCAGGCAAGATCTTCTTGTTCCTGATCTGCGTCCAGCGCTTACGGGCGATTCCGGCATCCTTGTAGTTCAAGATCTCCGCGACCTTGGCCCAGTCGGCCTAGCTAATGTCAGGACAAAGTGAAAGATGGAAATGTAGGTTTACTCACGTTGATATCGCCTTGAAGGTTGGCGAGGATGACCATAAGGATCTTTTGATCAGTCGGGGTAAAATTAGTCTCAGCCATGGTAGACGATGATCGTGATGGTTGTGAGATGTGAAGCTGATTGTTATAAGAACGGGTTAGGGTGGGCGATGTTGTCTTTCTTGGGCCGATAGTCACGTGTGACCAGCAGATGAAACTTGGAAGGTCCTGCTGATGAGAGGAGGAAAGCAGAGGTGAGGAGGGAAAGTTGGTGAATTTGTAGATGCGGATGCTGACGATTCCGACAATCAACGAAGATTGCTGCCGTGGGGACATGTGATTGCCACTTAAGTGGCTTTCACGCAAGCGATTGCTTAGATTCTGTCAATGTCTTAAGCATAGATGCATTTCATTTGCTACAAGCGAGATCATCGTGCAGATAAATGCTCAACCGCTGCTTTGGGTGAAAGGAATTCTCAAAGTGCACAAGTCGGCGCTGCGGTCATAGGCACCGTACATTACGACTGAGGTCATGCACATCACGTATACAAGAAGGGGCAGATTGCGCAGCGTGGGGTAGATTGGATATGATTGAAGTATAGTCAAAGCCCTTTCACATCTCTCCTTGTCATGGTGGTCCAGAAATCGTCGATATGTCAAGTTGGGGTAGTACCGATACTTTCCGATGGTGATGAATGTCGTTGATGAGCTTCGAATGTGTATGGGGAATTGTGCTTAGTCGCGGTGGTCGTTCATTACTGGGTCGATATTCGTCGAGGACGGTGTCGTGAGGTGCGTACTTGGGCAGGTTTGGTTGGCCGGTAGTCGTGGAGTCCTGACAAGAATGGCCGCAGGATTGTCCTTGCCCGAGAAGTTGCAGGACTCAAACAGTGTCCGAATCATCCTCCACGTTGGCTTCACCCTTGACAACGACATTGTCGTCCACGTCGACGTCCTTGTCATCACCGGGGTCAGCATCGCCTATTGAATGTCAGATAGGTCGGTTGATGACCAGACAGCTCATACCTTCGTCCTTGGCAACGGCAGACTGGTTCTTCCTTCCGCGGCCCTTGGTGGCAGGCTTCTTGTTGGGAGCATCTTCCTCTTCAGTCGCAGCGGCCTTGCGCTTGCGGGCCCCAGCGCCCTTCTTCGCGGCAGCAGTAGTAGCAGGAGCGGCAGTGGCTGTACCGTCTGGACCAATCTCACCACCAGCGTCCTTGACCTTCTTCATCGCCGAGCCGATCATGGTGCGCATAGAACCCTCACTGGCAGCACCGAAGCTTTTAGTAGCGACAGCCCAGTTGGTCTGGAAGAAGTTAACCACATGTCCACCAAGATTGAAAGCAGCTTGTGCAGCGGGTTTAGATGTTTGCAGGACGCGAAATTCGCGTGTGGTGTCGACGGGCTTGAGGTGAAGCCTGCGTGGTGGAGGCTTGCGAAGGATATAAAGCATGTCGGGGTAGCGACGGTGCTTGATTGGGCCTATGATTGGACGTACGCTAGCATTGGGATTGTCCATGCTGAAGTACGCTGCCAGGCAGCGGCCCTTATCAGCCTCGTTGAGCGCGCCCATGGCCACGTTGTAGTCGTATTTCGGCATTGTGAAAATGACTTGGATGTTGTCAGTGAATAGTGGTTGGTATGATTTGATTGAAGATCAAGAGTATGTTAGTAGTTGAGCAGTAAGCAGTAGCAGTCGAGCGGTCGGAAGTCGAGCAGTGTTTGGTTGTGGGAGAGGTTGTGGTTGCCGGTGAAGCTGAAGGAGGGCGAAGGTGAAGTTGTAGGAACCGGAGTGAGCGGGTCTGAGCGCCGACAATGGCCCATCACATGCAAGAATGCTGCCTGGAAGTATTCATTCGGTGTTGACAATTCACCCCGCTATTGAGAGAAGTAATCGACTCCATCCGTCGCGTTATCATTAGCAATCGTTGTTCTATCCACTGTAGTAGAGCAAGGACGACATTGTCTGCCTACCATTGACTGTCCATGTATTACAGCAGGCTTCACGATCCGGAATAAGAACAAGCTCTATTCTTTGCAGGGCCAACATCAGATAATCGGGCTCTCTGTGGCAATGACATTTGTCCAACTTGCCTCTGATCACATGCTGCGTTGTCCGGATATCCGTGACCGATAGCAGGCTGGAGTGATAGCAACTACACATTTCGTGGATCTGACAGTGTGAGGTATCAATTGTACGCGCATACAACATGTTCGAGAGGGTGCTGTGCCGGCACACTCGATGCTGGCATGTTTCTCCGAGACTGGGCAGCGTGAATCGCCGTGCAGCACATCTGTCACCATGCACTACAAGCATACAAGGAGACATGACGAATTGACTCAGCCTGTCCCGCTCCTGTAGTCAATCTTAGGTATGCTAGCCAAATATGTGAAAGGTACAGGTGGAAGAGGGGAGGAGAAAGTTAGGATGACGTTTCTGGTCCCTGAGATGGATGACGAGTCAGGTAAGGGCAGCTGATTGGTCGGCATTTTTCGACCACGAAAGAACTGCTGCCGCCGTCTTTGCAAAAGCGAGTGAACTCAACAGGGCTTCCTCACCTGCATACAACAATTTCATCCCACTCAACAAATCCCTTACGCACACGACTCAGATCACCATGTCTGAGCCGATCCGTAATAAGAGGGAGGTGGCTTCTGCACCGTGAGTATACCATGACCTTTGCCGCCCACCATGGCGATTCGTGCAAGTGCTGACACCGCTACAAGTACCCCTCAGAACACCCCCTTGAACAATGCGCCAATCTCTTCACGCGCGCAGCAACCTGGTGTGAGCTCCATCAAAGAGGGTAAGCCGTTTTCCCGGGAATGATATGCTACCACAGGGACTGGAAAACTGATGATATTGCAGAGGATCTCGACCGCGCTGCTGCTGCCTCAATTTTCGCCTCCAACCCGAAACTCGTCTCCCTTATGCAGAACAAGCTCGGAAGTCTTGTCGGAAAGTCATCAGGTTACATCGAGTCCCTGCCCGCGCCAGTCCGTCGCCGTGTTGCCGGTCTCAAAGGTATCCAGAAGGAACACTCCAAGTTAGAGGCAGAATTTCAGGAGGAGGTGTTGGCTCTGGAGAAGAAGTTTTTCGCCAAGTACAGCCCCCTTTACGAGAAGCGCGCAAGGATTGTCAATGGAGAGATCGAACCATCAGAAGAGGAGGTGAAGCTCGGCGAGGAGGATGACGAGGAGGACGAAGAGGATGAGGAGACCAAGGCAGAGACCAAGGCAGAAGATGGCGCTGAGCCAGCAAACGGTATTCCAGAGTTCTGGCTTTCAGCGATGAAGAACTCGTCCCTCGCCGAGACGATCACCGACCGAGACGAGACAGCTCTTAAGCACCTCACGAACATTCGCATGGAGTACTTGGACCGGCCCGGCTTCCGCCTCATCTTCGACTTTGAGGAGAACGAATTCTTTTCCAACAAGTCCATCTCAAAGACATATTTCTACCAGGAAGAGAGTGGATATGGTGGTGATTTCATTTACGACCACGCCGAAGGTGACAAGGTCGAGTGGAAGCCTGGCAAGGACCTCACAGTCAAGGTTGAGAGCAAGAAGCAAAGAAACAAGAGTATGCACTGTTCACGATACCACTGTTGATCATACCTAACCACTTCATAGACACAAAGCAGACTCGTATTGTTAAAAAGACGATCCCGACTCCATCCTTCTTCGATTTCTTCAACCCAGCCAAGCCTCCTGCCGATGAGGACGAGGAGATCGATGAGGATATCGAAGCCAAGCTTGAGCTTGACTATCAGCTTGGAGAGGACATCAAGGAGAAGCTCATTCCTCGCGCCATCGACTGGTTCACCGGTGAGGCTCTGCAATTCGAGCAGGGCTTCGAGGATGATTTCGATGAGGACGACTTTGAGGATGAGGACGACGAGGATGACGAGGACGATTTGGACAGGGACGAGGACGAAGATGAGGAGTCTGACGAGGAGGTAAGTCAAGTGACCACTCTTCTCTGGCGCTGTACTAACGATCACTAGGGTGATGGATCGAAGCCCAACAAGGAGACTGCTGAGTGCAAACAAAGCTAGACGACCGTACAGGTTCGCTAAACATGCTCAGCGCACTGTCAGCTCCTCAAGGTCCCACCCATCCACCCGCTCCGGCATCTCTCGAGTTGCAGCTCCCGGCCACCCGATATAACACCAGCACAACACTCCTTCATGCAGTCACTCTCTCGACCTCAAAGACAAATCGGCCAACACCCACGCACATCCGGCGTTTGTGTAGTAGCGATGAATTTCTTCGTTTCGGTTTCCTAGCATGCCCACTACAGAGGAGCTCGAATCTAAGGACGGAGTAGGCATGGCGGAGGGGCAATCAAGGCTTTCGCTAACCAAATGAGCCGTCTGTAGCGGAAATCGCTTCAATTAAGTAGTCAACTCACAGGCTTCGAGTCCCTTTTGTGGTGATGTTCATTGATGTGCGAAGATCTATTCTAGGGTTTCCTCGTCCCTGAAGATCGCGCGTCCTGCACGTGTTCCTGAAGCCGTGTTTCATCAGGGTAAAACCCCCACGTTCCGTCATCGGCGTTTGGTGGGTGGTGACTCCCCATCGACTCAGAAAAAGTTCTCTAATTATTGAACTATTCGGCCACATCTTTTCTTTTCCAACTCAATAAACCCACCATGTCAGGAGCACAAGACATCCCAGTCAGGAACGGAGGCAATGGCCTTGCACGACAGAGAAGCGTGTCAAACAGCTTCGACCCAGCCAATCTTTCCGTCTCGTCCACTTCTCCAGTCGCAGTACGGTCTCCGATGGCCAGCTTCGGCGGGGCACAAGGAGCAGCGGCCACTGCGGCAAAGCAGCTGAAGCCTTTCCACACACAAGACATCAAGGTCTTGCTTCTCGAGAACGTGAACAAGGTCGGTCAGGCTGTGCTCAAGGAGCAAGGGTACCAAGTCGAGGCTCTGAAGACCTCGTTACCGGAGGATCAGCTGATTGAGAAGATCAAGTAGGGCTACAACAAGTCTGGCGAGATGGATGAGCTGACCATGATCAGGGACGTACATGTCATTGGTATCCGCTCAAAGACCAAGCTCACCGCGAATGTGCTCAAACACGCAAAGAACCTCATCGTCATTGGCTGCTTCTGTATCGGTACCAACCAGGTCGATCTGAAGTATGCTGCTAGCGCTGGTATTGCCGTCTTCAATTCTCCCTTCTCAAACTCGAGATCAGTCGCTGAACTCGTCATCTCTGAGATCATTGCCCTTGCACGTCAGCTCGGCGACAGGAGCAATGAGCTACATCAAGGAATCTGGAACAAGGTCTCCAATGGATGCTGGGAGGTGCGCGGCAAGACATTGGGCATAGTCGGTTATGGACACATTGGCAACCAGCTCTCAGTCTTAGCAGAGATGATGGGCATGAAGGTCATCTACTACGATGTCATCAACCTCATGAGCATGGGTACAGCACACCAAGTGCCGACACTCGAGGCACTACTTCGAGGAGCAGACTTTGTCACGCTTCACGTACCGGAAATCCCAGAAACGCAGAACATGATAGGCGCCGAGCAATTCGAGCTCATGAGGCAGGGTAGCTACCTCATCAACGCCTCAAGAGGTAGTGTAGTTGACATTCCGGCACTCATTAATGCTTCGAGATCAGGCAAGATTGCTGGAGCAGCGCTGGACGTGTATCCGAATGAGCCCGGTGGAAATGGAGACTACTTCCACAACAGCCTCAACTCTTGGGCTGAGGATCTGCGCAGCTTGAAGAACATCATCTTGACACCACACATCGGTGGCAGCACGGAAGAGGCACAGTCTGCCATTGGTGTAGAGGTTGCAGAGGCCTTGACCAAATACGTCAATGAGGGTACCACACAGGGCGCTGTCAACTTGCCAGAGGTCGCACTCAGAGTTCTAACACAAGAAGAGCCCAACCATGTCCGAGTAAGTCAATCGACAGTCGCAGCATGAAAACTCATACTAATTATCACACAGGTCATTTACATCCATCGCAACGTTCCAGGTGTGCTGAAGCGCGTCAACGACATTCTCGGGGACCACAACGTAGACAAACAGATGACCGATTCCCGCGGCGAAGTAGCCTACTTGATGGCTGATATCAGCGATGTCAACGTCGACGAGATCAAGGACCTGTACCAAAGCTTGGAAGAGCTAGGGTCCAGGATCCGGACAAGAGTCTTGTACTAGGCACATGTAGGAAGCGATTGCATTGATACCATCGAGGGCGTTTACAAGGGCAGATTGGATGAACGGGTAGATTCAACCGGGTTGGGTGGATAAAATGATGAGTGGGTTTTCAACAAAAGCCGGCAGTGGGATAAAAGTACTGGAGGACTTGTGGATTGGGTAGAACAATGTCGATGCTATAATGCGCACCATCGAATAGCGACCATCTGACATCAGTCATAATTGATGCGAATCCTCCCGGCAATAAGGCTGGAGGACCATCTTAGAAGCCGGACGTCGTTCGCAGGTGGTGGAGATGAGGCTGTCGAACGGCTTGACCTCGCGATGACCGTTTTCTTGGTTTGCAGAGAACGCGACAATGCATACTCATCTTGAAGAGAGATCGATTGCACACATTTGACGGACGAAAATACGAGATCGCGTTGACGAGATGAGCATACGATTTGGCGCGGGAAGCAGCACGTGTATTATATAGCCTGTGCTTCTGCTCCGGTAATGAACCATGTCAGAAGTAAAAATGCTGGACAGAAGCTTGTGCTTGTTGACGGTTTCATGCTTTTATGAAATTGTGGTTCGCCCGTGTTGTTTTGGATGTTGGAGCTATGGCATTTGGGAAATGTTTTGTAGGGCATGGTCAGATAGAGAATGAGGATACATGCATTATCAGAAGTACAGTCTGCACAACTCGTTCCTGGACATATCGTACTGTATCTATCTTGACTAAGCCCACTTGAGCTTCTTGGAAAGGGGCAGGGCTCACGAGTGGTGCAGATCCCGCACGACCCTTCTTTCGGCCTGGCCTGTGTTGTCTTTTCTGGGGCTGCACCGACAAAGTCCAGCGAGCACGGCTGTCTGTTCAAGAAATCCAATCCACCTCAACGGCCGCGATCAAACAACCGACCTACTTGCATCCCAGCCTAGCATTTACCTTCTCGTCGTAATCTTTTCGTGTCTTTGAATTAGTCCAGGCAATTCTAATCGACTCTTGCTGTCTCGGTCACACTGCGGATGGACAAACACTTACTCTAGACCCAGGCTGCACAATCAGCGCCAACAACCCCATCTGATTGCTGACCATGGCGCACACCTACGATGTCGGCACACGCGCCTGGCAGCCGGATGTCAACGAGGGATGGGTGGCATCCGAGGTCACCCAGAAACTCGTCGAGGGAGACAAGGTCAAGCTGGTGTTCCAGCTAGATAATGGCGAGGTGAGCTTCCACAATCTGGCAAGAGGAGGGCATATCAACGCGACTACACGGCCCGGACTTTGCGATAGCTTGAAGAGCTGATCATACTTCGAGCAAGAGCTGATTTCCTATAGACCAAAGAGATTGTCACTACCCTCGCTGCCCTCCAAGATGACAACGATACCACGCTCCCTCCGCTGATGAACCCTGCGATGCTTGAAGCCAGTGACGACCTTACGAACTTATCGCATCTTAATGAACCTGCTGGTACGACGCAATGCAAACGAGCAGCATAAACAACTTCTAATATTCCCAGTATTACAAGCTATCAAGTTACGCTATGCGCAGAAAGAGATCTACACATACTCCGGTATCGTCCTCATCGCTACCAATCCCTTCGCTCGAGTCGACTCCCTCTATGTACCCGGCATGGTACAAGTCTACGCCGGAAAGCAAAGAGCATCGCAAGCACCGCACTTGTTCGCAATTGCGGAGGAGGCATTCGCGTAAGCATACACATACATGCATTGGAAAGACCGGCCCTGATAATTTTACAGCGACATGCTTCGCGACGGCCAGAATCAGACCATTGTCGTCTCCGGCGAATCCGGTGCAGGCAAGACGGTCAGCGCAAAGTACATCATGCGATATTTTGCGACCCGAGAATCCCCAGATCAACCAGGCGGTCGTGCAAAGGGCCGAGCAGACGCCATGAGCGAGACCGAAGAGCAGATTCTGGCCACCAATCCTATCATGGAAGCATTCGGTAATGCAAAGACGACCCGTAACGACAACTCTTCACGATTCGGAAAGTACATCGAGATCATGTTCGACAAGAAGACGGACATCATTGGCGCTCGGATACGGACGTACTTGCTTGAGCGATCACGTCTAGTCTTCCAGCCCCTCAAGGAGAGGAACTACCACGTCTTCTATCAACTCGTTGCAGGTGCTACTGACGCAGAGCGAGAAGAGCTAGGACTGGTACCTGTGGAACACTTCGAGTACATGAATCAGGGAGGAAGCGCACAGATTGTCGGCGTGGACGATGCCGCAGAGTTCCAAGCTCTTCGGGACTCGTTGACACGGATTGGCGTCGGCGAGGACAAGCAGGCACAGATCTTCAAGATTCTTGCCGCGCTGCTGCATATCGGCAACATCAAGATCACCGCGACAAGGACCGATTCGCAGCTCGCGGCCGATGAAGCGTCCTTGGTCAAAGCATGTAAGCTACTCGGAATCAGCGCCGACAACTTTGCGAAATGGACGGTCAAGAAACAGCTCATAACCAGAGGAGAGAAGATAATGTCAAATCTCTCTCAGGCGCAAGCTGTGGTAGTACGAGACTCCGTGGCAAAGTACATCTACTCGAGTCTGTTCGACTGGCTAGTGGACACAATCAACAGCAGTCTTGCGCGTCCTGAAATCTTGGAACATGTCAAACAATTCATCGGCGTTCTGGATATCTACGGTTTCGAGCATTTCACCAAGAATTCCTTCGAACAATTCTGTATCAACTATGCGAACGAAAAGCTCCAGCAAGAATTCAACCAGCATGTCTTCAAGCTCGAACAGGAGGAATACATCCGGGAACAGATTGACTGGAAATTCATCGACTTTTCGGACAATCAGCCATGTATCGACTTGATCGAGAACAAGATGGGTGTGCTTGCGCTTTTGGACGAAGAATCACGTCTCCCCATGGGTTCTGACGAGTCATTCGTCAACAAGCTCTACACAAACTTCGCCAGCGAGAAGAGCAAGTTCTTCAAGAAGCCAAGATTCGGCAAGTCTGCATTCACCGTCTGCCATTACGCAATCGATGTCACGTACGAGTCGGAGGGCTTCATTGAGAAGAACAGGGATACCGTACCCGATGAGCATCTCGAGGTTTTGAGAAACACCTCGAATTCGTTCTTGCTCGATGTCTTGGAGGTTGCCACAGCCGCGCGGGAGAGGGAGAATGCCTCAGTGCAATCGAAACCTGCCGCACCTGCTGGTCCGGGTAAGCGTCCAGGTGCGGCTGCAGTGAGGAAGCCTACGCTTGGAGGTATCTTCAAGTCATCCCTTATCGAGCTCATGGCCACTATCAACTCGACCGACGTACACTACATTCGCTGCATCAAGCCGAACGAGGGCAAAGAGGCCTGGAAATTCGAAGGTCCTATGGTCTTGTCCCAGCTGCGAGCTTGTGGTGTTCTCGAAACCGTCAGGATTAGTTGTGCTGGATACCCAACTCGATGGACGTATGAGGAGTTTGCGCTACGATATTACATGCTCGTCCCCTCGAATCAATGGACGCCTGAAATCAAGCAAATGTGCGACGCCATCTTACGACGAGCACTAGGAGAGAGCAAAAAGGACGGAACGGATAAGTACCAGCTCGGTCTAACCAAGATCTTCTTCCGCGCTGGTATGCTCGCATTCTTGGAGGGCAAGCGAACCGACAGACTCAACCAGGCCGCGATCATGATCCAGAAGAACCTCCGCGCCAAGTACTATCGCAAGCGCTATCTCGAGACCATCCACTCCATCCTTCAAGCACAGGCTCTCTTTCGTGGATTCCACGCAAGAAGACAAGCTGAAGAAGCGCGACGCGTTAAAGGCGCCACGACGATCCAGCGCGTTTGGCGAGGACAAAAGGAGCGCAAGAATTTCCTATTCATCCGCGACAATATCATCAAGTTTGAAGCGGCGGCCAAGGGGTGGCTTTGCAGGAAGAACATCATGGACACGAGAGTCGGCAACGCAGCAAGGGTGATCCAGCGAAAGTGGCGGTCGCGACAACAGCTCAAGCAGTGGCGACAATACAGGAAGAACGTCGTCACTGTACAGAAGCTGTGGCGTGGAAAGGTCGCCAGAAAGGCATACAAGGGTCTTCGCGAAGAGGCGAGAGATCTCAAGCAGATTTCCTACAAGCTGGAGAACAAGGTCGTCGAGCTCACACAAGCCCTTGGAGCTATGCGGACAGAGAACAAGGCACTCAAGGCGCAGGTTGAGGGTTACGAGTCACAGCTCAAGCAGTGGCGATCGCGGACCCAGACTCTCGAGGGTCGTACCAAGGAGCTGCAAGCCGAAGCAAACCAGGCCGGTATTCATGCTGCTCGACTCACACAGATGGAGCAGGACATGGCACGGTTACAGACCAACTTCGAGGAGTCGACAGCCAACATGCGCCGCTTGCAAGACGAGGAGAAGACCCTCCGCGAGTCGCTACGGTCAACGAGCGAGGAGCTGGAGCAGACGAGAAAGAGCCGAAATGCCTCCGAGACCGAGAAGTTGTCGTTACGGCAACAGCTTGCAGAGCTGCAAGATCAGCTCGAGCTGGCCAAGCGTGCGGCACCTGTCAATGGCGAGGTCACGAACGGCACAGATCGCGGTCTCAACCAGGCCAGCGGTCTTATCAATCTTGTTTCGGCGAAGAAGCCAAAGAGGAGATCCGCTCAGCTCGAGAAGATCGACACCGACCATCGCTTCTCTGGCAGCTTCAATCCTCGCCCTGTTTCGATGATGTGGGGTGGAAATGCACACCCGCAAACGCTTTCCGGATCTACCTTCGGACCTGTCAATGACACTGTCGAGATGGAGCTGGAGAACATCCTTGCCGATGAGGACGGTCTGAACGAGGAGGTCACTTTGGGTCTGATTAAGAACCTCAAGATCCCGGCACCAGGAACCTCGCCACCACCTACCGACAAGGAGGTGCTCTTCCCTGCATACCTCATCAATCTTGTCACCTCCGAAATGTGGAACAACGGTTTCGTCAAGGAGTCTGAACGCTTCCTCGCCAACGTCATGCAGTCGATACAGCAAGAAGTCATGGCGCACGATGGTGACGAGGCGGTCAACCCTGGCGCTTTCTGGCTTTCCAATGTCCACGAGATGTTGTCATTTGTGTTCCTCGCCGAAGACTGGTACGAGGCACAGAAGACCGACAACTTCGAGTACGACCGTCTGCTTGAGATTGTTAAGCATGATCTTGAGAGTCTTGAGTTCAACATCTACCACACGTGGATGAAGGTGCTCAAGAAGAAGTTGCACAAGATGATTGTCCCTGCTATTATTGAGAGCCAGTCGCTACCCGGCTTCGTCACGAACGAATCTAACAGATTCCTCGGCAAGCTGCTGCAGAGCAACCAGACTCCCGCATTCAGCATGGATAACCTTTTGTCGCTCCTCAACAACGTCTTCAAGGCCATGAAAGCATTCTACCTAGAAGACAGCATCATCACGCAGACCATTACCGAGCTGCTCCGCCTTGTTGGCGTGACAGCATTCAACGACCTACTCATGAGGCGAAACTTCCTCAGCTGGAAGCGAGGTCTGCAAATCAACTACAACATCACCAGGATAGAAGAATGGTGCAAGAGCCACGACATGCCAGAGGGCACACTCCAGCTCGAGCACCTGATGCAAGCCACCAAGTTGCTCCAGCTCAAGAAGGCGACGTTGAATGACATTGAGATCATTCAGGACATTTGCTGGATGTGAGTCACTGACCTCTTCCCTTCTGACCCCAGCACAGATACCGCTCTGAACTACTATTGCTGCTGCTGCTCACGACTCACTACTGACCACTGTGACAACCATGCTAATTACATTCCAGGCTCTCCCCCAACCAGATCCAAAAACTCCTAAATCAATACCTCGTAGCAGACTACGAGCAGCCCATCAACGGCGAAATCATGAAAGCCGTCGCATCCCGCGTCACGGACCCCAAGACGGACGTCCTGCTCCTTCCCGCCGTAGACATGGAAGATAGCGGACCCTACGAGATCGCCGAACCGCGCGTCATCACCGCGCTGGAGACGTATACCCCTTCTTGGCTACAGACGCCGCGACTGAAGCGCCTGGCGGAGATTGTGTCCGCCCAGGCGATGCAGCAGGGTTTGGACGATAGTGCGGTCGGTGAGGGGGAGAAGGATGTTGGGGATCATAGGCTGGAGAGGAGTTTGCCTGAGACGCCGTTGGAAGAGGAGGAGAGGGGTTTTGGTGGGAATGGGGTGAATGGGGCGAGGGGGGTGGAGGTGATGTAGTTGGAAAGATACAGGGGATAAGTGAAGGTGCGGAGGGAAGAGGAGTTGGGCGAAAGGAGGGGTGATTGAAGGGGGAGGAAGATTGTGTATAAGAACCTCTTTTTTGACAGTCTTGTTTTCAGAGCAGGGTTGGGCGCTATGTACACGGTGACTACTTACGCCTTCGGGTAGGAGGGAGCATATACCGCTAGAAATTTCTGGGGGGACCAGTTGGTTCTTCTGCTTTGCCATGAGGGTAGAGGGGTAATGCATTTGCCTGGCCTGATGTGGGCTTGGGTTTTCTCTTGATGAAATTGTTGTCGTGCTTTGTTGGTGCTTTGGTATGAGGAGGGCACGTGACCTGACTTGAAATTTGGTTCGGCTATTCTGTATCTTCTGCAATCAGGCCTGCCACCACTCTTCCTCCACTGCCATCTCCATCATCCGATACAGGTTATTGCCGCACATGAAGACGCTAGACAATCTCGCACTATAAGCAAAGACAGGCAAGATGCAGTGCGTCTGCAATAGAGCCATGGAGGACAATATGATTGGTTGCCTGAATTCCTTGCCCCCTGTAAGCGCCAGCTCAAAGTCATGGCAGGTCAGGTCTTCTTTACGACGAATCTCGCATCGTCGACTTCCCTTCGAGCTTCTTCCGGAATTCATCACTGCAAATTCAGTCATCGGGACTGGAAACCACAGTCTACTGGGACACGAAAAGTCTTGAGCAATGGGAGACACGCTTCAGCTGTCACTAACGCATGCTGAAGAGGAAGAGGCTGCCTCGCATCGCACGGACATCCACGGCCATGTCTCCAATATGGCAACGTATCAGACTAACAATGGCCCGCAACACTTTGTGAACAAGTACGTTTTGTCGAATCATATGTAAGAATGCTGCTGACCTTTAGCTACTTCGGCGCGGCACCTTCGAGCGATCAGAGACCTGAAACGGAATTTGATCTGCCATTTGACGTCGTCCAACCTCTTTTTCGTCCACAATTCGTGGGCAGAGAGTCGGAGGTCTCTCGAATTCATGAAGCACTCCAGGTGGCGGGGCGGGTTCAGGTGATTATTCATGGGTTAGGAGGCGTTGGTAAGACACGTTTGGCCCTCGAGTACGCCATGCGATACTATAAGGCTTATTCCGCTGTGCTTTGGATTGATGCTAGAGATAGTAGCGCTCTTCAATCCAGCTACACGGAAATTATGCGAAAGCTCAGGCAACACTACCGTGGGACCGGAACGGAATGGTCAGATAATGATTCCCCAAGCATCGTCAAGGAGTGGCTGGGTCGTTCTGCGAATGACAAATGGATACTAATCTGCGACAATCTGGACGAGATCAAGACAGCAGTGCGCAACGACGGTCTAGAGCTTGAGAGAATTTTTCCGGGAGGTCTGCATGGCAAGATTATCATCACAACGAGGAGCACGAGTTTGCAGGGAGATTGTGATATCAATCTGGGAAAGCTTGCACAGATCAAAGAGTCTCTAGAATTACTCATGCATACTTCACGACGAGGCGATGGAGTCTTGATTGATCCCGAAGCAAAACTACTCGCCGAAGACTTGGACGGTCTACCGCTCGCATTGTGCACGGCAGGTAAATATTTGACGCAAGAAGTGACCACTTTTGGAGAATACAGGCAGCATCATCGAGAATCCTGGAGAAGACTGGACAGCATTACAGGAGAACTTCTCACAAGTGCAGAGACCACAGTAGGAAGTGTATGCGATATAGCCCTTGAGAAGCTATCACGGCGAAATCCGATGGCTTCGAAGGTCCTTGCATTTTGGGGATATTTCGACAATGGCGATATTTGGTATGAGCTTCTGAAGCCGACGACATCGACCTCGCTTTCATGGCTGACAGCGACCATGAGGGACACATTGTCCTTTAATCAGACCATGCGGCAACTTTGCGACAGTGGTCTCGTAGACACCGCCGTCGTATTATCTGGATCAAGCACATCAAAGGGCTACAAAATCCATTCGTGCATGCACGCATGGGTGAAGGCAGTGCTTCTGCCAACATTGGAGACAGATGCTCTCAGTACGGCCTTACAGCTCATGGCTACTCAGATCCTGCCTGAGACTGCACAGAATTTCTGGCTGCACGACAGACGCATACTTCCACACGTGAGGCATGTCTGGCCCATGATGGAGCAACAGAGCGTGTCTTGCAATCCAATGATTCTGGTGCGCATGGGAGAATTGCATCAACGAAACAGGAATCTCGAAACAGCATCCGCACTGTATGAGCAAGCAATCAAGAACTTCATGGCCACCTCAACGGGGGACGACAAGAAAGCCCTCGACGCCTTTCGGAGTCTAGTCACAATTTTGATTGAACAAGAGCAGCCCGCTCGGGCGGTTGGTCTATTGGATGACCTGCGGAGTCGATTAGTGGATGCTTTCGGCGAAAGGGACCGTTCCACCTTGCACGTCCTTCAAGCTCTGGGCTGGGCGTACGCCGAATCTGGGAACAATGACCTTGCTGAGGCTGTGCTCGATTACATTGTGAACATCTACGGAGTGGAGTATGGCAGAATGCATCTGTATACCCTTGGAGCTCGCAATAACCTCGCTAACCTCTATCAATTGAAGGGCGACTTCGCAGTAGCAGAGCAAACGTTCACAGAAATTTTAGGGGCAATGCAAGCTACGGCAGGACCAGAGCATCCTCAGACCATCGGCGTCTTGCATAACCTTGGCAGGCTCTACAGAATGCAAGGGTTTTTCGCCAATGCTGAGACGATATACAGGCGAGAACGAGATGAGTACCTGCGGATATATGGCAAACACAGCTTCAAAACAATCGTCGCCACTGGTTGTATTGGGTTGGTATTCCGACAGCAAGGCAGATACCAAGAAGCACACGAAATTCTACAGGGAGCCCTCTCGACAGCTCAGGAGACTCAAGGCATAGACAACAAAGCCTTCAATTTCATACTCCGCTTGATCGGCGATGTATACCGTGATCAGGCAAAGCCGGAGCACGCGAGTCGATACTATCGGCAAGCGGCCAAGTATGCCAATGCAGCGGTGTCGGAGGGACACCCAACGATGGGCGCCACAGATCAAATTTACTGCGACGATGAGATAGAGGTGTACTTGTCTACCGTCGATGAGCCAAGCCTCGAAACTGCTGCTGTCGACTATCATTTCTCAGGACCGACGATGCAAGTCGCTGATTGTGTATCAACGCCGGAGTCCGAGGAAGTTGTCGATCAGATACGAGCTAGACCGAAGGGAGACATGTCTTACAGGCCTCTACCTCCTTCGCCGGACCCGATAAAGCCGCTGGCTTCCACCTGTTCGCAGCCGATTGCCGCATCAGTAGATCTGCCACGAGGACAGGACGCTAACGCTTTGTCTCGGATCACTTCGTTGCACAACGTCTTCGAATCCGATCTTATACACGTTGACGACAAGGACAAGGAGCAGGTAGTAGCGGGTTGCAAGGATGGAACTTCCATCAAATCCAACTTTGTTGAGTCAATTTCCAACCAAGCTCACTGGTCACAAATAGGGTTGCAGCTAGGAGACTACGTACATCAAGGCCCTTTCACCTTTGGACCAGTTCACAGCCCGGAGGATCCGAAGCACGCAGATGCAATAGATGCGCGAGCTCCAGTTCAACAAGAGTACTAATGCTGCTGAGGTAATCAACTTGTACACCTGGCTGACTGACGACCAGGAAGGATTCGATGTCTGAAGGCTGGATTCACCAAGTCAAGCGATCTTACGAAGTAGCTTTTCGGGCCCCTCATAGGTATGTTGCAGGCGCAAATTGTCCTCGTGTCAGGATTGCGGTGCTCGATACAGGATATGATGCAACCATTGATTTCCATTCGCTACACCGCAAGAGGAGAAGTCGAATCCAGGGTTGGAGAGATTTTGCAGAAAGTCGAGAGACACCATGCGACACCCATGGACATGGCTCTCATATCCTGTCAACCGTCATGAGTCTTGCTCCTTTTGCGGATATCTTTGTTGCACGAGTAGCAAGGCATAGCGATGATCTCGAACACGCTAGTACCGCAATCACAAGGGTGAGTGTCCCCCATCGCCCCTTTACAATGAATAGCTAAGAGACCTAGGCCATCCAGTGGGCTTCCGAGGAGCACCAAGTCGACATCATCAACATGTCCTTAAAAAGCGATGGTGACACTGCTAACCAGCCGAGTCTACGAGAAGCTATCCGCGCAGTAGTCCACAGACGAGACGATCGAATTCTCTTCTTTGGAGCTGCTGGCAATGCAGGCGCTAACGAACCTGGAATAGCCTTCCCGGCATGCCACGAGAATGTCATCCCTATATTTGGTACAACGCCGAATGGGCGTTTTGACGATGATCTTAATCCTCGGATCGACCCAGATGGACCCGCTATTTTTGGCACTTTAGGCTTCGATGTACCTTGTCATGGAGTTGAGAATGGCGGCGAAGTTGAGTATCGAAGCGGCACATCGTTTTCTTGTGCCAACGCCGCGGGATTTGCGGCTACGCTGCTGCAGTATGTGCAAGTTCTGCAACACTCGAAGCAAGATGAGCAAGGGGCGAACAGCCTCGATTGGTTCAACAGACTCAAGACGAAGCGAGGTATGACTTCTTTGTTCAGAGAGATTTCTGATCGTACACCTGATCGCAAGTACTATCTCTGGCCAGTCCGGTTCTTCGGCCGTCCGGCGTCAGACAGTGAGGCAGATATCATCAGGGCTTTGCGTTATCGATGATGATTCCAGATAATGCTAATTACGAATCACGACGACTACAAACATCGAACAGGAACGGTCTATATTCTACCAGACCTTGAAGCGCCGATGCGAAGCTAATGTCACGTGCATAACCTCTCGTAAATGCCATACCTACAACAGGTATCAAAACCTCGTCCTGAAGTTCCACCTGGTAGCGATCCCCATCGCCAGCACAAACGCTAGTAGTCCCGCGGCCCACACCGCCCCACAGAACCAGATCAACCCCTCATAATTCTGCCCTCCCGCAGTATCCAGTATCGCCCCAGCTAACGGCACCCCGACCAACGTCCCAAAACTAACGAAGAAATATGTCGTCCCGTACCTCTTCCCATAGTCTTCCGTCAGACAGATCTGGGCTATACAAACCGGCGTGACAGCTATAATACTCCCGCTCGCCAACCCAAAGGCCACCGCATAGGCTATAATACGTCCCTTGCCTGCGCCGGCGAAGAGCCATAGCGGAGTGATGACTGTGCAAGCGAGGGACGTGAGGACCATGATGCGGAAACGCCCGTATCTGTCAGCGAACCAGCCCGTCATTGCGCGGCCGAGAACGGAGCCGGCGTTGAGGTAGATGACGAGGGTGTAGGCGAAAGCTGGCGGGAGGCCTTGCGCGAGAGCGTACGAGGTGATGTACGTCATTGGTATGAAGAGGGCGAATTCGAGGAGGAAGATGGCGAGGGTGGTGGTCGCGTAGAGCTTATCTTTCAGTGCGTAGAGGTCGATGGTTGCGCCGGCGCGAGTATTGGGTGGGAGCCGGGTGTCGACCAGGAAGATGGCGATGAGGCAGAGGAGAAGGCAGATGATGCCGACGAGCTGGATGGAGCGATTGAAGCCGATTTTGTGCTCGAAGTGGAGGATTATGGCTGGGTAGAGGATGCCTCCGAAGGAACCGGCTGTGAGTGCGATCGAGGTCGCGAGGGCACGGCGGTCTTTGAACCAGTGGCCTACCACGACGATGGCAGGGGTAAAGATCAGGCAAGCGGAGGCGCCGCCGAGGAGTCCCCATGCGAGCATGTATTGCCAGTAGATCTCGCAGATGGACAGAAGGAAGAGGGAAATGACGAGTCCGATGCATCCTGGAATGAGCGTGAATTTGAGGCCGTAGGTGTCGAATACTGGACCGATTTGTATGCTGCCAAAGTAGACGAGGAAGGTGAAGGTGCTAAAGATCCAGCCTGTCTCGGCATAGGTGTGGTCCTTGAGCTGATGGGTGCTTAGCCAAGCATGCATCACGCCCATAGATGTGAGCAGGCCGAAGGCGGCCGTCATCGCACACCAGCTGCCCAGCACAACGGACCATGCTTTGAATCCACCCTCTGGAAAGTCATCTCGCTCGAGATGCTGAGTCTTGGTGAGAGCAGCCTCGTACTCTGATTCATCTAATTGCTGCTGCGACAACAGCGGTGTGTTCTCATCAGCGGCTGGACGAGCGACCTCGGGGTCGTTCGACATCTCTTTGTTCACGTGCCTGGGATGAGAGATTCGCAAACACGAACGCCTTGCTACACTGATAAATACAGCAACGAAATGAAGAGAGAGATGAACGACAGAGAAGCGTATCCCATGACAGAAAAATTGACAGGAAAGGATCATGACCCGCGATATCGACACCCATGATGAGGGGGCTCTCCAGATCTCAGGGACCTGCTCGAAACCTCCAGAATCATGCTGGTTCCGAACAGTCCTCAATGACCAGCTGTCTTCAGACACTTGTGACTTACCTGCCATACCATGTCGCTAGATCTCACTTCCCTACATTCTCGAGAGAAATGATTCCTTGATGTGTTGTTCGGGCCGGGATGAAAAAGGTGGAAATCTAGGATTGAGCGCGGTCGGTCCAGGCACGAGTTGGGCATCCGAAATCGGGCCGAAAATTCACGTGATCTGCTCGTTCAGGGCCACGACCTACTTCAGCTGTTCCGCAAGTCGTTCGTTCCAAGAAAGTCTTTACGATCCCCAGAAACATAAGCTGGATCTTATAGCATGCTACGTTGCGTGTGATTGAAGCACAGTAGGTCTATCGAACGAAAAGCCGGCAGTAGGCAACAAAAAATTGGTTTGCCTACGTTTCGTCAAGGGCACTAAGCGGTGGTCCCGCCGACTACTGGCCCTGTAAGTCGGTATCACGAACCCAATCTTACCAGCCGAAGGTAATAGGATGTGCTACGAGTGCTGTCGGGGAGTCAATGCCATGTCGATCAGGCCGCCGCCAGCCAGATCTGACCTGTCAGCTTACGATATCTGCCAGTGGCCGTGGACATCAGGTCAGATAGCTCTGGGACAAGACATGTCCGCTCCCATCCTTCTTCTTCCTCATGCTATGTACGAGTTCAAGCCAACATGACAAATACGGACTTCATCAAACAGCTGGAGTTCATGTATCCTCATGTTGAAATACTTCTCCCTGAGTCTGAAGCATACTCAGACAGGAGGGTCGTTTATGCACTAGGTCCCCAGATCAATCCAGCAGCCATTGCAGTCCCGAAGAATGCCGCAGAAGTAGCTTCACTGGTCAAATTCGCCGTGAGCGAATCGTTACCTTTCACAATTCGCAACGGAGGTCATGATCCGTATGGACGGCAAATGGTTCAAGATGTTCTCACTATCGACCTGCGGAAGCTCGATAGTGTCACCGTAGATCGGACAGCCGGTACAGCTACGATAGGCGGTGGGGTCCTCTTCGAGAGGCTTGTCGAGGTGCTCGCCGAGCATGACTGCATCACGCCCACCGGGAACATAGGATCGTGAGTGACCGGTCACTCTCCGTCAGCTATCACTAATCGTCTCCAGCGTTGGATACGTGGGATGGGCCACGACAGGAGGCTACGGTCAAATGGCAGCCAAGTATGGACTGGGCATAGACCATATACTCGCAGCAAAGATCGTCAACGCTGAAGGCGATGTGGTTGATGCTGATAGCGACATACTGAAGGGCATCCGGGGAGCGTGTGGTAACTTTGGCGTCATAGTCGAAGCCACCATCAAAATCTATCCCTTCAGCAAGATTCTCGCCGGCACTATCATCTTTGAGTCGACAGATTACGCTACCACCATCCAGCTCGTTCACGACGGCATCGAGGCTATGAAAGCAGCAGATGACTTGCCACCAGAGATTGACTTGCAGCCTGCGTACGCTAATAGTCCTCTTGGACCAATCTTTGGCGTCATCTTCTGCTGGGGATCTCCAGATATTGAGCGTGGCAAACAGTACTTGGAGAAGATTGCAGCCCTGGCTCCCGTACTTATGAACTCGGTCGTACCGTGTACCGCGCCGGAACTCTTCGCCGTGGTCGCTACGTTCTCGCCAGCGCATACCTTCGTCAGCGCCAGATCTGTAGGCTTGAGGACAGCCAGTCAGAAAGTGTTGGAAGTCGTCAAGAAGCACTGTGGACTCATGCCAGCTGATCTCGGAGCTGTGGTAACGTGGCATGAGCTCAGAACGGACTCTCCTTCTGCCAACAAGGAGAGATCATTGCTTTCCGTATTCGGCGCGAGACAGCCACATTACATTCTTGAGATTCTTGCTTGTGCAGTGGAGCAGGAGAATTTGGAAGCGGTCACAGCTTGGGGCCTGACCTTCCGAGATGAAATCTTGGAGAAGGCATCGGAGGAGGTGTTGGAGAGTCAGTGGGTGCCTATGACGCCGGCAGGAGAACTGAAGGGACCGGAAAAGGTGTATGGATCCGAGAACGCAGAGTTCTTGAGGATGCTCAAGAAGGAGAAAGATCCGAAGAATGTGTTTCGGTATGCTATACCTTCACTAATCTAGTGTTTTTTCGTCGCCGGATCCCTGATTTCTATGCTGCGTGGCCTTGCCCGAGAATCTTGTATAGCTCGGTGACGTACTGTCTTCCAGCTGTGTTCCCGAATCTACCCAGCTCCATCCTGTTCATGACATACGAGATTGTCATTTTATGGTCCATATCGACGATTGCGAGGCTACCACCTTGCCCGCCCCAATAACACATCTTGTGGTCTTGTGGGACAAATTCTCTGGTAGCTCCGTCCTCAGCCGCGAGGCCAAAACCCAAGCTATATCTGACTTTACTATTTACCACATGGTCGACTGTATAGCTCTGCTCCTGGAAGAACAGTTCTACAGTCTCCGGTTTCATGTACTGCTTGCCATCGACAGTCCCGTTGCCGGTAATGATAGACAGTAACCTGGCCACCCCTCTTGCATTACTGATGCCGTTAGCCGCACCCAGTTCGCTTTTCCTCCATTCCGGCGTGTTGGCGATGAGAGCATCAGGTGGTGGCCCGGTGTAAGTCTTGAAAGCGATACTGCCGGCCGTGACATGGCCAGCACCCTTCCCCTCACCAGTTGCAGGTGGACCAGGGACGGTATCGGCGATCCGACTAGCTTCATTCTCTGGACAGCCGAGTCGGAAGTCTGCACTTAGGGGCTCTGCCAGCTCGTCTGTGATGAATTGACCTAAGGTCTTCCCGGTCACTCTTCGGATCACTTCTCCCACAAGATGACCATATGTGGCCATGTGATACCCGGATCCGGTCCCAGGCTCCCACCATGGTGCTTGACGCTCCAAGAGCTTGGTGCTCCAAGGCACGTCCAGGATGTCTTCGTAGAATACTTGGGCTTCCCAGCCAGAGAGGCCAGACTGGTGACTTAGTAAATGAGCGATGGTGACATTCTCCTTCCCTCGCTGGGCAAATTCTGGCCAGTGGTTGCACACAGGGTCAGATAGAGAAATGAGTCCACGGTCAACCAGAAGCATTGCGGCCATCGCGGTGATCGTCACAGTAGTAGCCCATATAGTGGTGATTGTGTCTTTTGTCCATGGCTTGGATCTGGCCGTGTCGTTGTGACCGCCCCAGATATCTATCACATTCTTCCCGTTAATGTTGACAACAAAAGATGCACCGCAATCGAGGTCATTGGCAATGTTTGCTGTGAACCCTTCTTTGATGGCAGAGAAGCGATCTTCGCAGTAGCCTTCTGCCATGCTTGCAGCACGCCTGCGTCGATTAGGCCGAAACGTCTACTTACAGGCCAGATTACTTGATGAGCATTGATGAAAGACAATTACCATAAGGAGGAGTGTCAGCTTGTTTACTCAAAAGTGGGCCTGAAGGAGTTGCGCCGGCGCACGAAAATAAGTGCTCGAATTGAAGGATCACGCTTTCGGTCGGCCCACATCGCGCGATCGTATGGAAGGCTAGAATCAGCGTCGAACATCTGACCTCCTTCCTGTCTTTTCGTGCCTAGGACGGCCTAACCAGACGTAATCAGGCATGAAGGGGGTGTAAAAAGAGCATCATGGTCCTTCCGTCAGGATCATCTACCAGATACCGTAAACGCACATGCTGTACCGGTAACTCTGTCAGATCACGGTCATGTAAGGTTTGATAGTCGTATTCGTGCTGCTGGTAGGGCCATCCGTTGGCATTTCGCAACATTCGCAACAGCTCACGCGATGCTTTGCGGCAGAGTGCAACCCCTCGGAAGGATTTCTGCGACTCTGTACCGGCCGCCAGCGATGACTGGGGACAATGCGCTGCATGTAATCCGCTTGATAGAGTGATCAATGCATGGGGTCTCGGTAGGCATGTGAATGCTGCCCTGGACACTGTCTGTGCTAGCCGGACTTCGAGATCCTTGTGTGGATCACACTGTGGACGATTTCCTTTTTGATGAAACTCGAGTCCAGAACTTGACAAAGCGTGCCCTTTGTGGGTTCACGCCCTGTCGCGTGGGTTAGCCAAGTGGACAAACCTGCAGATCCAAGTCTCTTGGTGAAGCTTGAGATTAGCCGGCGAAAATGGCTGCAGTCGGCAGATCATCGGCTGAACCTGCGACGACCTCGAAAGCTTGGACAAAAATTGACAGCTCCATGATGGAATAAGCGACGCCATCGACCACGTACGCATTTGATGGTACACACACTCGTTTGAACATGTCGACCAGCATTTGAGATATCAGTCTCGACGCTCAAAGTGCGATATAGCTACCCACCAAGGACGAATCGCTGGGTTTGGAGTTGACAGCATCCCAACCCCTGAATGATAAACACAACACGAAGCCAGGCTAGCAGCATGAGGGTACGGCGCATACCGACGCTTTTACTGGCAGTCGTTGTCGCTGGAACCCTCTTCATATTCTTACGGCAGAATCTCACAGGGTCATATCGACATGAGCCAGTCGCGCCTGTCCGCGAATCGAGTCCAGAAAAGCCAATACCTGCGCCAGTCAAGCCGATCCCTCGACCTCTCAATGGCGCTCGCGAACATCCTATCGACCTCCTGGTCAAGGATAATGAGCGCGACTTTAGGGTGATGATAGATCGACAGTCGAGCACGCTTGAAGAGGCTGTCAAGAACTACAAGAAGCGATATGGTATGTCACCACCTCCTCGTTTTGACGACTGGTATCGATTTGCGAAGAAGAAGGGTGTACAGATAATAGACGACTATGACACGATTTATCATTCCATGTTGCCATTCTGGGGGCTCAAACCCAGTACTGTTCGCGGACGAGTTCGCGAAGCTCTAGGTTTTGACGGCAATGCTCTTATTGCGATCATGATAAGAGGAGGCAAGGTCACACATCATCAGGCTGGTCCAGATTGGCAACAACAGGCCACGATTGGCATGCTGGAAGAGTTTATACAGTATCTTCCAGACATGGATCTGGCCTTCAACATCCACGACGAGCCGCGGGTAGTAGTACCGCATGACGAGCTCGACCGACTTGTATCATTAGGCAAGTCACGACAGGCCAAGTCATCCTCAAACCCCAAGACCAAACAGTTCTCAGCACGACCTCAAGACCTCCAGTCTGGCAAGCGCGTCCTCGAAGTCAAGACGACTCGCTTCAATGTCTTTGCGCATCAACCAGTCTGGCTCCCATCGCGACTCTCTTGCAGCATAGATTCTCCTGCGCGCGCCGTCGAGGACTCACCAGACGACCTTGCCAAATACGCGCTCAGCACCCTCGGCTTCATCCACAACCACACCGCCTTCACCGATATCTGCAACACCCCCTCCCTCGCAACCTCCCACGGCTTCTTCGACCGCCCCAACGCCTTCAACGTCGTCCACGACCTCGTCCCCATTTTCTCGCAATCCAAAATGTCCTCCTTCCAAGACATCCTGTATCCCTCCCCCTGGTACTGGAGCGAAAAAGTACACTACAACCCCAAAGCCGATCCTTCCTGGCCCAGCAAAGCCGCCAAATTATGGTGGGTAGGCAGCACCACCGGGGGCTTCTCGCGCAACGGCGGCTGGCGTCGCCAACACCGACAAAAACTCGTCACCAAACTCAACGCACTCGACATTGCCAAAATCATGCACAACTCCGCCACCTCCTCGGGGGACCTGGGCGGCGAAAACCCAGACTGGAACATCAAGGATGTGCAGCGCGAGGAGTACAAGGATCTCATGGACGTGCACTTCAGCCACATCGGCCAATGCGATCCGGGGGACTGTGATGCGCAAAAGGAATTCTTCCAGATGGTCAAGCAGGCGGACTTTCAGACGGCGTGGAAACATCGATTTTTGTTGGACGTGGATGGGAACGCATTCAGTGGGCGCTTCTATGCGTTTCTGAAGAGTAAATCCCTGCCGATCAAGATGAATGTGTTTCGCGAGTGGCATGAGGAGTGGATTAGGCCGTGGGTGCATTTTGTGCCGCTGAGTCTCAGGGCCGAGGAGGGGTTGGAGCTGGTGAGGTATTTGTCCGCCGAGGAGGAGGGGAGGAGGACTGCGGAGAGGTTGGCGGAGCAGGGGCGGATGTGGGCGGAGAAGACGTTGAGGAATGAGGATTTTGAGGTCTGGTTTTTTAGGCTATTGCTTGAGTGAGTATAACCATATATGTGTGGGAAGGGACCAAGCTGACGTGAATAGGTATGCAAGAGTCATCGATGATGAGAGGGAGAATATCGGTTACGAGTAGGACACGATCTAGGCTGGTCTTGTCTTCGTGTACATGCCACTTCTTGTATATGAAATGTAACGAGGACATGGAATGGTGTTAGGCGACAGTATACGATGCATAGCACAGGACATACAGGACATGCGTGAATGAGTTTCAATGCCATTCTACCTTGGAATATGATCTATTTCTACACCTGGACCAATTCTAGCACTTTGTTCGTGCCCCGTCTAGCAACGCCGTCCTCATCATCTCGTCATCTCGCATCACCTCATGCCCACCCCTCGCTTAGTGGTTGCAGAGTACATACCTGTACCTCGCCTTACCAGCATCCATGTCGACGATGGCCTTGTTGGCTTCCTTCATCGGTACGTTGTTGTTCCAGGTGTGCACGCCCTTCTCGGCGAAAAAGTCGAGCATCTCCTGGATCTCCTTTGGTGCGCCAATCATGCTACCCCAGATACTTGCGCTCTTGGGGATCAAGCTGAACATGTTGAAGCCTGGGATCTGGTCCTCTGGAGCACCGACCTGGACGAAGCGCCCCTTGTACTTGAGCAGACCAAGGTACTCCTGGAGAGGCATCTTGTGGCTGCTGACAGTGCAGACGATAACGTCGAGGCTGTTGGCGTGCTTGGTGGCCCAGTCCTTGTCCTCATCTGTTGCGATGAAGTCGGTCGCGCCCATCTTCATGGCGTCAGCCTTCTTGGTGCCGGTACGGGAGATGGCGGTGATCTTGTCTGCGCCGAGAGCTTTGGCGCTGAGAAGACCAAAGTGGCCTAGACCACCGATGCCAATGACACCGACGCTCTTGCCTGGTCCGCAGCCGTGCTTCTTGAGAGGAGCAAAGGCAGTAATACCTCCGCAAAGCATAGGTGCAGCAATGTCGGAGGGAAGTGCTTCGGGAATCTTCATGACAAGATGGCCTTGTCCTCGCCAGTGCGTAGCATAACCTCCTGCTGAAGTAGACCCATCGATTGGCCACTTGCTGCCGAAAGTACCGATGTTGGAGTGGCAGTGCTGTTCCTGACCATCTGCACAACCCTCGCAGTCACCCTTCTGGTTCCTGCAGGCACCCGACTGGGCACCCACACCGACGCGGTCGCCGACCTTGATGTGTGGAACGTCCTTGCCTACACGGACAGCCTTGCCGACGATCTCGTGGCCGACGACGATAGGGTAAGGTGTAGGGAACCAGCCGGAGCGGAGAGTGTGAAGATCAGAGGCACAGATACCGCAGTGGGAGATCTCGATATCAACATCGGCCTTGATATGTCAGTCTTTTTTGATCTTCGTCTCCAAAGAGCGGCATTGCTCACCTCCTCCCAGGTCTTGGGCTTGAACTCTTGCCAGACCATCTTGCCCTCGGCACAGTCCTTGTCGAGACCCATCCATCCTTCGAACTTGTAATCGGTAGACATTTTGAGGATTTGTATGGTGAATAGCTTTGCAGGGGAGACTTGGCTGTAGTGGTGATATCTGAGAGCGAGATAATTGGGGACAAGCGACACTATATAGCTCACCTCTACCAGATCACGATTTACCTCATAGACTTTTTTTCACGTGGACCCAAGCTCCCTTTGCCCTTGCCGTTTGAGAGTCAAGAGCCCTCGAGCATATTGTGAGTGATGTCACCTTGGAGATTGCGGACTTTGGACATGGATAAATCCAGAGCGAATGCCACTTTTTTCGTGGAGATCGGCCCTGTAACTTCCTATATCGGATCCTGCGGCGAAAACGGCTGCATATCGAGGCGGGTGCGGATCACCGCGTCCGAGGGCTTGGGTGCATGCATTTGAAATGATTGATGATTACTGGCATGCACTCTATGGGAACAGGTGGACAGATTCGTCTTTGGTACCTATGGTAGCTACATACACACTCATCACATCGATGAAGCTTTCATGATGGCGATGAGCAGCAAGGCGGGGGAACAATGGCTTCGTACACAATAGTCTGTTTGGCCGCCGCTTCTGCGTCCGGCGATCTCTGAGCAGGAGACGATACCATTGATCGTGTCGAGCGTGGGTGTGGTGAGCTCTTGGCCCAACAACTCTCCACTCCACTCTGTATGTTATGCGTGGCCAATTCCTATCGCGGAGCTTATCGTATTCACGATATCAGCCAGTGACGTGCTCACTAATCCTGGTAAGACGGAGTGCGACTAAGGGAGGGTACAAAAATGTTGGCCACACTGTTCAGCGAGACCAGTGCTGGAAGTATCCCTCTCAGCTCCAGTCGTCCTTCCTATATCCCAGCACACCAGCAACAAGACTTGTCAGAACCCAGCTGTATTCCAGATATTGCAGAACTCCAATGAGCACTTGCGTCTTGTCAATGGCTTCATTGTACCCCTTGATCATCGGCACCTTGCCCTTCTCCATCCAGAAATTGTACACGTGGCCCCGAGCAGCCAAAGTAATAAAGAGCATAGCGGGTGATGCTAGGATACGGTATTTGCGCGCTATGAGATGCCAGCCAGTCGAGAGGAAGAGAGACGCGCCAAAAGATAGGACGACCTGGACAGATTAGCATCGAGCGTGCCTGCATGTGCTAGTAGACCTACAGCTACCATTCCAGCAGCCTGTGTGGTCCTTGTCTGGTGCAATTGGCGCGCTGCAATGTCGGAAATCTTTGCGGCCTTCTTCGATTGCTCCTCATATTGGCGCAGATTCTTGATTGCGATCCATGAAACATAGATGCCATAGGACGCAAGAGTCGCCTGACCTAGGTGCAGAAACTCTGCATAGTTAAACGCTACACCTGACATGATCGAGACTGGCACCGGTCGAGAATGTGTCTCGTAGAAACTGCAGAGGGAGAGAAGCAGAAGCTGTATGCCTAACCAACTTCACAAAGCTATCCTCGGATGTCCCGAAAAGGAAGGAGCTCGACCATAACCTGGCTGCATCGCAACACAACGCCTTCTTCTCACTCATGCGAGCAGACATCTGATGCCATTCGTCTTTCGTCCTTCCACTGTCTGGATTCTCATTCCGTGTCGGCAGCAGACATACATATGCAAGCCAAGACACAAGTAATCACAGGTAAAAGAGTGCATGCGTGGACCGACGTCATCTCTATCCGGACATAACTCGCCATCCCGCTCAACAAGATACTCACAGGTAAACACTTCACAGGTGATTTCTTTGCATCTACTTCTTCCAAGCACCGTGCTCATCCTCCTAACCACACGCCTTTGCATATACGTTGACGAAAATCACGCCGCCTCCTTCCTCAACCCCTGACCATCCGTATTCCCCATCGCCAAAATGCGCAAGCTCATCTCGACAGCCAAGTCCCTCGCCAAAGAGCACATCCCCTCCTCCTCTTTCCCCTCTTCTTCCTCCCCACCTGCCTCCTCCGGTCCCCCTCCCACCGATCAACCCCCTACTCTCTCCCCGCCAACCATCCGCGACCTCTACCGCTACCGCTACCATCACGGCACAAATCTCGGCTCCATCTTCGTCCTGGAACGCTGGCTCACCGGCTCCATGTTCCCTTCCTCTTGCCATGGCGGGTCCGAGCTCGCCGCCGTCTCCGCCTCACTCTCCGAAGCCGGGCTGGAGGCCACGAAGGGCAAGTTCGAGAGACACTGGAGGGAGTATGTCTCCGACGCGGATCTGGATTGGCTTGCTGCGGAAGGGGGGTGTACGAGCGTCAGACTGCCGATTGGGTATTGGACTTTAGGACCGGGTTACTGTAAAGGCACGGCATTGGAGAAAGTCGGAGAGGTGTACGCTGGTGCATGGGAGGCGGTCAGGGCCCTGGTGAGAAGGTGCGGGGAGAGAGGGATCGGAGTGTTGGTGGACATGCATGGTCTGCCTGGGGGAGCAAATCCGAATGATCATTCCGGGACGGATAGCGGGAAGTGTGAGTTCTGGGGGAGTAGGAGGAATGAGGAGCTGGCGTTGAGGTGTGTGGAGTTTGTGGCGAAGGAGATGAGTGGGTTTGAGAACGTGGTTGGGTTGCAGATTGTGAATGAGACGGAGGGCGGGAAGGCGGCAGAGATGTGGGGTTTCTATGACAAGGCGAGAGAGGTGGTGGGGAGGGTGGATGAGGGGATGTTGGTTGTTGTCAGCGATGCTTGGGATCTGGGGAGTGCTTCGGGGGAAGTGGCGAGGAGGAACACGGTGGGTGCGAGAGGTCCGCCAGTAGTGCTGGATACCCATCTGTATTGGTGTTTCTCAGATCAGGATAAGGGCAAGACGGCGAAGCAGATCACTGGTGAAGCATACGACAAGCTGGGCGAAGCGGTGGCGGCGTCCGGTAGTGTGGTCGATAAGGGAGCCGTACAAGCAATAGTGGGAGAGTACAGCTGCGTTTTGGCAGAAGAGACGTGGCAGAAGTCAAGTCATGAGGGGTCGAGGGATGGTCTGTCGCGGGAGTTCGGTCGAGCTCAGAGTAGGCGATACCAGGACAAGGCGGGTGGAAGCTTCTTCTGGACGTATCGTATGGACTGGATGGATGGTGGCGAATGGGGCTTCAAGGAGCAGACGAACAAGGACGGTATCACTGCGCCACACAATCTGCGACTCGATGGGCAAGATATCGCAGGGCGTGTGCAGCGTGCGAGAGATGCCATGTATGGCAAGCGAGGCAACACATATGGTGCTCACTGCCACTATTGGGATTCCAATCACCCTGGACACTATGAGCACCAAAGATTCGAAGCAGGGTGGACTGTTGGGTTCGAGGATGCGCTGAGTATATTTGAGATGAGATCTAGGACAGGTAAAGGTCACGGAGGCGACAAGATTGGTATGCTGGAGCTGTGGGTCCTGAAGCGGCTCAAGGAGAGTGGCCAGGGAGGAAAGTTCGTCTGGGAGTACGAGCAGGGCTTTAGGCAAGGCATACGAGACTTCTATGAACTTGTTGGAGTGTGATACATACCTCAATGACACGTTCAAGCTTGAAGAAGCACTCCTCGTCGTGTACGATAGTCATCGAAATATTGCATTCCTGCACTCCGGAGGATGGAGTGCCTTTCGCAGCAGAGTGTATGGCATTAAATAGGTCAACCACAACTCTGGGTCGAAATCAGGCTATAGCAGTCCGGGAGATGCGAAAGTCCACAGGTATTTTCATACAGGCATCTAAGGTAAGTTTCTGGGGGTTGAGCGACGACAAGTCACTCGGATGCTCCCAAATGCGCAAAAGAAGGTCAACTTTGTCAAGAACTGCTCCGAAGCTCAATGGTTGCGGCTCTGCCTCAGCGGAGCTCTTGATTGGTCAGATGGCCAGGCCGCGCGACAGCTTTGTGAAGGCTCGCGTTCGGTTTAGAAGATTTTCTGTGGAGCTCCATTTCAAGGTGGACAGAAACACATACAGGAGCACGACAACAAGCACCGTCCAGCGTCGCGTATTACATACTTCTGAGTTCTCACCTTGGAACATCCTTCAAGATGTCTTTCGGCGGTCAAACGCCGACCATTATCGTCCTCAAAGAAGGTAGGTTACACAATGCTCGAATGATGCCTAGCTGCTAATGAATTCTCAGGCACCGATCAGTCACAAGGTCGCGGACAGATCCTTTCCAACATCAATGCCTGCCTCGCTGTACAGTCGACGATAAAATCCACACTTGGACCATACGGAGGAGATCTGCTGCTGGTAGACGAGAACGGGAAGCAAACGATCACGAACGATGGCGCGACCGTGATGAAGCTGCTTGACATTGTGCATCCTGCCGCACGCATTCTCACCGATATTGCCCGATCGCAAGATGCAGAGGTTGGAGACGGCACAACGAGTGTCGTTGTCCTGGCTGGAGAGATCCTCAAGGAGATCAAGGAGCACGTGGATCAGGGCGTGAGCTCACAAGTCATCATCAAAGGTCTGCGGAGAGCTTGCGGTATGGCTGTCAACAAGATCAAGGAGATCGCGGTGAACACATCTGGCGAAAAGGATGGAGACAGAAGGGAGACGCTGCGGAAGTTGGCTGCGACTGCGATGAGCAGCAAGCTGATCCACAGGAACGCAGACTTCTTCACAAAGAGTGCGTCTATCGTGATTGACGATTGCGGATTAGGAGCTAATGCGCTGTAGTGGTCGTGGACGCCGTGCTCTCGCTGGACCAGGATGATCTGAATGATAGACTTATCGGCATCAAGAAGATCACAGGAGGTGCCCTGCAGGACTCGCTGTTCGTGAACGGCGTTGCTTTCAAGAAGACGTTCTCATACGCTGGATTCGAGCAACAGCCAAAGTCCTTCCAGGACCCCAAGATTGTCTGCCTCAACGTGGAGCTGGAACTCAAGAGCGAAAAGGATAATGCGGAAGTGCGTGTCGAGCAAGTGTCAGAATACCAGGCGATTGTAGATGCGGAGTGGCAGATCATTTACAACAAAATGGAGGCGCTGTACAAGTCGGGCGCAAAGGTGGTCCTGAGCAAACTGCCAATCGGTGACTTGGCCACACAGTAGGTATCTCTGCATGCGGACGCATGACATGGTCTAACATACTTGCAGGTATTTTGCCGACCGCGACGTCTTCTGCGCTGGTCGTGTGTCTTCTGATGACCTTGACCGAGTCTGTCTGGCAACCGGCGCATCGATACAGTCAACATGCTCAGATATTCAAGAGTCACATTTGGGTACTTGTGCGAAATTCGAAGAACGACAAATTGGTGGTGAACGATTCAACTTTTTCGAGGGTTGCCCGGGCGCAAAGACATGCACTCTCGTACTTCGCGGTGGAGCCGAGCAATTCATTGCGGAGGTCGAGCGTTCGCTACACGACGCAATCATGATCGTCAAACGAGCAATCAAGAACCAGTCGATCGTGGCAGGTGGAGGTGCGACTGAAATGGAGATTTCGAAATACCTGCACACATTTGCAGACAAGAACATCCCTCACAAGCAGCAATCCATCATCAAGGCTTTCGCCAAAGCTCTCGAGGTGATACCGCGACAACTCTGCGACAACGCCGGCTTCGATGCGACCGACATCCTCAACAGATTACGCGTGGAGCATAGGAAGGGCAACATCTGGGCCGGTGTCGACTTCGAGAATGAAGGTGTACGGGACAACATGCAGGCTTTTGTGTGGGAACCTGCGTTGGTTAAGGTCAACGCAATTCAGGCGGCGATCGAGGCAAGCTGCCTGATCTTGAGCGTGGACGAGACGATCAAGAACCAAGAGAGTCAACAGCCCCAGGGACCTCAGCGAGGACTGCCTCCGGGAGCTGCACAGCGAGCACTACGTGGGAGAGGTCGGGGTATGCCTAGACGGTAAACATTAATGACTGCAGGTAATGTACAGTATCATCATAGACGGTCATATACCAGAGGACACAATCAAAAGTCAATCGACCAGGCAACGACATGAGAGGCAATGGTCATGTGAGCAGCAGAAAAGAAGATGTGCTTGGCGAGACATGGAAGAGAAATGATTGTGTTGATCCTCCAAGAGAAAAGGAGCGAGACCAAGTGGCACAGCACCGGGACGAGGGGGATGCTGAAAGCTGGGCGACCATCACTGAAATCGTTGAGCTTCTGCTTCAAGCTGTCCACAACCGTTTCATGACAACGATTATAGATACGATAGGGCTTGAACAGTCAGTATGCAAGAAGCAAAATCAACCGAACACGTGTGCTATCATTCGAGTGAACCTCAATCTCGTCACATGATGCGATCAAAGAAGCAATGGATGATAATACAGGTCAAGCATGGAATGCCATGTCTCGGGGGCAACGACGAGGTACTCGAGCATGAATCACTTGATCAGAGCATAGCATGACATGGCAAGAACAATCCACAAGTGAGTAGACAGACAATAACGCAAACGCACACTGAATATTGAAAACGATTCTCATAAAACAAGTCGAGTTTTGGAGGGTGGGAGGTCAAAGGCTTTTATTCTGGCGCCGAGTGCATCAAGATCACGCGGCGCGCTTTGCCTGGTTTGGTCACTTTCTGTTGTTGATCCGCCAGCAAATCCGCGAGCTACATAAACCTTGGGCGCCCGTGCCCCGCCGCCCGCCGCCGCCCCTCGATTGACCAGACCTACTCCTTCCTCGCCATTTCAAAGAGAAAACATATTTGCTCATCTCGCAACCACAACCACATCTGTACGATATTTATTATAGCTCATTCGACTCGCCAGATGCTAATCTATCGACACAGTCAATTTTCAGGAACCAAACATTCGAAATGGCACCAAAGGCAGCTACCAAGGCCGCAGCGCCTAAGAAGAGCTCCAGCACTGCTGCTCACCCAACTTACCAAGGTGATTATTTCCCTCCCAGAGCAAATGATAATTTCAAAATTATCATCAAATGCTTTCTAGTGACCAGGCGACTGACTTGGTACCAGATATGATCAAGGAAGCCGTTATCCAGGTATGTCGCTGTCGATTGTTTACTGCTCGGTCGCAAAGCGCGATTCCACGCGTCCAAGGCTGCAACAGCAAACCACTCCCAACACCAAAAGACCAATGACTGACTATTTTTGCAATACAGCTCAAGGAACGCAATGGCTCCAGGTTAGTAACTTTCAATCCTTTCCAGAATTTATGGCGATCTCGTTGTCGCCCTGAATCATCCTGGCCGGACATCCCCAGACTGACTCTATCCAGCCGTCAAACCCTCAAGAAGTACGTGATGGCCAACAACAGCCTCGGAAACATCTCCGATGCTGTTTACACCGCTCGCTTCAACCAGGCTCTCGCAAAGGGATCCGAGAACGGCACTTTCGTTCGCCCCAAGGGTGCTTCTGGCCCAGTCAAGCTCGGCAAGGCCCCAGCTACCACCAAGACCGCAAAGGCCAGCTCGCCCACTGCCACCAAGGAGGCTAAGCCAAAGACTGCCACCAAGGCAAAGACTGTAGGTTGACCTTGATCGGGCTTCAAGCTTGCTCATGTGCTGATTTCTACCAGACCAAGGCCGCCGCTGCCCCTAAGAAGGCTGCTGCTGCCACCAAGAAGACCGCGACCAAGGCTGCACCCAAGAAGGCCACTGCCACCAAAGCCAACACTGGCAAGTCTAGGAAGACTGCCGCTGCTGTAAGTGCTACTGGTCGTAATGATCACCTTCCTATACTGATCTCGTTGCAGGCACCAGCTGTCGCCGAGGAGAAGTCCACCGTCCTTGGTAAGACCAAGTCCGGCCGCGTTTCCAAGACGAGCAAGACTCCCGCGCCGAAGAAGGCTGCCGCGACAAAGAAGGCCGCCCCCAAGAAGGCGGCGACCAAGAAAGCCACCCCTAAGAAGGCATAGACGGCTTCGACCTTCCCTCTTAGCCTTTTGCTCGCACCCGTCAATGAAGCCCGAGTACACAGCCGTACTCCTGTCCGAGGGAGAGACGGCATGGTGACTCGAGGCATCTGATGACTTTACTGGCTGGCGGCTGTTTGAGCAAAGGGTGTGATGGCTTGTTACGACTCTCTCACTCTCTTTTGTTGATCATCTTAATGGATGGTGGATCCTCGTATGTTATTCCCTGGTTGGAGCGCTGTGATGCCAAAGTGGGAGGATGGGATCGATGGTGTACGGCGTTAGCTCCGACCGCGCGAATTGGGCTGTACTGTAGAGATGGGCTGTTTTCCAAATCAAGTTTCTTCTAAATTTCAAAAAGTGTCCTTCGCATGCAAGTGATCTCATAAAGTACCAACCACTTTGTATGATCTGGATGGTCGATAATGTCGTCGAATTGTCATGTCACGTGACATCGAGCGCGAACCTGGACGTCCATTTCGTCTTTGAAAATTGTCGCGAAGAGTCTGTAAAATCATCAACAAACAAGAATCACTTCTGTGAAAGTCTTGTCGCAATTAGAAATACTACATGCACCAAAATGTCAAGTAGTCGTGTATAAACTCCAAAAGTATGCCGGCACTTCAGCGACATGCATGACTGGTACAGACCCGTCCGACGGCACTTTGCGCGGCGAACATGTTCAGCCCGGCATCGCAAGAGGTTATTTAACTCGAATAGGAAACAGTATGACTGCTCAGTAGAAAAGCAAAATCTAATAGAACAGAACAGATATGCCAGAGAAGCATCTATATGAGCCTGGCTAGCCCAGGTGGTTGGGAAAGTGGGGCGCTAACACGAACATGCATGAAAGAGTGGAGACGGGAGGCTCCGCCCGTTTGCAGCGTTAGTTTCTGTCCATACAACAGCGACCGAGCATCACAGTAGTCAGGAACATGCTATTCTTTTTCACTACACCTTTGCGCGTCTATACCGCGACGTGACTGCGATGTCGCAGTGACCTCCGAGTATATAAATCTGTCCTCTCTTGCTTTTTCTCTTTCCTTTCTCACAAACATCTGCTTTCAAAACGTGAGTTTACCACCACCCGCCCGGTCGTCAGACCGGGCAGAGTCGCAATTTGTGCCAAGACCGCTGACGATGTTTACAGAATCAATCTTCGAAACCACCAGAATACCAGATCCCAAGCATTCGGCCGACCAGAACTGCTGCAAACTGTTCCACCCAGCATCCTTCTGAACTTTCAAGGATCAAAGATCTTCAGACTCTCCAAACAACCACGTTTGTGGCTTTCGGCATCGCCGTGCGACCGCAGGCCTGACTGACACTTTTACAGACACTTAAACAACCCAACCACCACCTTCTACTGCCCACCATAGTCTGGCCAGTGGTAGTCGACGCGGCCAAGGCCGGCCTGGTCCATGGCTACTTCATGCAAGTCTCCAACAGTTCTACCATGCTCAATGGCAACATCGAGCAAACCCTGGTAGTCAACAAGACTCGTATCAGCAATGGCGCAATACAACCACCTCAAACATTCCAACAACCACTTGACGATGACGCCGCTCGCTGGGCAGAGCGTATTAAGGAGCGCCGCATCAGCACAAAACGTCGCAAGGTCGAAGAGCTCGACGATGACAGAGTACTCATCGGACAAAAGGTGGCCGAGGGACACGAGAACTTTGAGACGGCGTATAACATGCTCACCGGCATCCGCTTCTGCGTGTCGCGCTGCAACGCAAAACTCGACAGAGACCTCACTCCTGCGGATTTCCGCGAACGTCGCAAGACCAACTTTGATGTCCTCGGCACCGAGCTGACACCGGCTACCAAGTACGACTTCAAATTCAAAGACTATGCTCCATGGGTCTTCAGACACCTCCGCGAGCTCTTCAACATTGATCCTGCCACCTACCTCATGTCGTTGACCGACAAGTACATACTCTCAGAACTCGGCTCGCCTGGCAAGTCCGGCAGCTTCTTCTATTTTTCCCGCGACTACAAATACATCATCAAGACACTGCACCACCACGAGGCAAAGTTCCTCCGGAAGATCCTTCCAAAATACTACGAGCACGTCAGAGCCAATCCTGATACGCTCCTCAGCCAATTTTATGGCTTACACCGGGTCAAGACCTCCACTGGGGACTTGAAGTATTGTGTTGTCATGAACAACCTGTTCCCAGCACATAAAGACATCCATCGCACCTACGACCTGAAAGGCAGTCTGGTAGGCCGCGAACTTGACGAGTCACTCCTGATTAAGAACCCACAAGCGACCCTCAAAGACCTGAACTGGTTGAACCGTAACATGCACCTCGAATTCGGTCCCGCCAAAGGCGACAAACTCAAAGAACAGATGGAGCGCGACGTCCGCTTCCTCCAAGACTGCGGCATCATGGACTACAGCCTCCTGGTCGGCATCCACGACCTCAACCGCGGCAACGCAGATAACATCCGCAACAAAACCCTCAAAGTCTTCCAACCAGGCGGCGAGCGCATCCACTCCAGCTCGACCAACATGACGAACCTCACCTCCCTGAACGAAGCCGCAACAACCACCAGCTTCGAACTCCCGACCAACGCATCCTCCACCGGCCTGGCCTCGCAACAAAGCAACCAGCCCTTCCCCAACCTCTTGACCCGCACACCCAGCAAGATTGAAAACGCCCGCAAGGCAAGCCAGCTTAGACAGCTCGTCAAGGCCGAACGCCCGGTGCCGATGGACCAGACGCGGAACCGCATGCCGGAGCGCCAACTGGATCACGACGCCAAGAAGGGGACGTTTTTCTACGGGGAAGAAGGGGGATTGAGGGCGTCGCACCTGGATGATCGGGCCGGGGATGAGATTTATTATTTGGGGATTATTGATTGTTTGACGAAGGTATGTTGTCCTGCTACTTCGATGATGATGATGTGGTTGTTGATGTGAAGCAGTACTCGATGATCAAGCGGGGAGAACATCTTTGGAAATCTTTCAGTCAGCCCGACGCGGAGATATCAGCCGTCCCGCCACGGAGGTATGGGGAGCGGTTTTTGGAGTTTATGCGGAAGGCGGTGGCGCCGAGGGAGCAGGGAGGGGAGATGGAGTTGTGATTAGGAGAGATGGGCAGAGGGACAGGGGAAGGGAAGGTGGATGGAACAGGCGGACAGGGATAATGGGGAACGAGAGGAATCGGGGATGGGACGGTCGGATCGGATACTTCGTTGCTGAGCACGACCTTCTCTTTTGTCATAGCGTCGGCGTCAATGAGATGACTTTCTCTATCTCCACGACTTGCTTCTGTATTTGTTGACTGCTGTGTCTGCTGCCTGCTACCTTGACCAAGATGGTAGTCCTAGTGCAACTCTCGACTTGCCGTCCACTTCATCTTTGCTGTTGATCTTGGTGTCTTGTACATCATTGTGGCGATTGAATACGTTGAGACGCACTGCCGAGTACATCTGATCTCTTGTTCGGTGGAGGTATCGATCACGCACTGGTCAATCTGAGAACCGTCTTGGGCTCAGTGTAGTGTTGGTAGTATGGTCCTCGAACATTATGGTCTTAAGGAGTGGTATTAGGTCAGAGTAGTGTTGGTCCAGGGCTTGTCAGGGCGATGTTGGGTCAATACTGTGTTGTTCCAATATGGCCGTGGGTTGGATTTGCGTTTATGTTGGATGTGAGTCTTCTTGGACCAGGCTAGTTTTGGACCCAAGTGGTCTTGAGTTTTCTGGGTCTCCTACAGTATCAGCAGGCGCGAATCCACCACACCATCCTGCATGATCACAATTGGGTGTCCATCAATGGAGGACTGTGCCAAAGACCACAGCATAGACTCGGTCAGTAGAGCCGGCAGCAGATCCAATCCCGAGAGTTGAGTCACAGAAGCATATCAGACGTCATGATCTATCCAGGCAAAACCAGAGCATAGTAGAGGGACAACTCGAAAGCAGTGTAGTGCACAGATGCACATGGAACCCCCTCGTTGAAAGAAGCATTATCTAAAAGTTCCTAGAGATACAGCGAAAATAGGAGCTCCTTCCCTCCCACTCATCCAGTCAGCCACCATGTGCAAAGTCGATCAAAAAGAGTGTGAGAATTGAACCTTCATACCACGTTCCAGCCTCGTAGTTCACCTACTCAAAAGCATCGCTATGTCAGGCCCTCAGAAATAGAGCTCTTACTCCTCTCCGTCATCAGGTACCGGACCGTCATACCCTGGATACCCTTCGTAATTACCATACCCGTCCCCATTGCCATAAGTCGGGGGACCATACGGCAGAGGTGGGTACGGTTGGAGACTCGTGGTGGGATAGATCGAGCTGGATGTCGGACCTGTCGGGTTCGCGGTCGTCAAAGTCGAGGACTCGGTCGTGAGGTAAGAGGAGGAAGAAGGACGGGAAACGGTGATCGTTGAAAAGGTGGTCGCTGATGAAGTCGATGATTCGGAGAAGGTGCCGGTGCGGGAGGCGGATGAGGCAGTTTCTGTGGATGATGAGAAGGAAGACGTCACTGGGTTTGCGGCGGATGAGGATGAGGATAGGGTTGAGGTTGTGGTGTTGTAGCCCGTTATCGAAGAGGAGGCGGGTGGAAGGGTGGGTGAGGGAGGTGTGGTGGTGCCGGTAGAAGACTCGGGGGGACCGGTGCGAGTACCGGAGGTGAATGTGGGATTGACAGTCGAGCTGGTCCAGGAGGCGGAAGATGTGATTGGACTGCCGGTACTTGATGTTGAGTAGGTCACATCTGTGGTTGAGGACTCCGGGGGGCCAGTGCGAGTCCCTGACGAGAAGGTTGGAGAGAAGGTCGAGCTGGTCCCGGAGGTTGCTCTGGACGAGGGCGTGGAGTCAGCAGTGGTGGAAGGACTGCTCGAAGGAGACGCAGTACCGGTAGACCGAGATGGGGACGAGCCGGGAGCGTAGGTGAAGCTCGGGTATGGCGATGGTCTTCGTGCAGTGGTAGATGGGAATGAGCTGGACGACGAGCCGCTAGATGTGACTGGTGAACCAGTTGAATATGAGGTCGAATTGCCAGAGGTTGTAGTAGCGCGGGTGGAAGTTAGTGTAGAATTACCAGGAACCGAAGTGGTGAGAGTGCTGATTATCGGACTTGTGAGAGTGACTGTGGTCCTAAGGGTGCTGCTACTGGTGATAGGAGAGTCTGTTGTAGAATCTGTACCGCTTCGTGGCTGCGAAGTAGGGCTCAGAGACAGTGATGTGCTGGCCGTGATGGGACTCGTGACGGTGATAGTGGTCCTCCCAGAAGTGCCAGTAGAGGATGGTCCAGTGGGACAGACAGTCGTTGAAGTGTTTGTGGTCGGATAATACGGCGTCGATGATGATTGTGACGATGTGGACGACCCCAAAGAAGTTCCGGGCACACCATCTACAGTGGTGGAACTCGGAGGAGCAGTGCCAGTGCCGTGATTGGTGCAAGGAGTGGTCGTACCATTGCCGTAAGGAGGACTTGAAGTGGTCGGTAACTCAGTCGAGGTAGGTGGGATCAGAGTTGTTGGAGGCCCGGTAGTCAGGCTACTTGAGGTCACAGGGTTGGCCGTGCTGCTGCTTGTGCCATTGCCAGATCTCGTGGCAGAAGAGCTGCTCAAGCTGGAGCTTGAATGACTTGATGTGACAGTGCCTGGATTGGCCGTGGTGCCAGACGTGCCATTACCGTATGGAGCTGAGTAAGTGGTGGAAATGGAGGTGCTGCTGCTCGTGCCAGGATTTGCAGTAGAGAAGCTGGGACTAGAGCCAGTGCCAGAGTAGGATGACGGGGAAGAAGTTGGTGGGTAGTCAGGTTCCGTGACTGTCACCGTGATGACAACTGTTGTGGTGACTGGTGGGCGACGGGATGTAGTGGAGCTTGAGAATATAGTGGACGATGAAGATGATTCCCCGTCCCCACCAGTTCTGGAAGCACTTGGGAAAGTAGGCGTAAAGGACGAGGGGCTGCTGCTGGTCCGAGTCACGACATCGGCAGTAGACGATGATGGGCTCAAACCAGTTCCGAAGCTTGATGTGGATGATCGTGGAGGATAGACAGGCCAGTACGGACGGGTGTAACCACGATCCTTCCTGTGCCACCACCCGCCGTACCCATGGTTGTGATTGGCATCTGTTCATATATTAGCTGCCACCGGGCATGGCAGTGGACATTGGCAGTAGCTTACCTGCGGCGGGCTCGGCAGCAACAAGCGAGGCTGCTGAGAGCGCAGCGAGGGAACAAAAGGTCTTCATGTCGAAAGAAGCGAATGAAAAGAGACAATATATGTCGAAACGAATGACTGACGAGAAGGACAACAAGGAGTGAGTCACTTCACGATGAGCAGAAACGAAACATGGCAGGAACAAGTTGAAGATATATCATCTTGCCCATAGGCAGTATCACGACATGTGGATACGAAAGGGTTGGAGTAGACCATCGACCCATGTGTGAGACCAGTGGCGTCGGTTGCATCACCGTGATTTGTCGTGATGCATGATGGTGGGTGGGCAGTCACTGCTTGTGACCGCAACTTCATGACAGCAAGGTCGATGTTGAAACGGCACAAATTGTAGGCCATTGTATTTTCAGACAGGAAGGATGCCGGGAAGCTTCTGGCCAAATGTATGAGCATAGACGCGCCAAAGAGTAGTGGTGACCCTTGCCGTCGTAGTGCCTTTGACACACGTAGACGAGGGGCACTTGTCGAGCTGCAAGACTCAGGGGATGTCTTCATTTCTGACAAAGGACCTGACTCCGGCAAGGGAGTCTCAAATGGCCGCTCAACACTATCGAGAGGAGAGGGACCTCGCTTCCGAATATTGCCAAAAGAGAACTTGCACCGACAGCAAGGACGCAGATGTGCGGGCTGAAAATGTCGAGCAGGAGGGAGACAATCGAAATTGTATCGGGATCCCACAGGCGGTTGAGGTTGTGCAAGGGTCGGATGTGGTCTGGCGTAGACGCAAGGTACCCGAGCTTCGAACCAGGTAAAGCTGCATTTGCGGTCACACAACAGCAGCCGAACCCTATGCAGGATGCCGGGAGACGTACCAGGTAGCGATTTGCTCGTAGTCAAAGGCCAGGGACAGGTTGCATGGTAGTGCAAAGCCAAGCAAATAACGCTGTCAAAGTTGACACCAGTCAATCCATGTTTGGTGTTCAATGTTAGCATATGCCTTTCATTAAAGATGCAATTTGGGTATCTCAATTGAGTAAAGTGCATTCATCCAGGTGAGTCGTCAGAAAATGGGCTCCGATCTCTAATCTGCTCGCTCCGTGCTCTTCGAGGTTTGGGTACAACAGGTTTGACCTTGAGTTTGCCGTTGCCATTTTGTGCAGGGTTTTGACTGACATCGGCTACTTTCTTGAGTCGGCGAGGTGGCGGTACTGCCGGCTTCTGCTTCTTGTCTTCTTTCTCGACCTTTGCCGTCACGTCCAACACACTAAGACTGCTAATACCAGCTTCTATGTTTGTCATGCCGAGTAGACGTTTAGCGACATCTGCATCAGAAGGCGGACTTTTGGCGGAAGGTGAATCGAGGTCTGAGACATCATCGAGCTCATCGCGAATCCAGTCGATTTGCCGGCAGCGTGACACAAGACGAAGAACCGTGCTGTCCGCAGGTGCAAAGTGTTGAGAGGATGAGGAAACTAGCAAGCGAAGGAGTCTCCGCAGCTCCTCGGTCTTGTAGTTCCCGTCTTCACGGGCCAATTGTGTGTTCTTGAGCAAGGGATAGAGGACCCTCAGGTAGGTGTGGCGCAAAGCTTTGTTACCAGTTCCTTCGGAAAAGTGGGTTGGGCTGTCGTCGTCGTCAAAGCCTGGATCCAAATCGACGAGGTTGCGCATGATCACATCGACCAGAACATGTAGATCGTTGGTGTAGAAATATTCATATGTTTGTGGGGTCGTGAATAGCAGATATAGAATTTTGAGGATCAGCAGTTGTGGTCCAAGTGTGCTTTCCCTGTTGAGGAGCAAGATCAGATTCTCGCCGAATGCTCGATATGCAGGGCCGTAAGATGATAGGATTTTGATGATGCGATTTGGAATTGGATCTGTAGTGTTCGTATCGGTCGTGTCGTCTGATTCGAAGCACATGTATTGCTCATTAAGCACAAGCTTATGCATTGATCAGTACCCAGTCTCTGTAAAAAGCAGTGCATGCTTACAAGAATTCTGATAATAGCATTGTGGTAAGGGTCGCTGGGGTCGTCCGTGAGTTGCTCGATCAATTGAAACAAGTAGAGGATAAATGCATCGTCGACCATTTCTGTATGCCATTATCAGCAATAATCGATCTGACAGGCTAGGCTGAACGTACTCAGATCATCTCTTGACAAGACCTGTATCCTGGTCATCTCACAGAGAAGTTCCAGCAGGAGTTTGTGGACCAAAGTGTCTTCGTATCTCCCACTCTTGATCAATTCAATAAGACGGGGAAATAGCCCCTCGTTCTGCATCATTACAAACGTCTCTTCGTCGTGCTTGCCGTCGTATATTAAGAAAGTGGTCATTATCTGAAGGATTGGATATTCATCTTCCTGTAGAAATGTCAGGAGTAGTCTCGAGCGATTGTTAGGCTCACCGACCTGCATCAAGCTGTAGATGAATTGCCGCCGGACATAGTCGCGATTGGCGGTGAAAAGGTCTGCCGTAAGTAGTTCGTAGCATCCATGCTCGACATTGTCACCGACCAAGTCTGGGTGGTCACCTACAAGTCATTAGCTTGGACTTGCACGAGCGTGCGGGTTGACAAACGGTGAAAGCTAGATACTGCTTCAATGAACTGTCGCAGACTGTCATCAATGGCTTCGTGAGAGTCGCACGGACTGGAGACAATGTCATGAATGCGCTTCCTGAAGTCGTCGGGACCATCGAAATGGTCCTCTTCTTCGGCTTCCATGATGTTGTGATGGGTGGACGATCTGCATGCTGAATTGCTATCGAGCGTATGAGGGCGACAAAGTCATACTGACCAGCAGTAGTACCAGACTTGCTTATGCTGGACTTTGCTATATCCTTGCTGAACCTTGGACTACATACACTCTGCAGCTTGTGAGATGGAGCTGGAAATGCCAAGCCTCGGCTCGCGGTGGATTGAGCCGACTTCGGCATCTGCGGCAAATGGAAACACTCTCTATAGGACTATACAGCTCCAGGTCATGTCTACTCAATAATGAGAATGGCAGATTTCGATCATAAGTAGGTGGCGTACGCCACCATAACTTTGCAATCTATTATGGGCTTCGAGAATTGTTTGCGATACTCATGGATCTGTGGCATGTCTAGAGCAAGGCATGAATGCTGCCAAGTGGCAGCCCTTTGTTCTCATGCAGGCTGCGGCGCAAGGAATGCGTGTCGAGTGAGAAATAGTCTGGATTCAATCCGGGATACGAAGTCTCACCTTTTCTGATCCCTGCAAACCCAAACAAGAAAATGACAAAGCCCCGACGATGAACGAGACTAGCCATTCCGATTAATGAGGCGCAATATTGCATGAGCATTCGTGGATATTTATTGTAGCGACAACAAACATATGCAGGTTGAACATTGGCGAGACGCGGTGCCCAAGTTTGGTAAATGACATGCAGCGACAGGATATCGGCCCCCTACTTTCCAGGAGATTCATGACAGGCGCTGATTTGCTCGGATATACAGAAGCTTATCTGAGTTTGAATGACAAAAGGCGGGTCAAGCATGGAGAATCAGATGGAATCAGAGCGACGATCATGTGTTCGGCATGACCGCATCACAGGTTAGCAAAAATGGTCGATTGTGGGAGGGAAGCAGGGCGAGACGGGCAAAGACGATAGCGCCCAACGACAAGGTTTCCGGGCTATCGTCAATTGAGGCGCACTCTTTCGCGATCATGGGACCGGCCGGCAGGGACAGACACCTGAAGAAGAGCAAGCCAGGCGTCTCGCGGCTTGTGACAATGTGCGTGTGTCGGCTTTAGCGCCTTCAGGGCCGGGAGGCTGTCGCTTTGCTGGGCACTCGTAGTCATCCTGAGGGAGAAGCAGTCTCACTCTCACTGCCACAGCCTCCTAACTTCCCTTTCCTGCTCTCACAACACAACCTTCATTCTTACACTTCACAAATCACACTTACATACTTTGTAACTACTCATCCACCGCCTTTGCGTCGTACCATCTCGAGCCGCCATAGCGTCATTACCGGTATCGTCACCTGTCCATAACGCCATCCCCCAACTGCTTCCTCCGTCTTCGGCTTTAGTCATCCCAGATACCACGCGACCCGCTGGCAGTCTAGACTTGGACTACTAAATCACTCTACATCTATTCACATCACACAAACAACCAACAATATGCGTTCCGACTCAGTCTCCTCCCTCCCGATGCTCTCCCCGGTCTCATCTCGCTCCTCATCGGTTGAGCCGGAACCAACCATGCAGGTCTTTGTGAAGAACGTGGCAGGCGACAGTGAGTAACAAAACCGAGCAAGAAGGACTCGCATTCTGACCATGGATAGCATTTGCTCTGTCTGTTCCAGAGTCAACCACCATCTCCACCCTCTCATCCCTGCTCGCCCTCCGAACCAATCTCCCAGCCACAGACCTCCGTCTTGTCCACGCCGGCAAGCATCTTTCACAAAGCGATTCCACGCTTTCAGATTACTCCATCCGACCCGAGTCTACTATTCACCTCGCCTTCCCTCTCCGTGGCGGCGCCCCTAAGAAGATCAAGTGCAATTTCAAGGATTGCAAAGACCGCGCACAACCGATCGTTGGGGACTGCGGTTTCTGCACCGGACACTTCTGTGGCAAGCACCGCATGTTGGAGAGTCATTCTTGCACCGGATTGGAGACTTGCAAGGAAGAGGAGAAGCAGAGGAACAGGGAGCGTCTGGAGAAGGAGCGGACAGTCGCCATCAAAGGTATCTAGAGGATCAGCAGCAGGAAGTCGCAGGAGACATGCCGAAGGATACTGCAGAGGACATGACGACGTCTAGCAATTTACGACCTGATCACATTTGACTGGCGGCGCGGTTTCCAGCGAGCGCTGAGCGTTGTCATTGCTGCATGCACTTTGTACACTATTACTGGGAGCTGAGCGGCTGGAGCCTGCTCGCTCATAATAATCAAGCACATTACAAGTATATCAGACCCTCGAATCGTGTAACGTGAAATGTGAATCTGCTCTACTTGCCTCTATCTTTTCTGACTGACCTGCTGTGTATCAATCTCCGCATCATCGCCGCAAAGCCCGTCCCAATCCGGAAATTTTACTATTCCGCCGACCATTATGTCAATCAGCATGGGCAATAGTCCTTCTCATCTAATTGACAACAATCCTCGCTCAGTCCCGTCAAATGTCCCGGCAATGGTGACGACAAGAAGTAGCCTTAACGGTTCTACCGAACCAGAGCAAGTAGCAAACAAAGAAGAGCCTGCTCCAGAGAATGTCCACCACTACGAATCAGCAGAGGAAATGCCACCCGAGATCCAAAAGTGAGTTCACCTTCACCTAATCCCTCACCTATCTAACAGTCCCAGATACTGGCACCAACGCTACGACATCTTCTCCCGCTGGGACGAAGGCGTCCGCCTCACAAACGCAGCATGGTACGGCGTAACACCAGAACCAGTGGCGACGTACATCCCCCCTATCCCTCCCCGCTGCCTACCATCCCACTGACCCCTCTCAGTAAAATCGCCTCCCACCTCGCCACCTCCGTCCCCTCCTCCATCACCACCATAATCGACCTCTTCGCCGGCGTAGGCGGCAACACCATCCCCCTCGCTCTCTCCAACCGCTGGACACGCATCTTCGCCATCGAAAAGGACCCGACCGTCCTCGCGTGCGCCAAACACAACGCGCGCATCTACGGCGTGGAGAACAGGATCTGGTTCATCGAGGGGGACTGTTTCGCTGTGCTGGCCAAGCGTCTCAAGGCCGTGGTCAAAGAGGGCGCGGTGCTGTTTGGGAGTCCGCCTTGGGGTGGGCCAGGGTATAGGGATGCGGAGGTGTTTGATTTGGGGAGGATGGAGCCGTATGGGTTGGGGGAGTTGGTGGGGTTGAGGCCCGAGGGGGGGAGGTTGGTGTTGTTTTTGCCGAGGACGGGGGATTTGAATGAGATTGCTGAGGTGGCGAGGGGGGTGAAGCAGAGGGAAGGAGGGAGGGAGAGGACGAGGGTGGTGCATTATTGTATGTGGGGGGCTAGTAAGGTATGTTCTCGCTTCTACTTGCAGGGGAGGGTGAGAGGGCTAATGGGGACAGGCGATTTGTGTGTTCTTTGGGGACTTTGATTTCACTTCGCAGGACAGATGAAGCAGGAGAGAAGATGCTATGCAGCATAACTAGGCATGGCTACGAGGACAGCCGCTATCTGGCAGAGAATGGGATACACGGCTTCCCATACCACAGTATCGACCTCTCATGCCGCACATTGGCGTCCAAGACTATACAACTATCACCACCAAAATCCTCATCCCGTGGATTGAAGATCGACAGCATCTCGCCCCCTTCCCACTCCTCGGCCACACCAACCAACGCCGCCAAGTCCAATACCCCCTGTCCCCCAAGGCAATACCACCCCCACGCACCACTCGTTCAGAAACCCTGAGCCAAACTATCGACATCTCGAACGCCGTAGACCCGCAATCCCATCGGCAAACGATTCGCTCGTAACGCACACGGGCTTGGCATTGCTTCGCCCTACACCCCGGTGCAGCGGTCTGGTTCTATCGGTCTTCTATCGACAAGTTCCCATGTGTTCGAGTCAACGGGGGCGGTAGAGAGGGGAGGTGGTCCCGAGGACGCGGCGCGGAAGAGCCGAAGAGGAAGGAGTGAAGGGGACGGTTAGAGGCGGTAGGGTAGTGAACGGGCGGTGGTATCGATACTGGAATCGATATCTGGTTCGCGTTTGTGGTGGGGAGACTGGTGAACGCAGTGATGGTTGCGCTGCAGATGAGATATGCTATTTCGTCATGCACAAGCGCGCAGAGGCCGAAGAGTACAGGTCATGACAGGTATTTCGTGTCCCAGGTCTCGTTCACATCGTTATTCGTGAGTCGTACCATGTCGCGGCTTCATGTGCTCAAAGTAGAAGCGGCCCGCCGTTTGTACAGCAGTTGGATTCCGCCCGTGTCGATGCCAACGCCCTTGGATAACGGCACTTGAAGGCTGTGCCAGATTTGTGGTAACCGGTGGTGCTCCATGGTCATGAGGGTACGGTATACGAGTTGTGAGACGGCGTAGACGAGGGTGAGATCCATTGTGGGAAAGGTGCCAAGTGTGGTAGAGACGTTGCGGTGCGGGGTGCCGGCGGGAATGTGGTTGATGTGATGAAGACTACTGAGATTGAGAAGTGAAGTGTAGGAATCGATGAGTATCTATAGCATACTCAACTAGCGCGTGCAGTCACTCAAATGATCGACCAAGCACGCGATATTGATATGCATGAACGAACAGGGAATAAGGTGGACGAGGTGGAGTCATGTAGGGCAGTTGGAGGATTGCATGCGCCACTTACAATAGATGGACGTCTAGTGATGCCTACCGAGAGGAACTTAGTTTGGGGTGTTAATGTTTGAAGTGACGTGTTGGATCTGTACCAACTCAATCTGTCACTTGAACACGACTGCTCGATAGGCAGCCTGATGGATTATTTTCGAGAGCATCAACTGAACCCATGCAGTCTTCTTGAAGATGACGAGATAGTCCAGAGATCCACTTGATCGAGCACGACATGCCGTGCCACTCAGATCCGCAATGTCGGACGGGAAGGAATTTGCTCTGGTAGAGGAGAGCCGTTACGGTGGGAACAGAAGGAAAGGCACCTTTTCCAGTGTCCCAAGGCGCGCCGTCTGGCTTGGCTTGCTTGACCTTTGTCGTCGTTCGGAGATTGGTTTGACCACCTGCATCATTGGGGTTCATTCAATTGCTGTTCGGCGACCGGTTGCATTGTTGCTATTCTTGCTTGAAACAGTTCCGCATCTTTCGTCGACCATCTCGCACGAGTGTCGCATGTATGCGTCCAAATACCCATCCCTTGGTGTCGAAGAGGCTGGTGACGGTTTCAACGGCGCGCCGCGACTGGATGTCTTTTTGCTCCAAATGCTCGCCAAGATCTCAGTCAACTCTAAATCAAGACACGTCCAGAGCACGTTGGATCTGGGGATTGTCTCAGAGGTCAGAAACGGAGAAGAAGCAAAGAAAGTTGGGAACAGAGGACCCCATGTGCATGTCCGCACTGCTAGGGCTGTCTTGTCACTATTGCATGCATAGTCGCGACTTTCCACCGACAGTCGTCCTCTGCCAAATCCCACGCATACTGGATCCATGTCTGCCATTATCATAACATCATTGACAGTCCAGGTCTCCTTGGCACCTATACTTTTGCCGCATTCAAGACTTCACTTTCAACCTGTATTGCCAAGTGTCGAACGTATCTATTCCACCTCGGCTGCAGCAACTTCCTCGTCCATCAGACACGCTCTCCGCGGCGTGAAGAAGCTCGATCGAACCATGTGCGCGCAACGGCCTCGAACTCTATCCCGTCCAATACGCGGCGCGCTTTTGGACAGGACGTTGCATCAACGGCCAAGTGACTCTCCAAGTATAGCTATTCCGACCAACGATGTCTCTCGCATCCGGAGGGAGCGCTGCGGTGAGTAGACGGTACGCTCTCGATGCAGTGAACACCAAGGCGCGTTTGGATGTCGCAGAAGGACGTGTATAGATACCACCGCGTCTGTCCGCCATTCTCAGCCTCCATCATCGTACCTCATCAGGTCTTTTGACCATCTCTTAATTCTTCTCTTTCTTTTGGTGTATCTGCAAGGCAGTTGTCGGCATCTCTCACCCGAACAAGCGCGACTGCTTTCCCTCACGGCATCAACATCCGCATACTTCGCCCCTCGACGCACAGATCCAGCCCCTCGACGACACGCGGCTTCAAACCTACTCCCTACTTCACATCGGTCTAATCCTTAATTCCTAATTGGTAAATTCACCCTTCTCTACTGATTCTTTGTTTCTTCCATCAGCGCAAGCGCTGCTCCCTTGTCTCTCCTTATGCGAGGACTACCGAGTTTGGTTGTCTTGGACTTTTGCAACTACTGCAGCTCTGTGAATGATCCTTGAGTCCAAGGTCGTTCTAGAATGCAATCGTTCGAAGTACTCGACTATCTTGTCCAACTTCATTCAGCTCCTCCGAATATGCAGTCTGACTTACACAATGGCCTCCGCAGAAAAGTCCTACCACCTCGATTGCAGATAATCACTACTGCACACACCACCCATCCGGAATCATTGCAATCGCCAGCTACACCAATCGAGCTTAGAAGACGCTCGACTGTCGCTCCTTCATCCCCAGTAAAGTCCGATCGTGCTATGAGCGCTATCGAAGAAAAGCAAGCAGAACAACTTACCAGCAAATTACCACTTCCGCCGCCTTATCCAGGTGCCGAACTCTCATTCTACAATCGCTTCTTCTGCAGACCACGAAACACAGATCCCGAAAAGCTAAACGACCCTTCCAATTACAGATTCTCATTCCGTTCTCGCGGCTTCATTCTTGCCGCCATCATGCTTCTCCTCGCTCTCACAGTCATCATCGCCCCGGTGGTGGGCTCATGGCATCATCGAAATCGCACAAGCGGTTCGCGTGCTGACGGCCTCACCCTCGGCGGCGGCCAGGAGGGCTCCGCTGGTCGCGGTCCAGGTTCATATAGCAATCCTTCGGGCACTGCTGCTCGGGGCTCCATCGGCTCTGTTGGCGCTGCCTTTGATCTCGGACCAAACACGACAGTGTCGATGGGTGTTTTCTCCAACTTTGCCGATCCCTACATCCTCCAGTACCAGGGTCTCTGGTATGCTTACGCCACAAATAATGCCATTGGTGATCGCTTCACCCCAAGAAACGCCACACCTTGGATGTACGATCTGAACAATGTCCAGATGGCTGTCTCTTCGGACTTTTACAACTGGAACCTGACTGCCCACGCCACCGAGCCACTTCCAAATGTTGGTGCATGGTCAGACAATCGCCGCCACAAGCACAACCCGATGATTCCGAAGGCCGGTGTCTGGGCACCCGCAGTCTTCCAGCGCCCATCCGACAAGAAGTGGGTCATGTACTACTCTGCTCGTCCCGCTGCTGGCCCCGGAATGCACTGCATCGGCGCATCTGTGTCTTCGGGCACATCTCCTGCAGGCCCTTTCATCCCAGAGCCCGCCGTCTTCACTTGCCACGAATCACAGGGTGGTGCCATCGACCCAGCCCCATACCTCGAGACGAACGCTGATGGGACCACCTCCATTTACATCGTCTACAAGGTCGACGGCAACAACAAGGGTAACGGCGGCCAATGCGGCAACACCGTCAAACCCCTCGCCAGCACCCCCATCATGGTCCAAAAGGTCAAAGACGATGGCGTGACCCCCGATGGCGCCGCGGTGCAGATCCTCGACCGCAGCTCCGACTACGGCGACGGACCTCTCGTCGAAGCCCCTTCCCTCGTCAAAGTCAACGGGATGTACTTCCTCTTCTTCTCCTCCGGCTGTACCGCCAACGACAACTACAACGTCAAATACGCCTGGTCCACCTCCATCAACGGACCGTACACGCGCGCCGCCAGACCTCTCCTCCGCACAGGCATGTACAACCTCCTCGCCCCCGGCTCCTGCGGCGTCACCCAATCCGCAGACGGCAGCTGGCGCATCGCCTTCCACGCCCGCGTCTACACCGCGTACGGCGGGCTGCGCAGCATGTTCACCTCCGGCCTGCAATTCAACGGCACGTCCGTCAATCTGTACAACCCAGACCGATACAACGGCACCATTGTCCGCGCCATGGGTCTCGCCGCCACGGACCCCAGTCGTCTCGTGCAATTCGCCCCAGACGCAGTGCAGGGTCCCACGAAGCGCGGACGGAGAGGCAAACACCATGGCAAGGGCAAGGGATCCGACGACGACGACGACGATGACGACTCGGATAACGGCTCCGGAGACGACAAGGGTGGTGACGACGATAGCGACGACAACGGCACTGGTGACGACGACGATAGTGATGGCAGGGATGATAGCGGAGATGCGGTCACCAGTCTCCCTGCTACCGCGCCGACTGCTCGCCCGAATAAGACGCGTACCACACTGTTGCCCAGAGCCACGACCGCAACGCCGAGACCGGGGAAGAATAGGCCTGATGAAGGACGCCCGCAGAAGGGTGGTAAGGGCGGAAAGGGGAAGGGGACGAAGGGCAAGGGAACGAAGGGGAAAGGGAAGGGTAAGGGAAGGGGGAGCAAGGGGAGGAACAAGTCATTGGAAATTGATGGTCGGGATTCTTAGATCTTTCTTCTTGGGATAAAAAGCATGGCATGGCATGGCGTACTGGAAATTTGCATAGCGGTTTGGGTGTAGCATAACTGGAGTTCTGGGATTGCATAGCATGGATGGAAGGGAGATACCACTAAATCACTTGTACTGTTATACATCATTCTTCACACACTCGATTCTGGCTCAGTGGTCGTCAAGTGTTCGTTATTACTCTATGTACAGCCCCGCCCTAACGCCATATATGTGCATTATGATGGTGGATACCACTCCAGGTCCAACCCACATACCTCCCTTCGTCGCTCGGCGAAAGACCCATACAGCTTCGTCCACACCCAGTCTGCGTCCTTGTTCTCCGGTCTAGCTCGTACTTTATCGGCGAAAGGAACGTCGTACTCGGGTCCAGCCGGCAGCTTGGGGTCTACGAAGGTGATGTAGCTCGCTGATGACAGAAAGCCAGTTGCGTTGAAAGTCTCGCTCGCTGGGGGCGAGTGCAGCTCTCCGATCGATCCCAAAAGACGGACATCCTCGCCCGTACTAGGGAGCTCAGTGATATTCATGCCTGCTTGCGCAAGAAGTTCCAGCTCCTTCGCCTCGATCACAGCCGGGATACGCTTCTCTCCACCGTCCACCTCCGCACTCTTGCTCTGACTCTTATGCAACACCACAGCCCCCTCCTCCCCCGTCTTCACCAACACAGCATCCGTCCCATTCCCACCCGCCGTGAGTGTAGCCACCCCCTCCACATCAGCATAAGCCAATGCACCATCCAACCCACTCGCATCCAACACCCACCCGGGCGTCCTCACCACCAACGCCCTCTCCAGATCCCCCATGCCAAGCAACACCTCCAACTTCCTCGCCTCCAACTCCTTCCCTTCATCCACCACCTCTTGTCCCAGTCCAAACCACCCTTTCCTCCCCTTCCCCCTTAACTGCTCCCCCCCTACCGGCCTAAGCTGCACCCCGTACCTCCTCCCGGCCACCCTGAGTAATCGCCTCGTCGTCGCGGCCCATGGATCAGACACATCGGCGCGCACTTTCCCCATCCCTCCTTGTCCAGTGGTACCCCGATTCCCTTCCCCACCTAACCACTCGGCTGGAAAAACCAGGATTCTCTTCGCGGGGCTCTTCAGCCGGTGGAGGTCAGCGAAGAGCATCACGGCGGAGCAGACAGCGTGGTGTGAAGTAGGGATCTGGACGTGCGCGAGGCGGGACCAGTCGATTGTTCGCTGCTGGGAGGCATAGTCGCGGGCGGAGAGGGTGGTGGCGTAGTCGGGGGAGAAGTGTCGGGAGCTCGAGGAGGGAGGGGACGGGGCGATGTAGTGCGATGCTGGGATTGGGGGGAGGTTCGGGGCGAGATGGGCGCGGAGGGAGTGGATTGTACGGCGCTGGAGGAAGAGGCCTGAGAGGAAGAGGAGGAGGGTGAATGCTAGTGCTGTTGAGAGGTTAGTTTACTGGAAGGATGAGAGGGTAGGAGAGGAGTACTGATTATGCAGCTTAGGACTAGGGAGACCTGACTGCTGGTGAGGAGTAGACGTCGCATCGTGGTTAACGTATGGCTGTCAAGGATTGGGCATTGTAGAAATGGATATCGATATCAACGACAAGGCGTTCGTCAAATTGCTTGAAAGGGACCGAAAACTGCCAGGTGAGAAATCCGACGTCATTGTTGACTTTTGTCCGTCGGAACAGCAACACCGACTCGCCAGATCTGTGAGCTGACTCGCGTTCTCAAGCTCGACTCCGATTGGCTGTGCGGAGCTCAAGAATTTACTGAGCAGTAAGAGGGCAATGCGACTTCAGTTCGTGGTTGTACTGTTCTAGTCCTTGTCGTCGAGGTCTACCAACATTCGCCGACCATGGCGCACTCGGCTGATGCCTCCCGTATGCTGGACAATAGAGGCTACACCGGCCCTTTGATCCGTGGACAAAACCCGCTTACGTTGGTCGACGCACCAATTCGAGACCGCATTACGGAGTCTTACTACTGGAAAGAGCAATGCTTTGGTCTCAACAGCGCGACTCTTTTGGACCGTGCAGTCGAGCTTACGCACGTTGGCGGTACATATGGCGTTGCGCAAAAGCCCACGCCATTTTTGTGCCTGCTATTTAAGATGCTGCAGCTTACGCCAGAGAAGGAGATTGTGGACCTTTACCTTGGCAGGGGGGGCGAGGAGTGGAAGTACTTGCGAGCACTGGGAGCGATGTATGTTCGCTTGACGGGAGAAGCGAAAGATGTGTATGAGATGCTCGAAGGGTATCTGGGAGATCGGCGCAAGTTGAAGAGACGAACGAGGGAAGGATACAGGCTGAGCTTCGTGGACGAGTTCGTAGATGAGCTCTTGACGAAGGAGAGGGTGTGTGGTGTCAGTCTGTGGAAGATGCCAGCTAGGACAGTACTGGAAGATCTGGATCAACTTGAGCCAAGAGTTAGTCTGTTGGGGAGCGAAGTGGAAGACCTTGACGACGACGATGATGAGGATGGAGTTCTGGAATTGAGGAACGGTAATGGGCATCACACAAGTGATGACGACGTTCGAAATGGAAGGGGGAGCTCTGATGCATCAGAGTGATCCTCGACTTGCGTCCAAACGCTTACTTCGCGATGGCAAGCAGCAGATGGTATGGATCTGCAAGGAATAACGATGCATGAACGGCAGCAGTCATTTCACTGGACATCCCTGACCGGAAGCAGTTCCGGTGCGAAGATCCTCAGGAAATGAATGAGTCTGGAAACCCTAGATTCTCAAATCTTATGGTCAGTGTCATCCTAGAAGACCAACACGCTAACAGCAATAGCTGTAAGATGACGAAGCTTGGACTATCAACAACGTCTGCGCTCATGCCAGCAGAGCTTATTGACAAAGACTGCACTCGCACCAGAACTGCGGTCATGATACTATACTGGATTTCTACTTTTCGCATTGTGTCACAAGCGCAAAGAAACACTAAAAATTTCAAAGCGAGGCGTGCGCTCAGGAACGAAGTATCTGCGCGGTTCACCAATGGTTTGGACGCAGAAGTAAAGCATAGCTCTGTCAAAACAACCCGGACGTTGAACTTCGCAACGGTCGATTTGCCTCGAACGCCGCACGATGCACTATGGGAAAGTAGAAGGAGATCGTGTTTTGGAGCGATGCAGTGGTCGGCAATATATAGACCAGGAGGATGTACAGCACGCAAGTCGACATGTTGACACGTCGACATCTCGCATAAATCAGCCATGCTGTCGTCTTATCTCTATCTGGCGCTGTTCCATACCGCAGTCCTTGCTGCAGGTAACAACAAATGTAGTGCGACGACTCTGACACAGCTCGACAATCTTGTGCTTCATACTCAGTATTTCTGTCAATTCTGGCTGGCAGCGCCGTGAGTATCGTGATCTATTCTACTCAACGGACACTGACGCCTTGGACAAGTGGCCGGACACGATCACCTTTTCAAGACTTGAACGCTGCAGACATCACAAAGATATGCTCATGTGTCGTCAAAACCACGCCTATTGCCGACCCGGACCCACTGCCGGACAGCAAAGCTACTGTGACCTATCCGAGTTCATGCCCTCGCAAAGCTATCAATGTCGTTCGGCGGGAGTTTGCGGATGAAGTCAAGTTTTGCAAATTCTATCTAGCTACCACTGGGTTCGGAAGATCTATACACGCCACATCACATGTCGCTGATCTAGAATAGTCGTGGAACCAGCCCCATCGAAGCACTGCCCATCAAAAAGGTAGAGGCGGTATGCAAATGCATAAAGAAGCAGTCATCTACTGCCACAACAACGGCTGGATTTTGCGAGTCCTCTCCAGTCCAATCTCTCCTTGACGACACGGATGCGACACCATTTTGCCAGTCCATCCTGGCAATGCCGACTCCAACGGAAGTTCAAAGTGTCCTCGTCACGCCCATTGTCACCGCCACAGATGTTGTGGTACAGCCTGTCACGCTCACAAGCATCGTTCGGGAAACAGTTACCACGACACTGACAATGCCCTTTTTTACTGTCACTGCTACTCGTGCAAGAACCACATGTGTGGGCGCTAACCCTTACAAGCGATCAGAGTCGACGATCGCCGCTCCAGACTATCTGCAAGATGAGCAGCCTGACTACGTAACTAGTGCGTGCGGCTGCGTGACCGACCTACCGACTCCAGTTCCAACCACTACAACAACGACGGTCACTCTTCCGCCGAGCACTGTTCTGGAAGTCTTGACGAGCTTCAGCCCCACGATTTCCCCTAGCAGCTCTATTCTCACGATCTCTTTCACCACATACCAAGCCAACACAACCGTCACTAGCACGATCGACTCGGCCACTTTCCCGATGGCCAGCTATACGACGGCGTATGGAAGCTATGCTGGGAGCTCCGAGACGACCCAACGGTATCTTGTCCGTCAGAACGCAGTACCTACGGCGGCAAGTTCCCCGATTCTCTCTTGTACTTGCTCGCCCGGTGGCACTGGCAAATGGTCGTGTCCATCACTGCCCGGCCTCAAAGCCGACAACTATCACGTCACTAGTTGCAATGATGGCTGTCCTGATCTCTGCAGCTCCTACAATCAACGCATGGGCGGGTATCCTTGCAGAAGCACCGTCTTGAAAAAGTCCGCGAATGCTGGAGATCCGTTCACGTGTACGTTGCAGAGTGTTTGGTACTTTATGACTACTGGAGAGTGTGGCTTGATGGACGACACAGTCACTTATTTTGATATGGGTGCTTGATGGTCGTATGCAAGAGAAATGGAAGCAGCCAAGACGTCAATCAAAGCAGTCTATATCATCGCCTCGCTGCACTCCTAGACACAATCATCCATAAAACTGATGATCTCGTGATTGGGCAGGAGCATTGAGGATGTTGATTTATACACTGCGGCAAAGCACTACGAGCCACCGACCATGAGCCACCGACCATGAGCCAAGCGAATCGAATAGAAGCTGTTGAGAGCTCAAAGATACTGCGACATGCGGATAACAGCGGGACTTCTTTTCATGGCCGTGGGACCGATCTGCAAGAACATCGGCTCGTTTCAAGAAGCATTCATTTTGATTCTCGCAAGGAATTCTGGACCCATCCTGCATGTGACTGGAGTCTATGAGGATCGGTTGCAACTTACACCATACCTAAGAAATCCTCCAAGAAACGATGACCCTGGCATCGTCCGTCATCTGTGAGAAATGCTCGACTTCCCTCACCTTGACGGATTGGCACCTAGTGTAGAGATCCTCCGCACGTTTGGGTCGTCATTCATACGATCGATTGCCTCTTGCAGAGACCTTGGCATGCTTTTTGTGAGACCATAGTGTGCACGTTGCTCTTCGTCGAACAGATGGGGAGACTTCTGGCAATTCTTACACGACGTCATGGTCTCTTTCTCCCGGCCACTCATGGCAGCCAAAAACAAAGTCGCGAACAATGCACTAAGACAGGGTCCGCGTCGTTTTGTCGATTGAATGACATTGTCGTTAGAGAAACACGTAGCGGATATTTCCAGCATTAGAGGGACCGCAGACATTCCTTCACTTGATCAACGACCACTTGCGCGGGACGCCAGGCAGGATCACAGGACCAGCGACACTATGTGACCAGCGGTAGATGCGACCTATAGCCTGCAGGATGATGACATATCCAAGACTTGCCACTGAAATCCGTCATTTTGCAGCGCGAGCAGTGGCTGATACGGAGCTGATGGGGGAACATTGGTACATGGATTGTCATTGAAGTTATGGACAAGTATCATAATGGCACAGTCCTGAATGGTATGCTTGAGATGGTATGCTTGACCCGGAATCTGGCCTTCAACAACATTGTATCCGATGTGAAGCTGTTCCTATCTGAAGGCCACGAAGCGTACCTCACAACTCGTGCGCAGAGGACCTTCTGCTTCCGGATTGGGGAACGAGCCGTGGAATCCCACTAAAGTATTGATCAGCACCGCCGACATCACCCACCAATGTCTTGCTTACTGGGTCTTGTACCGGACGAATCCGTGTTGCGGAAGACGAAGAGGTCATCTGGTTGTTGGGCTGGGATGTAGTAATAACGATGCTCGGGATTGTAGTGCAGTAGCTGGTTTTCTCCAATTCGGACGTTATAGAGCAGATCAGCACGTATGATGTCTTTCTCCGGGTCAATCGACGTGTAATCGCATACTGCGAGGGGCCAGTCATCGTTTGGGCCAATCAAGGGCTTCCAGACACTATGCATTCAGCCATGGTTGATGAAGGAAATCAGCCATGGAAGACATACTTGAGCATATCATAATCTCGTCCTTTGAGAGCGTCTTCATTACCAGGGAAGGTGTAGTGGAGCTGCATGAGCGCTCCCTCGATCGAGTAATCCGTGTGCATCAAGCCAGCCGGCTGCTGATGTGTGACGTCGATGGTGTCCTCCGTAGGAAAGCGTGCATCACGTCTGCGAACCTGAAAATGTGGGCTTCTACGATGCAGGCGATAATAGAGCTGTGCGTACCACAAAGTCAATAGCCTCAAGCCGTCGATACTGCGGAAAGTGACGGCGCAAGATGTCAGCTATCTGACTAGTATAAGCTTCCTGCACCTTATCTGGGTCGGCGAGCGCAATCTCAGGGTCCAAATCTGTCTGCTCTTTCAGGATTGAGAAGCCATGGATATCTAGATCGAATGCAACAGAGCTGTTGGTGGGGTTGATAGTTGCTTCACGATTCTCCCGGACGTAATTCGTCCGTGGTCCAAGGAGACCGCTTTTGGGCACAGATTCAAAGAAGTATGGTTTCTCCGTCTGCCACAGCGCATCGCGTGAGAGGTATGTCAACGTGAATTGAGGCATAGAGATACGGACACCATCTGACGTGCAACCAAGAGCTCGGTAGGAGAAACTATGGGGCGAGGCAGGTCCAGGTGAACGTACGGGGATAATCTCCAAGCCCTTTTGATGAGCATGATCGACGACCCAAAGACCCACTAGCAGCCATGCGACGCGAACTCCTTGCCCTATAATGCGCTGTGAGGGGGGGGTGGGGCAGCAATGCAGAATTTCCTACTTCAGTATGCAATTGTGCATTAGTTCCGTGAAGTACCCAGGTCTTCTGTCACATGTCACCTTGGTAACTCTGTCGATCGACGTGACGGACCGTCACTACCCTGCACGTGGTATGGACTGCATCTGCTCAGCCTCAGGTCTCCCTTAATTTTCGAAGCAAGGTCGGGATTTTCGTCATTGCCGTCATGACGAGGGCGCATTACCGCCAGGACATCGAGATATCAAATGCCAAGAGGGACACTTTGTGTAACAATGACCACGTGGGAAATTCGGAAATTCGAACGTAGTGTGTTACATCGTGTGACCGCGGTTGCTCAAGCTACATTGTCACTGCCACCCTGAGGTACCGAGGTGGTGACTGCATCATTTCCTCCCATCACAATTGCCTTCGCCAGCCTTTTGCTGTCGGATATGAAACCAAAGTTTCTGTGGCAGTTGAATTCTACAGCTCGGTGCGTAAAAGGAGGGCCGTCAGTAGCACAACTGTCTCGCAGCATGATGGCATCATATCCTCGAGCTTGAGCGTCAACAATATTGCTGACAACGCACTGATCCGTGTTCACACCTGCAAATAACAAAGTCTTGATGCCCTTGGATCGGAGGTACTTGTTGCATTCAGACTCGTCGTTCCATAAGCCCGAGTTCCTGTTTTTGTGAATGAGTACGTCCGGAATCGACGTAGCCTGGCTTTCATCGAAAAGTGCGCCAAGGGGATCATGGAGAGCGGCGTTCCAGCTGCCACGCATCAGAGCCCGACCGCCCGGGATGATCTCCTTGCTATCTTTCACGCGAAGATCCCCGATTTCTCTCCCAAGGCCGATTGTCCGGGGCTTCTCTTCCAGAGACTCATGCGCGTTGGACACGACATCAAACCCAAGGGTCCGCATAATGCTCGGTGGCATGTTATCGAGATCATCGTCCGTCAAACCCCAATTCAGCCAAATGACTTGAATGCCAAGTTTTCGAGCGGCTGGCACGGCGTGGGACATGATAGCTTTTTCGGCATCCAGAACCGAATCTTCGACGTTCCACAACAGTCCGCTCAATGCGAAGTTCTGCATGTCGATAACAAGCAAAGCTGTGAGCTCTGTATCAACAATGACGTTGCTGGTCTCGCATTCGATACTGATAGCACTTCGCAGTCTCACTCTGGCGCCATTAGCCTGGCGCGTTAGATCCCATCCTTCTGTGGGTGACCAGATCCAAAAGTTGTTTGCTGGTCCGACAACCACACGTCCGTCATTCGTCGTGTCGGCTAAATGCGTTGGCATCTCTATTGACGAGGAGGTGCCACGACCGAGCGACCGTGGTTAGTGTTACGGGAGTGTTTTCAACACATTCACCTTTTGCGCGTTTTGGAATGCTGCAGGCAGCTCGAGCAGAAGCAGAAGCGGGGTACGATCTTGCCTACTTGAAGCATGCTGAGACGAAAATATACCGCAACCTTCAACCACAGCCCACGCCTCGGTTGCATTTCATCACACTCGCCTATATTGAAAGGTAGCACAGCGCCCAAGTCTGCTGACTCTATCAAGCGCTAGCTTAGTGGTGACGTATGTGAGCAAGCGTGCAGTTTTTGCAGTCGCTCATGTCAATTCACAGCCACGTCTCTTTACAAATTGCGTCCAGAGATGTACAAGACAGCGGAAATGCTCTGCGAGGTATCCGAAATTTATCAGAGACAAGGCGCCTGCGTCAGATCTGGTAGAAAGCATCGGTACCCTTGAGATGTGCCGGATTCCAGGAACCACGCACAGGGCATGATATCACTGTCGACCACGTCTGGAACACTGTTAGCTCTGCCAACGCTAAGGATCCTTTGCCTTTTTGTCTGTCATGCGGACCTTCCTGGTCATTCACTGTTGTGCATGATGCTTCACCATAGCACTCAACGCTGTCGATTGGCTACTTGCTCCTCCTTGTTCTCGCACCCGTCGTCTATTCTGGGGTTTGACCGCTTGGTGTCAATTGAGGCCCAATATCATGGCTGAGGGCTGTCGATCACCTGTCGTAAGATGTGTGCTGGCGCTTTTTTAGGTCGAAAGGGCGAAACTGTGGCATATCTGTTAGGGATCCCACCTGCTCAGTCCAAGGACTTGGACCACACTGTGCCCCATGGCCTTTGTATCGCGTCCGTTTAACGTGACCAACATCATCAACGAGCATGGCTGGGGTCAGTGTGGATGATACGTTAGTAGCTCACCATGTGTGGTAATTGAACGGTGACTCACCACTAGTAGTGAAGAAATAATCGATCGATGGGAGCGAGCTGTACGTGCAGCATTCTATCAAATTCCAGACCGACAGGATCGTGAGCTGGTGACCTTCCAGAATTCCTGGCGGAAAATACGAGCCCTTATTTCTGGCATTGATACAACATCATCTCCGGACCTCAGCTCGTTACCGTTCGTGGTCCGGAAATTGGCCGTCTTTCATCAACAGAGGCTGCTGGCTTGTCTGCAAGGCGATGATAGCACTTTCTACAGAGGCATCATCTGGTTGGCTATCAAAGTATCTGCTAATTCCCTTGAGGTCCTCTTTTATGCTGACATGGAGGCAGGTTGTAGCAGAGGAGTCAATTGTGACGCAGTGGGCTTCTTCACATTTGAGTGAACTATCCCGGCAGCTGCACAGCTTCAGCGAGCAGCGTGCAGACGAACCAGAACTTGACTCACGAATGAAGGACGAGTGCGTTACTGGTGGAATTGCGATTGTTGATTTCTGTGCCCAGATCATCAGGAATATACGGAACGACCAGGACACCGGTACGAACGGTGAGATACGCTCTACTACCGAAACGAAACCACACTGACCGCATAATAAGGATCGAAGTCGAAGGCGAAATGGGAGCGGCTGGAGTCATCGTATGAAGCAGCTAAGCAAAATCTACAGGGCGCTTTTTCACGTTTTGAGAGCTTCGCGAATATGGCTGAGTATCAGCGTCAAATCGAGGGAGCCATCGATAGACGGATGCGACTGCCTGTTCTCATGAAACGAGATCGTGCCAGAACACCGATTTTTTGGCCTCCGGGGCAAGCGAAGAGTTTTTTCGACAGAGAGCGTGAGATTCAAGACATTGAGACCCATTTCAATACTCATATAGGCGATCAGACGTTTCGTTCTCTGGCCATATATGGTCTGGCGGGCCTTGGTAAGACCTCTGTGGCACTTAAGTATGCGAGACTGCAATGGGACAAACAGCGTATCGATAATCTACTCTGGATTGTGAGCGAGACTCCCACATCAATCCGACAAAGCTTCACATTGGCTGCCCTCCGTCTGAAATTGGAAGGGGCCAGACCGGACGACCATGACGAAAATCGCGCAAGACTGTTGGATTGGCTCCAGACAACAGGTATGTGATCAAGCACTTCGCATAGTTGACGATCAGTTGACTTTCCAGATGATCGTTGGCTGATCATCTATGATAACGCTACGAAAGTGGACATTCTCGAGCGGTACTGGCCTTCAGGAGGGTATGGTCAGGCTCTGATCACGACCCGGAACCCAGACTTTGAGTTCCGTTTTGCTGACAAAGGAATCGAGCTCAAATCATGGGATGCACATACTGGAACTTTGTTCCTCGAGCACCTATTTTCGACAGACATCGGCAAGACGATCAAGCTTGAAGGCCGCGAAGCCGACATGGCCAGGGAGCTCTCAGTGCAGATGGAAGGTCACGCTCTGGCCATATCACTGATGGCAGGTCTGATCCATCGGAGAGCATGGTCAATTCAAGACTTCTATACAATGTACAACGAGCGACCTGGCGAGATGATGGTAGGGATCTCGGAAAACAAATCAATTAACGCTCTTTGGAAATACGCCTTTAGGTCCTTAGGCAATGATAGCGCTATCTTGCTCGGGGTCATGTCCTTCTTGCAGTCCGACGGAATACCGCAGGTGATGTTCGAGCCACAAACCCTGCGACGTATGCCTGAACGTCTGGTGTTCTGCCACGATCCCATCAAGTACGTAAGTCGCTACACAGTGTGAGGGAGGACTGACATCGTGGCAGGCGTTGGGATGCACTCGACATGCTTATAACCCAAGCACTCCTCAAGCGTGATAAGGATACCCAAACCTTTGTCCTTCACAGACTTGTTCAATTGTCATTCAAGCATTTCATGAGCACGCAGGAACGACAGCAGTGCTTCGCAGAAGCCACCGAGCTCGTTTCTCGTGCTTTTCCTCGGCGAGAGAATGACTCGGCAACTCTATGGCTCAAATGGAAGGGCTGCGCAGATCACCTGCAGCACGTCTTGTTCCTCAGAGACTGTTTGGAGCAGGAATGGAAAGAGAGTCATCAAATCGTCGCAACCGCAACATATTGTGACTTGAGCAATGCATGCCAGAGGTCCGTCGACCAGAAACAAAAAGATCCTTTGCTGATGTTGTCGAGATATCTGATCGAGGTCAACTCATACGATGAGCTTCAGGATCTTGTGAGCACGAATCTTAAAGCCATAGAGACATTGCCGGAGTCTGAGCAGACCGTCGCATTAAGGGGCTCCCTCACCTCGCACCAGGGCCAACTGCTCTGTCGCCAACATCGCTTGGCTGATGGCATCAAATGCCTCAGAAGGTCATACGACATACGTAAGGAAGATAATCCCTTCAGACACGAGGAGTCTGCTTGGGCAGCGAGCAACCTTGCGGAAGCGTACGCCACATGTGACGAAAAGGACGAAGCATCAAAATGGGTGAAGCAGTGCCGCAGACACTGGAAAGACTGGACCTCATCGAAGGATCTAGGTGAGAAGAATTGGCCGGCTAACGCCAAATCGTCTCTTGGAGTCATTCTTTCCTGGATCGATAAAATCGACGAAGCCCGAGACATGCTGCTCGAGGCTGCTGAGCAATTCAAAGACTCGTCGCCTGTCAACTGGGCAGCTTCAGCTTAGTGAGTCCATACACATCAGCTGTCTGGTTACGTTTACTTACACTTCACTCAAGTAACTACCTTGCGCTTGGTCGTCTCGCAAGGAAAGACGGCGATTTCGCGGTAGCGGAGAAATACTTCATGCAAGCTCAGAACTCTTGGCTTAAGGGTGACCATAAAAGGACTGCGTCCCTCAATGGCTCATGCCTGTATAGGCTCGGTTGTGTGACGTTAGACCAGGGCAATGTCGACGCCGCCGTGTAAGTTGCAGCGATGCATACGAGATGATGTCTAACTTCTCACTAGCAAACATCTCCGAGACGCAGTGGTAGTTACCGAAATCCGGATGAGAATCCTAGTTGGCGAGCACGCCAGGGTGCTCTTCAAGTTATCCGAGGCACTTTACCAAAAGAACGACGAGATTGTGGAAGCAAACCGGCTACGGAACGAAGCTGAATCGCTCATCCGGACGCTCCAATCCGATGCCTCAGACCTCAACCAAGAACAGACTTATGACTCTTACGTTGGCGTGATGTGGCGCTAGCTTTGGTCTTTGCTTCATGTTACGTTTCCGTCTGACGGATCTGATTTCCGACTTTGCACCATGTATCACTTGCTGAGCGCCAGCGTTAGTGGCGCAACATTCCCGACGACCTCCAGATCGCTTCATTCTTAGCACTGTATTATGCATCACGTTCATCGTCTGGACTCCCAAGCGCTAGTATTGTTTTCCTCATTTATTGTATACGGCTACTCTGACGTTGCGAGTTCTTTGGCGTTTGCCATACTTCTGTTCTTCCATAGGCAGCATCTTCATACAAGAGGTTGCCAGACAGAACAATGATAAGGTCCCCACACATAACCTCAGAACAACTTTTGATAATACAACCGTGTTGCTCAACTTCACTGAGGAACACACTGGGCTTGCTGGAACATGCTCTCGTCGATAACGCACACACCTTTCGTGCTCCTTCTCCCTGGACATGTCTACTTTCGGGAACGCGTTCTCCTATCCCATAAACTCCACACGTGCAAACCAAAAAGATGATCTAGAAATGCTCCAGACGCCTTGCCGAACCGTCGCCAATTGGCAGGGTATCATTTCCGATCGGAGGTGTGTGAACACAATGTCTAGTGATCCCGTCTCTTGTTTCCCGCAGCCCAAGTCGACAAGCCCAGCACATATGGTCATCCACGATATCTTGATGCTCGCGCCCCTGAGTAGTTATCGCGTCGCGTGGAAGGTCAGTCGGACCGGACCCTTTGGTTAAGGGGTCTCGGGTGCGACTGGCGGCATTGGTAGTGCAAGGTTCCTGCGTGGTAGAAACTTGGGAGTGATCGGCGAGGTCGACGTGGCGTGGTGCCTGAGGCAAAGAGCCTTGTCCGCTGCCACCACCAACGATTTGCAACTGAAAAGGCAAGCTAACAGCTGTATCACCGTCCCCTATAGGGTCGTTCTTGTACCATTGACGCCATGGCTGACTACGAGGGAGCTCGCCTCCAGTCGAGATACCCCCTGGTGATGGATTGAGCTGCTTGTCTCCGATGTGGATGCGATTGGTGCTTTGGACACTCATTCTAAGATTGATCGTAAGCCCGATTGAAACAAACTGACTGCGAACCGTCCGGCGACGCGAGCCGCAGCGGGTCCCAAGTGAAACCTACGCAAGTATCGACACGTGATCGGTCCTGCTCTGTGTTGATTGTGATGTATCTGAAAGGATTAAATGTTTCGGGATCGGAGGATGGTCAGATCAGAGCTGTTTATCAACTCGAAATTTTAACGGTCGACGATGATGGACGTGCCTTCTCGCTGGCCGGGAAGCGGCTATAGATTACCAGTTGGCGCACCCCTTGCAAAATGCCAATGCTGCGATTGTCCTTTTGCTCTTGCCGATGCATCTGCCATCTCACACTCAAAGCCTTAACGGACCCAGGTCGCGTTCCAAGTGTGCGAGGAGGTCAGACAGAGGATGCCTGCTTTCATTTAATTGACAAAGAACTATGTTCATGATCCACTTGGATGCATGAGTGCTGCTGCAGCTATGACGATTGGCCGTCCATAGCGCGGCCTTGGGCCTGCAGACCGCAGTCCCGAATTACCGGATAGACGAGAGCTACGGGAGACCAGCTTGTGGAAAAAGGATTTGCGGCTACTTTGCCTAGATTTTTCCGCGTCACGAGTACATGTAGGTAAGTTCCCATGTATCTAGAAGTAAAAGGTGACCACAGTTATTGGACAAGCGCTTTCCAGCTCACGCTCACATGATCATGCCCCAGAGCAATTGGGTCGGGCACATAAGAGTGACCCTGCCTCTTTCGCGGCGGGTTGATCACCACAAAGTACTTCCATGACACCAGAGTGACCCTTAATGGAAAGTCCTTGCCGTCCTTTCGGAGCATTGGACAGCAGGAGTAGTCGTGTTGCGGCTGCAGGATCCCGTCCGGATATGCCGGACTACGATGCTGTGACAGCTCGTGACCGACGGAATCAGCACTGTCTTGACAACATCCAAGCTTTGTTCAAAGGGACGAAAGCAGTCGTCGAGGATTGGCCAGGGACAAAGGCATACCATAAATACATCGAGCAGCAGTTCGAACCACTATTGGACACGGCCTTTGAGGACTTGTGGAAGAATCTTGGACTATCGAAACCACAACGACGTGCGGACTGCTGGGCATGGTTTAACCTCGTCACCGAGAATCTCTCTAGAGAAGACGATGACAACAGCATCCAAGAGATCTGGCGGCATATCATCGAGAGCGTCGCTTCTACGAGTAATGTTTCGACCGATCCACTCGAGAAGAGTGTTCCGATGGCTTGCTACATAGCACTTTTCGCGGCGATTTTGTGGTCAACAATGGCTCTCAAGCCCGCAGCCTGGCTCAAAACCGATCCGGGTGGCGCAAGCCCTCCTATGAGACGAAGGGATGATGCAGGTCACACGCTCGAAGCAAACAGCATCTCCCGACCACTTCCTGTGATCTTCCGGCAGTTGCGAAACCTCACGGCCTCCAGGCATTGGCACTATCTCATCGGAAACTCAGAACAAGATCGAGATTCTTCCTCGACGCTCTATCTCTCGAATCTGAATTATGCGACTTTACATGGGATGTGCAATATCAGTATTTCGTGGGTCGATGAGATATCGCTTCATTTGGCTTTTGAGCCTGCCAATCGACAGCTTTCCGTGTTCCGTTTTCCATCGTTCTGTGCATTGAGCACATATACGGACGACAGTACGTCGCCGTTGATTACAAAGTGAGTGACGAGAACACGGTTGTCCATGTGACAGACGCCAGCCCTATGCCGAGATGTCTAACAATTGACAGATCGCTCGAAGCACTATACAGCAGGAACACAGATGAAGCTGACGGCGTCTCATTCGACAGGGCACAACCACACCGTGAAATCCTTATGTCGTACCGTCTGCTTTTTGGACAATCGCGCTCGGCTCGGAAGCTTGTTACAGCCAGCCTCGCTCAACTTTTCAAGAAGGACCCCGATACTTACGATACCCTCTTAGATGTCTTGTGTACAGATAAGTTCGGGCCGTCACTAAAGGCACTAGGTGGTACCATTTGGCCGGCAACATGTCGCGATCCGGAAAAGCAGATCCTCCAGGAGCATAGTGCTTATGGTATACACGACGACTTCCCGATGTTTGGGCAGCGGCTGGATAAGCTACAAATGTTGTGCAAGCGCCAGCAACCGAACAGACTCCTCGATCTCTGGCAAGACAGACGCAACCCATTGCAATGGTACACCTTCTGGATCGTGACAATTGTTGGAGGGTTGACGATCTTGTTGACCATCCTCCAACTCCTGATCAGTATTGCTCAGCTGATTGTGGCGATACAGATACCAGACGGTGTACGTACATGTACATGAAAGCTGGGGCTGATTCCGGCTCCTCCATCGGCTCCGCACAAAGTATTCGGTACCACTACCTGTCGGGCGGGCATACTGGGATGGCTTGCTTCTGAGCCGCGTGCTGATTAGAAGATTGACAGTCATCCGGGATCAGGAGATCGCATGACGTGATCAAACACAAAGACGGACATCTTGTTACCTTCGTGGCATTTGCCTTGTATCCTTACAGTCGTGCCGAAACCGGTTGACCAGAGTTCGAATCTGTTGATCGATAATGCGCCGCATATCAGGCTCTGACTTCTTTCCGCATGTACTGGCGGATAGAAAGAATGTAGCTCTCGTTCTCCTCGCAATGGTTTCAAGTAATTTGCTCATGTACTGATATCTGCTCCTCGTCAAAGATTTATAGAGACTAAAAAGGGTCTTGCATTGATGCCCTGATATCGTGGCATTGTGATGAAAAATACCTTTCGGGCGCGAGTCTGCCCAGGCACCGTGCATCGTGAGCGATTTGCCAATATAAGTTTATATTGGGTGGCAAGATCTCGCGACATCTGAACACAACCATGCAATTGAGATGCATCAGACTCTGGCTGCATTTATGTTCTTGTCATGGACTGTCCGGACAAGCCGATGGCGTGAGTCGAGAAAACGTGTGCCTGGAAATGTGGTGTGGGAAGCAACGAGCCGAACTCTCGGACTTTGCCATTTCATTCTTACCCACCGGCGTCCTTGTTGACTTTCCCTCGACCAAAGCCTGACCAAACATGGCCTGTGTCCAAAGACAAGCGATGAGCAACAATGTATCTGATGTGGTATCAATGAAAGGACGGCAGATCGGTACTGGTGATTAGCATGAAATCCGATTCATTTGCTACACGAACGACTTCTCTACGCCGCACCCACAACGTCTCGACACCTGTCACTCAGCTTCGATGGCATCGTTCTCTTCAGCAGAGCTTCTCGGCTAGACTCTCGATACCCTTGTACCCTATTCATCTCTTCTCCTCCTCGGGCTCGGTGGCAGCAAGATCGATAGTTCGAGGCTGCTGCGGCAAGCTGCCCTGACCTCCACCACCTCCTGTCATTTGGAGTTGAAATGGCTGCGAGAAGATCTTGTCGTCGATGGGATCGACCTTGTACCACTGGAACCATGGTCGACTTGCGGACGGGGGAGAAGTGGATTGGGATGAAGACGCCTGGGCGGCGGCGGGGGTAGTCGTAGTCGTAGTCGTAGCCGTAGTCGTATTCTCCATCGTCGGGCTTAGGGACTGCACTGCAGAGATCAGCCACACTTGAGAGTAGATGCTCCACGGATGGGACCAACTAGAAGGTTGACTGATGTGATTGTGGAGAGTGCAATGAGGTGGGAAGGGAAGCGAAGCTGTCTATGATGCTGCTGAGTGTCCAGGTATGTAGGTCCCCTTTGTCTCAGTTGAATATACGTTGCGTCTCTTCAGGGGGTGTCCTATCCTATGAGGACTTCCCACATCACGATCATAAAGCCATGATTGCAGCGAACGAAGCAGATCCAATCGCCCCTCAAACTATCATGCAATTGAGGCGGCTTTGTCACGCCTGGTCCGGTCTTTTCTGCCGCGGGACATCTGATACGACGAATTAACCGCCATGAGGAAAGGAGAATCACGATGGAGAACACAAGATGGCGTCAGAAGTAATCACCGCGAAGGGAATCCACCTGGCCAAGGGGCCTCTTCACAGCGCTTCAGAGCTTGTCCATGACCAATACTTTCGCAAGGCAGAGTGTTTGTCAGTAGAGAATCTCTAGGCTGCTAGAAGATCATGCCAAGATCCAACACAGCAGCACATCGAGTGGCAAGAAGGATGCCGCATGCCATCACATGCCTACTCCTGTCCGACATGAACTCTGGAACTCTCTATCCAGATCAGAGGCACACTCGCAGCACGACGAGGATTGTGAGACCCATTATTTGCTGAGCAGAGCCTGGCTAGCTACTAACCATCCAATGATTTGCCGCTTGTTGCGGTGTCATTGAGATCGTCGCTGACCGAGCTAGGGGACAGCGCCTGCATCACACACATTGTCCATTGGATTGAGCCTGGTTTGTTTTGGCACATGACAAAAGTCGGCAGATGAAGGTAAAGAAGAGCATATGCTCATTGGCCCTGTGCTTTGCCCAGTCCTGCCGCTGGACGTAGTGGCTCGGGAAGGGTTGCAAGCCATCCGCAGTTGACACCAGGTCATGCTTGATGCAGCACACAATGGAGCAGAGATACACTGCTCAACAGCAACGCAATGCGGCTGTGGGTCTCGGACAAGTACGAACGAGCTGATCCCTCCCAATAGACGAAGCAGTGCGGAATACTATCCGTGAGCTAGAAACCGGCAATGCATAATCGTTGAAGCACTTCAAGACAAGCAAGCCGCAAGCGAAGGACAGAGCACCTACAGCATACTGGGCAGATCTCGACCTCTGGTGTGAGAGTACGCACTCTCACATGGTCTTTGTTCCAGATACTCGCACTTTCATGATATTTTTCGCACGGTCCTGGCGCTGTAGGAATGCGATGACTTTGCGTCGCTCACGTGGAGAGCCGGCAATGCCCCCAAAGAGGCAGTCTCGCTGAACAGCGCTCCTGTTTGCGTAGATGTGGTTCACATGCCCACTGGAATGGGGCCATCCTGCCTTGGTAATGCGCTGGGCACATAGGATCTGTGAGTGAGGCCGTTCGAATCATGATGAGAATACTCGCCACCAATTAGTCGCATTGTAGTATTTCAAAGTCTGGTACATGGCATGACGCTCGATGATTTGCCCAACGCCTACTCTGATCTACGCCCACTCCAGCCTCATGCGGGCTTGACAACCTTGTACCCACCCATATCCACAATGTCAAAGGCCCTCTCCCCCCTCATACTGACATCCCGTCCAAACACCTCCTCAATCTCCCGCCTCGCCCGCCTCGCCGGTGGATCCGCCGGACAACCATTAGATGCGAGACAGAGGGTATTACCTGCTGACCCGAGGCCGTACGAGTCGTAGACGCAGAGCGAACCACGACCCTGGGCAACGCAGTCGGCGTCGGTCTGACAGATGGGTGCCCGGCCGGGGTTGGCGCTATAGGCGGTACCGCCGCATGAAGCGCCCCCATCCGAAACGCGGATGCCGCAGAAGCAATTGCCGCCGCAGTAAGAATCCTGAGCGGCGCTGCATGTCGTTGGCTGAGCAGGTGGGGTGGTTGTTGTGGTTGTCGTGGTGCTGGTTGTTGTGGTCACAGTGGGAGTTGTTGTTGTAGGGCTAGTAGTTGTTGTGGTAGTTGTCGTTGTGGTGGTCGTCGGCGTTGTAGTTGTTGTTGTCGTTGTAATAGTAGTAGTCGTTATCGGCGTTGTCGTTGTAGTCGTAGTCGTCGTCGGTGTGGTCGAGGGGATGGTCATACTTGTTGTGGTCGGTCCTACAGGGCAACTCTTGGCATAGAAAGTGTAAGGCGCTGCAGGGTCTTCCCTGTAATTGACGGGCAGGACGGAAGTGTACAGGTAGCAGTTTCCCTGCCCGTATGCAAAGGTCTGGCAATTTGACGACTGAGCACAAAGTGAAGAGCACGCTGCCACATTCGGCCTGCTAGTTACAGACCAAGCCTTGGGTCGATTGCGGTCGTATCCGACGAGCCGGCATGAAGGCGCAGGGGAAGCACTCGCAGTTGTGGTGGTTACGGCAGTGGTGCTCGGAGCCTTAGGCGTGGTCGAGATGGGTCTCCCAGGAGTTGTAGTGGTAGTGATGATGGTAGTGACAGTGGACGCCCGTTCACACGACCTGTGGTAAAAGCGATGTTGCTGTGTGTGTCAAGCCTGACGTTCCCGGTACTGAAACGATTAGCGAGATATGTGAAGAGATATGGTCTAGACTTACACTCCTACGGAATAGAATAGACAAGCACCGTCGCCAACGGCGAAACTCTTGCAATTGGAGTCGGCGAAGCACTTATCACCGCATGCCTGGACAGTGGAGAGGCTTGGATTCTTCTAGTAGAAGTACGCCTTTGTGCCTTGATCGTAACCGGCGACACCACATTGTGGATTCTGGCGAGCCTCAATAATGGCCGCAGAGACAATGGGAATTGTGGCAAGAAATTTGAGAAATTGCATATTGGACAACAAGAAGAGGAATGTTGTTGATGGTGCAGACTCAACAGCACAAGGGCTACCTTATTATATCCTCTTCATCCTAACAGTGGCGTTTGGGATCAATGCTCGTGAGAAGCATACCTGTCGGACTCGCCATGCATGATTCTGTGGATACGCCATGCGCGAACTTTGGGCAGCCCTAATGCCATAGTAGATCGTTCGTGCAGCTCTTGTGGTTGACGGTCTGCAGAAGTGCCAAAGTCTATTTGTCTGGAAGGATCCAAGAATGTGGATAGGGTTTCGAAATGTGGAGATGGTTCATCCGATTGAGTCGAGAGGCGCCAAGCATGACCCAAAACGGTCAATCGGAGAATTCTCGAGTGGTCGATGGCCGTCATGTTCAGAAACAAGAGCATCACATCCCTCAATATCGTGGCTGTCGTTTTGACTTCTTGCATGGTAGCTGCCACTCGGATTCGTGTTTTGACCGCCACATTCAGGTTGCTTCAGCAGAGACCGACAACAGGAGTGCTTTGCTTGCCACATTATGTCTGCCGTTGGGCATACCGAGAATGACCGTACCCAGTGTCCACAGCTGATCTGCCATGATTCATGAATCGCTTCGCTACCACGTGAGAGCCTCTCAATGGGCTCGCGCAGGAGTCTGATTTACCGACTCTGGACTGCTTTCCAATTTCGCTTCGTACCGGTGTTCCCTGCAGTGCATTGATACACACTGTTTCTGAAGATGGGTTGCAGTAATCAGACAAGGAGACAGAGCATATTGAGGACGATATGGTCAGCAGACGAGTAGCCTTCCATCGATTTGCCCCTTCGCGTCGCTGGCAGGGGTCCGGTGGACTTTCGAGGGATTTGCCCATGTCCTCGGCTGGGTCTGACGATTTGCGTGGCCCGAGGAACAGTGAATGAACCATGCTTGCGAGGTGATGAACCGGCTTTCCATGGTCGTCCACGTTGTGAATCATGAATGGTCGAGCTTACACTTGAGTAAAGTTTGTCGGGTGCTTACAGGATACTAGTGTCGTTGCTCCCGCCGTGAGCTTGTTCATGTTTGTAGAACCCAACGCTAGCCTTTGGGAAGCACATCGAGGAAAGCTCGGTCTCGGTCTGTATTGGCTGTCAAGCATCGGCGTAGTCGTCGTGACGCAGTGTGGATGAAGCAGTATTGGCCATGAGGCCCAGTTTCGAAGAACCCTGTGGCCTTTCCTGAGGTCTCGGCATACCCGGTGCAAACGACGTGCACGAACACGTGTGGATGTCCGATGTGTCGCATGTCTGTGAAATTTCCGTTTCATGCGGGGGCCAAGGAACAGCACGAAAAGGGGTCATGCTTTCTCGATTCGGCTTCGCAAGTGCCGAAAAAGGTTTCCTTGGCGTGCAAACTTGCCTTCTCAGCTCAGCCTCTGATTTCAAACATCTGTGCGTGAAGTATTCTTCTGATCGCTGCTGTGGACAGGTCTCAGGCCCTTGTGATCGACGTGTCTGGCTCGTCGAGCGATCCCGGGATCATCGTGTCGCCGAGTCGCGCCTGGTAGTCCATCTAGCATGAAGCGAAGCAAACTTTCTCATCCAGGCCAACAACACAGACTGGAATGCACGAAACCCCCCAGAGGCCCGAACATATGGCGTGGCGTATGATCCACTACTGTGGGATGAACCAGACCATGCACTCCAATAGTGCATGCAGTGTCGTTGCCACAATGCAGGTAGGTTGGGACAACCATGAAGAGGTGAGCTTCAAATAGAATGTCATGCACGCCAGTACAAGGTAGGCCATCTCTCCGCATCTTCATTCTTGCAACATGTCTCGTTCAGCTCGGCTTCTCCTCCCTCTTGCGGCGCAGGTCCTCGGACAGACATGCCAGGGTGGTCGCTATGCACAACTTGCATCTGAAATATCCGGCTTTGCCCCTGCCACGTCCTTTTGTTCTTCAAAGTACCCCGTGGCTCCAACAACGACGACTGCTACTGCGTCAGCGACTACGCTGACGACCACGGTCGCAACTTCTACTGCCACGTTGACAACATCAACCGAGTAAGTCAATGACTGTACCTACCGATTTCCCACAGATTCCCCACTAACCATACCAGCACGACTGTTTCCATAAGCTCGACAACCACCTTCGTCGCTACCGAAGTTGATACATCGACCATCGCGACTGTCACCGCCACCACCTACGGCACAGTCACATCAACAGCCACGAGCACTGTTACCGTGACGGTGACCAGAGCTCCTGTGAAGCGTAACAAGCGTGGGGAAGAAGTAATCACCTTCTGGATGGACCGAAATCACAAATCCAAACTCAAGCGCCAACTCAGCACTACCCGAGCTGGTCCTTCAACCACCCCTGCAGCACCGTCGACAACTCCCCGTGCCCCGTCAACAACTCCTGCCGCTCCATCAACCACTCCCCGAGCCCCATCGACCACTCCTGCCGCTCCCTCCACGACTCCGAGAATATCCACGACCCCTGCAGCTCCCTCTACGACCCCAATAATAAGCACTACACCAGCAGTTCCGTCGACTACCCCAGTCACTACCACAACTACCACCACATCAGCCTCACCAGCAGCGACCAACTGTGGTCTTCTTGGCTACGATAAGAACAGCCCCAATGCATACTCGGTGAGCAACAGAGGTCTTTCCGACTGCTATACGCTCTGTCAAAGCAGCAACAAGTGCAAGACTTTCGCCTCTGGTAAAACTAATGGCAAAGACACTTGCTATCTCTACGGGTCGACTTTGCCTGCCAACTTCAAGGCTGACCGCAACGCACCCTACAAATTCTACGCATCAAACTGCGTCGTCGGTAGCGCCACGACGACCGCCGTACCCACCAGCACCGTTGACCCTCGAGCCAGCAAGTTCTCAAGTTATGTCTCAGCTGCTACCTCGTTGATCGGCAATGTCTGCTATTGTCTACAGACGAGATCGACTGCCACGGCTACCGTCACGCCGACTGCGACGTCTAGCGTCACCGCTACCGCCAGTACCACTACAACAACGACAAAGTAAGTTGAAACGTTATTGACCAGCACTTTTGTCTAACAACAACAGCTCTGTCACTGGCACGACGACGATTAGTGCGACATCTACCACAGTGACTTCGGTAACAGCCACAGCCACTGTGACGGCTTTCGACACTGTCACTGTGACTACCATCGTTACTTCTACCGCCACAGTCACTCCTACTACCACAACTGCAACGACTACAATGAGTACAACCGCACCAGCGGGTCCACCCACATGCACTGCGACTACTCGGCCCCCAGCCCCAGGCACAGTATGTTCTAGCTCTGCATTCCCATTGCGATCGTACTGACTCTCTGCAGTACTGTGGAAATGACGTCTGTTACTACTCAGAGACCGGATGCTTCCAGGTCACTATCGATCAATGCTCCGACATGTAAGTACAGCTTGAGAAGAATGACCCGAAGATCTACTGACTTGTCCAGTTGCCTCAACGACCCAAACTGTTATGTGGCCCAGTACAGCAATGGACAATGTGTCACGTACACTGGCTGCAATTGTTGAGGAACGCGGAGTCAAGCAACATGATACTATAACTCAAAAGAACAAAGTCACGATTCTCTTCGCTACTGATACTTAATGCAAGGTGTGGATCCGGCGAATGTCGCCACGACATGGCGACATGTTATTCCTCGTGCCGTGAAGGTCATATATGAAGAAGTGCACGAACGGAGTTTACCCTTCGTCCTGATTTGAAACACCTCGCGCATACCGTGAATCTATCACTCCCAAACCCTCTCAGCCAGACGCTCCACCTCCGACGCCTTCACGAAAGGCGATCTCCTCATCTCCTACGGCCACGACCCGGACGTCGTTTGTTTCTGGCTCTGCGTCTCCGACAACCGGCCCCCTCTCGCCCTTAGCTGCAGCGCAGAGGAATACGACACCATCATCATCCAGGGTTACGAGGGGCACGCCAATGGAGACAAGGATGATCTCATTGAGATGCATACCGTTGAGGATCCGACGGGGGAGAAGGTCGATGTCGTGGTTATGAGGCAGCTGTGGAAGAGTTTCGGGGTCGATGCTGTTGGGAGGAGGGTGCTGGATTTTAGAGGTTGCGGATCCGTGAAGAGGCTTTAGCGAGGGGATAAGCTTGATTCCGTGACAGAGAGCAGAAGAAAGGGCTGGTCGAAAGCAGATCGTGAGACAAAAAGGGTGACTTGGTAGTTGACAACAAGTAGTTACATGCACCCACCTATATCCCATCCCGCCCCTCATCATGATCTCTCAACCTCACCAGCTCCCCCTCCTGCCACTCTTGACAGGACGAAAGGACAACTAATCCCCGCCCCCAAACCTCTCCACCCCCTTCCTGATCTCCTCCACAATCTCCGCCGCCATGGCCCTGCTCTCCGCCTCAAACTCATACCGCTTCGTCTCCTTCTCCCTGTACACCAACACCCGCACCAGCTTGGGATGCTTCCTCGCCACTTTACAGCCAATCACATCCCTGAGGTGCACGCTCGTCGTCTTTCCCCCCGTCGACGACGACGGCGCCGTCTGTCCTTCCAGATCCATATTTCCCCCGGGCATGATGTGGATGTACTCACCGTCCAAAGCGATGACTTTCGGGTGGCTGGGCGCAAAGGAGAGCTGTTGTCGCCGGAGCACGTGGTAGCGTTTCCCCCCCGGGCCGAGCTGGTGGAAGCCGATGGCGCCGACGTCGTAGGCTGGACGCGCGGTGGAGGAGAGGAGACCCTTTTTGCCTTTTTTGGTGGGGATGGTGCCGGCGAGGAGTAAAGGGGCATTGGGCGATTCGGAGGAGGGAGAGGCGGCGCCTTCGCGGTGTTCGACCCCGATGAAGCGCCGGCGTTGCAGGTCGAGGGAGGCGTTGTCGCCGAGCGCTTCGACTGTGCGGTCTTCGGGGACCACGGTGCTGGTGCCCCGGACTTTGAGGACGTAGAGGGCTTTGTTGGGGAGTTTGAGGGCGTCGCAGGCTTCAGTGAAGATCTCGGCAATGTAGGCATCGGTGGTGGTGTCGATCTTGAGGATGTGGCTTTGGAAGGTGTCTTGGTCGGTAAAGTGGACCTGGAGCTGTTTGGAAACGCCAGTACGGTGACGAGAGGTACCTGCGGTACTTACAGGCGCATCGAGCAGAGGAATGGTAGAATCTTTGCGAACCATGGAATTGAGGGCGAAAGATGGACCAGTTATAGGATTCCGGTTCAAGGTGAAAGATGAGACTGGTGCATCTGAATTGGTGCGGACTGCTAAGGTCGGGGTGTCGGAACGGGAGCGTTCTGGTTGCGCGACAGATCCTGCACGAGGAGTGCTGGTCGCCGCAAAATCTGGAGTAGCTTTCTCGTTGTCGGCGAGTTGTTTCTCATTCGCTTTGACGATGGCAAATTCATCCCATGGTTTCTGTCCTGGTCGAAGACGGCCAGGCTTGTTGTTGTTGGTCGTGAAGTCGGTGATGGGTCGAGTGCGAGCGAGAGGAGGAAAGTCGTACTCGACTTCGCCGAAATCTACCATGTAGAGCACCCATTTGTTGACGTTGAGATCTTCACCTGCGATGGGAGGATCCTTCGCATCTTCGTTGTACCGCCAAAGGCATAGACCAATGAATTCAGCAACTGTGAGCGGGCCGTTCTCTTTGGACTTTCTGGTAGGTATCTCGAGATGAGAATCTGGATCTGATGATCCTGGATAGAGGACTTTGATCCAAAGAGGATTCGTCTCCCCCTTTCCGGATAATTGTGCGAATTGAGCGGTCGGATCATCGTCGGCTTGTGCATTGGATTTTAAAGCCTTGGACAAAAGACTGACAGACTGCATCATGCTGACTGGTCGACCAGATGGCAGTCGAGGAAGCCGAGGAAGATCAGCTGGAAGTTCTCTGCGTTTCCTCGGCGACCCCGACGCCGGTATGGCTGCCGGTATGAGTGCGGGAGGATGGGGTGGTGAGGAGTCGAGAGTGTCAACATTGGCTAATGGCGCACCAATATTGAGCAAGATATCGGCATCCGCTACATCATCCATATCCGACATGTCCGATGCCTCACTGATATCTTCGTCCTCCAGATCCGAATCTACTCGTTTCGCATCCTCTTCCTGGATGATATCGGGTAGTAGCATGCTTTGTGCTGTGGTCCTGCGCTCCAGTTTACGCCGGCGGAAGACCATTGAATCCTCATTCTCGGAGGACATTTCGCTGCTCGTGGCAGTATCTCGTCGCGCTCGCTGTTTGATAGTGTCGACCGCACTGAGCGATCCTCTCCGTATTCCACCGGTCTCTGGTGGCCTTGATGGCGACGTGACCATGACCTTGACATCATCCTCGTTCACCTCGTCCTTGAGCTTTGATGGTCTTGCAGGTGATGATCCAGATCGTATTCGTACAGGCATCTTGTTGAATCTGATCTTTTGCGCATCACGCTTCTCTTCCTCCTCTTCGCTATCATCGCTCAGCTCGCTGCTATCATCCTCCTCCTGGTGTTCCTTTCTTCGTCTTCTCCGCGCATGCAGTGTGGGGCCGATGGTATCGTTACTACCATGGCCTGTAAGGAGTGTCCCTTCCTCATCTTCGTCCTGGCCTGGTGTTGCTATCGATCTTGGAGGTGCTTGGAAGTATTCGGACGTAACAGCAGTGGGTATGGGCGGCGAGTAGGTCCGTTTGATTTCTGATGGATCTGGTGCCCATCCTGCAGCCCGAAAGGCCGGCTGATTGAAGACCTCGGAATTCAATGTGATGAGGCGCTCACCAACCCCATCCTTGAAGTTGTTCAGGTATCCTGACCTCAACTGATAAATAGCAAACCTATTTCGCGGTCAGTCGCAAGACTTCAACAAAGATGTTGGCACGCACTCCTCATTCATAAGCAGCGACATGATGGGTATAGTGCGAAGGCTCCAGTAAAGCTGCCTCGACGTATCATAACATTAAATGAGAGTCGTATGACCAGTCCAGCTGGTCGTGTATGAGTTGGGGAAGGGAGGGATGTGAGATTCTTTGATGATGCCGCGCAACTTGAGGTTCGCCCTGATCGACCCCCACGCCCCGCGCCTGCGGTTCTTGATGCAAACGACTGGTCAAAGCTTTGAGATCTGCAGAGCCGCATGAGGTCAAACTCCGCAATATAAACGAGGTTTCTCTACTTCCAGGATTCGAGAGTCCTAAGCGCAAAATGGCTCTAGTCGGATACTCAGACAGTGAAGACTCGGATTCGGAAGTTGTACAGCAACCAAAGGCGTCGACTCCAGCCAAGACGACCAAGCCTTCTTTCGAAAAACTTGTCGACTCATCTGGCCCTCGAAAGATCAAGGTTGACCTACCGGCGACGGCACCTATCGCGAAGAGCGACACCGATGAAAGACCTGCAAAAAGAGCGCGCACCGCTGGAGGACTGTCTGGATTCAATGCGCTTCTACCAGCACCGAAGCGAACAGCCGAGAATGCAAAGAGGGGCGGTCTTGGATCTGGTGTCAGCCTCAAGACAAGCAGTGCAGCTGCCTTCAGTCGGGAGCCCGTAGAACCTCAGGCGCACGATCTGAGTGCTCATGCGATGGGCGGTGATCAGAAAATCAACGATCCTACCAATGAGCACAATCAGACCGAAGCACCGAAACAGGTCGAGGAGGTCAAGACTGTGGGGAACGCCATGAGATTCAGACCGCTATCAGTCGCCAACAAAAAGAAAACGAAGAAGCCGACAGCTGCGAATGGATCTGCTGCAGCTCTCGCCCAAACAACCCAACCATCACCGGTCGTCGCGAAAGAGACGCCGGCCAAATCGACGAAACCGAAGGTGTCACTATTCTCAGTGGCATCTGAGGAGGAGTTGCCGGCTCGAGCGCCTCAGACTGGTGCATATGAGCCCCTCTTTGCATCAGAAGCCGCAGAGCAAGTTGCAGCACCAGCTGATGCCATGTTCAATCAACCAGTCGATCCCAATTCGCTAGATGCAGTAGCATCAGATCTGAATCTCTCAGAAGCGGATCGCCGAATGTTATTCGGTCGGAGAGGTCAAGGCGGCCAAGCAGTCAATGTCGCTAACTTCAACATGGACAGAGAGTACGCGAAGAACGAGGAGATTAGAGCAGCAGGCGAGACTGTGCAGCATCGCGCAGTACGAGCAGTGGCGCCTGGCAAGCACAGTCTACAACAGCTAGTGAATGCTGCTACCACGCAAAAGGATGCCCTTGAAGATGCTTGGGCTGAAGGGAAACGCAACAGAGGCGAAGCCGGGAACAAGTATGGCTGGGGAAGATGATGAACCTTACGAGAACTAAGATACCCAGTATGCAGCTATCAATACATGTCATTGAACGGTCGTAATATGGGCATTATGCCAACTCCTCGATTCCCATGCGATGAAATTTTGCTGCTCTCCGACGCTCTTCAGCCTCCTCGTTGATGACGATAAAGTCGTCGTCGTTGGCATCGCTTGTCTCCTCCCAGAGCCTGTCAAACTCTTTGTCTCCATCCGGGTCTACCGCCCATATGCTCTCTCGTAATCGCTTGTGCCGTTCCCTATCCTCCTCTATTCTCTGTTCGATCTGTCGTTTGTCTAACCTGACTCCATTCATCCTGCTCCTCGACCTCTCTTTGCCAATGGCATCCATATCGCCTTCCGTAGGGCTTCCCTCTCCGATTCGCATGCCACCGATCTGATCCCTGTCCTTGATGCACTCCTCCAATTCCTTCACCGTCTGTGGCTGCAGATAGCTTTTCTCGCCCATACCCTTGAGCACCTTCCTCACGACCTTGACATTTGCTGCGCCACTCCCGTCCTCTGGTGCTACAAGGTCCACGATCTTCAATATATCCCGCTCCATCATCCGTATGAACTCAGGGTACTCCTCCCTCGACGCCATGTCGCACAAGTGCTCGAGAAAGTAGAGAATATTCGCCCGCAAGTTGAGGTTGTTCCGCTCCAGCTGCTCCAGAATACAGCTGTGCAAGTCCTCGTCCATGTCCCGGTTCTTGAGCGCATAGTGGGCGGCTTTCTGTGCAGATGTCACCGACGCATTGAGGTGTTGGAGTTGTGAGGTGAAGCGCATGCGCACTTCGAAAGGGTCCGCCATGGTGTGGTGGCGTGGGTGTGGTAATGATGTGGTCCTGGATCCGAGGACATGCCGTACGTCAAGTTGTCATGGTAAGTTTGTATCATGTGCGAAGTGGGAGAGAGAAGTGAGGCATGATAGTTAAGCAGAATCGGTTGCCGGCCCGCGTCCGCGAAGCTGGGAAATGCGGCTCCAGGTCTTGAACATTTTGCCTGCCTTGACATTGCGGGGTCTATTTTCTCACAAGAACACTCGCCAATCTCTCACCTACTCTGCACACTATGCAGCTCCAACCATCGTTACCTGGTCCTCCAACATTGCTGTAGATTGTCAACATCACGTCCAAGAGATTTGGCGAAGCTAGTGAGCAGTAGCAGCAGCGAGGCGGGACGAGGACAGGATGGCAGGCCTGAGCGCGAGTGCGTTAGGCCGACCGCCTTCATCCTATCTGTGGTACTCGAGGCGTTGGCCGTATGCAGCACGACCCTCCCAAGAAAATTTGGGATTATCAAGATACATTTGTGAGTTTCGTAAGTAGTCTCTCCTTGGTCTTCGTCTTTCCTTCTCATTTCCTACGTGCGACATTTCCTTAATCTCTCAGACGTTCGCTGTAACAGCACGATGCCATCCACAGTTTGGACCAGTGTGCTGCTTCTGGCTGCGGCATACCTATCGCATCTATGCTACCGTTTCGTCAAGCAACGACGGACGTTCAAAGGCTTAGTAGGTCTACCATCGTAGCATTCGCGTTGCGACACTAATTTCTTGCTGCCGCAACCTCCTCACAGCTTTTTATGGGGGCACTTGAAGGTCATGGGTGAAGCAGCTGCTCTATTCCCACCAAATACGCACCCTCAATTCTACATGACTTATATTGCGAGGAAATACAATCTCAAAGGCATCTTTTACCTGGATCTTTGGCCGGTCGCCGACCCTCAGGTCGTAATTATAGATCCCGATCTCATGAACAGGGTCAATGTCAACTTGAGTCTGCCCATGCATCAAATGTCGGAAGACTTCATGAGGCCGGTCGTTGGCCCAGACAGCATCGCTACAACTAATGGAACTCTCTGGCGGAAGACGCATAATGCGATGGCCCCAGCCCTCTCACTTCATAACGTCAGGAACATGAGCTCGGTGATCGCAGACGAGACCGAAATCTTTCGATCCACTCTCGACCGCCTAGCTGAGAGTGGTGAAACCTTCTCCTTTGACGAGACCACCACCAAACTTGTCTTCGACGTCATCACGAGGCTCGTTTTCAATTTCTCTCTGAATGCTCAGACCACTGGTAGTCAAACCTTGACGGACTTGAGGGGCATGATATACTTCGCAGGACAGCAACTCTCCTGGAATCCACTGGTCCTGATATCCTGCTGGTGGAAGAGGCGCCCTGTCTTGAGGAGGATCAACGAAGCAGTCACGCAGAAGTTACAAGAGCGGAAAGACTTGATGATCAAGGAGAAGATTGCCGTCGATAGGAGGAATCCTTATAGCATTCTGGATCTGATGCTGCGAGAGTATCTCCCGCAGAGCTCAGAGTCGGGCGAGAAGGACCTGTCAAAAGGTGACTCTGAAGTACTATTGACCAAGTGAGAAGAGCCCCGCGCTAGGTGTTGAACAAGCTGACTGTGAATAGTTTGAAAGCGTTACTGCTCGGTGGTTCCGGCACCACGACGGACACTCTTTGCGTACGTCCTTCTACAGTCTTCTGCAACAGTGCTGACAGTGATAGTTCGCATACATGCTTCTCTCCAAACACCCAGAAATCCTCAAGCGTCTGCGAGAAGAGCACACCAAAGTCTTCGCCCCAACATACGAAGAAACGCTCTCCATACTCCGCGAGAATCCATACAAACTCAACGACCTGGTCTACACCCAAGCGATCATCCGAGAAATTCTTCGCATGTTCCCCGTAGGCTTCAACCCTCGCGCCTCCCTCCCGGAGTAAGTCCCTCTGCCTCATCCGTCGCTTTCTCTGACCTGCTAGCTCCAAACTCACCTACAACGGCAAAGACTACAGCCTCGCCGATAAAGTCGTCATCACACCCGCACACACCCTTCAATACGATGAACAATATTACTACCAACCCAAACGCTTCATCCCCGAGCGCTTCCTCGACGATCCCAGCGCATACACCTCCGAGCCCGTGACGACGGTCCCATCCACACATTTCCGCACGTTCGGCCGTGGAGCGAGAGCTTGTCTAGGCCAGACACTAGCCATTGACGAGATGAAGATCATCCTGCTCATGACAGTGCGTGATTACGAATTCGAATGCATGGATCTCAAACCGAACGCGAAGCCGAGAGTGGAGTATACAGATCTGGATACCGTGTTTGGGGACACGATTTTCCAAGAACTGCGGCTTGAGGCGGCGCCGCGAGGGGGGGTGCCGATGAAAGTGAGGAAGATAAGGCAGAAAGCTTAGACAGTCAGATAGGGGAGGAAAGCAAGTCTATTCATGCCAATGCCAATGCCGATGCCGTTATGCTGGTCTGGGTATCATTTCGTTTCCTGGTAAACGATATCTGCCTGGTCAGGTCACCTAGAACCTTGTACCATTCACACCTTGCACGCCCTTGCCAAGCTGACTCGCTACCACAGTCGCTTCCCTCACTGCTCTCGCGACCGTGCCCCTCACCCTCCCCTCCTCAAGCACAAGTAGACCACCAATCGTGCACCCTCCCGGCGTGCTGACCTTATCCCTTAAGATGGCAGGATGCTCCCCATCCAGCACCAACCCCGTAGTCCCCCTCATAGTCTGCGCAGCCATAAACTGCGCCTCCTGTCTCGGCAAGCCCATCGCGACAGCCCCGTCCGCAATCGACTCGAGCACCAACGCCATGAACGCCGGTCCACTCCCGCACAACGCCGTCGCGGCATCCATCATCGACGCTGGGAGCGTCACCACCCTCCCGATCCGCGAGAATATCCACTCCACAATCTCCTTCTGGCTCTTCTCCAGCGCTGGCGTCGAGGACGCGATCACGGTCATGCTTTCCCGTACTTTACTCGCGGTGTTGGGCATGACGCGCACTACGGTACAGCCGCCGTCGGCTAGGATCTCAGCATGCGTTTTGCCGGGGTAGAGGACGTCTTCGATTTGTTCGACGGGCACGCCGGCGCAGATGGAGAGTAGGAGTTTGCCCTTGAGAGCGTTGCGGATTGGTTCGGGGCTGAGGATCTCGGAGACCATGTACGGCTTGCAGCCTAGGAGGACGATGTCCGCCCCTTCGATGGCGGGGAGATTGTTCTCTTCGAAGATGGTCACGGGGATGTTGTACTCGGCTAGTTCGCGGCGGATGCGTTTAGCGGAGGCGGGGCGGCGGACGCAGGCGTTGAATTTGGTGGGGAGACGGGGAGGGAGGTCTTCCATTTGGGCGGGGGTCGAGGTGCCGGAGGGTGAGCCTCGAAGGGAGGGGGAGAGGGAGGAGGTGAGGGATTCGAGGATGCCGGAAAGGATAGCTATGCCCATTGTGCCTGGTGGGGTCAGTGAGGGTCAAGTGGCCGGTAGAAGAATCGGACATACCACAGCCTAGGAAGGTGAGCGTGAGGCCCGAGTCGCCGTTTGTCTGTGCCATTGTGTTCTGAGATCCAATTGCTCTCGACTGGTGGGATATGCTTGGACTGGGTAGGTGGGGGAGAGGTGGAGTGTCGAGGCTATTGAGGACTGGATTTTGTCCTGTAGGAGTGAAATAGCAGAACGGTCTCGGTCGCTGAAATGTATTTTTGGGGAGGTTTGAGAGGATTCCCTGCTACGTAAGGAAGAATTGCAAGTGAAATGCTTAGATGAGGGTGAGCAAATGTGCAGGTGAGAAAGTGCCCGCCGACATCGCGGACCCTTGAGAAAATGGTAGTCCGGCTAAACTTGCCCTTTCGTAACATCGCTCGCCGCAAGCATCCCCGAGTGGACACTACCCATCTCCCTGCTCTCTCATAACATTAAACCCATGACGAGCTAACGATCATCCATGCTCTCATGTCGAGCACATCAAGCAGCCGATCGCGGCATGAGACCGCTGAGGCATCATCGAGTCGAAGCCCCTATGCCGAGGACCTGGACGACGACCTGGATGTCACTCAGGCGCTAGATGCGGACCAGACGGAGGATCTGCTGGCAAGCGATCCTCTGAACGGCAACCTTGATAAGCGGTATGTTCTATGCCCTCCCGGAACTGGTCATGCATAAGAAGTCTGGACTGACCTGGTTAGCATCTCCTTCAAGCGCAAACAGAAGCTACCATCCATAGCGGATCGCTTCCTGAACTCCTCGACACCTCCCTCTCGACCCACATCCGCGCGTGAGCAACGAAATCAAGCTCGCTTGTCAAATGGAGCTCCACTCGATGCCTACCTCTCATCAGGTAGCGCATCGCAACCACCCCCCTTAGACACCAAGGATCCTGCTTCACTGGACTGGTATATCGAAGGACCCGGCCGACGTGTAGGCTACGATGATATGACAGCAATTGATTGGATCTTCGAGTATGCGAAGGAGCGGCAAAGATTACGGATACTGAAGGACAATACTTCTGGGCTGGCAGGCTGGTTCAGGCAATTCGGGGACAGTGGACAGATCTGGGTTGTGCTGGTTGCAACGGGCATAGCAGTGGGCACAATAGCAGCAGGGATTGATGTGGTCAGCGACTGGCTGGGCGACGCAAAGACTGGATTTTGCAGTAATGTCAATGCTGGAGGGCGATTCTACCTCAACAAATACTTCTGCTGCTGGGGTCTGGACGACTTTGGCAAATGTCTTGACTGGCGGAGCTGGAGCAAAGCAATGGGTGTGGTAAATGCTGGTGGAGCCTGGATCATCAACTTGATTGTATTCCTGATATTTTCTGTATGTAGCAGGAGCATGACATGGACAAACGTTGGGCTAACAGAGCAGGTTTTCTTCGCGACAATAGCGAGCTTCTTAACGAACACTTATGCAGTTTATGCAAAACAAAGCGGTATGCCTGAGATCAAGACGGTCTTGGGTGGATTTGTCATCCGGCGTTTCTTGGGTGGCTGGACATTAGCGGTCAAATCTCTGGGACTGGTATTGTTGAGAGTCTCTTCGAGTATATGATGAGCTGACAAGACCAGTGCCTCTCTGTATCTTCTGGACTCTGGCTGGGTAAGGAAGGCCCGCTTGTGCATGTGGCATGTTGTTGCGCAAACTTGTTTATGAAAGGATTCGATTCAATCAATAGTAATGAAGGTCGGTATTGCTAGAACTTGCGCATCAGTCAAGCTGACATTCATAGCTCGCAAGCGAGAAGTGCTCTCAGCTGCGGCAGCTTCAGGAATATCTGTGGCGTTTGGATCACCTGTGGGAGGCGTACTGTTCTCCCTCGAGCAATTGTCCTATTACTTCCCTGATAAGACCATGTGGCAATCGTTTGTCTGCGCCATGGTAGCTGCATTCATCTTGCAAGCATACAATCCCTTCCGGACTGGGAAGCTTGTACTTTACCAGGTTACTTACAAGTCTGGCTGGCATGCCTTTGAGATCCTGCCTTTCGCATTCATCGGCATCCTTGGCGGCATCTATGGTGGCTTCTTCATCAAGCTCAACATCCGCTTCGCAAAGTGGAGACGGTCGAACACGTATCCTTTCAAGGACCGTCCGGTCTTGGAGGTCGCAGCCGTGACTCTCGTCACGGCCATCATTTCGTTCCCGATCACCTTCTTGCGAGCGCAATCGACGGAATTGGTTTCTTTCTTACTCGCCGAATGCACCGACATCACGACCGACCACCTCGGCTTGTGCAAGTCTGGACGAGCAAACACTGGAGTGATCTTTCTCCTATTGCTTAGTGCTATCATTGGCTTCTTTCTTGCAGCGATCACTTTTGGTTTACAAATACCTGCAGGGATCTTACTCCCGTCCATGGCTATCGGTGCACTTTATGGCCGTGTGGTCGGTCTTATCGTCGAGGTCTGGCAGCGGGAGCATCCGAATTTCCTGCCATTCACCTCATGCGAGAAAGACATAGCTTGTGTGACGCCTGGCACATACGCAATCGTTGGAGCAGCATCCGCCCTTGCTGGTGCGACACGCATCACAGTATCTATTGTGGTCATCATGTTTGAGCTGACTGGGGCACTCACTTATGTGCTGCCAATTATGATCGCCGTTATGATTGCCAAATGGGTCGGGGACGCAATCCACCAGAAGGGTATCTACGAAGCATGGATCCAACTGAATGGGTATCCCTTCCTGGACAATCGAGACGATCGACCTGTTCCGGATGTACCAGTATCGCAGATAATGACACGATTGGAAGACTTGGTCGTGCTCACAGCGACTGGTCATACGATCGAAAGTTTGGAGACCTTGCTGCGGTCACACCGCTTCCGAGGGTTCCCGGTGGTAAACAACACGACAGATGCATTACTGCTTGGCTACATTTCACGCACGGAACTCTCTTACGCTCTCCGCACTGCTCTTTCATCACAGCGTGGTCTTCCAATGACAGCGGAATGCTACTTTTCGCATCAACCTTTAGCCGATCCCTCAACGACGCTTGACCTCAGACCGTGGATGGATCAGACGCCGATCACTCTCAACAGCCGTAGCGGCCTGCAGCTCACGGTCAACATGTTCCAAAGACTTGGCTTACGCTATGTTGTGTTCTCGGACAAAGGTCTCCTTGCTGGCCTCTTGACCAAAAAGGACGTATGGTATGTACTCAACGAGGGCGAGGTTGAGAGCAGGGAGGATGATACCGGAGACAAGATTAGCAGGGGAGCCAATCTCCTTCGTGAAGATGGCGAGGGTGAAGAAAGGGGCTTGCTAGGCATTGATGAAGAAGCAGAGCCGCCAGACAGAAGATCTGGTAGCCATTAGACATGATGATATCCAAATGCTTAACGATGATGTCGTTCATGTGCCCTTTCCCCCGTGTCGCGACCACTGATCAAGACTACAGATTTTCTGCCTGTCCACATAAACTCTGACTATCTTATCGACTGTTCGGAGGGTTTTGTCAATCGCGGCATGTTGTCAATTGCAGTGAGGAGACAATCGTGTTGCCTGTCGACATCTTCAAGCCACGCGTTCGGCCACTAAACTCGAAGATCTCCAAGTCCGTAGCAACGATCTGCAACATGATCTGCCTTTCAAGGCCATCTGCGACATGCGGATTTTCTTTGCGGAGCCGCACAGATGGCTCTTCCCAGAACGGGTGCCAAAATCGTCAACGTTCAACAGAGTTGACGCCGTCTGCAGATCGAAGACCGTGCGTGGATGACGAAGCATGTCGGGATCATATCTTTCCTTTCTCTTTGCTTGTTCCACGGCATGACCTGCATGAGTCCGACGCATGGCTTGGTCCTCACCCTAATGCGAGACATCAGCACAGAGCATAACATTTCAACCAATTGCAATGTCTCACCGGCTTGACCATTGATCAAGCGTGAGCGTGGAGATCAACGTTACACGCAGCATCTTGGATGTCTGCATGAATGACTAGCAGGTATCGTCCACTCTTGTTGATATTGACAAGCCCAGGAATGCTCCGAGAAAACTCCATCCGAGACCAGCGGTATAGTAGACCGAGAAATCCCTGTGCAGCCCTACAAGGATGTTCTGCATGGGCAAATCGGTCTTTTTTAGCATTGGGGCTGCATTACGACCATGTACGAAATTCCAGAGCCTGGAAATCCCACGCGTCACTCTCGAGTATGCTCACTGATCGCACCGAATACCTGCGTACGGCAGACTACCTGATCCAGTACAAAGCCCTATAGCATTAGACTTTGTATGCCAAGGCGCATAAGAAACCGCCACGTCCGTGGTCGACCCACCGCACCAGAAGTCTCGTCCGCTGCCGTGCACCGCCGACAATCATGTCCTTGCTTCGTCGTCATGATCGTTGTTGAGACTGGTGTAACAACGACCTGTGATGTCAAACTACACGAAATGTCCAGGCACGTTGGAGCAACAGTCGGACAGTCAACGCTCGAACGACTACCGGCTATCTGGAATGGTCACTGCTTGCGGAGAAGATTGTCTTCCGAAGTGTAACGCCTAAGACCAGAAGCTTGAGATAACACAAGATCATTAAAGTCCCTTGCACACCCCTTGGTTGGAACAAGGCCCCTAGACAAAAAGCTTGGTCTTAGTGTCTTCTTGTTTGTATCAGCAAAACGGACGTCTTCTCTATCTGTCAAGAGTTTATGCAGCCAGATGTGCTCATTGGGCTACTGGACAGGCTGAGTCTCACCACGTTCTCACCATCGGGCTCCACAACTTGCTCATGCCATACACACTTATCCCTGAACAGACCTTCTGGCTTGGCGACCGATGTTCCGGCGGACAACGATAGCTCAGATCCACACATCTCTTGGCTCTACGTCGTCAACGGACACACTGCCTCCCGAAGCTCCAGCGATAGTGCATGTGAAGATGGTCACACTTTCATAACGTCTTTGTTTTGAACACTGTAGATCAGCAAGGTTTATGTCACAGCTTGATTGATGCCTATTCTCTTCTCAGTCAGTGTTGGTGTTTTGTTTTATAGAAGCATGAGTAGTCTCCTTGGTCTGTACTAATCTTCAACCACAACCCGGAAGATACAGCACAAGTAGACTCGTCACTCTTTGCCTGAGCGACTAATCATACACGAAGCATTATTCAGCCTCTTCAACCCGAATACCACGAATTTCAACACAATATGTCACCTTCCCGGGTACCAGCGCCAGTACACCTGGAGGAAGGCAACTTCTCTCCTCGACAGAAACCCCACACTACCAGCCCAGAAGAGCTCGCCCTGCCTCCAGCTCGATTACAGCCTCAGCGCGAGACGGAAGAACAGCCCTGTGGAAAGACATGGCCAACAGATTGGCGGGCATGGACGACTTTGGCTGCCGGCTTCCTGCTCATGTTTAATAGCTGGGGCATCGTCAACGCCTTTGGTACCTTCCTCTCTTTCTACGAGGAAGTACTTCTGCCGAATTCGAGGGTTGAGGTGTTCAATCTGATCGGAGGCACACAATCCAGTGTGGTGTTAGCATTATCGTTCATCGTTGGCCGACTTCTCGATGCGGGACATCATCTGCAGCTCAAGATTCTCGGGACCGTCCTTACATCACTGTCGCTGTTCCTTCTAAGCGTCGTCAATGGTGACGGAATGTTTGGACAAGGTTCCGTGGTCCAGGATTGGGCTGTCCAAGGCATGCTTGGAGGGCTTGGTATGGCATGCTTCTTCGTGACAAGGTGAGAATAATGCTGATCAGCCATTACTGCGGGGATGCTGACTCAAAGCAGTTCTCAGAATGTGGCTACCTGGTTCATTGACTATAAGGGATTCGCTATCGGCATTGTCGCCTGTGGTGCAGCAGTCGGTTGGTCTGCACAATCTGTTCATACCACCAAGACACTAATCCTCCCCAGCCGGCGTTGTATATCCAACCATGCTCCGCTACCTCACAGATTCAGGCGGCTTCAACTATGCTGTCCGCTGGATATCTCTCACATGTCTACTCACCTGCATCCTCGCCCTCCTCCTCAGCCACCCGAACCCCGCTCACCAACTCCGACCGTTCCACACTAAATCTTCCCCATCCAAGACCCTCCCCTTTCCAAACTCCTCCGCCTCCTCCCTCTCCGAATCCCCCGAACTCAAATCACCCGGCGCCCATCCCCTCGCCCTCACCACCTGGATCGAACCCTCCGCCCTCCGCTCCCGCCAATTCATCCTCTTCACCTCCTCCATCTGCCTCATGTTCTTCGGCTTCTACGGCGTCTTCTTCAACCTCGAAGAATGGGCGGCCCAAACCCGCGTCGGGTACAAGGGCACTTCCCCACCGCCGTGCGCCCCGGACCAACCGCCCAACACGCCCTGCAACCCGCCCGGTCTGCGCACTTACTGGCTTTTGGCCATCATGAACGCCGCCTCCTGCGTGGGTAGACTCAGCAGCAGCTTCCTCTGCGATCACTTTGGTGCGCTGAGGGTGCATAGTATCGTCACGCTCGTGGCGGGGACGTTGTGTTTCACGCTGTGGATGCTGGCGCGGACGCTGCCGCATGCGATTGCGTTTGTGGTGCTGTTTGGGGCCTTCAGTGGGAGTGTGATTGGACTGCCGCCGGCGAGTATGGCTGCTATTCTGGGGAGGGAGCCGGCGGCGCAGGCCAAGTTGGGGCAGTGGACGGGGATGATGTATACTGCTGCTGCACCGTTTGCGTTGACGGGGCCGGTGATTGAGGGGGTATTCATTGGAAGGTTTGGGTTTGGGTCGGGGGCGATACAGGCATGGAGTGGAGCTTGTTTGGTAGGAAGTGGTGGCTTGATGTGGGCTGCTATGAGAGCTGGGAGGGAAGATAGGAGCGAGAGGAGGTGGAGTGTGGTTAGTGTGATGAGTGATATGGCGAGTATGTTCGGGAAGAAGGGATGATCTGGAGGAAAGGTGTCGGGTGTCACAGAACGACACTGGAACAATTAGCATTATTTGCTTCAAGGCATAGAATAGAGCAACAGATTCAAATCATGAGTATCGATTACCAACAGCACCATGCCAGCCTCGTCATTCGACGGAAAAAGCTTGTGGATGTGTATTCTTCGTATTTGTACATTGTATCGGACACATATCTCCCGAAGGCGTCCTCTGATGCTCATACTCTTGGTTCTTGTTGTGCATCGATAATCCTTCGGGTCTCGGCAAATGATGCGTGATTTGGCTTGCGTGGTATTCGATGGCCACCTTCCTTGCACCTGGATCTTCGACAGCTATTCATATCAACAGCCAATCCTTACTCCATCACAACTTCGCCGCCCACAGCCTTCAATGTCGCCACAATCTTCTCAGCCTCCTCCTTCGGCACGCTCTCCTTCATGAGCTTTGGCGCGCTTTCCACAAACTTCTTGCTCTCCACCAAACTCAATCCCAGCAATGCCTTGACCTCCTTGATGATCTTTGGCTTCTGTGCTGCGTCGAACTTCTGTAATTTAAGGTTGAAAAGTGTCTTTTCCGCGGCCGCTGGAGGCGCTTCCTCCTCTTCTGCTGCCGCTGGAGCTGCCGATTGTGCTGCCGGCGCGGCTGCGAAGCCACCCATGGGCATGTCGGGAATGTTCAGTCGTTTCTGTAACAAGTCAGCACGTGCTCATATTGGAGTTTCCTTCGTCTCCTACCTTGAGTACCGAGACGAGATCAGCAGTCTCCAGCAGGGTGAGCGATCCAATCTGGTCCACGATCCCTGCAATCTTGGGATTCGAAGGGGCTTCTGCTGCTTCTGCGGACTGCCATCGCCTCTGGAATCGATGTGGTTGTAATCGTCCGATTGTCGCTCGCGGAAGTATCGATGATGTGGCTGTAGATGATCTGAAAGCGCTTCGCGTCATCGCGGTGCATGCTGATGAAGCCATTGTTGCTATATGGATTGGATCGATGCTATGGTGATCACGTCGATGTACTTGTCGTTGAAGCTCGAATATTTCTCGATGGCCACAGCCAATCAGAGGTCTCCAAATGCGGCCGGCAAAACTTGCCCCGATAACTTTTTGGCTGCATCAAAAAAGTTTCTGGAGCGGCGACGAGGTTTGTCAACTCACATATCTGACCAGAAAAATTGTTATTGACGCGGGAGAAGCGCACTCGGACAGTCGATCTATACTCTCGACTATTCATAACACAAATTCTGGTCAAGTCCACGACACAAAGATACCTGTCGCAGTATCTCAAACCATGTTCCGAGCAGAAATTCCACTCAACCTTGCGTTATAGCATCAGACTGGCAGTGCCGCATGCCGGTTCTCGCCATGGACACCACACACTGCTTCGAGGCGCTCTCGCAAAATTTGGATGAGCTGCCCGCAGAGCTCCGGATCGTCGTCGAGCGACGATCACACGATCGCCTCTCGGGACTAATCGCTCAGACTCTCATTGCTGGCATAGGAACAGACTCACTGTTGAGCGCTTTAAGCGAAGAGGTGCTCGCGGATGCATGTGGTCGAGTGTTGGAATTCTTCCAAACCAGCGACGCCCAGCTTGGAGTACAAGTCGCTATAGGCAGCATACTTCAATTCGTCCCTTACTTTGCCGAGATCGCGTACAAGCGATTAGCTTCCAAGGAGTTCCAACGTCTTCTTAGGGAACAGATATCTGGACGTGAACAAGAGTATCTCTTGTCCCTACTACGGCTACTTCATTTCAATCACAGTCAATTCTGCGAGCTTGTAGACCTGAAGCTGCTGACTTCCTTGTCGAGCCACAAGAATGCAGATGTGAGATATCTGGCTGCCAGAACTTTAGCGCTACGACTGGCAGCTTCCGACAAGGAAACCCAGGATATTGCCTCGAAATGGGTGGATTCATCGCGAACATTAGAGACCCCAGGGTCTCTCAAGCCTAATTGGGAGAGTTGCTACCGCCTCTTTGCGCTCGAAGAACACCTGCGCGAACAACGGCTGCGGCGTACTATCTCGGAGAATTCTCAACATACTTCTGCAAATCGGCAGGATGCTCAGCCGAGCGATCATGTTGTCGCTCTTGGAGGAGTCTTTCTTCCTCGACCAGATGCTGCCCACTTGATGACATGGTCAAATCCGATTTCAACCAGTAGCACGATGGAGAATCTGAAACATATCGGGACTGCCTTGAAACGACCCGGTCCAGTGCTAGTATTGGGTCAAGCAGGATCAGGAAAGTCGACATTGATTCGTCATGCAGCGGGTGTTCTTGGGAAGCTGAATGATATGATCACGCTGCATCTGAACGAACAAAGCGATGCAAAAACGTTAATTGGAATCTATACGACAGGAGATGCCCCCGGCTCCTTCGTCTGGCAGGCTGGTGTGCTCACTAAGGCTGTCATGGAAGGAAGGTGGATCCTGATCGAAGATCTGGAACGGGCGCCCAACGAGATCTTGAGTGTCTTATTGCCACTGATAGAACGGAGAGAACTCGCAATACCCGGAAGAGATCAGATCGTGAAAGCAGCACTAGGCTTTCGAATATTAGCGACTATTCGGACGTCGGAAGATCACCAAGGAAAGGAATACAATCCTGCTGCTGCACTGCTTGGACTGCGCCACTGGACTGAGGTCAGATTTCTCCCGCTAGCACTCTCCGAATTAGCCGATATCATCTCAGGTAGCTTTCCACAGATAGCAGTATACACCGAAACGCTCGTCAAGACCTTCGAAGACCTCCGAGACCGACAGAAGAACATCAAGATATCAGAACGAGACCGCGGTGCGACTATTCGTCCAATCAGTCCCCGTGAGCTGCTCAGCTGGGCGAGTAGAATATCTGCTCTAATGGGCAACCGACCAACAATTGACAGAGATATCGAAGACCAGATACTCCTCTCCGGACTGGATTGCTTCGCCGGCTTCCTTCCCAACGGCCCTTCCCGTGAGGATTACGGTCTTTCTATTGCACAACACGTCGGTATCGATCCAGAACGATTCAGGCACCTCGTGTCGGACCGAATGACCACACACAAGATCCAAGACCAAGCCATAACTATCGGCAGTTATCACTTCCGGAGACCGACTACAGCGAGGACTCTAAGTAGCCGTAGCAGGACATTCTCAATGAACCGCCATACCTCACAGCAGGTAGAACGCATCGCCGCGGCAGTGGCATCCAGCGAGCCACTGTTGCTCGTCGGTGAAACTGGTACTGGCAAGACGACTTCAATACAGTACCTTGCTGATGTCATGGGCAAGCGGCTCACTCCCTTCAACATGTCGCAGCAGAGCGAAAGTGGAGATCTGCTGGGTGGGTTCAAGCCTATCAATACCCGGACCATAGTTATACCACTCCAAGACGAATTTGACCATCTCTTCAAATCGACGTTCCCAGCTAGAGCACTCGAGAAGAATCAGAAGTTCTTCGACATGTTAAACAAAGCTTTATCGAAGCAGAAATGGCTGTCCGTCTGTAAGTGCTGGGACAAGGCGTGGACCATGTTCCAAGACTTTCAGCGATCCAGATCAGCATCTACGCCGGAACAGATGACCAACGGTGAGGGAGCACCAGCCAAGAAGCGCCGAGTAGGCGTATCAAGTGAACTTGAAGCCCGCTGGGAGAGGTTCCGAGCAGCAACAAAGGACGTGGAAGCACGGTTACGCTCCGGTGCCGACAGCGCCGTGGCTTTTTCTTTTGTAGAGGGTGGCGTTGTCAAAGCCGCAAAAGAGGGCGACTGGATTCTCCTCGATGAAATTAATTTGGCCAGTCCAGACACTCTCGAAGCCCTTGCAGATCTCTTCGACAAGTCGCCCTCGATCATGCTCACAGAAGCTGGAAGTGTGCGACGAATCACTGCACACCCTGAATTTCGAATCTTTGCTGCCATGAATCCAGCTACGGACGTGGGCAAGAAGGATCTGCCTCTTGGTATCAGGTCCAGGTTCACAGAACTGTATATCGACAGTCCAGAAAGAGACCTCCAGAGTTTGCAGCAGATAGTGCAGACATACCTTGGACCGAGCGAAGTTGCCTTGAGTGAAACGGCTAGTCGTCTGCATCAAGAGATCCAGGTTCTTTGCGAATCTGGAACCCTGGTCGATGGCGCAGGCCAAAAGCCGCACTTCAGCTTGCGTACCCTGACAAGAGTTCTGCTCTTCGCAAGAGATATAGTCGGACAGTGCTCGCTTCGTCGAGCACTTCACGAAGGTTTCTCGATGAGCTACCTGACAATGCTTGACGGTCCTTCCGAACAACAAGTCATGCCGATCATCGACAAATACTTCTATGGCAGGAATAAGAAGTTGATGAACGAACTAAAGGTGTCAATGTCGAAGCCGACTGATGTTCCTGACGAAAGTCTCATGCAGATGAAACCGTATTGGTTACGGAGAGGTTCTGTTGAACCGATTCCACAGTCGCACTACATCAAAACACCATCGGTACAGCGCAACCTTGACAAGTTGATTCGGGCATCAATGACGAGACGCTTTCCCATCCTGCTTCAGGGTCCAACATCCTCGGGAAAAACGAGCATGGTCGAATACTTAGCGAAAGAGTCTGGCCATAAATTCGTACGAATCAACAACCATGAGCATACCGATCTTCAGGAATACCTTGGATCATATGTGTCTGGGCAGGATGGCAGACTGTTCTTCCAGGAAGGCCTGCTCGTCCAAGCTATCCGTGAAGGACACTGGATCGTCTTGGACGAGCTCAACTTGGCGCCGACCGACGTACTGGAAGCTCTCAATCGCTTACTTGATGATAACAGGGAGCTACTAATTCCGGATACACAAGAGATCGTACGACCTCATCCTAGTTTCATGATATTCGCTACTCAAAACCCTGCTGGCTTCTATGGTGGTCGTAAGATGCTTTCACGAGCCTTCCGCAATCGTTTCCTGGAACTGCATTTCGATGACATACCAGTTGACGAGCTTCAGACTATTCTTGTAGCAAGATCTCAAAAGGCTCCGTCTTGGTGCGAGCTCATCGTTAAAGTTTACAAAGAGCTTTCGTTGATACGACAAGAAGGTAAGGTCTTCGAGCAAAAAGGTTTCGCGACGCTTCGAGATTTGTTCCGATGGGCACTACGTCCTGCTGAGACAGCGCAAGAATTGGCCTACCATGGCTACATGCTTCTGGCGGAAAGATGTCGGAAAGCGGAAGAGCGAGAAGAGGTCAGGAAGATCATCGAGAAAGTTGTCGGCACAAAGTCGTATAAGCTCGCCATAGATCCCGAAACGCTCTACGATAAGTTGGCTGCATCGCCCCCAAGCTCATCTGTCGTATGGACCAAAGCAATGAAGCGTCTCTATAGCCTAGTCAGCTCAGCCATTGTCAACAACGAGCCTGTTCTTCTCGTTGGCGAGACAGGCTGTGGTAAGACTACTGTTTGCCAGGTCATCGCCGAAGCTAGAAAGCAGCACCTTCACATTGTCAACGCACATCAGAACACGGAGACAGGAGATCTCATTGGTGCACAACGACCAGCGAGGAATAGGGCTGCTATCGAGAAGAAGCTAGCTGGACTTTTGGCGGAGTACCCGAATAAGGTAGTCAGGGACGCCCTTCACAGTCAAGGTCTTGACGCTGCTATGAAGCTCGTCAACCAGATCGACCACTCACAAGCCAATGGACACAGTGAGGACTTGGCGGCAATCAAAGCTATGCAAGGCGAGCTCAAGATATTGTTCGAATGGTCTGACGGCAGCTTGATCGAGGCGATGAAGCGCGGCGAGCTATTCCTGCTCGATGAGATATCACTCGCAGATGATTCGGTCCTTGAACGACTGAACAGTGTGCTGGAGCCTTCACGATCAATTCTGCTGGCCGAGAAAGGAACACTGGATTCGTTCGTTAGTGCCGCTGATGGCTTCCAATTCTTTGCAACCATGAACCCAGGCGGTGACTATGGCAAAAAGGAACTCTCGCCCGCGCTGCGCAATCGATTTACCGAGATCTGGGTACCTGCCTTGTCCGATACTGATGATGTGCTTCAAGTCATCAAGAATAAGCTAAGGGTCGACCGCTTCGCCCAGCCTATACTAAAATTTGCTCAGTGGTTTCAGCAGCGCTACAACGCTGGTGCCTCATCATGTGTGCATATCCGGGATTTGCTCGCTTGGGCAGAGTTCTGCAATACCTTCGACGATGGCGAGGAGCAAGAAATCGGATACCGTCACGGGGCCGCCATGGTGTACATCGACAGCATTGGTGCCAATCCTTCCGGCATGGTCGCCATCGAAGATCGGAACGTCAACCGCGAGCGTAGCGAATGTGTCAAGCAACTCGAGGTTTTAAGTGGTGTTTCATGCAACGATGTGCATCTTGCCCCAACCAGGGACGAGACCAGCGAAAGTGAACCTCGAACGGCCACTGTGTTTCTCGAATCCGCATTGGGCAGCACAGAGGGTGCTGCGTTCTTGGCGACAGAGACAATCAAAAAGAATGCCATTCGAGTCGCTCGGGCGTTGAAGTTGGCTAAGCCCATCTTGCTTGAAGGCGCACCCGGCGTCGGTAAGACGACCCTCGTTGCAGACCTCGCATCATGCGCGGGGATTCCTTTGACTCGAATCAATCTGTCAGAGCAGACAGATCTCATGGACCTATTCGGCTCTGATGTGCCTGTGGAGGGAGAAGAGCTGGCTACATTTGCATGGCGTGACGCTCCATTCCTACGAGCCATGAAGAATGGAGAATGGGTCTTGCTTGACGAAATGAATCTGGCATCTCAATCCATCCTCGAAGGCCTAAATGCCTGCTTGGATCACCGTGGGGAGGTTTATATTCCGGAACTCAACCAGACTTTTCACCGCCATGACAGTTTCAGGCTATTTGCGGCACAAAATCCCCACCATCAAGGTGGCGGCAGGAAAGGTTTACCCGCGTCGTTCGTCAACCGCTTCACTGTAGTGTACGCCGAAGTCTTGCAGGGCAGAGATATCTTCAAAATCTGTAAGCGCTCCTTCGCGGACATTAGCGCCAACGAGATCGAGTCCCTTATCAGCGTGGTGGAGAGAATCAGGCATGATACTGAGTCGGGAATCTTCGGTACGTCTGGCAGCCCATGGGAGTTCAATCTGAGGGATAGCAAAAGATGGCTTGAGCTGGTCTCTGTACCACAGCGACTCCTCCGTGCTGCAGATACGAGACATGCGTTTCCTACCGTCATTCTTCAGCGCTTTAGAACTGGAAGGGATCAGCGCTTAGCCATTGACCGTCACCGCCATAGCTTTGCTCCAGACCTAGGATCTGCTGTCAACTGTAAACCTCGAATGATGAGCACGAATAGCTATCAGGTCGGTCTTGGGCTCCTCTTAAGAACACCCTCTAGAAATATTTCAAGCAAAGGCTTGTATCAGCACTACGACCCTCGGCCTCATATGGACGTTCTCGAGTCTTGCATGCTATGCATTCAGAAGAATTGGCCAGTACTACTTGTGGGTCCGGCGGGAGCTGGGAAGACGGCTCTCGTCGAACGGCTGGCTTCGACTGTAGGTGCCTCGTTGACGACATTCTCAATCAACGCCGATGTTGACTCTATGGACCTTGTCGGCGGCTACGAACAACATGACCCTCTGAGGACGGTGCACGAAACCGGACAGACGCTTGTTGAGCTTCTCAAGAAGATCGTCATCAGCCATGCGTGCCACGATGAAGGAGATGCGGGGATGATAAGTCTGTTTACCATTGCGCAGAGTATGGCTACAACTTCAACCTTTCCTAAGGTCGAAGACCTCACCACTATACGGGAATTTCTCATCGGCCCTCACAAGTCTGTCAGCGGCATGCTTGATAAGGCAGATTTGGCTTCTTTGGATGGGAAGCTGCTTCGTCTGCAAAAGAGCGCTTCTGATCAGAATGCGGCTAGGTTCGAGTGGCTCGATGGCACTCTTGTTCGAGCTATGCGGAAGGGCGAGTGGCTAGTGCTTGACAATGCAAATCTCTGCAACCCGGCCGCACTGGATCGGCTCAACTCTCTACTTGAGCCGAATGGTCGCTTGATAGTCAACGAACACACAGACAGCGATGGTAAGGCCCGGATTATCGAGCCTCACGCCGACTTCCGGATTATACTGACAATGGACCCGAAACATGGAGAATTATCTCGCGCGCTGCGGAACAGGTGTGTTGAGCTTTTCATGCCTGACTCAAAGATGCGACGTGACCCGCATAAAGCACAATTTGAAGACGCTGCACTACAACGTATACACGAGATACAATCCACACTATCGAATGACCACAACGAGGTCTACGGAGCCATTGCCCATGATCACCTTTGTGAAGAAGATCTACCACTTTGGCAGCTTTCCCGCAAACTGTATGAAGAGAGGCCAGACAGAATGACAGATCAATTTGGCAAGCATGAGGACGAGAGCGGTCTGTGCCAGCCATCCACAATCTTTATAGAAGGGTTTGAGATGCGTGTATCTCGGCATCCTCTCGACAATCCTCACCCTCGCTTGGTAGCATCTCAAGAGCCTCCCATCAACAGATATGCTGATCTGTTGACGCAGACTGTTCAATTTGAGTTATCTACACAACTGCACAGGATGTCTGAGGCACTTCAGGCGATTGCGACTAAAGCCGTACCAGGCAGGGCCTTGACCAAGTTGTCTAAGTCTGCCATCGATCCCGACAAGGATGGTGTTTTCAAGGCACTACATGTGATCATGGCTGGCATGAGATCCCACTTCATGGGCCGTCCTGGTAGGGCCTTGATCTTTGCGGCTATTCCGAAGAACTCATCCCTGATTGCGTCCGTCTCAATGAAGTACGGACCTCTACAACTCATGCTTGACAATCTCCTGAGATTTTGGTGGGACATTTATGAACTTGCGGATACGATGAAGTTACCTGATGCCACACTATCTTTCCTGGGTAGGCACTTAATCGATGCTCTCGAGGACTTTCGAACAAAAGAGCATGCAGAGGGGATGCCACCGGAAATCCAGGATAGAGTGCCGAACACATTCGCAATTTGTGTAAATGAAGCCGCCAACATGCTTGGCATCTCTGTTCTCAAGCATGAGTCTGATATTTTGAAAGTCTTTTGGGAGACCTTTCGGCCTTTTGTACCGTCAGATGAGGAGACGAGCAAACTTCATATCCGTCTTAGAGCTCTGATCAGATCCTTCGACAGTATAGTCACACTAGGTCCACTCGAAGTGGGCCGTGCTGTCAATCTCCGCTTACGGTTGAGGCAAGCTATCGCTACGCCTGTTTCCGAGGCAGAAGAGGTCCATGCTCACCTCGAGGGCATTGAGAGAGTGCTCGAAAACCTCAAAACAGCTGCCGAATCCGGTACGACCGCATCAAGGAGTGAAGCGCACTTCAAGACGGCTTTCGAGAGCCTGAATCGTTCCCTCGACCTCATCAGGGCTGAAGATTATACCTCACCAACTGTCGAAGATGATGAGTTGATTCAAACTGCCTGTTTTCTCGCTGGACGTACCTCAGAATCTGTTCTCTACAACGGGCCCAGCATTCACGCTGGCGGTCGTGGTAAGCTCTCAACTGTATTGCAGCAGATCATAAGCTATGGTCGTGCGAGATCCGAGGCTCAAGAAACGAGCTCTTCGCATCTTGGTGTCAGACTATTGTCAAAAGCCCGGACCGCTGGCGCAGTGTCCATTTCCCAAATGCCATTGCTTCAGACGGAATCAGCATCGATGGGAAAGCTGCTGGCTAGCAATACGCACGTCCTGGCAAGAGAGTGCGTGTATCCTCTACGCAGCATCTTGTTCGATTTACTGCTTGGGGTTGGCACAGCATTTTCGCACGATATCGATGGCTTCACTCCGAACTTTGGTAAGGTCCTCCTAGACAAGTTGAACTGCCATGAGTCTTCTACCCCGCCTGATGATGATCATCGAGAAAATGGCAATCAAGTTCAGCGAAGTGGTGTACCCCCTCATGCCACCGATGTTCGTCTGGCGTGCTTCAACAAGAGCGCCGCTTACTTCGAAGAGCATGAAACACCTACATCGTCCTTCTCTGATTACCTCGACCTAGCACATGCATGGATAGATTTCTCTTTCGCTTGTCTCTCGCTGTACATACCATCGGTTCCGCAAGATCCAGCGGTGCGAATGATGCTTGATAATCAGATACACGAGCGACACCTTAAGACTATCACAGATGAAATCGAGGCAATCGAGGCATTTGAGAAAGCCCACGGTATCAGCCATCAATTTGGCTCCATCCGTTTGAGAAGAGCTCGGAACAAGTTGGAGCATTTGCGACAGAGCACGCCTCGTCGCAACGATGATCGAGTGTGGCGGTCTCCAACATCGAGCGTCGACGCTCTAATGAGCTTGTTGCGATCGGCTCATGAGATGTTCTTACCATATACGTCGTGTTTACACCAGGATCCCGTGGCGGAGCATCCACCATTTGAGAAGGATCTGCAGCTGCGAAAGAACGTAGCTGTCCTCAAGCAACGCCTTATGTCTGGTTTCCCGGATATGCAGGATCTCACGATTCCAATCGTTGGATTTTTGAGCTGTCTAGAAATTGGGCTTGATTTGTACAATGCTGCTAGGTCGACATCCAAAGCTGCAGCTAATTCAGATGATCTGACGAGGTTGATACCACTTGGTGGATCTCCTCAGCAGACGCAATCGCTGGATGTCTTGGTAGGATCGTGGCTCGATATAGTCAGACATGGCATTCCTGCACTTGCGACGGTTCAGACATTCCAGCTGTATAGTATCCTTAGCCCTTTCACGTTCAAGAGAAGGAACGGTTTAGGAGCTATCGCTGAGTTGCTCTCATATGCACACCTGCAATGGAAGAAAGATCTTGAGAAAGCACAGACCGAGCATGCCACCAAGTCAAGCTTGTACAGATACACGGGCGGGGATGCTGTAGATGATGAAGCCGCGGAAGAAGAATTTGCGGACATGTTCCCAGATTACGAAGCCCACACAGGAGAAAGGAAGCAGGAAGATCTGCAAATTCAGGCATCAGCATTTGCGACCACGGTGGTCCAATTGTGCGTCAGGGCCGGAGACACCAAGGATACTGTGGTCGAAATGCTGGACATCGCGTCTGCCACAGTAGCTGAAGATCATGGGGGTGCAACGGCGGCAGTCACCGCAGACAATATGCTCCCGCTCGCTATACGCCAATTGGACAAACAGCGAAAGGCTTTGAGCGTCGATGCCGCTATTGATGCAAAAGCCTACAATATCTACGCTGATACCAACATCAAGCAAGTGCTAGTCATGACGGACTTGGTGAACAAGGTCCGCACCCGATTTCGCATCATTCAAAGTTCTTGGCCCGAACATGCCACTCTTGCGGATGTCCTACAAACCTGCCAGGAGCTTGTTGAGTTTGCTCATACCGAGCCTCTGATGAAGATCATCACAAAACTTGAGAAGTTGCATGATCAGATCCACGAATGGCAGACGGTCGCGAGTAAGGAGTTCTCGGCTGAAACGGTCTACAACAATGTCACGGATCTCATTGTAACGTGGAGACAGCTTGAACTGTCGACTTGGTCTCGTATGCTTGATCAGGAAGCAAAGAAGTGCGAGAATGATGCCAAAGCATGGTTCTTTGTTGCCTTCGAGAGTATAGTCGCAGGAACCTACCAGTTCAGAGACTCGGCTGAAGGGTTGCATGACTATGTCCTTGAGCTTCTCAAGACCCTGGATACCTTCTTCCGGTCGACTGGTCTTGGCCAGTTCAATGCTCGCATGCAGATTGTGCACGCTCTTGGAAAGCTCATCGAGGGCGCCGACTATTTACCCAGAGACAACAAAGCTCTGATTTGCAGCTCGATCCACAACTTCCTTTCCTACTTCAGACACTTTGAGAAGCCGGTAGAGGACGCCATCGCTAGCAAGCGCAAGACACTGGATGCCGACATGAAGAATGTCATCCAAGTCGCAAGCTGGAAAGACCGTAATATCCTGGCTCTCAAGCAAAGCGCAAAGACTTCACATCGCAAGCTTTTCAAGGTGATCAGAAAGTTCAGAGCAGTGCTTAGCCAGCCAGTCGATTCAATCATCTCGACAGGACCTCCGAATGCTGGTATTCATACGATCAGAGCACCCCTTACCATTCCAGTCTTCAATGACGCAACCTCGACCGACCCTCAATCGTCCAATTCATCCGGTCAGCTTATGAAGAGCAAATCAGGCTGGGAGCAGCTGCCGGCTCGATTCAAAAACGTCAAGACCACTGTCAGCCTGATTGTGAGACTGTCGTCCGTACCAAATGAAAGGCCCGATGGCAGTGCAGAAATTACGACGTGGCTGTCTGATACGCAAGCTACAGCTGAGATGCTTCGCAAAGCCACACCAAGCCTCATGACAGAAGAAAATCGGGTGACTGCCCAGCACCTCAAGAGCCGCAAGCGAGGACTGTATGCAGATGTGCTCAAGAGCTTACGTACCATGGGATTCAAGTCCAATCTGAGCACAGATGTCCTCGCTCAGCAAAGTTCCACGGTCGCAGTCTTGACCTCGACCTCAAAGTATGACGGAATGTCGGTGAAGCTGGCGGAGTACAACCTGCACCAGCTGCTACACTGGATGCCACAAGTCAGAGAGTCTGGACGTCAGCATTCCGAAGACCTGACTGCTGCCGAAGTCGGCCGGAGTACTGCACTGCTCGAAAGTATGTTGCAGAACATTGTGACGCAACGAGCAGATGTCTCTAATCATATCGACGCAACGACGACTTTTGAAAAGGCGCTACAGCAAGTCCGTGGCATAGCATCGGCCAGCAACACCAAAGCGTCGACTGTGCGCATCGAGCAAGGAAACATCAGAGACGGTTTGACAGCGCTCATCGCCGTCCTTGAAACTGCACAAGACTTGGTCGCGGCGCACTTTCGGCTCGCTGAAGAGAATGGCACAGAGCAGATGCAACTTCTTGGCAAGCATGCCACACAGCTTAAGTCGAGACTGGCTGATTGGCATAAGCTATCGCGCATTCCTGAAAATCTCACGAGTGACGAGATCAACAGTATCCTGACCAGGTCCATGGCGGAGATCGATGCAGCCAGAGCGGAAATAAAACACATGGTGGACGACAATCCTCCACTTGGGCCACTCCTGTCTCAAGTCCTAGAATGGACCAACTACGAATCGTGGACAAGTCATACAACTGGTGATGGAGATCCATTGTCGCTGGAAGCATTCCAAACGAGTCTGTGTACGGCTGTCGATCAAGTGCTTGCAGCGATAGAGACTGTACCGAAGACTCTCGCCGAGCTCCCATCATCGCTCGACAGCCCATCCTGGTTGGTACAAGAAGCGAACACACTCAATACTGCTGTCTTTCGGCTACGTGTACCAGAGATCACAACGAACCTCAACGCCATCCTCAGCTCCCTCCACCGCCTCAAGAACGACAACCTGACTCCGGCACTTGCCTTCGTCCTCTCCCTCGCTCCCATCTTCGAGCAATACCACAAGACATGCGCAAGCCTCACTTCCCGCCTTACCGCTCTTCATACATCCACGACATCCATGGCAGCTATTCTTGCCAAGCTCTACGTTACCCTTGCTCGCGACGGCTTCTGCTCGCCGAAAGAGAAAGACGATGACCCACAAGCGGAGAAAGATAGCGGCGTCGAGTCCGGCACTGGTCTCGGTGATGGCGAAGGCGCAGAGGACATCAGCAAAGATATCGGCGACGATGAAGATCTGGGCGAGCTAGCGCAGGAGAAGAGCGATGAGAAGAGAGATCGGGATATGGAGGACGAGAAGGACGCTGTGGACATGGCTGATCAGGAGATGGAGGGCGAGTACGGTGATGAGCAAGAGAAGCGGGAAGAAGAAGGAGAGGAGGGTGAGGAGGGAGAAGAGAAGGAGGTGGAGAGCGAGGCCGGCTCCGTGGATGATCTTGGCGAGGGGACTGTGGATGAGAAGATGTGGGATGATGGAGGGAAGGAGGAAGATCAGAAGGATCAAGAAGCGGAGAAAGCTGAGGGAACCAAGAGTGAAGATATCGCTGCTGCTGAAGAGGACACAAAGGAAAAGGAGAAGGACAAGGGTGAGAAAGAAGACGGCGCTGAGGGCGATGAGGGGGAGGAGGAACAAGTCGGCGCAGAAGAGGAGGAGAACGATGAAGGCGAAAGGAAGGATGCTGAGAGAGCCGATCCGACTATGCAACAAGAAGAGAATCTGGATCTTCCTGATGATATTGAGATGGACGGACAAGAGAAGAATGATGAGGCCGATGATGATCTTGACATGATGGAAAAAGACGGGCAGGAGACAGAAGAGCAGGGTCAAGACATGGATCAGGGACAAGATACTGATGAAGAGGCTGGTGATGAAATGCCTGAGCAATCGGAGAACAAGGAGCTGGTCGATGATGAAATGGATGAGAAGACAAATGATGTGGGCGAGACAGCCGAGGATGATGAAGTGCCAGAGGAGAACGACAATGTGCTTCAGGACAACAGGCCTGACGACTCCATCGCAGCAGATCAAGTCGCACGAACCGATGCCCGCGGTACTGGTCTTGACGAGGAGCAGCAACAGAATGAAGAAGATAAAGATGCTCAAGCGGGTGCAGCTCAGCGTCCTCAAGGTGCACAAGGAGAAGACACCGACATGCAGGAGACCTCCGGTGCTCAAGGTCACAGAAACGATAACGAGCAGCAAGAAAATGGTAACGAGCAAGCTGATGCAGAACCCATGACCGCTGCGGAGGAGTCTTTCCGGAAGCTTGGCGATGCGATGGAAAAATGGTACAAGCAGCGTCGTGATCGAATCCAAGACAAGCGCGAACAGGACAAGGACCAGGACCGCCAACGAGCAGACAAGCGTGATCAAGCAGACGACGCAAACATGGGGGACGTTGACTTTGAGCATCTCTCGGACGAAGAGGAAGAAGGCGATGCTCAAGCACTCGGAGCCGCTCGCGAAGATGAAGCCACTGCCATCGATGAGGATGCAGGCACTGCTGTCAATGAGCAGGAACGTACCGATCAGTTTCCGAAGAATGATCGAGATCAAGCTCAGCCCGACAATGAAGACACTGAGATGCAAGATGCCACCGAGCATGAGCAAGATCAAGCAGAATCAGAGCAAGCCGATGACCAACGCAAAGCCTTCGTCGGCGAGTATCGCGAGCCCCCGCCAGAGTCAGGCACTCGTGAAGCATCGGCTGCCCCATCCGATGACCTATCAGAGCTCTCTGACTCGGACAACGAAGAAATACCCATTCAGTCTCGTCCAGTCGTGCCCGAGTCCGTCACTGAGATGGACCATTCCACCGCCCTCTCGACCTGGAACGACCACCTCTCCCACACCCTCCCACACTCCTTGCAGCTCCAAGAACAACTCCGCCTGATCCTTCACCCAACCTCCTCGACCAAACTCCGTGGCGACTTCCGCACAGGCAAGCGCCTCAACATCAAGCGCATCATCCCATACATCGCCTCCAACTACAAGCGCGACAAGATCTGGCTGCGCCGCTCCGTGCCGAGCAAGAGGGAATATCAAATCGTCATCGCACTCGACGATAGTGGAAGTATGGCCGAGTCCGGCGCTGGGGCCATGGCGCTGGACACCGTCGCCATGGTCGGCAGAGCATTAGGCATGTTGGAGGCAGGGGAGCTCAGCGTCGTTGGCTTTGGACGGGACGTGAAGGTTCCGATCAGCTTCGGGGAGACGCTGTCTGTGGACAAAGGCGTGGAAGTGGTGCGAGCAATTCAGTTTGGACAGACGGTCACGGACATGAAGGTCCTGCTTGGGAAGACAGGGGAGATGTTCTCCGAGGCGAGGGCGAGAGGTGGTGGGAGGCGAGGGCAGACCTGGCAGCTCATGCTGATTGTGGGAGACGGGGTGTTCGATGACGAAGAAGGAGTGAGGAGAATGGAGAGGCAGATGAGGGAGGAGAGAGTGATGGTTGTTTTTGTTATCATCGACGCAGACGCAGGCAAGGGGAAGGGCAAGGGAAGCATTGTCGACCTGAAGAGGCCGAGGTTCCACAAGGATGCGGATGGGAGGACGCAGGTCGAGATTGGAAGGTATATCGAGACCTTTCCATTCAGGTATTACCTGATCGTCAGAGATGTAGCGGAATTGCCGAATGTGCTGGCGAGTGCGTTGAGGCAATGGTTCGCGGAGGTGGCAGAATCGGGATAGATGGCGTTTGGGATGCATACAGGGCGTTTGTCGTTCACGGAATTCATCTGCATTTGTTTGATTTTATATGCATTGCTCAATATTACTGTCATCAGTTTGCTGTGTTCAATCATGAGCTCTTCCATGGCATCCCTGTTTAACTCTCCCTTCTGTGCTGTCCGACCAAACCCACAATTCTCAAAACTTTCTCGAGAAATAATGGCTTGATCAATTCCCCAAACGCCCACCTGATCTCAACATCCGTCATCTCACTCTCTTCTTCCATCATACCCTCCCTCTCAAGCTTCTTGATAGCATTCGCCTTCAAGTCCTCCACAAATTCCGCAGACTCATCCTCTTCCTCCTCAACCTTGTTCCCCTGGCCCTGCTCCCTCACCTCTCCCCCTTCTCCATCCTCCTCTCTTCCCTCTCCCTTCGCCTCTCTCCTCCCAAGTGATCTGAGCTCCGGCATCCCCCCGAATTCCCTACGCCACTTCCCCCCCCCCACCTCATCCATCTCCAACCGCAACGTCGCCAATAGAGTCATATGCTCCCCGAAAACCGGCAACGTCCCAAGCCGCCACCTGATGATCGGCACCACCAGCTCCTCGGCACCGTACCGCACTGCGATTCGTGCCAGAGCAAAGGCATTGCACAATGGATCCCTGAGACCGTGCAGCAGGCGCAGGAAGGCGTTGAATGCTTCGATATTTTCTGCTTTTCTGAGGCGGAGGAGGGCGACATGGCGCTGTGGACCGGGGAGATCGGCGAAGAGGAGGCGGAATCTGGGGGATTGGGAGACCAGGACGGATTTGTTGGTTTTGAGGTGCACCCATTTTCGGGTGAGGGTGCAGCGGACGTGGATTGTTGCGGTCCAGGGTTGTGTGTCGCAGCAGCCAAAGGAGGTGGGGCGGTTGCTGGGAGGGGTATCTGGGGATGCGATGAGGGAGCGGATCATGCGGATGGTGCTGGCCTCTGTGTGGATGGTGGGTTGGGGGTCTGGGTTGTCGTGTCGTGGCGATGGGGGTGGGGTGAGAAAGGGAGACATGTTTACTTTGAATGTGGGCGGCTGTTGATGTGGTTTGTTGTGTAGGGAGGATGAGAGACAGGTAGATTGGAAGGCATAAGTATTGAGAGGTACAAAAAGGAAGTTGTACAGTGGTTTTGTCGAATGAATTTGTGCCATACCTGTTCATACTTCTTCTGAAGCTTATTTAGGATCACGCAGAGTTTGCAAATGACAATGATATGTTAACCGTTATGGATGATGGGCCGCGGTACCTCAGAAACATTGAAGATCGAGTGCATGTATTGAACTGCGATTCTGTCTCTGTTGCGGGTTGAGCGAGGACGTCTGGTGAGGGCATGTTGGAGTTGCCATATCGTCACGTGACGGCATCTGGAAAACAAAACTTGTGAAGCTTATAATTTCTTCTTGTTCGGCTGCCACAAGACAAGAACCAGTCTGCTCCAGAGCCCAAGGACCCTTGCCAGCCAGAACTCCATGGGAGTGCGATGTCCATCCAGACAAGACTCGTTACGTTTTTAGCCTCCTCGATACATTCTCAGTCGGCAGCTCTATACCCTGAGGCATAGCGTCCAGGTCATCAATAATCTTTGTCACCCTTCGGATATACAATGGTAAAGACTCTTCTCTGTCAACGTTGATGCCCTGCAGAATCATCTCCATCCTCGTCAAAGTCCGGAATCTTAGAACGGTGCTGATCGTTTGAGATAGAGACTGTATACCGTTGTAGTATCCGTCAACCATGAGCATTCCGTTGAGTCCCTGAGCAAAGGCCAGAGTGCCGTCGAGGGTCGAAGCATCCCGTCTAGCGTTCGTCAAACCACGCCTGAGCACGTTTCGCATATCGGAACGGCGGATCTCCAGCTCGGCTATGAATTTAGTAAGCCTGATGGCTGGAAGAGGACAGAGAGGACCTACCTGATACCCAGAGTGGGACAGCTCCTTTCCACTGCTCATCGAAGAGACCTTTGAAGTCCCCAGTGTAGTTGAGAAGGACATACTTTGTCGACTTGTGGAACCACGAGTCCATTCTCAGTATATAAGACATGATGACCATAGCTGCCAGGCTGAAGACCTTTGGAGTGGGTTCCAGGACAAGCGTATGTAGAGACCAGTTCTCCAGAGCTGCATTCAGTCTGCGACCACATTTCAACTCTCGGCCCAAAACGGCAGTCTGGATCAGCTGATGAGAGGTGAATTGACGACTGACGGAGACAGAGTCTTTGTGAAGTGCCAGTATAAGATAATCCATGCCGTCAAGTGGCGCTATCATCTGAAGGAGCTTGACACCATTGTGAAACCGAGAGCAGTTTTCGATCAGTGAGGCAAAGACTTCGGACTCCTCCTCGAGGACATGAGTGTTGGCAGGGAAACGTCCATACTTTTCGTTGAAGTAGCAGTCGATGTAGATATCGATGGGAGGCTCATCCGCGTGGGGGTCCATCTGGTCAAGCAGAGAGTAAGGAGCCGCCATGGTGTGCCAACGACGGTATCGGAAGGGTGTTTTCGTTGTACGGCGGTCAGAGCAGAAGTCGTAGAACAGTGAGAGACGAGAAGGAGATTGTAATTTTGTGTGCAACATACCCTGGCGGTTGGGTTGCGAGTGATCTTTGTGGTGGTAGTACAGACGCCCACATTAGCCAATGAATCTCGAATATGGCCGCGAGCCATGAGATAGGGTAGGTCAACGACGCCAATGAGCTTCTCGTCACAAGTGTGTTTTGTACGCCGGTGTTGCTACGGGTACTTCAAATCCTTCATGAAATCTAGGAAATGCGTAAGGTGCGGACATGTCATCACTCCTTCAGCGACAGCCAGTTCCACAGCCACTTGACTTGCCTCTGTATCACTGCATCCGCCCTCTCGAACCAGTCTGCCACAGTAATTGCGACCACCAGCAATGCCAGATAAGTGACAAACCAGCCATTCCACGTCATCCAGAAGCTCTCGATACCTTTGGCCGCTCGCCAAGGCTGAATGAAATTGTGATACAGGCTGAAGATGACTGTCAAATGTGTCAAGTATAATCCGAAGCTGATCTGCCCGAGGTAGAGCATGATTCGTGTCTCGAACGGCCACCGCAGGTAGCGAGATCGCTGAAGACAGAAGATGATAACGACCGAGGCGATGCCGGAGAAGATTTGAATGACATGTTCCCGGTCAACCTCCTGCTTGTGCGCTGTCATTTCATCCAGTTTCTGATCTGCAGGCGGTGGTGGCGTGATGGGGTACGACGTCAGGTACTGCCAGGGAAAGTAGACATCGGGTGTGGTGAGGACCGGGAAGTGGTAAGGGACGTGGTAGAACCAGGCGGCGATGACGAAGAGAGGGAGCACGATTACGTCCCGATGATTATGGTAAATCCTTGCCATCCACTGCCATGGACCGGTTCTATCTAGACTGGAAAGTGGAAGCTCGATCGATGTCGTCGGTTCCGTCAGAGCAAGTGCAGACCCGAACATGAACAGAGAAACGTAGACGGCGTCCCAGTAGTACAGAGCCGGCGTGGCAATAGCGATCAGCGAGAGACGCTTCGCCTTCGATAGGCGGTACGACATTGCAAGGTACAAGAAAAGAATCATCGAACCTCGAAATTCGACAGGAATAGTCCACATCTGGAAACCAAACCAGACATGGGCAGTATGATAGCCAGCAACTGGCGAGAAAGGGTTTGCCAATTCGAAGGAGGTTTGCAGCCAGTGCATGAAGAGGCGACCGAAGCTTGACTCAAGTGGGGACAGCATGGATTCGTGCGGGACGATTCCAGTTGCCACACAAATCATGGTGAGAAACGTTGCCAGGAAGACTGGAAGGAATAGTCGCAAGTATCGGCGAAAGATGGAAGAGGCGAGTTTCGGCAATATGATCTCGGCCTCCGTCTTTGACATGAATCCATGAGAAAGAGCATAACCCGATATGACGAAGAAGAGCAGGACACCTGGCTTCCCTGCCCACAAAAAATTGTATTTCGAGAAGTGGGTGTTGAGTAAACAGATGTGGTGGTAATTGAAGACATTCCAGGCCGCCCACCCACGTAGAGCATCCAGATAAGCCGTGGTACTGCGTCCTTTACTGTCTGGTAGATCGCCAGTGAGGAATCGAGGAAGTACGAATCTGCCAATGCACATCGTCCATTGCCACAAGTTGGAGAAACCGTTTGTCCACATGTCAGTAGTTGAGGTCTTTGCAGAAGCCGGCTTCTCAAGCCATTCCAGGTCTTCTAGTAGTCCCACATCGACCCGCGATGTGAGTGGTATGCTTTCTTCCTGATATTGTGCCATTGTGGTGAGCGATAATTGACGGTCTCTGCGGTCTCAAGACGTCCGATTTTGCCATGATATAAAAAGCCCCTGAATCAACGTGATTAGGCGCGGCCGTTGTCAAGCTCGTGTTCTGGAGAATCTCCGCCACCCCTTAGTCCACTACACCCCCTCTGTCAACACTACTCTACCTTGAACTATGCGTCTCATGTGCACATTCTACCTTGCTCTGAGCCTCATTTCAGTAATGCAAAACTCGTCGCGACAGTCAGTCGTTGCCGTGTTGAGAGGCTCCGCATACGGCTGGTTACCCGTTTGCGGCTCGTCAACGGTGGACCACGAAGTGACGCAGGGCCCGGATAGCCATGTTGATACGGGTCCCTGCACACGCAAGCACAATGCTGTTCATGAGCAATACTGGCTGAGCCTTCGGCCACTTGATCCTTGCAGATTGACAGGATGTGAAAACGGATGTGGACATTCGACGCGTGCAGGACGCGTGCAAGACGCGTGGTTACTCTCATTGGCTCGCGTTGACGGGCTTGTCTCCACTCTCCATCTACCTCGGTACACAATTTGATCAGATTCAAGGTCGACGTCTGATTCTACTTCATGCGCCATGTCAAATGTCAACAGAGGCCCGGAACTGCATGAAGCCACCACACGGGCCCTGATCGATTCTGATTGCGCTCGCTCCTGCAATTGACGACCACGCGGGGTCTGTATGAAATGGCTCAAGAAGTCTGGATGAGCTCCCAGGTGCCTCATATGATGCTGCCCTCCTGGTCATGAATATCGTGCACGAGCAATGGAGTGCTTGGTATTTGTGGATAGCGCTGTCGACCTCTGCCTCACTCCAAGGTGGGTCATCTGTGATCCGTTCTGTAGACTTATGGCATCCGGGTATAGCCATCTCCTTGTCTTGTCAATGCTCCTTGCATTATACAGCGTGCTCTTCATCGGCCTTCATGTCTTCGTCTATGCATCCTCCGTCACATTTGTATGGATCTCCTGCCCTTGCATGACAGCAGTGAACACACAGTCCATACCAGCTACCTCCCGCCTCCGAGTGTTCGTTCTCAAAGACACTGAGGGGGATCACTCCATCTTCGCAACTTGCACAAAAAGCCTTATCACCCTTGGCCCTATTGATGAAGGCCTCCCTCAGCTCTATTATGCCTCTGACTGATCCACTTCTTACCCAATCCGAATCTGCGCCCAGTGCTGGTTTGAGTGCGTGTATTGCAGCATGATTATCAGGCAAGTCTGCACACTCGTGGTACAGTGCGGGCATGAGAGACTTGAAGAAGCATTCCTTTAAACGCATCCTGGAAATCTCCAACCACACTGAAGTATGTCAGTCTCGTGCGTATTGGTGGTTGAATATGGACCAACTAACTCATTACAAAATCTGGCGGCCAAGCACGATGGTTCTTGCAGAGATCTTGGTATTGGCGGGCATTTTCGTTTACGAGCATGCGGCTCGCTTCCATGAAGATCTCGTTGCGTTTCGTGAGGTATCCGATGGTGAGCATATCGATGCACTCTTCAATGTGTTCCGATGGGTGTTGCGCATGTCGACGCCAAATCTTCTCATACTGATCAACAGCAAGCATGGTCAGTGATTCTGTACACGCGTACTTGTCGCCCAGGACGACCAGCTGTAGCAGGTCCTTTGTCGCCATCCTTGTTCTGACAGGGAGTTGTTTGCCGTGTATACATTGGAGCAGGATGCGGACGAGATCGGGTTGCTCGTCCAAATGAGTCGATGCGGACCTGTCAGCAAGGTCATGTGTTTCCGAAAAACCTCGTGAGTACATCGCAGCGAAGACTGGCGAAGCTAAAGACAGCTTGACCGAGCTGATGCGAAATACTATCATGGCGTCTTCTTCCCCAGCTGTGATGACAGCGTCGCTTTCCGGAAAGAGCGTTTCTTCCATCATGTTAGTGTGATGAGTGTGAACATTATATCTTGATGTTCGTTGACAGACATAAGTGAATGAATCTTCCACTTTCACATGCACGAACAAATGTAACTCCTGCAAGACCATGCAATGAGGATCCTGAGTGAGAACTCCCAATGTCTCTTCAGCTTTGCATGAATCAGGCAAATTCGAGATTTACGACAAGGCATCAGGAGTCAGATCTCGTGAGTGTCGACTGGTATGACCGAACGGATACTTGTCTACAACTGATCTCAAGACTCCTCATTCTGACCTGTCTCCTGTATGTCCATGTCCTCTTGATTCTCCCTCCTTGGATCCTCACAGCTGCCATCACAAAGATAAGGGTCACCTTCACGCCTGATACAGCATCGCAGGCAGAGACCGTGCCATGACTGCGCTGTCTTGATGTCCTCGTTGTCGATATATTTCCACTCTTCCGTATAAACGTCACATCCCTCGCAGTAAAACCCATGAGTCGTAGCCACCTTCTTGCAGATCTTGTCGTAGACTGCCTGGTAGTCTTTTGGCATCCAGAGCTTCACCGATTCAGGTGACCTTCGTAGTTGTGCATGTATATCCATAAGTACGCGGTGATGCTCCTCCGTGTATGAGCACATGCTCATGGGCAAAATAAGATCCATAAGCCAACTTTGATACATGGAGGTGAGACGCTCGCGCGAGACTTCTAGCCACACTATATGACCTGTCAGTAGCCTAGTATTTGAGCGTTGAGTTGACTCACAGAGCACGTAGTCCGGGACAAGCGGCCTATATTCCTCAAAGATTTCCTGGTAGTCTCCTAGCACTTCCTGGCACAAGACCTTGGAGGAGCTTTTGAATAAGTCGAGCATGTTGGCGAGATAGCTGATAGTCAGGATCCGCACCCAACCAGGCACGTCCTTGTCTTCGGATTGTGGTTCGCAACGAATGAAAACCTCGCAGCTTTCACGCATGGCGATTGAGATGGTCCGGATGCAATTGTACTTGTCTGCAAGAACGGCCATGTCAAGACCTTCTTGAGTGCCGATGCTGGTAGCGGTGGCCGTGTCGAATTGGTGATGAAGGCATCGCAAGACCGATCGGACCGTGTTGATATCTTTCTCCAGTCGCATTGCTGATAGACCTGTGAGTTGTAGATCGTTCCCTTCAGAGAACCTGGATGTCGAATACATAGCTTTGAATACCGGCGACGCACTGCACAAGATGACCGAGCTGACCTGGAAATGGAAGAGCCCATCAGCAGGTCCGGCAGAGACTATGATATCCCCGCCCGGGTGGATGATCTCGGTGGTCATGCCGGCGATATGGTTCTTCTGGCTTGAAGTGGATGGTGCAATTGTGGTCTGGGGATCTCGAATCGCTTTTGATAGTAGCCGTCGATGAAGGTGTGGCAGTGATGCCTGATACTTCTGTTTGATGTGAAAAGGTAGAGGTTGGATTGCGGCATGAGAAGATTTTGATGTCAGCATCTCGTGAAAGTGATGCGGTGCTTGGGAGCCTTAGGCAGCAAGCACTTCCATATTGTCGCTGATGTCGCTTATTGCGTTTAGCAACAACATCACATGTCACGGGTGGGAAGGATTATCACACTCACATCTTCATCAGCACCCAGTTTTGCTCTTTGGTGCCAATATTGTGAATCATACTAATGCTCATACCTGGCTGCGAGGTCGATCGGGAAATCGACCACCTGGACTACGATTTGATCTGCTGTTGCGAGCAGTCTTGAACCTCGATTCGAGTAGACATCATCCTTGACCGGACGACCTTGGCCCGATCTTGAAAGATCGCTCAGAACTCAGAAGGCCCACAACAATCGCTCTCGCAGCAGCCCGGATCGTCACCGCCTGTAATGCAGCATTGCAGACAGAGACCATGATGTTCTTTGACCCCGACCAAGGCCTCGTAGTCGATGAATGTCTGGGACAATGCAGCTTTTTGACATGAATCGCACGGATCCAAATCCCCGCCGGCCATTCTTGTGCCAGCGACGAGCCTTTCCCTCATGCTTCGCATCAAGTGGACCGACCAATACTCTAGCCATTTAGCACCATTCCTCAACTCACCTCTCAACCATTCAAGCTCTTCATGAAATTTCCGCTGGGAGCAGTGGAAGATCACCTCTTCGAAGAAACACCTTCTGAAAACATTGAGTGAACGCTTTTGACAAATGTCGAGCCATTCTAGACAGGTTAGGTGTGCACGTGATACTCAGAGTTCGTCGAGTATACTTATCACATTGTCTGGCAGGAAAGGACGATCCTTCGCATCATCCTCACGTATATCGCCTACCGAGCTCTCGATAATCCTGGTTGTTGTGGCCCTGAAGACGTCTTCGAGTTGAACCAAGTAGGCGCTAGTGCAAATGTCGAGCCATTCAGACGTGTGGTTCTCGCTTTGCTCTGGTAGGATTCTTATCCAGTATCTGCACCATTCCCCGACAGCAGCGGCGACTACATGGCAAGAATCGTACTTATCTGCGAGCAAAGCCACCCGCTGATTCTGTTCGGTTTCCACACTCTCTAGAAGCGCGGACTTGTTGAAATGCATACAGTGAAGTAAAATGTCGAGTTCATCACAGTCGTCAGTGATGGTGATGTCAACAAACCCGTTCTTAGCCAGGATCTGAGCCTCTCCAAAGGGCCCATTCAGCATGGCGCGAAATACTGGTGAAGCGCAAGATAGGGCAACCGAGCTAACGCTATATCTCACGCTCTGTCCGTTCTTGGTAGCTATCAGGACCACGTCGCCGCGAGGGTAGAACACTTCTTCAGTCATCATGAACCACCTGGTGATAGAAGACCTCCAAAATCGAATGTCACTGTCGCTGGTGACCGGGTCTAATCTAGCAGCGGAGTTTGAAGATTGTTGTTTACGTAGATATTGGAGATAGGGTCTTTCTCAATGTACCCAAAAAGGTCGTATCTGCTTTCGTCCAATCGAGACGGCGCTCATCCATGGGTCGGGTGTGAGTATCACAGCGGTGAAGAGCACCAGAATGACGGATTATTGACGGAGCGCGACGATGAATGATGAAGCCAGGTCAAGCAGCGAGTGAGCTAGGATCAGCTCGTCGAGACCGGTGATATATGAACGTTCGATGAAGACGGAAGAACGTGTTGACTTTGTCCTGACTGCCCTGCTGAGAATTCAAATCTGCACTGCTAAGACGACGAAGCTGACCGCTTCATGAAGCGCTGTAGCAGCTGCGATCTTGGCTACAGAAGTTGGAGGTCTCGAGAGAATGGGAGGCAGAGTGAAACTTCGAGTTGTCCGAGAGCTTGTAGAAATCTCCACACGCAAAAGCAACTTCATCAAGTACGTTGATCTCTCGTGGTAGCATGGGAGTAATATGAAATGGTACTGCTAGGTGAGGTATGCGAATTTCGCCATCGCAGTGACTTGCGGACAGCCCGAGCTATCGACCTTTGGTAATATGCTCTTCTTGCGTTCGGTTTCTTTATGGAACTCGGCCAGCCACCTCTCGACCTCTTCCTGATTACTGAAATCGCTGAGGAACCCGTGGCCTTTTCCGACCTGGTGAAGCAAAGTACCACTCGATTGTGTATTTTGCGGAAGCGGAACAAGATTGTCGATAGCGCCGGTCACTCTTCCATCCAGAAGTTCCCTGCACAGGTACGGCTCAGCTGTCAAGGGCCGTCCAATGCCGACGCCGTCACAGGCTCCTTCTTCCACAGCCTTGACCATACCTTGTGCGGTTCGGAAGCCTCCCGTGACAAACACCTTGGTCTTCTTCAAGTTTGGACGGATCATTTCAGCGAATTCGATGAAATATGCCTCCCTCTTCTTGGTGCTTTCCTTTTTGTGCTCAAAGGCTCGGCCCTCAAAGGTACCACCCACCAGACAAATCCACGAAGTCGACTTCGAGTTCTTCCAGCCTCTGACACAACCGCAGGCAGTCCTCGGGTTGTGTACCACCAGCTTGAAACTCGACACTATTGATCTTGACACAGATGATGAACCTCTTGTCTGGCACAACCCGCTTGATCTCCCGAATTACTTCGAATACGATGCGAGCCCTGTTCTCCAAAGCGCCGCCGTACTCGTCGGTTCGTTTGTTGGTTGTCAGCGACAGGAATTGGGCAAGCAGATAGCCGTGAGCACAGTGAACTTGAGCGCCATCAAAGCCAGCTTCGTAGCAGAGCCTTGCGGTCTCTCCCCAGGCTTTGACCAAGTCCTTGATTTCTGGCACAGCCAAAGCTCTGGGCTTGTTGAAGCTGGTGCCAGCCCAAGCTATGTTCAGATGAACGTCCGACGCAGATACAGGTTGAGGATTCAAAGCTGATCCGCCTTGCCTTCCGGGGTGGAATAGCTGGCAGACGAACAGGCTACCGTGAGCTTTCGCGGCAGATACCAGCTCTTGGTACTTGGCCAGTCGGCCATCATGATCATCGACCAGGATGGGATTGCCGAATGCCTCTACGGCTGTGTACGATATCATGGTGTTGCCCATTACGATTATGCCGATCCCGCCCTCGCCCCATCGCTTGTAAAGGTTGATAAGCTCGGGAGTTGGCATACCTCGTACGCTTGTGTCATCAGTGTCGGTGTTCCATGTACAGAGCCGTTCGGTCATTGGTGCTTTCAGAAAACGATTCGGTGTAGTACGCCCGCTGAATGCGAACGTCAAGGGCTCACCAAGCGCTGCAGTGTTGACTCGCGGTCCAGCGACTCGAAGTCGTCCTCGGTTTTCATCATCATGAACCTGATCATGCGAGTAAGCGTCAGCTTCAGGAGGGCCGCTGAAGGTTGTCTTGTCGTATTCCATCGTGAACAGTGCTGTCGGATATTATTATTACACTACTCTTGTCTAACGACAGCTATCAGTAATGGATGTCTGTCAAGGGGGAAATAACGCGAATGCAGGACTACATATGCATCGGATCGCGAAGCAGATTGCAGATCCATGCCGGGTCAGGTTTGAGATGGAGTGGTGAGGTGATTCTTCAGCTACCTCAGGCATGCCGACTCCCGTCTCTGTCCCCATCCACTCCTGCGATCTCATCTTCTCTCGACACCTTACAGGAAATTTATCATGGTGGAGGATTGATCGAAGAGATGCTGAATATGATTTGCGGTTCTGTGAATAGGTATAACCTCGGCTGGGCTTACTCAGACACTTCGGAACCACACGCATAGGTTCACTCCAAGCACTATGCAGCTCAGCACAGAAGTAGTCTTGAACAAAACGGCATTGCAGGAGACTTCAATGCCCATGTGAGGCTTCGTCTTGCCGAAGTGATCAGCGGTACAAATAACATATCGGCAAACATGGAAGTGTCTTAGATGACGGACTGGATCAGGGTCTCGCAAACTCGCTCACCCCGAAACAACGTCAGCAATGTCAAAACAATCGGACTTACTCCAACTCTTCTCAACGTCTCAAGCTCCATACGAAATAGAGACAGAGCTACAGAATTTGGGTGTCACTGTGAAGGCAAGCAGCAAGCTAGAGTCGCACGTGCATCGCACCAATCGACTATCTTCGCGATCCATTTCAATCACTCCACTTGTATCCTCAATTGCCCTTGTTTCTCCTCAAGTCTTACCAAGGTTTGCTAAAGAATCACTATTGCGCCCATCCCGCCCCGAATCAGCCTCAAGCCATACAAAATCGCCTGAGAAGCATGTCTCAAACGCACCTTTCCCGCCGCCGCGCCGCAACCTCGCAGCGTATCGACTTTTTGATACTGGTGTCGTGCTGCCTTGTGCTCACTAATGGCTCAGCTATGGAGACAACCAGCACACGAAAGTCCATGGTGCGGCTGGACAGGGGCGATTGTTTTGGAGACTATTCGAAAGAGGTAATATGGCTGTTCGAAGAATTCAGAATAAGTACGACCACATCTCTTCGGATATCGACCGCTGTAGACCCTGCACGTATTGTCCTTCTTCCAAATTCATCATGCTTTATTCGAAAGTCGCCGTAGTATCTGCTCTCGCAGCATTGGCCCAGGCAGCACCAGCCCCGGCACCCCAGGACATCGAATTCGATCTGGTCTACGCCCTGCCTAATCCCTCTTCGTCTGTCGACCTGACAGCCACTGCTCAAGTGGTCAAGTACGATCCCACATCGATTTTGCAGGATGCACTTCCACAGATCACCCAAGATCCGCATACCGATGATGGTGCCGGATCGACCCTGCGAAAGCGTGCAGCATGCCAGAAGCAACCTGCTGGGGCAAAGAATGCTCCTACTGTCGCTGATGATCCCGCCTCTTTCAAAGCATCCGTCGACTTCGCCAATGCTGCCAACAATGCTGTCACTCCTGCAGGATACACTCAGACCTTCAAGAACCTAAAGGCTTCGAACAAGTGAGTATGCTATGCAGAAACGTGCAAAACATAAACTGACCAGGAAAGTGCCTACGGTTACATGGGCTATTCCACCCTTGATTCATACGACGTGGCGACTTGTGCTGGAAGGTGCACGAAGATCAATGGATGTATGTCCTTCAATCTTTACTTCGAGCGTGATCCCAGCATTGAGCCTGCGGATGCCTGTCCAAATCCGCCTAGGTAAGTCGAAAAATGCTTTCGGGATCAAGGAGATGCTAATGAGTATGTAGTGTGACCATGATCAAGTGCGTCTACTGGGGAGGACCGGTCACTACTGAAAACGCAATCAACGACGGCCAATGGAGAGCCAAGTTCCAGGTGGTCATGGCCGGAAGCAATGGCTACCAGAACAATTCAATCGTGACTCCTCCCGGCTACAATGCGCCGGTGTACCTCAACGATGCCGCAATCAATGCTCCTTACGACAGCTTCGGTTTCGACTCGTACATGGGTGTCGCTCTCTTCAACTCCGGCCCATTCGACATCAAGCTGTGCGCTGACGCATGCAACCTGAAATCGAAGTACAACCGGGAGCATCCTCCTACAGACGGTACGCCGGTCACCACCTGCCAGTTCTTCAACACCTACATCCTCTACATCAATCAATCGTCCAATGCTCAAGGCCAGTACTGCGCCATGTACAGCGAGAGCTGGCCCACCAAATACGCCGTCAACAAGGGCCAATACCGAGGCTACGACCGCTTCTTGATCCAGAATTCGTACTCAGTCAGCAACAAGACAGATCCCGGAGCGCCATGTAAGGACTGCGCTGTCCACCAGATGTCCAAGGACATTTCATGGCATACCCTTCAGCCGTACTGCTCGACTCTACTCGGCTATGACAAACCTGCCACGACCAAGGTCAATGTTGTAAGCGTCACGGCGACCGCTACTGAGACGAAGATGGTCACAACCAATGTCCCTGGAGCACCTGTCGTGAGGAGAGATACCGTTCCGACTGCCGTCCCCATCAACAACATTGCCTATCCCATCGCAATTGCCGCCAACGCTACAGTCGCGCCGAAGAAAAGGCAAGCCGCGGCGACACCAGACGTGCTCACCAAGTATCCGCTACCTGTCCAGTCATCTGCTTGCAGTCTTCAAGCTACGCCATGGACCACCACAGTTGCCTCCACATCGACCGTGACGACAGTCACAGTCACGGTGTCATCCGTGGTGAGTGCAACTCCTACCGGATTCAAGGTCAAAGCTGTGGCACCACCTGCCGCTTCTGGCTTGTACATCAAATATGCCGGATCGGACCCGAATAATGTATTGGACGCCTACAGCCTGAACGGGCAGCAATCGGAGGCGTTCGTCTACCATTTTGACGCCACCGACAAGTACACTTTGATCAGCAACACCAATGGCAAAAAGGCAGTGGTTGGTCTGGAGGACAGGTACGCCGCTACAGCCTGGCAAAGCAGAGCGCAAGGTGGTGACGATGTCGAAGTCGCGGCATGCAAACGATCGGCCGAGGGTATCTTGACTTGCCAAGGAACAACGAGCTCCCTCAGCGTTTGGGTTGCATGCAAGGTCGGCAGTGGAAACCCTCTGCTGTTCATCTTCAACCCCAGCTTCGAGAACCCCGTCTCAGCTCTTTGCGGAAGCGATGACGCCGGCTACGTGGTGACACTTGCCGTTGAGGACGTGTACTAAGCAATAACATGACGGGAATCTGCGAATACGAGGCGTGTTCCCTGCTATACAGCAACTAGCAAACTAGTGTATAATAGATCATCATGCATGACTGACGTCTGGCAACCTATCAAGACGGGTACCGAAGAGCAGCCGCGTGAACCGTGCATGTCTTGGGTCACATGGGGGAGAAGCAAAAGCCATGTGCAGGGATGCAAGGGTAGTCCGCGGCAGTGCCTGTCGATCAATGATCTACGGGCGTCGAAATTGGTTCTCTTGAGCTTGGGTTTCGATAGAATGGTCGTTATGGTCACAATGGTATGTCGCGTCTCTGGTAGTCCATGGTCCGTCTGGAAGTCGACCCCGGATTGAGGATGGAAAGTCTGATCTTTACCGAACGCCCTTGTCTCTCTACGTTGCCATCATCGAGGTACCCGTCATCGGCACTTGGAGGAGGCATTCCAGGCACTTTTGGTCGACCAGAGAGACATGACAGACTGCTCCTGGATGGCGCAGGGCTTCCACGCGATGACACTAGATACGGACCGCATGCAGCAAGGCGGCGTCCAATATTTCTTCGACGAATGCATCTGGGTAGGATGTCAAAAATAGCGGCCGAACAGTAGACGCGAATTGACACGCTAAGCAAAGCAACCCCCGGAGCAGGCATGATTGATTGGTTGAACGGCCAAGTCCTGCGACCGAATTGGGAAATTCTCATTTCCAGGGCTTCAATCTCTCTGCATGCATGTCTTGGATCGATAGAGCTGTCCATTGAGAACAGCCTCGTCGAGGAACTACTCCAACCGCTTCCATCTTGCGCCTCTGCGGCTCGCAATTCCCACTGAATTCCCTCATTTGGTTCAGCAGGTCGTTCTGTCATACCTACCATTCTATCTTCAACCTTACCTTACCTCTTTGTTTCTCTCCTGACCATTGCTCACTTCTTCTCCCATCTCGTTCCTTCTTCCACACCACTTCATCGTTTCTTCCCACACTCGCTCAAGCCCAATTGCTTTCAACTTCTCGGATCTACCTACTATTGTCCACGAGACTGTTACCTACATCTTTTAATCCTTCTTGAAAGCACGAACAGTCGCCTGTAAACCGACTTTTCACATACCGCAACAGCCTAATCGACCACTGCAAAATTTGCTCACGAAGTCAACGATTATTGTATAGCAATTGTCACATATACCACCTTGTCTGGCTACCTTCTACGATATTATACGAGCAGCAGACATCTCAAACAGCTGCCAGAAAGAGCAAGATCTTATACTTTACAATTCTCGTGTCCGGTTTCAACTTGACCGGACCCCCAATACCATCAAGACGGCGGTCCTATCTCAGAGTCCCAGAGAGGACTTTGTCCTGCCTCCTCACCTGCTAGCTTCGCCCGAGGGTGACTCTTTCTCTCCCTTTGCTACTGCTCGCCAGCAGGGCACTCCCACAATGAATACCGACAGCTTCGGCTTCTCGCAAGCCGCTTTCAGCAATAACCCTCCTTCAGTACCCGGATATGCCGACAGGCATCCTCAGAGGGAGAACATGCACATCAACACCTCCCGGATCAACACTTCTGGCATTCAAGACATGCCCACCCCAGGCACAGCTCTCGACATGAACTTCACGCCACTCCTTCCATCGAATTTGCTCATTGGTAGTCCACTGCAGGCTCAGTCTCCCTCAGGATTCGCTTCACCACAGTTTCAATCCTTCTCGACTTTCCTGAACCAGATTCCAAACCAGAATCAGCGTCAGCAGCAGCATCAAGGCATGATGTCTCCTCAGATGTATGCCCAGCCGATGGGACCGCAAGGCAACTCATACATGTCTGGACCTGGCTCACCAACCGCAGCGTACGGCTTCGGTCAGCAGATGAACACAGGCAACATGGGCATGATGGGCGGATATGGTGCTCCCATGACCATGGCACCCAACCCAGTGTCTTCTCAGAGCAGGACCGTATACCTTGGTAATATTCCGCCTGACACATCCGCTGAAGAAATTCTCGGCCATGTGCGCAGCGGACAGATTGAATCGGTCAGGCTGCTCCCAGACAAGAACTGCGCCTTCATCTCCTTCCTCGACAGCGGCTCTGCCACGCACTTCCATTCGGATGCCATTCTTAAGAAGCTGTGCATCAAGAACCAGGATATCAAGATTGGTTGGGGCAAGCCTTCTTCCGTGCCAACATCGGTAGCTCTCGCAGTCCAGCAGTCCGGCGCTTCTCGCAACGTCTATCTTGGCAATCTGCCTGAGGAGACTTCCGAGCAGGATCTGAGGGACGAGCTCACCAAGTTCGGCCCTATCGATACTGTCAAGATTGTCCGCGAGAAGGCGATTGGCTTCGTGCACTTCCTGTCCATCGGCAACGCTATCAAGGCCGTTACTCAGCTTCCACAAGAGGCCAAGTGGCAGCCACCGCGACGTGTTTACTACGGCAAGGACCGATGCGCATATGTCTCCAAGACTCAGCAGCAAAATGCAGCTCAATACCTAGGCATCGCTCCGGGCTACGCTCATGTGCTCAACAGCGTTGATAGGGATTTGGTTGCAAGCGCTCTCGCCCAACAGTCAGTGGCTGCGGCGGCGGTCGCCAGTACCGCAGGAGGTGCCAGCAATGTTGGCAACAGGACCATCTACCTCGGCAACATTCACCCAGAGACCACCATCGAGGAGATCTGTAACGTGGTTCGAGGAGGTCTTCTCCACCACATTCGCTACATCCCGGACAAGCACATCTGCTTCGTCACTTTCATTGACCCGACCGCCGCAGCTTCGTTCTTCGCTCTGTCCAACTTGCAAGGTCTGATGATCCATAACAGGAGACTGAAGATTGGCTGGGGTAAGCACTCTGGTCCTCTTCCACCTGCTATCAGCATGGCTGTGGCAGGCGGTGCCTCGCGAAATGTCTATATTGGCAACCTCGACGAGACCTGGACTGAGGAGCGTCTACGCCAGGACTTCCAGGAGTATGGCGAGATCGAGCTGGTCAACACTTTGAGGGAGAAGAGCTGCGCCTTTGTTAACTTCACTAACATTGCCAACGCTATCAAAGCCATCGAGGCAGTCCGCGGCAAGGACGAGTACAAGCGCTTCAAGGTCAATTTTGGCAAGGACAGATGCGGCAACCCACCTCGCCAGAATTTGCAGCAAGCTCAGCAGCAGGCAATGCAGCAAGAGATGAACGGTGCAGCGATGAACGGTCTGCAGCCGAATCGTGCTCAGGAATCGGTCTCTCCAGCATCTGGTGCTTCGAACAATGTCAATCCGTTGCAAGGGCCAACCGCCTCTACCGTGGTCAACACTGGTCAGGCTAACCCCTTGACCATGTACCTGGCGGCAACTCAACAGCAAGTACAGCAGCAGATGTCTCAAGGTTACGGCGATGACATGTCCCCACCCACCATGAACATCATCCCAGCGCATGGTTCGCAACCATCTCAGCAGCTCTCCGCCGAGCAAGCTTTCTACAGCAGCGGCAATACCACTCGCAATTCTGTCGGCTCTTCACTCGATGCGCCCATTCCCCACATGGGACACCAAGCGACCCACAGTGTCAACATCAACGGTTTCGGCGGCCCTAGCCAGCCTGCATCTTCCGGACACCGGCAGACCCTGAGTGTGGGTAAGAGCCACGCCCGCACGGTCAGTCTCCCCGTGTTCAGCCCTGCACCAGGCCAGCCCGGCGCCACTCAAGGCCAGGCCTTTGCCGGCCTCGGCGCAGGTCTCGGCAGCATCGCCACATCCAACGCCGGTCTCACCAACGACTTCAACAACCTCTCCCTCGGACCAGAGAACAACCTCCCGACTTTCTTGCAGCAGGAGTAGAAAGCTAGCCGCAAGACCCGGTGCAAGCATCGATCTCGTTTTTTCCACTCCCCTCAGAGCGTTGCGGCATTCAATCATTGATACCATCTCCTATTTCATCAGGATGCATTACTAAAAGCCATTGAAAGCAACGCGGAACAGCGAAGTGCGAACTCGTTTGTTCCTCTGCATCACGTCATTCATTCTTGTCCATTGTGGATATTCTTTCCTTGTCGTTATTTGGGTCGGGCTCGGCGTGGTACTGGGCATTGGACAATGGGGCGGAAGAGTGAAAATTCGAAGGATATTACTATGCTTGAGTGGCAAGGAGGAGGAGGGTACCCTGGGGGTGTAATATTGGGAGGGGCAAGGCAGGATATGGTGCGATTGTGAACAGGGAGGGATGTAGATGTCGATGTAGTGGCTGTGAATAGTGAGGAATGAACAAAAAGTTACAAATGTATTTGAGCTGTTCTTTGGCGTGCGGTGATGGTGGTGACGTGAGGGTGGTTTTATGCCAAGACATGCCTATGGTTTCGCTCCAAGTGCCCCACCAAGATCTCTTTCTTGGATTCAAGGTATACATTTCACCACCATCTCTCCAAATGCGCACACAACCTGTTCGATCTCAGCAGAGAATATCACACACCTCGCTATCTCCTGCGAGATGATGCCGTCAACCTCCCCGCCCCACGATCCGTGACTACAACGTCCGCTTCTCCACAAGACGATCTGCACAAGGTCGGTACAGAGCTGAAACCAGAGAAATGTCCGTCCAAGAATCCCTCGCCCACGTCCGCTCCTCGCGCGCAGACAACGCGCACACGGACCGCACGCACGCCTACATCCTGGACGCATACGAAGACGCCATCAGGGAGCACGAGGCGCAACTGCAAGGGCACAGGGAGGCGCTGGAACGGCATACGAAGAAGCGGCGGCGACGAGACCGTGACGAGGAGGGAGTCGAGAGGAAGGAGAGGGAGCGGGAGAGAGGGGGAAGGTTTAGGTTCAAGAGCAAATCTTCTGCTTCCTCCGGGGATGGAGGGGAGGGGAAGCGGAAGCGAGGCGAGAGGGCGGATCGCGGTCACGAACGGGAGAGCCAGCGTGGACATGGCAAAGGACACCGATCTGGAGAGGATGAAGAGAGGCGTGCAAGTGAGGATGACAGGGTGGATCGGTACGCAGCGCACCCTCTCCCGCGACCAGAAGAGGAGGTGTGGTTAGACCCTTCGCTCGACGAGACCGGGGAAGCGACGCATCCAGGACAGACCCAAGCGCGACAAGAATCAGACACTCAGAAAGAGCATGACAAACGCTCCAGCTGCCGCACGAAAAGCAAACACACCCACGACCGCCCCCTAGCACCAGACAAGGACGGCCCCGACCCAGACGCAGCATTCGCCTCTTCCCTCTTCGATGCCCTTGCGGACGACGAAGGCGCCGCTTACTGGGAAGGCGTCTACAGCCAGCCCATCAACGTGTACCCGCGGCCCAAAACCCACCACGCCTCCCCCGGCTCCGCCCAAGACGAAGCTTACCCGCTCGAAGAGATGACCGACGAGGAATACGTGCAGTACGTCAAGCGGAAGATGTGGGAGCGGGCGAACCCGCATTTGGTCAGGGAGATGGAGATGCGTGCTGAGCGGGAGAGAGAGGGGAAGCAGAGGCGGAGAGCGGGGGAAGGTGGAGTGGGGGATGTGGATGCCGCTTTGGCACGGGGAGAGGAGAGGAGGGCGAGAGGAGAGAAGGATAAGAGGGAGAGGGAGAGGTGGGAGGGTGTGTGGGAGCGGTATGTTAGAGCTTGGAAGGTGGAGGGGTTGGGGAAGAATGGAGCCAGGGATTTGCCTTGGCCTAGTGAAGGGGGGAGGATGGAGGATGTGGATAGGGAGAGCGTTGCAAGGTTCTTGGAGAAGGTGGTGAGGTATGTTTTGCCTGAACCTGGGAAAGGTGAGGCGGATGCGAAGCTGAAGGTCGCGATGCTGAAGGCGGAGAGGTTCAGGTGGCATCCGGATAAGGTACAGCATCGCTTTGGTGGTGCGGACGTGCTGGGGGAGGAGGTCATGGAGAAGGTTACGGGTGTGTTTCAGGTCATTGATGAGATGCTCGAGCAAGAGAGGAAGAGGCTGGCGGCATGATGTGCTTGATGATTCTATGATACCCACAATGCGATGTTATGTCTATTTGGAAATGTGATCAGCCAGCAGCCAAACTTCCATTGTTGTTCTTGTACCATTCCGCGCAGTCAGGTCGAAGGATTCGCGAACGTCATGACCCATCGTTCAAGTCTGTGGCGCGTTCGGCAGCGGAAACAAGGCCACCCGTTTCTCGACATCTTGTGTGCGGCTGATTAATCTCGTTCTGCCATGATCGAATTATTGACCTGAAGACGTGCATAGAAGACTGCTGCAGACGAATTGACAGTATGGGAACAGTCCGATCGCTAAGCAACGGAATGAGAACGTGACACAATGATGGCATGCATACCTGACCACGACGCCCTTGAACCACGATCTATCTGGCTTCCATGAACTACAGTCTCTCAAGTCTTCTCTGGTACTCACATCACTGCATTCTCAGTTTCTGCAATGGTCGGTGTAGCTGGCAAGTCGACAGGCTGCATCACATGTCGGCGTCGTAAAGTCAAAGTAAGTGGATCAACTTGGTGAATCAACAGCGTCTAATCGAGCACAGTGCGACTCTGAGAAGCCGGCATGTCAAAGGTGTCTGACTAGTGGAAGACATTGTGAAGGCTATGCAAAGTATGCAGTCTTCATCAACAACACACCAACTGGTCGCATCAAGCGCAAGCGACTGGAAGAAGCACGACCGGCACAGCCAAAGGAAACCCAATCACCTTGGACATCATCGTCAGGATCGAGCAGTAGCAGTGGCGCGTCAACTCCAGCTGGATCCAAGAACAGTGACATCTCACAATACTTCAATCCCGACAATCTCACAAATCATGATGGCTATGCCGTCACCGGCTGGGCCCTCCCCAGCCCAGTCAACACTCATGCACTCGTGACTGCTGGCTTTCTTGGACGATTTGTTGAGATGTATATGCCCTCTATAGTATCGGATCGGCACATGCTCAAGGGACACTGGCTCGAATTGGCAGCGTCACATGCAATGCCGGGGTCCGCTCTGGAATTGTCCCTGGTCGCTCTGGCATGGAGTCGTGCTGGCTGGTACATGAGGGATCCGACACTGACTGCGAGAAGTCGCGCGATATATGGACGAGCATTGACGCTGATCCACGAAGCATTGGTCGACCCCGTAGCACGCCTGGACGAGGGTGTGCTTGCGACTTGTCGGGCCCTGGGCATATACGAGTTGTATGAGTCGACCACAGAGGACGTCAATGGGTTCCATCAGCATACGATTGGACAGTGCAAACTCGTTCAGATTAGAGGAGCAAAATCGCACATGTCGCCTTTTGCAAAACAGCTGCTCCTGGACACAAAGTATGCTGCGGTAAGTTGACCGCTTCGTGAACTATGTGCTAAGCTGATACCTGCAGATGATCTTTGCTCTCACAATGCGACAGTCATCTTTCCTAGCAGATGAAAAATGGGACGAGACTCTCAAAGACGACGAATCGCTGAAGCCTGACCTTGACCTTGCACACATTGGACTTTCTCTGGGCGCTATCCTGGAACGTCTGGACGCCCTCCAGCGACGCAAGAATTCGGCAGACAAACAGGCTTCCCTCGACCAAGTCGCCACAGATCTAGTAGAACTTCGACAACGTCTTCTAGATTGGGAAGTCTATCTGTCTACTACAGTCTCCGCACCGCTATCCCTGGTCTGGGATACTATGATGAATCAGCCAGCGGATCCTTCCACTCTCAATCTCCCATTACCATCACACTACGAAGTCACGTTCCCTTCATTACGTATCGCTACGCTCATGACCCGCTCCTGGTCCATCAGGCCCATCCTGCTCGCCACTCTCCTCACACTCTCCGCCAGCGTCCCTTCGTCCCTCCTCTCTCTCCGCACGGGCCACACTGATCCACGCATCCATCTCCCCTACCCAGTACCTCTCCAGTCCTCGCTCCAAGTCACTCTCAAGAACGAAGCGATCTACATCGCCACTCTCGTCACCCGCTCCTCACGCTTCATGACCGACCCTTCTCGAGGCTTCATGGCAAGCCAGAACTTTATCCTCCCCATGCGGGTCGCGACATTCGTGCTCGTCGGCTTCTCGAAGGGTGACCCAGGTATTGGTACGGAAAGGGACAGGTGCATCAGAGCTTACAGGGATCTTAGTGTCGGTAAGGGACTGGGATGGGCGAAGGTGATTGGGAAAGTGAGTGGTGATCATAAGGTGGAGGGACAGGAAGTCACTGTGCCGGAGGTAGCGACGCCGCCGTATGATGGGAATAGAGAGAAGACGACGTTGCCGGAGAGGAAGAGTCCGACGTATGAGGAGCTGTATTGTTATGCTGATAAGCTGAAGATGGGAGAGGAGAAGGGGGTGGATGCGACTACTTGATACGTTTTTCGAAGAGATCAAAGAACAATCAAAGGAAGAATCGGCGGTCGAGGTTGGCATGTGAAATGTGGCGGTGATGGTCAAAGCTTCCGGGTGAGGGTGTGACCAGACATCTCACTTTGTCACCGGAAATTCTGCAACTTACCAGTCTTGACCACCAGTCCCAGAGCCAACACGCCAGATATCGCCATGGCAGACTCGATCGACCAGCAGGCAAGTACAGAGGCGAACGAGCAAATCTCGACACTCGAGGCCGTCATCTCAGCAGAGAATTCGACCACCAACAGCCTCCCAACACTGATTCTTTGCGAGGATGGAGACATTCATCTGACCGTTGATGAAAATCCTCAGAAACGTTTCCTGGTGTCATCCGCCGTCCTCAGCAACGCTTCGCAGGTATTCAGAGCCATGTTCTCTGATCGTTATGCTGAAGGACAGAAGCTATCGACGACTACACCAGCAGCTCTCACCTTTCATGATGACCCAGAGCCTGGTCTGGAGGTCCTCCTCCGGGTGATACACTTCCGATTCGACTCGATAGAGTCTGTCCTGAAAGTGTCGGACAGCTATGGATTTGTCCAGATTTGCGACAAGTACGACTGTATGGAAGCTATCGATCCCTTCTTCAATGTCTGGCTGTCGACCAAACAACTTCCCCATCAACCGCTCGACGACAAAGTTCAGCTCTGTCTTGTGGCTAAGTTTTGCAAGAAGCAGGCTTATCTCGACAATATGATCTGGCGCATTTCTCGATCCATTGGACCTACCAGTCTGGAGTCAATGATCAGCAATCCTGCCGTCCTCCCACCGGAGATTATAGGTATGTCGGCGATTGTGCAATGTGTGGCTGTAGCTGACGAACACAGGAGCCATACATTCTAAGTTTCATGCCATGAAGAGAAGCCTGAAGAAGATTGTCATAGACTTCGTTGAAGGTCGCAAACGCTGCTCCTGCCACTTTAAGATCTCTGCACTCGACTCTGTCCGGCTCATGAACATCATCGATCAGTCGAGCACAGTCACAGCAAGGAATCGCGTCAAGTTCTTCATTCAAAGGACCAAAGAGGAGAACGCCTACCTCTGCGGGAGGCAGGAACATGTACCTCATGATCCTACTCTGGCAGAGGTCAAGAAAGAAGCTTTGGCTCTTTTCAGGTCAAATGGATTATTTGTGGATGGACTGGTTGTCTGAGGAGCGGGCACAAACAAACCAAGTCCTTGCTACGATGTGAGAGATGTCGATCATGAATCGTCGCTGTCTTGGGCGTGGCACCAGTTTGCTCGAGGGCATCCCACAGTAGTGGATGGGTAGCAAGATGCTTTATGACAGTCGGTATGCAGAGTGAGTAGCAAGCTCTCTACTGATTCTCATTTGCTCAAATGTGTGCTGCTTGTTCTGTACTACTTTGATTACATGTGAAAGACGCAAGTTGTGCTTCGTTCGAGGTGTAATACAGAACTGGTTCACATGCCCGCTCATTTCACTTACATCATAGGATGGGACATTTTCATCTGCACTTCTCTCCTGTCACAACTCACACTTCCCAACACAGTTCCTACCACAAACTTTCTCACCGTACTACCACATCATGGAGACGATCGAGCTTTGCAGCCTGGGCGATGTGTACGTAGTGCCAGGAAAAACACCTATCAAGCGCTTTCTGGTGTCCTCCGTCATTCTCGCAAATGCCTCCGATATCTCAAAGCCATATTCACGGGCAACTTCGCCGAAGCTCAAAGATTGTCGAGTGCAGATCCCAAGGAGATGGCGTTTCCCGACGGTGACGCTAGCGCCATGGAGTTGATGCTACACTCGTTTCATCTCCAATCCAACATGCGTCGTTCCCGACAGAACGAGATTGCACTGTGCCGTTTTGCGGATGTCTGTCAGAAGTACTAGTGCAAGGATGAAGCTCAGGAAGTGGTCGAAGATTGGCATTCGAGTCTACGAACTGCGCAGCTGATACCAGACGACTGCCCCAAGCTGCTGAAGGTTACCGAAGAATTTTGCAGCAAAGATGCGTTCAAGCAGTTCATTTTCCGGGCTGTGATGGCTCGTATTGAAGGCTGCGTAAAGCCCATTGAGATTGACTGTAATCTTGCCGCAAGAACTACGCTGTGGAGGCTTCCCACCCCATTGACTCGAATCCGCTGATATTACTAGACCTTCTGCAGCAGCTCCTCTTTCGGATTCAACATCAAGACCGCCACGCACTTCAGTCATCAGTGACTATCAGATACAGCTGCTGCGCGGCAGCACGTCCTGCGGAGCTTACCAACAAATTGCGGGAAGACTTAGCCTAGGTTTCACTCCGCGAAGCCGTCATTCGCATCTATGAGGCTATTGGAATGATCAACATCACCAAAGCTAAGCACTGTGACACGCCGACGCACAGATATGACTGTCTCGAGTGCTCTGTACTATGGAAAGGTCATGGCGCCCCGCATGATGAGATTCGAAAATTTCGCAGGACCGAAGGGACTCCCGCTAGTATGGGCTTGTCAAGCAACACTGAGACCTAGCTCATAGGATGCAGAAAGACTAGCTCCGTGGCTGGCTACAGGAGTGAGAATCGGATGCAATTGCGGGACCAAGTCTGGAGAGCAAGGCATCAGTGGCGGACAAATGAGCAGCGGTAGCTTTGAGCACGACATGGGATGCTCGTTCAGATAGATTGCACTCGTCATTTTATGTCAATACTTAAATGGATAGCTCATTTACAGAGCGACAGGCCGTGAAGTGCTGTATGGCCGTGTTTGGAGATGCAGATCACGACGGTGGATCCGACATCGGAGATACGAATGCCACGGGTGTCAGACGGGCTTGTCACACCGCATTTCATCAAGCAAGCAGGTCATTCCCCGTCAGAACATGGTTTTTGCATGGATTCAAAGACACGGACACCTGTGATTTCGCCTTTTCCTGCTGCAATGACCCTCAGGCAGGATTGTGACAGCCGTGCTATTTCAGTCCAGCTGAAAACGCCACCAGCTGTGTACACCCCGACCTGCACCTTGGCGCGGCGGTGCTATAGTCCATGGTGAGCCTTACATCTGTCTTCTAGCACGACAGTCTTGACCTTGTGGTGCTCGGCATCTACTGCCTTGCTGCGGAGGTGCGGGCAACAGTGTTTTTGCCTGCTGATATTTGCACGTGATTGGACATCGAAACGTGCGGCTGATGCCAACCGCTATGCAGTTTCGAAGATCGTTTCATTTCAGAGACAACGTAGCATGAGAAGGCGGGATCGTGGGGAAAGGCATTGAAGACCATGGCTATAAGAAGACCAGAGTCTGTTTCACACTGTGGTCTCTTTCACCGTTACCGTCGATTTCACGATGCTTCCATCTTACTATTTTACTCTGATAGCCCTTGGCTGTACTGGCATCCTTGCTCGAGCCGTCACTCCTGATACACAGGGCAGTCTCGTAGGAAGAGATGAACATTCAGCACACAACCTTCGTCGGGCTGACCCGTCAGTACCGCAGAGTACTAACCTCACTGCAGCACAACGCGAGACTGCCGTATTAGGATTTGTCGAAGCGATTAAGAACCAGGCAGAACAAAAAGAGAAAGAGAAAGCTGTTTCCAGCATAGTACAAGGTGTCAGGCAGGGCCAAGAAGCAGCGATATTATCCGGATACTGTGCAAAGAAATATACAAGAGACAGTTGGAATGCCATGCGAATTGGAGACTTCCTCATCGAGAAGTATGTGGTATTTGCCAGAGAATTTGCACCGCTGATGATGAGGCTAGTGCCAAGCTAGTTCGAGAGACACATCCAAAGGAGAGCGTTCAGAGCTTTCTGATCAGTGAAAGTCAGGCGAAGAATCTTTCTACCAATTATAGGCCCTGCACGGCGTGAGTATGGCCAGAAACTATTAGTATCTGGCTCACACGGGTACAGCAATGGTGCATGTCCAGACTCCAATGATCGGGATCTGCAGAATGCCTGTTCTAATACGCCACGAGAAGTCTGGGCATTGCAAGCGTATAGAAACTATGTCGTGTTCCTGCAAGCTCTCAAAGTTGACATCATCAACGAGCTTAACAACGTTGAGACGAGACTGATGACAGTCGTGGACATCTTCAGATTTCCAAAGGTAAGATGGTTTCGATGGCACTAGCACAACTTTAACGTCCGTCAGGCACGCGATCAAGGTCCCGTCATGGGTCTGCTTTTAGGAATTGCTTCGTCCTTCACTGCTCTGCTGCCTGTAGGAAGCGATACTGTGGGCATAGGTCTCAACCTTATAAAGGAGGGAATGACCTTTGCCGAGGAGAAAAAGGCCGCGAACGAGGAAGGGTAAGTCGGACGAGAAAAGGCGTATGGGATATCGCTGATCGAAAGTCAGGCAAGATGAGGATTATCAGCTGTACGCAAACGTTTCCCAGAGTCTAGCCGATCTGAGGGAAGCGTTCGACAGATCTCTGGAGAGTATGATTGAGAGAACACTCGAGTCCGCGGAGGCCCATCCCGGTCCACCAGATGATTATGCAAAAGATCCGAATATGCCTCATTCAATCTTGAAAGTGGGTAACTGGATAGAATCGCCACCCAACACGAAAGATCTTCGCTGGGACTCTTTTCTTGCCGCAATCTGGGGACCATTCATCAACCATGGCTGGAAGCAGGAGTCCGATGTCATGGTCATGGGCACCAAGGTCAGCAAGAAAATTGGATTTGATCCATGCGAGAAAGGGAGAACGCTTGAGACTCCCTATAGCATGTGTCAAGATGGTGTGATGCACACTCTTCTTGTCCGTGCTACCAAAAGAGACATGAATTATTGGGTATTGCGCGATTTTGACAAATTGGGCCGAGAATTGCCAGCAGCCGACAAGCTAGGGGATTACAACATCAAAGTTGAGGATATCATTCTCTCTTCTCTCCGTCAGCAAGAGACGCGCGGCTTTGGCGACTCGCAGCTCCCAGATAGTCAGGTTGAAGAATACTTCAGCACGCTTGGATCGCCGCTCAACGACAAGCCGGCGGCTGGCGCGTTCTTCAACATACCCTTCTGCGACATCGATCACGCCATGGAAATAACCGCAGATGACGACACTCTGAACATGATGGAGCAGGTCAATTGCGATCTAGAGAAATCGCAGATCTCCAAAGACAGATGCAAATTTTGGTTTGCAGTCTTGTGCCGATGCAGCATGGTGAAGGACTTCCCAGAGCAGTTGCAGCGACCATACTGTTACATTTTCCCACATGGTTCCGGTTGAGGGCTGACCACAGTTCGGTGAGTCACGATTCAGTGTGCGAATGTATCAGAAATTCGAGGAATCTGTCTGCTGACAAAAATCCTAGATTCATTGACGTGGAGTTCGGTCTTGCTTACTGTGAATGGCGCTTTGAAGAATTTCATCTCATCGCTTTCGTATGATCGGGTTCCCTGTCATGTACTTGCATAGTCATACCTTTCACCTTACCTTACCACATCATGTATCTCTTCTACTAGCTCTTCTTGTGAATCTCACTTTCCCACGTCCCAATGTGGCAGCGGCAATGCCATCTCCTGCTGATGAGCTCAGCGCGATTCCGTCGGCGCCATCCTGGTCAGCAATTGAGACACTTCTCAACATCACGACAAAGCCCAATATCGTTCTCTGAGAATCTGGTTACGTCTATCTCGAAGCAGGTTCTGGTCTATCTAAGCGTTCCAAGGTCTCAGCGGTTATCCTGGCGTATTCGTCCCCAGTCTTTAAGGGTATGTTCTTCGACGAAGTCTCCGAGGGTCAGAGGCCCTCCAGCGTCGATCCAAAATCTGTCACATTGGAAGACGACGATGCAACAACTCTCGAGATATCTCTTCGCATTTTGGACCGCGCGACCAGGCCTTGCGCCCGCTACAGGTCCAGTCATCAAAGTCAGGCCTTTCTGGTCGTTTGCGTCGGGTATGATTGCATCAAAGCCATCAGGTCAATCATGGAAATGAGGCCCCATAGCATGACGCCTTCACCATCCCAGAGATTCCCAGATCTGGAGAAGCTATGCGTGGTCGCAGAGTTCAACGAGAAAGAAGAGCACTGTAGACGGCTAGTCCACGACATGGCTCAAGCTCTAAAAGTGTGCACCATGAACTTCATCGTCCGCAAAGAGACATTGCTGTTAGAGAATCTGCTTGGTAAACTCCGTGACCTGTCATTCGAGACCGAACTGATTATTGCAGTTTCGCTACAAGACCACCATGCAAAGATGAAAGCGAATATCAAGGAAGCTTGGAGGATGTCCTGCGCAATCGATCGGACTGTACCTGTCACTTCAGAGCTAAGTTCGTGGCCGTTCTAGAGGTTTTGCAGCAGATAGACAGCCGCAACCTCATTTCCGCATTGCTCGCCGCGAGATACTTTGTGAGGCCTCATAGAGTCTTCCTGTGGCAAGTCTGCTCTTGGTCACGACATAGCCTTCTCTCAGGGGTGAGCCAAGGCATTGCGAGCTTTAGCATCAGCTGTAGATGATGCATCCCCAGTCAAGATATCTTTCGACTAGATCAAGGGTTCCTTGCGATCGATCCGGTCGCAGGTGTTGGGAAATGAAGGACGATCTGACTGTACGATACCTGAAAAGAGTGAATGATGTAGATTAAGACAACTAAGTATGGCGGGTAAAGGTATGCATTTGTTGATTCGGGCATATATAAAATATGTTGCGAGAGTTAAGGCGAAACACATCTCGTGTATCATCGCGTTCAGCGAGTGGATAGACCACTCGGCTTATCAGTATCGAATTACCCGATACTGATGACTCTGCGAATTTACATTGACATGTTTAGCTGGCTGAAAATAGTCTGGCGCACCTCAGACCCTGATGTAGCCCCCGTATCATGATCGCCATAGCCTTCTCTCACGAAGTTGCCTTCACTCGCATCTCATAGTCGTGCTGGTCCTGATGTCCAATACTACAATGTCAAAGGAGCCACGAGATCGCGGTAGTCATTTATAGTGTCGGCCAAGTCATTCAACAAGCTCAACCCTCTGGTCTGCTCGTCTTCAACATCCTCAACTGCTGCTCGGGGGCCGATTGCCATACAACGCTTGAACGTCCGATCATGATCTCTCAAGCTAGAAATCAGTCCTGATCCACTACTCTGGTAATCAGCTGCCATAAGTGTTGTTGCTGGCTAACCCAAGTAGCGCTGTCGTTGCATCGTGGTAATTTCGTGATCCATCCTGTCTTTCCGCGTCGGTCTTCTGGCAGACCATGTCCCTACCTCGACCTTATGGAATGCTCCGGTCGTGCAAGCCGGTAGTTTCTCAGCCTGGAAATACAATCTGGTTGGTGATCAGGTAATATCATATTGGTAGTACAGCTGGTTATGGCAGTTACTTTGACCCGTGACAGGACACTGCTAGTACTCTCTGATAGTGCATTATGGTATCACACCCCGGTAGTGTGGCCCAGTAGTAGTTGTGGTAGTTGTGGTAGTACCTCTCGGCATTCTGGTAGTCAGCCACCCATCTTCCCGTGACCATATTGCATAATCATGGCAGTCACATCAAACTGGTAGTATCATTTTCAAACGACAAGGAATGAGTGATCATTCTGGCAGCGCTCAGCATGCTGGGTATCGTAATGGAACAAAAAAGAAACCTCCCGATTGCGAACTACCAGACTTACGCCGCCCAAGCCATCACCCCACCGTGCCTACCACAGCACCGATCGCCACACCCAGGCAGCAGGCAGGCCAGACAGACCGCGCACAGGTCCGCCTCCACCCCTGCCAGGATCCTGTCCGCCTGGACTTCACGCACGGCGATCCACGCGTCTCCCTCAGCCCGATGGCGACAGGGTCCCCGCGGACTTCCCTCGCGCTGGGAGATCACGCCTACCTCCCACTGGTAGTCATGGAGGAAGCGCACGAGGGCCCCCTCCAGACGGCCACTGCTGACCGAGGCTTCTATCTCGGCCCTGTCCATGCTGGACACGGACACGAGACACCCACAGGATGGCATCGTGACTATCCCAAGGAAGAGCCACGAGGCTTTCTCCACGCGGGAGCAGACGTCTTGCCACAGACGGGTCACCGGACCTAGCACAGTCAGTACACCAGCGTAAACTACCAGACAACGGATGATGACGAACCCTCTGCGATGCTGCCCGCAGGCCACAAGTGCTCCCGCCACGAATCGTGGACCATGTGCCTCCCGTGGAGGCGCAGCAGGCGCTCCACGGCGGCCGCAAAGGTCCCGCCACGCCCAGTCCTCGCCGCCGCCTCTATGATCTGGGTGAGCCCGAAGGCATCACACCCGTCCGGCGGGCAGAGCAAGAACAAGGCCGCCCAGTTCCACTCCAGGGGGTTGCCCGGGAAGTAGCGCTGGTATGCCATCACAAACGCCAGTATCTGGCTGGGGGACCAGGCCCAGCTCTCGATATCCTTGTCGCCAAACGCTCGCTGGAGCAAACGCTCCAGGATGATGTCATCGACATCATCCACCAGGAGATCCTGGTGCGAGCAGTACGGCCCGCTCAGCGCCTCCGCCCACACCGGGCTCTTGGCAAGGGTGGCCGTCGGGGCCACGAACGACTTCCCGGTGCGAGTAGTGATACTACACACCGCTTCCTGGTTGGTAAACACCGGGAAAACGACAAGGACGACGTCCGCCATGGTGAAGAGGGCGGAGGAGAGGTGGCGGAGGTGGTGAGGTAGGAGGAGGGCGGAGAGGAGAGGTTGATGGTAGCGGAGGAGGTGGTAAGGAGGGTGGCGAGAGAGGACGGTGATGATATGTAGGATCTCTATGGTAACATGTTAGCCTACGCTCAGTACAAACTTTCCTGTTCGATGATGTGCAATATCTAGTGCTCAAACGCGTGGAAAGCAACTCCCAAAGCTCGATGCAAAATGATGTGCAAAGTGAAGTGGAAAACCCCTCCCTGAGCTCAAGGCAAAAATGCTTGCAAAGCATTGTATAAAGCAGTGTCGAGTTCAGCTTCTGAATCTGCCAGCTGCTCAATGACGTTCGCTCATGCCTTTATCCCTGCCTAGGTAGCCATCAAAAAGAGATGGTAGCTTTCGACTCGGTTTGTGAGGTAGCTGCAGGGCAGACCCAGTCGCCGGCGACACCACTATACCGACTCTTGCTATAATCTCAATTGCGGAGCAGCAATACATTGCGTACGCTAATGAGATGCTTGCTATGCTAAAGAGAGGTCGAAAAGAGGGAGTGATTGCTATGAAAAGTAAGGGCAAACATACCTTTGGATCTCTACTCTTATAGTCACTGTGGACTTTGAATTCTTCGCAATTGATTGCTGAGCTGTACTTTGTGATACGCTGATGATGATGGCGGTCTTGAAGATTGGATTGCTGCGAGCAAGGAGGATTTTTGCTGCGTATTCATACGCTGGTGTGATATTCGCAGAGGTGACCGACTGAGACGGAGTTCTGGTGTGTAAATTTCGATATAAAGCCAGGCAGCTATTGTGGGGAGCTATGACCCCTTTCCCGTCGTCAGGGCATCAAGCATATTCTGATTCACTCAAGCCCGGGCTCGTTGCCGCCTCCCCTGACCAGCTCAGCGAAGCGACCACCCTTCTGCTTTAGCTGTTCTGGCGCGCCCATCTCTACCAGGTGTCCCTTATCCATGACGAGAACGACATCAAAGTCCATGATAGTCGACAAACGATGTGCGATGGCGATAATCGTCTTACCCTTCATCTCGGTCCTCAACAGCTCCTGAAGCTTATCATCGCTCTCCTTGTCAAGACCGCTCGTCGCCTCGTCGACCATAACGATTTGTCCCTTTGACAGTATGGTCCTCGCCATAGCGAACAGCTGCTGCTGGCCCTTCGTCAACATCTTACTTGGATCAAGCTCAACGTCCAATGCGCCCGACCCCTCCTTCTCAGCAGCGACGGCAAGGTCTTCGAACTTCCTCAACAGATCAACCTTCCGAAGAGCACCGAGCATCATCTCATCCGTTGTCAACTCCCTCTCGAGCTTTCTCAGCGCAAGATTCTCTCTCACGGTCCCGGGAGCGAAATACGCGTCCTGCGGCAAGGCGATCATCTTCGACCTCAACTCATCCTGCGACACATCCCTGATATCCACACCATCGACAACGATGCTTCCATCCTGGACATGCAAGAGACCAAAAAGCGCCGAAGCCAGGCTCGACTTGCCAGATCCTGTCCGACCACATATCCCAACCTTGGTCCCCGGCGGAATAGTCAAGTTCACGTTCCTCAAGATCGGCTCTTTACCCTCAGCATAACTAGCAGTCAACCCATTGACCTCAATAGCAGGACTCGCCATCCAGTCCTTACCGACCTGCCTAGCGCCTTGCTCCTCCTGCGGCATCCTCTTGCAGAAATCCTTGATACGCGCCACAGCGCCAAGACTGGTGTCAAATTGCGTCCAGCTCACGACGAAGTAATTGAAGAATTGTCCAAGATCCATGATGCTCAGCAACGCAAGACCGAGATACCCAGCATCGAGCCTGTCAGCGATGGCGACGCAGACACTCATCAACACGATCGCGAGACCGGCAACGACGAGATCAAGGACGAGCTGGAGCCATTGCTGAATGCTCAAGAGAAGGTAGAAAGGCGCCTGGCTGGCTTCCAGTAACTGGATGTTGCGGTCACGGTTCTTCTCACTCCATCCGAAGGCATTGATCGTCATCACTCCGCCGACTGTCTCGAGAAAGTGCCGACAAAGCGGCGCCTTGGCCTCAAGATCCATGACACGTAACTGCTTGCTGGTCCTGAGGTATATATCCTGGATGATCCAAAGCACAGCTGCAAGCACAGGCAATGCAGCAGCAATGAACGGCGTAGCGATCACAATGATGATTATCATAGCCAGAAGTCCGAGGAACAACGCAAAGGTGTTCAGCGCAGCATTTGGAAGCTGCATATCTACGAGCGTCATGTCTTGACTGAAGCGGTTTGCCACAGCCCCATTCTCCATCATACCCCACGCTGAGAACTTGACTTCGACAAGCGCCGCCCATTGCATGGCGTGGAGGTACAAGGAAGAGCGAGGGAAGAGATTCATCATGGCTGTCCAGATCTCGGCGTTCATGCCCAAGATGTCGATGACGATAATACCGGCGAAGACTCCAATATACATGCCAGTCTCCGAAGGCGACGTGGTCTCGGCGCCGGCCCACCACTTGAGCCAGATCTGCTCCATCGACTTGCAGACTTGAGGGACAAGACTGACGAAGCAGAAGAAGATCAAAGGCCCCTTACCAAAGGAGCGAAGGTATTCGAGATAGATGCCGCGGTCACGAGGTACTGTTTGAGCTTCATCTTCCTTCTCGGACGGAGCAGCAGAAGAAGTAGCAGTCGGCTCCTTGGCCGAAGCGTCGTATGTTTCCTCCTTGATGGTGCTCGAGTGAGAGATGAGAGGTGCGAAACGAGATGGAAGGCCGGCAGGAGGTCCTTGATAGGCACACGAGCCGTTGTCGACGACGACGACCTGGTCGGCATATCCGAGCCACCCGACCGAATGCGTGGCGAGAAGAGTTGTGACACCGACCTTCTTGAGCAGACCCGAAGGTCCGAACACTCGACCAAAGACAAGAGCCTCTGTCCTGCTATCCAGTCCAGACAGGATGTCGTCAGCAATGAACAACCTTTGTCGAGAATAGACTGCCCGGGCGAGACTGATGCGATTCTTCTGTCCACCACTCAGCGAGGTGCCATCATCGCCGCACTTGGTATCGATTCCTTGTGGTAGTTGCTTGAAGTCCTCATTCAGTCCGCAGGCCCACGTCACTTGGTCGAACCAACCTTGGTTGAATTCCTCCTCACCAAGAATGTTCTCTTTGATGGATCCATTCCAGAGCCAAGGCACCTGGTCACAGAAGGATGTATCATATGTTGACATGAGCACTTTACCAGATTTGATGGCAGTCTCTCCAATCAATGTCTTCAAGACAGTCGACTTGCCTGATCCGACAACACCGATAGCGATGTGCAGCTTGCCCTTTGTCAAGGCAAAGCTGAAGCCAGAGAGTGCATCGGTCTTGCCTGAGTATCCAGCGACTACGTCTTCGAGTACAGCGACCAGAGGCTCTTGAGCATGGCCTGGGGTAGATTTGGCAGCAAAGCTCAGCTGCGTCTGATCTGCCTCAACCCTCTTGTCCTGGTGTTCTTCGGACTTGAGATAGACCGATATTCTAGACAGAGCGGCAGCAGCCTGGACGATCTGTGAGACGTACTGGATGGTTGAGAGAAGAGGTGTCGTGAACAGCTTCAAGATGGCCATGGAGGAAAACAGATTGTCGTTCGTCAAAGGAGGAACGGATCCTTTCGTTACCTGAATGGCATATGTGCCATACAATACCAGGGCACTGAGCTGAAAGGTGAACTGAGATATCATGACGTTAAAGAAGATAGCCTTGCGGATACCCTTCTGAGCCGCAACTTCTTCTTGCCGCAGCTTGGTCCCCATATCCTGGATTGTCTGCACTAGACCCATGAGCTTGATATTCTTCATGGCAGCAATGACTCCAGTGATGAATGATACTCGAGTCTGTGTGCAATTGAGCCACGTCTTGGTCTTTGGTGCGACCTGGTGACCGTTCTGCGAAACGGCCACAGCAATGATGGCCAGTAAGATCGTGGGAGCGATGAAGGCCAAGCCAACCTGTCCGTTGAGGAGGTACAACGCAACACCCATGGCTACTGTCACGGCCCAGAATTCATGCTGGAAGCGCAAGCCATTGACAGTCTTCTCAACATCCACATTCATGAGCATGAGGGGTGAGAACTCGGATGACGGTCGTGATCGAAGGGCTTTCTCGTGGATGGCGGCGATCAAAACACCTCGCAGCTTAGTCTCGAATCTATTGCATCCCTGCCAGTACCAGCTTTGCACTGTACCGAGTGCAGTATACATGCAGAAGGCCGCGACCACTAGAAGCGGTCCCTCGTTCGGACGAGCGCTTTTGGAGTCACCGACGTATGCAACAAAGCGCTTGATGAGGTATGGTTGGGCGAAGTTGACTCCGAGAAGAAGTAGTCGAGGTATTATTGGAAAGAGGAAGTACCGCTTCATGGACAGCAGCAGTGTCCAGTACAAATAGTTGTCCGCATCCTTTTGATGTCTCTTCAACCAAGTCAAGCGGAATACCCGTTGTGTTTCCGGCGATGCCAACTCCTCATCAATGCTGAAGAGATCCTTGGGAGCCAAGATCTTCCTATATCCTTGGACGAAGAGGTTGTTCAACCAGAAGAACAATCGCTGGCTGAACAGGTCATTGATATCTTGAGGCGATCTGATTTTGTGGCCGAGAAGGATGGATTCCTTGTCCATGGATTCACTTGCGAGGAAGACTGCGCAAGACGCGAGCTGGCCGGCGCAAACAGACTTCATAACGACATCGCTGCTTCGGATCCAGACTGTTCGGAGGTGTACTGCTTCGACAACGACGGCGACCATGAGATAGAGTTGTAGTAGTATGCTCGGTCTGACGGACCGGAAGTGCTCGAGGTGTGACAGGGCGAGGCAGACAAGTGCGGCCATGAACGACATCGCCGCCGCGGCAGTCTCGCTCCGACGCCATGGGTCGGCGAGCTGAGTGCTGACGATGAGAATTGCCAAGCTGAAGCCTGCAAAGCATAGTGACGATAGCTGTTGTTGTCAGCAAGCTTTTCCAAGCTCGGTGTTGTAATGACTTACTGTCTTCACGGCTTGAAGAATTGTCGGACTGACGACCTTGACCGACCTCGACCAGATGGTCCTGAGCCGCAAGGGCGTCAACAACAGCAAGATTGCCCCCGGAATGAGAATAAGAATGTAGTTCTCAAAGGCTAGCGTGAAGCCAATGCTGCCCTGGCATTCGCGTGGAATGACGTCCAGCAACGTGTCTTGAGGGCAAAGAAAATCCATGATGGACTCGAGTATTCGTTCAGACCATTTCTTGAGCTGGTGCCGAGACCTGTAGATATCTACCAGCACTACAAAGCTGTTGCCTGAGGCCTACTTGGGAACCGCGGTGAAGAAGGGTTGGTAATCTGCAAAACACAGCTTAGGGATGCGTGCATGCCGGAAGCCTAAAAGCTCAACAGCGCCAATGGAAAGCATGCATTCGATAAAGAACGGGATGCGTATGGACAAGCATTTCCCAGAAATTGCTTGAGTTTTGCGGTGTCTCTGCATGTCAGCAGCTTGGCTCGCGCTTTCTCCAAATTGGCAGGTCGATCACAGTGCGGAGTTGGCGCTTTGCACGACGGAGTTCACGGCTGAGACGCATCGCAAACGCCATTTGCAGGCTGCACAATGGTAGTTCTTGTCGACGATGATTTCATTCTCACTATGCTGCGACGTCGAGCTGTCTTCGACGTACGGCGTTACGCAAGACTATCGTCGATGACCGCTTTTGCGGACTTTCTATTTTACATGTGCATATCTTGCTCCCTCTGCATCATCTCCTGATCGACAAGCGTGCCGCAGATCGTTGGAGGCAGCAGAATAAAGCAAATGGGTATCTTACACCAAGCGCCTCCTCCTCAAGGTATTCCGGGCGACATGCTATCAAGGACTCGGAGACCAGCAAAGCAATCTCGTGTTAGGCGGACGATAAAGTCGCTACCTGTACCTATCCCTGCCTCCGCGACGGTCGTCATCATCTCCGTAGCTCTCGCTGTAACTTCCCCTGCCTCGCTTCTTGACTCCAGCTTTCGGACCAGTAGGAGGGTCGAAGTCGTCTCTGCCCCTCTTGCCCAAGGTAGCAGACTCACGACGCTTCATCTCCTTTGCCATTCTCTCCTTCTGCCTAGCCTCACGTTCCGCGGCATAAGGATCTCCATTTGAGGCGGACTGAGACGTGCTCTGGTCATGGGATGTGTCGATGCTGTTCTTCCTACCGTTCGCTTTCTCCTCACGACCTCTCTTAGTCTTGGTCGCAGCTGCGTCTTCCTTTGCTGAGTTTAGGGCGTTGACATCGAGGCTACCGCGTCCTTTGATCCTGAAACCAATGCCGTCGTCCGCAGGGGTGGAAGAAGCCTTCTTCTCGTTAATGTTTGGCTGCGACTCCTCATCCCCGCGACGGGCTCGACGACCTGCCTCGATACGGAAGCCAAGGTCTCCGGGCTTGGCCTGGAAAGATGGGCGACGACCGTTGTATTCGTTTTTGCTGGAGGCTCCCTCCGGCTGCTCGAGGGGATGCTTCGAGTCGCTATCTGCGTATTCCGCGTCGTCCTGCACGAACGTGGAATCTGTTTCGCGGTACTTGTCACGACCAGTATTTCCGTCCCTGGCTGACTTCCTCGAATGCCTTGAAGAACGGTCTTCGTACTCGCGATCCTTGCGACGACTACGAGAACTATCGTCACCATGGCGACCATCATCACGTTCGTCACGACGATCACGCCTGCTTTCGTGCTTGGCCGACCTGTCCTTGCGATCATACCTGGCTTTGTCGGAGTCTCTCTCACCGCGATAGCTGCGAGAGTTTCCATTCTTGTCCGTGCCATGCTTTGAGCCGCGACGGTCATTGCCAGCGTCTGGCGATCGTGAACGAGAGCGATCATGACCGTCACGACGGCTTCTGGACGAGTGATGTTTGTCGTTGCTGTACTTGTCGTCTTTGTCGCCACGACGACGCTTGTGGTCTCGATAATGCTCATAACCCTTATCACGTCCAGGATGAGGGGATCGTGATCGCTCACGTTTGGATTGCCTTTCACGCGAGGTCTCCCGGGAATACCTTTCTTCGTGAACGTCGTGTGAGGCTGGTGTCTGCTGCTCCAAAGAGGCAATAGAAGCGCGACGAGATTCGTGAACAAAGGAAAGACGACTCTCCCTTCTCTGCCGTGGCTCCCTCATCGCACGAGGACCAGTGGGAGCATTCAGAGGTGGTTCTGAAGCCTTTGCAGCGGAAGAGGTTTCACGGGCAGTCTCGTAGCCACCTAGTGTCATGCCGTCGTTACCATGAAGCAATGCAGGGCTTTGCACATACTCCGAAGTGGTATTGTCTTGTGCATCGCCGGATGGGAGCTCGACGGAAGTGTCTTGCCCTTCAGCATTGTTTTGGGCGTCACCAACCTCGTTGAATTGATTCTGGTCGGTACTGGTTCCCTGGTCTCCAGCGTGTTCTTCCTGACTATAATCTTGCTCTGACTGGATAGTACCATCGTACACACCGTTCATGCTCTCGTTGTTCCATTCCTGCTGGTTGTGATATCCCTGGTAGTTCTGATTAAACCTCCCGCGGCCGCGGAATCCGCGACCACGACCTCTGAAAGAACCTTGACCTTGGAAACGATTAAAATTACCTTGATTGTGGTATTGACGCATTCCGTTACCATAGGATTGATTATATCCATCATTAGGAAAGTATCCGAAATTTCCTGGGAAAGCTTGTTGACCATTCCAGCCAAAGCCATTCATCATACTCATATTCATGGCGTTCATATTGCCCATGCTCATACCACCAAAGCCATTGAACATGCCAGGCATTCCCATTCCCATATTCGGCATACCTGAGGTTAATGTCAGCTGGAGATCCATCTTGCTAATGATTGATAGACTGACCCATTATTCCGTTGAAGCCACCAAAGGCATTGCTGGACATCCCGGTTGGCATCGAATTCGTGTTCTGAGAGTTCTGCATGACGTCCGACGTGGTTTCCTCTCTGGACTGTTCTTCACCAAGATGTCCTGTAATCTCTGGTCCGGTTGTCTGGTCGTAATCTGAGCCTGTGCCTTGCTCATCGCTTGCGAGAGGGCCTTGGTTGGTCTTCTCAGCATTCTCCTCCGGGACAGATACACTGTTCTCAGGCTCGGCTGGCCTGGCGTCCTTCTATTATGCTGTCAGTCCTGGATAGAGCTTGAAAGAGCTTAGTGTGCCATACATTGACGTCGTCGACTATCTCGCCTGAGCCCACGACAGTGTCCGGTTCAGTCGCCGGGACATTCTCACTTGCCTGAGTACGGTCGGCAGTCTCTTCAGATTCTGCTGGTAATTTGGTCTCCTCTTTCTTCGGAACAGCCGGTTTCGGAAGACGCTTTTTGATTTCCGAGCGCAGATAAGCGGTCACGGTCATACGCAGGGATTTGTGTGGATTGAGAAGAGATTTGTCGAGAGGCGAGTGTGTGCATACGGGACAGGTCTCTGGCACTTTTTGTGAACCTGGCTGAAGTCAGACAATTGATACGGCGATCGCGTGATTCAGCTTACAGTTCTCGCAGATGGTTTGATCGCAGCACGGAAGCTTGAACGCATTCAGCACGAGCTCGCTACACGTTGCGCATCGGAGCTTCGCTGGAATCTGCTCAGGCTTGAGGAAGCTGGACTCGTCAGCTCATGAGACGACTGCGAGATCTAGAGCACTCACGGAGCCATCTCTTCGTACAGCTCGCGCTGCGATTTGGGACCTAAGGGTTTGGAAGAAGCCATGTTGGATGGTGGTCAAGCGACCAGCTCTGTCAGAGCGGCGCGACCTCGTCACAAGTTTTCGCTGGTCATGCAATGTGAAAGTAGAGTGTAGCTTCAGCTCAAGATCCTGCTTTCAGACGCGCGTAGGCCCGCGTAGGTGAGGGATGTGATGCGATCTGGTATTCTCCAGAGAGAGGTGAGCGTGGAAGGAGCCGCGAAAAAGATATCGGTCCTCGCGACCAATCTGTCACCGACGTGACTTGAACGGGCAGGCCTTGCCGAATCTTCTATTGTAAACGCAAGTCCAGGCGACATGTCCATGTCCGCGACCAGGCTGATAGATGTTAGGCATTGGTTTGTACATCAAGTAATAACGTTGTACAAATTGCGTCGACCGAAGAAAACCTGTGTGAAGTTACTGCTAGCAGATCTTCTGAATACCTGGGATCAACTATCTAAATACCTGAGAAACACGGTCGAAATTGCGGCTGAGAACGACCTTGGAGCTTTCGTCATCATAGCCAGGAACAAGTCGAACCAACTTCATCGTAACTTAGTGGAGGTGACCATCCGGAGACCTTCGAGAACTTTTTGGATTAACATCTTCTGCGTAACCTTTCACTCTCTTCAAGCTTTCTTGCATTGCACATCACTGATCTACAAACACGTGGATCTGGCAACTTCATGATTGCTTTTCTCAGATCTTGACCTGCAGCCAATCGTCATCATCCTTCCCTCGAGTTCAGATCTACCACCATATCTTATACCCACTCTCACCATAAATTTGCCAAAAGTCACTTGCTAAGGACGATCTCGGTGTTTTCAGAAAAAGATGATACTCAGCCAAATCTCTTTCCTAGACTGTTTCGCTTTTCTTGTCTTTCTTGCCCCACAGCTTCTTATACAGGTCGGCCTTATAGGCACTATACAATGTGCACTACAAGCATTACCATTCCTGAGTATTTCATTCATGAAATCAGCATACATGCCTGTGGCTGACTTGAAACAGTCTTTGTGATGCCCTACCAACTCATCAATGAACGTTACTTTACACACTCAGCCGGTCAGTCGCCATTCTGCCGACGCGCCACTCTATTCCAGGATATTGTCATCAGATGTGTCCGATATGCCTTTGCGGATATACCAGCAATCATCGGCAAGGTCTTCTTCTCAAAGCCGGTCGCCCTGCCATTCTTCACGTTTCGCAAGCTAAGACACTTTATCATTCGCTCGCCCATACACTGGCATGAAGTCAGACGACCAGGTTTGCAAGGCATCTGGATCACCGCTGATCCTACAACTCAGCCCGATGTCGTAGTCTACTACTGTCATGGTGGCGGTTTCAGTATGGGCAGCTCGTTCTTCTACCTCGAATTCCTGCTCGCTTGGGTCAGCATTCTGAAAGAACAAGGATATGCCAACCCCGCTCTGTTCGCGCTGGAGTATACGCTCGTCCCCGAGGCGACATTTCCGCACCAGGTGCACGAAGCACGAACAGGGTATGAATATGTCCTCTCCATTGTCGATGACCCAGGCCGGATTGTAGTCAGCGGCGACTCCGCTGGTGCAACGCTTATCCTGTCTTTACTCCTGAGCATCTCCGAACTCGAAGGTGGCGAGGTAAAGCTCCCCGGTCTCGCAACACTGATCAGTCCCTGGACGAGCATTATAAGCAAGAACAACAAGGACACACCAAGTGACTACCTCAACGCAGACAGCCTGCATCTTTACGGCAGCCAGTACTTGGGAAATGCAGCCACCACAGAAGACCCAGTCGCGAGCCCCGGCACCTGCACAAATCTAGAGTGGTGGCGACGAGCCACTCCAGAGAAGGGATGGTACTTTATCTATGGTCAGGAGGAAGTATTCGGGCCGGAAGCCAGGAACTTGATCAGCACCTTGAAGAAAGCAGGCACAGAAGTCGATGTGCACGAGGAGCCAGGCTGGATTCACGCCTGGCCAGTGGTAAAGCTGTTCCTGTGCGATACCCAAGAAGAACGCCAAAGCGGACTAAGGCGCATAGTAGCTGTGACAAAAGCACGCATGCCTCCAGGCAAGTGATACGAGTATAGAGTAATGTCATGTATTGTACAAGTATACAAAAGGGTATCATAGACCATCAATCCCATCCCACTCACTACACGGCGGCCCTACTCTTCCTCTCCCTACCCTTCTTCCTCGCCTGACTCCAACTCACCCCCTTCTCCCTCTCCGCATACTCCCTCAACGCACCCTCACTCACCTCATCCAATACAAACCTCCCCAACTGCCCGTTCCTCCACCTCTGCACCACCCACAGCGCCGCTCCCTCCAAATCCAATGCTCCCCCCTTCCCCAGCCGACCCGTCATCCTCGCCACCCCCTCCAACAACTCCCCCACCTCGTTCGTCGGGCCACACCACGCTTTATAGACCCCCGGATCCACCAAATTGACTCTGTAAAGCAGATAATCCGCCAACGTCTCCAACGGAACCAGCCCATCCTTGACGCACCCCACTAGACTCAACTTGAGCATCGTCTCCGCATCCGGGACATACGGCACAAACACACCGGGTGTATCGAGCAGATAAACCCCGCCTCCGACGCCTTTCTTGCCTTTCCCGTCCTCCTCGTCCTGCGCAGAGGGGACGATCTTGACGCTCGTTCCGACGGCGCGCGTTATGCCTGGTTGCGCGCCGGTGCGGGCTGCTTTGGGGCGGTGCATGCCCTGGGAGCGCAGGGCGTTGAGCAGCGTTGATTTGCCGACGTTGGGCATGCCGACGACGAGGAGGCGGGAGCCGGTCAGGGAGGTGCGGGTGGAGGCGTGGGAGCGGATTGAGGTGAGGACGTTGGCGATGGTGGAGGGGGATGAGGGGGAGGTGAAGAGCGTTGTGGCGGGGAAGAGGTGGTGGGTGAGGAGGGACTCGCGCTGGGTGGCGTTAGTTGGGAACGAAGGGGAGACAGGGACGGGGAGGTACTTTTTGGTCGGAGGGGAGGGGAGGGGAGGGGCACCCTAGGTCGCGTTTGGTGAAGACGACGATACGGGAGCGACCTTGGAGGAGTGACTCGAACATGGGGTTTGTGGAGGTGAGAGGTACGCGGTAGTCCCGGCATTCGATGATCAGGTCGATTTGGGAGAGCATGCTGTTCATTTTGGTGAGACCGGCGCGGTGGTGGCCCAGGAAGTAGGACCGGGGGAGGGATGCCGGAGGTGGGAAGACATGACGGGGGACGAAGGCAGCCATGATTGAAGTGGTGGGGCTGAGACGTTGGAAGCCATGGTGATCGTCTCAAGTGCAGAGCATGAGTACAGGTAATGACGGTGGTTCTGTAGTAGTGTTTGTCTGCGACATGAAGCTCGAGTATCTGTTCAGGGTTAGGGTTGTAGCAATTCGTGCCTGAGGCCGAAGATCGTCATTGGTTCCCGACTTCTGTCAATGCTCATCTCGGCCTTGCATCTGACCCTCTTACTCTGTTCACCATCACTTTCGCTTATTTACTTTCTTTCTTTCCTTACTTGATACCCCAATCTGTCATGCTTCATGGATGAAGGCATGACAGACAGCGAATTGCCGGCTCAACCTTCACTGTTGTGGCGGACTGGATCTGCGGTGATTGTCGGCTTGACGGGGACACTATGTAGAAGTTTTCTTGTCGGGCTGAACAAGCTTGAGGTTCATGGCTGGGATGAATTTCAGAGCCTACTGAAGGAGAGAGAGGACGTTGCTGGAAGGACAAGAGGGTTAATCACTGGTATATATAATGTTTAGTTTGGCGAACAGCAAGAATATCTAACCAGCATGTAGTTTCTAATCATTTGAGCGTGTACGCCAGATCAATTATCATATGGTGCGCCAGCCTCTGATTCATATTGCAGTCTCGATGATCCATTGATATGGGGCTCGTTGCCGTTTTCTTCTCACTGGAGTCCGAACAACATTCGTTGGTCGCTGGCTAGCCATGATTTGGCATTCCCGAACAAGCTGTTGTCGATCTTCTTCTCGCTAGGCAACACCCTGCCGGCTCATCGGCTGGCACACTCGTCATATGGAGGACTATTCCAGCCAACAATGACCCAGGCAATCAGACTACTCAGCTCAGGACCATTCAAGCCACCGCTATCACATCCATTTCCTACAGGATCAGTAAGTGCTGTTCCAGATTTGCCAGACCCATTCAGCGATGGCGCACTATCATACACGACGAACGGAGCGGACACTTTCCCAGCACCATCTGCATATGCATCAAGGAGACACGCATGGGTACATGTCTTTCCAGAAGGCAAAATCCACCAACATCCAGAAATGACTATGCGCTACTTCAAGTGGGGGGTATCTAGAATGCTGCTTGAAGCCGATCCTTGTCCGGACCTCGTACCAATGTGGATTGAAGGTTTCGATCAGGTGATGCACGAGTCTCGAGAGTTTCCTCGCTTTCTGCCTAGGGTAGGCAAGCAAGTCAGCGTGACCTTTGGGCAGAAGGTCGATGTTGACCGCGTCTTTGGAGATTTGAGAGAGAGATGGCGCAAGCTACAAGAAAGGGCGAGCAAGAAGCAAGAGGGCCATGCACCAGAGGAGCTCGGCGTGCTGAGAGATGATGAGTTGAGAGTCGGAGATGAAGCGGTCAAACTTCGAGAAGAGTGTACCCTCAGGGTTAGGCGGGAGGTTTTGAAGTTAAGGCTGAGCCGGGGGCTGCCGGCAGAGGATCCCAAAGCTAGCCTGGTGGAGACATGGAGGGAAGAAGGTGGTAAGAAAGAGGGCCATATGGAAGATGGCAGCTGGGTGAAAGATACTTAGACTATGTGGAGGAGATGCCACTTGCATATAGTAATGCTGCATACGCACATCTGGGATGCAGGGAGGAATAGAGCCGCGCAAGCGGTCAGCCGGAGAGCCGGTTTGAGACGCAGTAATATCCGATTCAAGCACAAGTGTTTCGATTTGGTGTTTGCAGTGTACAGCACTCAAAGTCAGACAGTGAATCAAAATTCCCTGATGATCAGAATAAAAATTCAGACCGAACAAAAAATGCATTTTTCATGATAGTTGTCGAGCGCGAAATGACGATCTTGGGTCTGGCGCCGAGCTAAACCGGATTTGGATCGTGTTGTTGCAGCTTGGTCTGTCGCGAGGAGCGAGATAAAAGACACGCGATTTCCCGCCGATGTCCGCTGCCAATTCCCATTCCCAAGCTGTTCCTGCCCGTCCCTCTTTCCCCAAAAATAGCCGACAATCATCCAGCTGCACCTTCCCGTGGAGCTTGGGCCATAATTACCTCCGACCAAACGAAAGAGCTCTTATCGATAAGAAATCGCATCGCGATTCATTATTCCTTGCTGCACATTTTCGCGTTGCACAAAGCAATTCTTCGGCCCCCCCGTCGGGGCCTCAGCAGAACCCTCTCCGCCAATGGCAAATCATCCATCTTGGGCACCGAGGTCTCCAGACCTAGCAGGTTACGCCCCACAATCCCCAGATCTTTCGGCATACAAAGCTCAAGTCAATAGTCAAGTTACTTCTTGGGCGCCGCAAAGTCCGGATATTGGTGGATTACAAAGCTACGGTCAACCTCAGATCCAACAACCACCAAATTTTAGTCTTGACGCTGGATGGGATCAGAAGAACCAGGGTTTCGGCTCCTATCCCACCTCAAACTATCATAACTTTTCGCAACCGACGTCACATCCTGAATTCTACCCACAAGAAATGCCTTCTACCCGATCACAGCGCATCAAGGATGAAGACGCAGACTGGCAACCTCAACAAGATGTGAAGCCAACCCTACAGCCGCGATCACAAGGCAATGCAAAGAAGGCATCCATACCCGGACAAAAGATGGACACTCGAGGTATCGAAGTGAAGACCAAGTTTCCTGTTGCGCGGATCAAGCGTATCATGCAAGCAGATGAAGATGTCGGCAAAGTCGCCCAAGTCACACCAGTAGTCATGGGTAAGCAATCCCGATATCATCTTTACCATTCACATCACTGACCCTTGTCCAGCCAAAGCACTCGAGCTCTTCATGATCCGTCTCATCACCGCTTCATCAGACGTCGCTAAATCACGCAACTCGAAACGTGTCATGACTCAACATATGAAGCAAGCAGTCATGCAGGACGAGCAATTTGACAACCTTCGCGAGATCGTAGACAAGGTACCGGATGCGCCAGCCAAAAAGGGAGGTGCCGACTCGGACGACGAGGACGGCGAAGGACCCAAGAAGAGGAAGAAGAGCACTGCTGGTAGCAAGGCCAAGAAGCGGAGGAACAGCGATGACGATTGAGGTGATTGTTGATGAATTCGTCACACACATCACTACCTCTGCGGAACGATCCCTCAACTGCATGTCGCATCTAGAGACCGCATTGACAACAGTCACACGGGCTGAAGTGCTGTTGGCCGGACAGGTAGTCGGCAAGAGGCATGCTCGGAATGCCGCTCGCGAGGACTGCAGGACGTGAGGCTCAACTCGGAGGCATTGATCGCACTGAGGAGAAGCGACAAGTCTGCCTTCAGAGAAGCAGTATTACGAGATATGAAGCGTACGACCATTAAATCTACTATACCCATTTGCAGTCTACGGGGACTGCGCTATCTCTCCTCCTCCATCCATCACTTCCACTTGACCACTCCTAGGACCTCGGAAACTCATGCCTTGGATCCACCAGCCGCCTGATAATACGTCCTCGCCTGTCTCACCAGTCTCCCAGGATGCACAAAAGCATACAACACGACCACGAACGCCATGGGTGCCGCATCCAGCGCGAATACCGGCGCCTCACTCTGCAACAAAGCACCATCCCTACCCTGCGAATACTCCACCGCACGCACAATGTTCCTCACCAAAATCGCCATACTCGCCGCATACAATGCCCAAACATGTTTCCTCCACCCCACGACCCCTTCTCTAACCACTCCCTCCGGCCTCCCATTCACCCGTCGATGAAACACCGCCACGACAACCAGAAACGCCACGAACGCAAGCGAATGCACCACCAGTCCCGCGAGAATAACCTTGGACCCAGCCTCCTGCACCTCCCTCGAGGTCGTAGCCTGCATCCCAGCCCCACCAATCTGGCTCGCTAAACAGAGGACGTCAATGACGACATACACCTTCGCGACAACCCCCGGCCTCAGTCCCGCGTGGCTGTCAGGCGCTAAAACGCGGATCATCCGCCCAAAAGCCATGTACATGCTCCCTGCGACGAACAAGGGGGCAGCGAGGGTGGTCAGGGACGTGAGCACCCATGGCTTGATCCCGTTGTCGGAGGCGGACCAGGCGCGGCCGTAGTTGCCGCCTGCTTCGAGGAGGCAGCCGATGAAGAGCGGGAGGAGGAAGGAGGAGCGGTAGAGGATTAGGAGGACGAGGTGGGTGATGGCGGAGAGGGAGAAGAGGGCGGTGAAGAAGTACCCTGGCGCTGGGGTGGGGGTGTAGGGGTAGGCGGTGAAGGAGTGGCCGTCGGAGATGGGGAGGGACATTGTTGCGTGATCAGAGAGGTTGATGTGGATCCGGTTGGAGAGATACTTTGGTAGGTGATGTAGATCGATCGGGGGCCGATGGCCAGTCTGGTAGATCTGAAGATACTGTGGCCAGGGTTCGAGAGAGGAGCACGAGAATAGTGGTTGAAATCAGTGAACGTGCTGTTGATGGTGACAGAAGAAAGAAGCCAGGGCACCAATATATACCTACCTATCGTACACGCCGCGTGGAAGACGCATATCAACCTGCCCTATGCCCGTGGAAGATTAATGAAAAGAAACTTTGCATTTATCGTACAGCTATGCGAATATTCTGTGATTGGCTGAGCGGCTTCTGGTGGACCCACTTTGTTTCAACCACCGACATTGCTCTCGGCTGAGGCAACAATCACAGCAGCAGGATCCGTATGCCGAGAGGCAGTGCATGAGATACGACAAGGTAAGACGCATATGGGGCAATGATGCAACCGAGAAAATTTCAAGTGAGCAAATGCCACTTCGATGCGACGAGGTAACGCCGCCAGAGCATAGCGATAATACAACAACCCACCACACTAAGAAACGACGATTTCACAAAAAAGTCCGATCAGGATGCGACAATTGCAGGAAGAGAAAAGTCAAGTGTGATGAAATTAGGCCTGCTTGTGGTAATTGTGGCCGATTCGAACTACACTGTATCTATCCCTTGTCGAGCGAAAGCAGATATGAAAGCAAAGACGCTCTGGCAGAGGCTCACCCCAAGTATACATCCAACCATGTGGGTATCATACAGAGAGCAACCCCGTCCATAGCACCTGAGCCATCACAGAGAAGTCTGCCGGTGAAAAGAAAGAGAGGTCGTCCCAGAAAATTCGTCCCTGATCCATCGACACCACCACAATCAAAACTAGATCAAGCGCCAACGCCACATTCAATATCCTCCACCAGCCATGGTCTCCCCATCGACGACTTCGAACTACTGCACCACTACAGCCTCCACACTGCTCCAACACTCACTTTGACCCCGAACTCTCCATCATCATGGGCGCAGAAGGCCATCACTCTATCCTTTGCCTCCTCAAAGCACTGGCTGATACACTTCCCCCTGGCCCTCTCGGCATTCCATCTCTCTCGCTTACGCCCCGACGAGTCGTCAAAGTTCTTCGCACAAGGCGAAGTCCATCTCAAGCTCGGCCTGGCGGAGGTGGCAGAAGTGGTCAAAGACCTGAACGAGTCGAACGCGAGGGAAGTCTTCTTGGCGACGATGGTCTTATGTTTTGCGACCTGGGCTAGGGGACCGGAGGAGGGAGATTTGATGTTGATTTCGGAGAGAGGAGAGGCTGTTTGGTGGACTATGCTGCGGGGTCTGCAGGCTGTGCTGTTGAAGGTGGGAGGTAGTGGGGTGTTTGCAGATGTGTTCGATGACGCCGAAGAGGACGAGAAAAGGGTCGCTGAGAAGGATGCATCGAGAAGAGTAGAGATCAGATGGGAGGATGAGTTTGACGCTGTGAAGTCAAAAGTGCTTAAAGATGATGACCACAGCGCTGGACCCGTGATAAGTGCGCTCGAGGCGATGCGTCCTGCTTATGAAGCAACCTTTGGGACAAAAGAAGAGCCAAAGATGAGAGAGGCTGTCTTTCAGGTTGTCTTTGGTTGGCTCTTCAGGATCGGGGATGACTTTATGGCTCTTCTGACAGGTAGAGACGAAGCGGCGCTAATAGTCCTTGCTCATTTTGTGGTCTTGATGAATCGGCTACCACCATGCTGGTTTCTGGAAGGATGGGTAGAGCATATCCTCGATGGAATTAAGAAATGCTTGAGCGACCACTGGAAGGCCGAATTGGCCTGGATAGAGGATACACTGGAGTGGTAGTATTGCCGTGGGCCATGGTTCTGGTAGTTGTTGAAGCGATTGTCGAGGCTCGGCGCGGCGCACACGTCCCAATGGTTCCATGCGGTTTTTGTTAGTTCGGGCTGGTAGTCTCAGTCTAGCATATCATTTACTCATCCCTTACCCTCATCGCATGGTTGCTTATTGGTAACGTCAGTGAGATAGATGCACGGCTGGGCGCATAGAGATTCCTGATACTATGATTCGCGTTACATGCAAGGTATATAGCTAACTACGCTAGCTTGGTAACAAGTTTGCCTTGATTTGCACCCACAAACTATAAAATCGTTAGCAAACATACACCAAGTCTACTATCGGTACACTCACCAGCTTTAACCAGGTGTTGGGGATGTCCTCAAACTTGGTGTCGACGACGGTCTCGTTGGCGTCGCTGATCTTGATCTTACCCTCCTGGAAACCCTTCACAAGGCGGCTGGTGAACTCGCCGAACCTGTCGGCAAAGTCGAAGACGATGAAGCCCTTGATTACAAGACGAGAAGCTGTACAATATCAGAAAACAGAAGCTGCGACGAATGGGAAGATTCTTACAGATGACCTCGAACCAGTTGCGCACTGGGTCAGCGCCCTCGCCAGAGTTGTACGTAGCGACTGCACCACAAGCGGCGATCCTGGAAGATTATCAGCATCCACACAGAAAGACACAGGGGAATTGAGAGAAGCATACCTGCCATGAGTCTTCATCCTCGCCATGACGGCATCAAGGATAGGAGCGCCGACATTGTCGAAGTAGACATCGACGTTGCCCTTGGTGGCCTCCTTTAGCTGCTTCCTCCAATCCTTGGCCTTGTAGTTGATGCAAACATCAGCGCCCAGGCTCTCGACCCATCGGCACTTCTCATCAGTACCGGCCAGACCAACAACCTTCTTCACGCCAATGATGTGCTTGGCGATCTGAACCACCATGCTACCAGTAGCTCCAGCGGCGCCAGAAACAACAACGAGCTCATCCTTGCTGGTGGTATCGACCTTCTCGAGACCGGCGAAAGCAGTCATACCAGTCATACCGAGGGCGCCTAGGAAGTGGGTCTCCGCAAGACCAGGAACAGACTTGAGCGGTGTGCACTGATCGGCCCCCATGACGGCGTACTCAGTCCAACCGATGGTGGCTACGACGCTGTCGCCTTCCTTGAATTTCGACGAGTTGGACTTGACTACTGTGCCAATGCCACCCGCACGCATGACCTCGTTGATCTGGACGGGAGGAACGTAAAGACGTTCTGGGTTGGGGTGGTAGGAGATCCATCCTCGCTGTGCTGGGTCGTTGGACAAGTATCTGGTTTTGATCAGGACCTGGTCGTTCTTGAGCTCTGGTAGGTCTGTTGTGACGAGCTTGAATTGCTCTGATGGGTTTACCTCCGCCTTTGGGTGAGCGGCGAGGAGGTACTGCTTTGTTTGTGTTGGTGCAGACATGATTGTGTACTGTGGGTCTGTTTCAGGAGCAGAGAAAAGGCAGATGCAAAGATGTCAATATGGGAAAGAGCAATTGATGCAAGTCCTTGTCTTTTTAAAGAGAATGTCGTCTTGCAGTGCTGTCAAACAGAGTTTCAAGGGTGCAGTCGGCGTTCCCGGAGCTGCGTTTACTGATCAAGCTGTTTGCTTGAGTTTTTCTCGTTGTTCTTACTCACAATGGCAATTTCTACGACCATGTGCTTGACTTCTGGACCTGACCTGGCTGACTGATGCAATGGAACTTACTCTGGACAGCTTACAGCCTCAGAACCGAGTTAAGTGAAGCAAAAACAGCAGAGCAACGCAATGCATGATGAGATCACCACGCAGCAAACGCTGTGGAGCTCGAGGGCAGAAAAGCGAAAGCTTGGGGAACCGAGGTTGAGCCTCGAGTCCAAGGCCTGGCACCGTCATGGACTTGGAAAGAGACTTCTTCTGTTTACCGCCAGCTCATATCTCTGATACGTTGCAATCAGCGGACGAATAGTTGTGCCGATGGTCCAGCTCGTGCATGCCTTTCAATTGTCGTGGCTACTGCTGTTCATGTCTCGAGACACACGACTGGACGCGGCAAGCAGGACTGCCGAATGTCCTTAAGCAACCACGGGTCTGCCGAGATCTTTCGTGAGCTTTGTCTTGTGAGTATAACATCTATTCCAATGTTCGAGATCGATGTCGAGGATTTGAGACCGATATTTTACGCGCAGGCTGTAACGAATGGCGGCCATCTGGAATCGCCAGGGGAGCCCTTTGCATGCCAGAGGGCGTACCAGATGTGGCTTGTCGACTAAAATCACTGTGATGATCTGCACTTGTTTGTGTTGATGAAGTTTCAAATGATGAAGGCAAGTCAAAGTGAACGCACAGTGCCGGAGCCGAGGACGATTTCATCGCTTGCACGAAGCGAAGCTTCGATTTCAGAAATGTCCACGACCTCAATCTCATCCCCCCTCACAACACCTACCAAACTCACTCGCATCTCGACTACCTCTCACGCGATCGTACGTCCTGCCCCAGCCTTACTCAACGACTCTCTCATGTCCTTCATACGCCCACCAGCCGACTTCAGCACGGTTGCGCTCAAGAAACCGCCGCGCCCCTCAAGCCAGACCTAAAAGAGGACTCCAGTCTGCGGAAGGATCACCACGATCCGCTGGACTACCCACTGCCGACTAAGCCAAGCTGATCTGGCTGTATGCCAGTGTGAAAGGGATGGACTACCAGAGATGTCAGCAGGTTCCTTGAAGGAGCTATAAGAACCTTGCAGTGTGACTCTATAGAAGGAGTGCCTACCAGCATTTACTAACTCGAGAAGAAGCATCACGATGCCACTGAAGTAGTCACGGCGCCCGGAAGGGTGCGGCCATCAGTTTTCCACGGACGTAAAGGGGGAGTATGCAGCGACAATCTGGTTGTCTTAGCGCTGATGGAAGGGTGACTACCAGCTGATTTTGTGGTCCGATCTTTCAAGCGCTGACAATTCTGGCAGGCACATCCCAGATGATCTAAAGATACTACCAGGACTCGATGATCACGACACAGACAGCACGGGGAGCTACGAGTAATAGAAGACTGTTTTCCAATTCTGTCGTGGTATTATATACACCCGTGCCACACTCCTGCCATTACCTCTTGCTCCTCGATTCGTCAATCACCTTACATCAATAGGCCAAACAAGGCCGCGAGACCCACCACAGCGGACCCAGCGACGACCTTGCTGGCGGAACCAGTGTACTGCGCCGGCTGGGATGCAGTCGGGCTGCTGCCATTACCGCTACCAGTACCTGATCCCGGGCTAGTGCTGTTGGAGACGGCGAGAGCGAAGTTTGCGCAAGTCAAGCGGGTGGTGTTCGCGGTGTGGATGACGATACTCTTGGAGCCGAAGAAGTACGGGCTGCTCGGATCGGTGCTGAGGAAGTTGTCGGTGTACGACGTGTTGAAGTTGCTGCCGCCGCCACGGATGGTACCGTGCTTGCCGGAGAGATCGCCGGTCTGGCATGTCTCGGGCTTGCCGACTTCGCAGGGGATGTACTCGCCTCTGTTGGTCACGTCGAAGTGGGCTAGAGTGCTGGTGCAGTTGCCGTCGGCTGGGACGGGGGAGTCGTGGATGTGGTATGCGAAGGGACCGTATTGAGCCTCATTGGGCAGGCTGGTGAGGACGACTGAGAAGGAGACGCCGGTACCATTGGCGTTGGCAGCACCGATGACGGCTCCGCGGATGACGGTGCCAGTGAGCTCATTGAAGGCGGTAGATGGGAGATTGGCGACATAGGTGGCGGCGGGGAGGTTGGACTGGACTGCAGCGGTGCCGCCGGGTCCAACGTAGCCAGGCTGAGCAGGAGCCTTGGCAATGATCGCACCCTGGTTGGTGAGGACGCCGGAGAAAGGAGTAGGGAGCTCAGGAAGGACAGCGGACTTGGTGGTGGTGAGAAGGACGGGAGCTGGTGGCGGGACGAATTGGGCAGCCGCAACGGCGCCAAAGGTAAGCAGAGCGAGAGACTGCATGATGATAGACAGTGGTGTGTAGGTCAGTGGAGATGGTGGAGTGGAATAGAGGGTGTTTGAGCAGATACAAACAAGAGGAGAGCCGAGCTCTTATTGAGCGCAGACAAGCGAGAGAGCTTGAGACGCGGCTGACATCATGATGCAGTGCTTGCGTGTTGCTTTGCAGGCAAAATAGGCAGTTGTTCAGCTGGTTGAAATGAGAAGAGGCGGCACAGAGCTGCCATGGGCTAGCTGGAGCAATAGATTGGGTAATGGCTCGAGTAGGTCGAGGCTACCCGTCAGGAACGCAAGCTATTGCAGATCCTTAGGCGTCATGCATTGACGGGTTGTGCTGGTCATCCGCGAAGTTCACTGCCATTGCGGCCAGCATGGCATCCATGGTGCTGGTCTAAAAGGCCTGTCCATTGATATGTCTGCGAACACGGCAATCGTATAAGCTGCTACTTACTCTCTTGAAATTTCCAGCAGTATCTAGATATCTTCTTGCGGCAGACACGGCTCAAACAAACATTTCCCAAATGAAGGTAAGACGCCATGTCGTCAGGAAGGCAGGAATGCGGAGCAATCGGCACGCAGGAACAAGACATGATTTGCGGGGGAACAATGTCGATCCGATTAGCCTCGAGATGCTTGATCGTTGATTGTGACGTTCTGGTTGGCTGAAATGCCCCGTCACACTCCACCAGCGCTTCTGAGATCCGATCAAGGTTGTTTGGTCTCAGACCACATTTGCACTTCTTCTTTTCAAAAGTGTCTCGTTTGTTGTACATGGCATGGTACTTGCCAAGTGGTATCTAGATTATAGTACAGCTATCTGACGATCCATGTTCTCCTTTTCCCTTCTCACAAATGAAAGTCCTAGCTCTTCGCGCTGCCCCGGTCATCGGTAGTGCGGGTCTCGTAAACGATAATCTCCTGCTGACGGATGATGCCACGTTCATCTTCCTGGAGGTGCATCTCAATATCGTCACCTCGGACAGTCGCAGTCTTGACAGTCTTGCCGTGTGGTCCAGATCGAGAAGCACCTTGACCATAGCCAGCTCCTTGGCCGGCCAGACGAGATGCCAGAAGGTCGATAATCATGACAAAGGGGAACATGGTTTCCAGGGTGTAGACGAATCGATCAAGCTGGCTCGCCACTGAGTTGGCGCTCTGAGCATTCTGCTGAAACGAGTATGTTACTGCCCTTGTCACACCGATCAAAGCGAGAGCTGCTACCCGAGTCTCGGTACTTCTGATCAGCTGTCCGGTAATGGCCGAGGTACTGAAGAGCGTCTTCGCATTAGAGTGAGCGCGAATGAATTGGCGCAAGAGAAAGAAAGAGCTGACGACTTCGCACATGGCGATGCAGATGAAGTAGCCCATGTGGAAGTTGTTAATCATCTTTTGACGAGTCGGCTCATCAGCCTTCAGGTCCTGGATACGGTAGGCCATGATGCAGAAGCGGAAGCCAATAATGGGCACCATGAGTAGCCAGAAGAGGACGAGGAAGATGATCTTGCCCTTGTTGCGTAGGATTCGGAGGAGGATCTGGTAGCTGTAGAAGGACAAGCCGGCTTCCTGAATCTACAGCATCGTCAGCATGAGTACAAGTGTCGAAGAACAATGCGTCTTACCAGCCACATGATATCTGCAACACCGCTCCCAGCGAGGCGAGCGTTCAGAGGGTAGTCGGCATAGAATGCTTGGTAGCAGAGGCCACTGGACACGTCAATCGCAACTCGAGATTGTACAGGTCAGTATCGCTTACTTCGCAATTGCACCCGCTGCGCCAACGATGACTGGTAATATCGAAAGACCAGACAAGTTGGTAATGCTAATGACCAGGAGTCCAAAGAAGACCTCGCAGATACCGATCGTGCTGAGGATCGACCAGGCTGTCTCGAAGTAGATTGGCACTGCGGCTTCTGCCATGATCTTGCTTCTTGCTTGGGAAGACTATCAGTCCTGCAAAGTTGAAGTTGGAGATCTGCAAACAATTGGAGCGAGAGTAGGTCAATCAAAATGGAACCAACATGGCTGGGTCAGTCAGTGGTTATAAAATCGCGTACCTCCCCGGATCCAGGGACCTACGATCCATGGGGCGGACTATTCTCCGAGGCATTCGGTTGTTGCACAACATGTTCACCCAGCGTCAGAGCACGTTGCAAAAGCCTATGCTTTGGAACCTGTTCGCCGTTGGAGTCGGACGCGGCCAAAGCGTGGGGCGTACCTGAGACAACTTGTTTAGGTCCTCCGCTGTCGGAACATGCTGTGATGCTATTCGATGGTACCTCTATAGCTGCGCCATGCGGAGATCAGACGTCTGCTTGACCACGGTATGGTAATCCTGACGGGGGCGCGCATGCTCGACGCCCCTTTGTCTGATAGATGCCGCAAGGCTCAATGGAGGCGCAGACAGAGTCTGTGCCAACTTCGTCAAGACGTTTTTGGACAAGGTGACGAATGTGGTCCTGTGAGTCGTTGTGTACTTCTGGACGCATAAACCTCATAAGGCGTAGTGCAGCAACAAACGGCCTGGAAACGTGCCTCGCATACCGTCTACGCGGCCAAGGCTTCGGTAGTGATCCGCGGGCTAGCTGAGCATCTCCAAGAGCTCTGTAAGGTACGATTCTTTCGATATCTGGGTCGGTGTATTGCTTCCAGATCCTTCCCGCTCTTGGGTGTCTAGATATGGTAATTCTTCGCATCTGAGCGCCACACTTGTTGGTGCCTGTATCGGCAGCGAATACATGAGTCGATCGAGACCTTCACCAATGAAGCCAGAACACCGGTGCAAATACATTGGTCGGCGCCGATGAAATTACTGGGTTTACCGTTACATGCCGCCGGGATGCTTGAGTAGACGAAAGACAACCAAACGTTCCTATCAAGCAACGCCTCATCAGTATCGGCGCGAACAGCGGCTTTGCTGCTCGGTCAACAGGAATACAGTGTAAAGATTTTTCGTGATCCATCAGACCACGCGACAGAAGCTTTATCATGACAGGCCGTTACAACGAATGGTCCAGTGCACCAGAAGCGGCAGATCTCGCAGCTCGAATACCGAACTGATCATTGATATGGCTTGCCGAATCGGATGTAATGATCAGTGATCTTGACGTCCAAGAGACTCATGGTATACCACGTGTCAGACTCGGAATGCCCATAGTGCTACGGCACTGTAAGCCCTGTCGCAGCTCTGGCCGATTTCTGCGGCGCACGCTACACTATGTAGGTGAGAGCACCAGACCTTGTCGGACGCCGTCGGAGGCGAAGGACAATCGTAGCTCTGCTATACTGACGGCAATCATCCTTCAGGATGGACGATGCAACTCTTCGACTGGTGATTAATCCAGCAGAAAGACTTCGCCTGATGCACTCGGGTTCCAGGGTTCACAAGCAAATATCGCTTCCCCGCAAAGCGGACGGACCAGACCGTCCAAGCGAAAGTCTGTTTGGGGGGCGACTGATCTCACAGCTGCGAACAACAGGGTCTGAAGGCATCCACCCCTTCTCACACCTTTCCTTACAAACTTTCTCGCATCTCCACCTCGACTCCAGGAATACCCTTCATACCTATAACAAACTCTCTTGAACCACACCAACCTACCATGACCATGGCCGACCCCGAAAAAGCCCCCCTCCTCCCCTCCTCGTCCCCGGTGGAACACACAGAAGACTCAGCCCTCTCGCACCTCCGCGAAGAAGTCTCCCGCACCCGCCTCGCCCACATCGAAGCCAACAAGCAATACGCCGCAGCCTGGCGACACACTCGGTCCGGCCGCACCATCACGATCGTGCACAACATCATCCTGACCATCGTGGGCATGATCTCCGTGGCCGTCATCTCCGCCATGCTCTTCGCCCTCGGATACGCCATCATCTACGGCGACGACGACCCCACCTACCGCCCGCTCCGCCGCGTGCCCCTCGAGGCACACATCATGAGCAAGTGTCCCGACGCTCGGGACTGTCTCCGCGATCTGGTGCTGCCGAGTATGCAGCAGGTGAATCGGCAGGTGGATTTCAAGCTGAGCTATATTGGCCGACCGACGGAGGAGGATGATGGGGTGGAGTGCATGCATGGACCAGAGGAGTGTTTGGGAAATATCCTAGAGCTGTGCGCGGCGGAGCTGTACCCGGATCCGAAGATGTATTTGGGCTTCACGATGTGCATGACGAGGCAGTACAAGGACATCCCGGACAAGGGGCTTGTGCAGGATTGTGCGTTGGAGCATGGGATTAGCTTTGAGAAGCTGAATGATTGTGCTAGTGATGAGCACACTGGGAAGGGCATTAGTCTGCTAAGGGACAGTGTTGAGAGGAGTGCCAGTGCGAATGTTACGACTAGCTGCACGGTGAGAGTGGATGGGAAGAACTGGTGTGTCAGGGACGGTGGGGAGTGGAAGGATTGTGAGGGTGGCAGTGAAGTCAAGGACCTGGTTGGGGAGATCCGTAGGCTCAGGACTCAGACTATTGATGAGTAACGAAATCAATGAGGAATGCATGCTTCTTTTCTGCGACTGTCTGTGTCATATGTGAACGAAGTCTGGACTACCAGGAGCCATAATGCGCTAATTCCACCCATCCCTGGACCACGTGCCCCACTATGCTGTAGCCATCTCCTACTTGTTGCGACGTGCTGGCGTTCCGTCTTCAATGACCCTCGGCGGTCTCGCACGTCCGCCGAGGTATCGTGCTGAAGGATGCGTCGTGTCTGGGGAATGGCATACCTTGATGCAGATGGTGCACCATCAATGCGTGCAGATACATTCCCTAGTATCCTTCTGTGATTTGATGGTTGGACCTGTGCTGGCGCATCCAGTGATTCTAAAAATACCGAGTTCCAGGGTGTTGCCGGGACCATCCCCGGTCAAATTGCTGATATGAACATCTTATACGAGGGACGATGTCTTTGGGTGTCAAAGTCTGCCCGGACTTTTCAAGGACAGGTGATACAGACTGCCCTGCATCTTGTCCGGACATCACAGCTGGATAAGACCCCTACGGCTGAGGGGGATTTAATATGCTCTGCCTCTGCTCCGGGCTGCCTGCGACAGTGTCTATATCCATGACATCTGGGCGCTCCTCACGAGACGCTTGGGGGCCCGGTGTCGACAGTATCTGTTCTCCTGCTGGCGGTGGTCCTGTGCTGACCCTCCTTTCATTCTGCTCCTTGACAGCTTTCTCCTTTTCTTGAGCGGCCATCTTCTCTTTGTGCACTTTGTACTGGATCGTGCGAGGAACGACGTCGGTCAAGAATTCGAGGTTGTCGTGTCTGGCGACAGCGTTGGCGACGTCTTTGTACTGGATGTTGCGTCGAGGTTTCCGCTCCGCTTTAACCACGTTGTGGGTTTGCTCCACAAGATATTGGAGAAATTGTTCCGTAGCAATAGTGATAGCAAATGCAGCGTTGTTCGAGACATTGCACAGATCTGGGTCGACGGACAAGATCTTCTTTGTACGAGCGACTTGTGCATGTTAGCTTGGAATACCCCTCGCGGTATATGATACTTACGTGGTAATGTCACCGTGCCTGTGACCTCCTTCGACGGCGGGATAGGATTGTTGTTGTAAGGCATGTTGTTCGGACAGATTCGTGTTTGATTTGCGATGCTGAAGTATTTGGAGGTCAGGCGGTCGATGTCACAGAAGAAGCTCTGGTGGGGAGACGCGACCTTCGACGCGAAATAGCAGATCCATTTATGACTAAGTCCGAGCTATCTCCGAGCATGATGTCTACCTCTCCCCTACTTGGCAATGGAGTTAGGAGATCTAAGATTGGCTTCCACGCCTACTCAATCATGATATAGTCATCGCCATGCGCCTCTCGAACGGCTCGACCACCAGCGCAGAACGTCCGAACCGCCCATCACTTCATTCCATCTATTCCTCGACCCGCTCCTTGCGACGTGTCTCGAATCTTGGGGCTGCTGAGCGAGGTTCGCAAGATGTCAATCCTGCCGATGCTGCACTTGCGGAGGAGATAGCTGAGATCAAGAGATATGAAGACTTTACAACGATAGACTGGGTACAAGATGCGGCGCAAGAACAGCAAAGACGGCGAGCTCGGAGACGACACTATGGCACAGTGTATACAGACGGGGGCGAAAGTGTGGGCTGGCGAACCAAGATCTACGAGGCCTATGATGCTGGTCAGGCTTGGATAGTGATCAGTTTGATCGGTGCCGCCATTGGACTGAACGCAGCGATTCTCAACATCGTGACGGAATGGTTGAGCGACATCAAGTTGGGACACTGCACGACTGCCTTTTACCTCAATGAGAGCTTCTGCTGTTGGGGATCGGAGGAGGGCTGCGACGAGTGGGTCAGCTGGAGCAGGTTCACCCCGATCAACTATCTGCTGTACATCGCCTTTGCGACAGCATTCGCTTTCACCGCAGCAAGGCTTGTGAAGACCTTCGCACCTTATGCAGCTGGTAGCGGAATCAGCGAGATTAAGTGCATCATCGCAGGCTTCGTCATGAAGGGCTTTCTGGGATTCTGGACGCTCTTGATTAAGAGTATCGCCCTCCCGATCACGATTGCTAGTGGCTTGAGTGTAGGAAAGGAAGGTCCGAGTGTGCATTACGCTGTCTGTATGGGCAATGTCATCTCAAGATTCTTTGAGAAGTACAGAAGTAACGCTTCCAAGACGAGGGAGGTCTTGTCAGCATGTGCAGCAGCAGGAGTCGCAGTGGCATTTGGCAGTCCCATCGGAGGTGTCCTGTTCAGCTTGGAAGAGATGTCGAACTACTTCCCATTGAAGACGATGTGGCGAAGCTATTTCTGCGCCCTGGTAGCGACAGCGACACTATCAGCCATGAATCCCTTCAGAACCGGACAATTGGTCATGTTCACAGTCAAATACGACAGAAGCTGGCATTTTTTTGAGATTCTCTTCTACATCATCATTGGAATCTTCGGTGGACTCTATGGCGAGTTCATGATTAAGTGGAATCTTCGAGCGCAGGCGTTCCGGAAACGATACCTTACTAAATATGCGATCTTGGAGGCGACACTTCTGGCTTTCTTCACGGCCATTATTTGCTATCCCAATCGATTTTTGCGGATCGATATGACAGAGTCAATGGAGATTCTATTCCTGGAATGCGAAGGCGGACACGACTATGATCGGCTATGCGACAAAGACAATCGAGGACACATCATCCTGTCTCTAGTCATTGCAACTGTGATTCGGATGTTCTTGGTAATTATCTCATATGGTTGTAAGGTACCGGCTGGCATCTTTGTGCCATCTATGGCTATTGGGGCTTCATTTGGACGGACTGTGGGAATTATGGTGCAAGCTCTGCATGAAGCATATCCCAACTCGAGCTTTTTTGCAGCTTGTGAGCCTGATGTACCATGTATCACACCAGGAACATACGCATTTCTCGGAGCTGGAGCTGCTCTGTCTGGAATCATGCACATCACAGTGTCTGTGGTAGTCATCATGTTTGAGTTGACCGGTGCTCTTACCTACATTCTGCCTACTATGATTGTCGTCGGCGTCACAAAAGCTGTTAGCGACAGTTTCGGCAAGGGAGGCATTGCAGACAGGATGATCTGGTTCAACGGATTCCCATTCCTGGACAACAAGGAAGATCACACCTTCGGCGTAACGGTGTCGAAGGTCATGGCTGCAGAACTCAACTGTCTCTTGGCGACTGGCATGGAAGTCGGTGATGCAGAAGACATGTTGTTGGATACGTCAGTGCAAGGTTTCCCCATTGTCGAGGACAGCGAATCGATGACACTAGTTGGCTACATCGGTAGGACCGAGCTGCGCTATGCCATCGACCGCGCAAGGAAAGACCAGAAGGTACGCGCAGATGCAAAGTGTAGTTTCGTGGCGAGTGGTACATCAATAACCCCCACAACACCAAGAAGTGTACGACCAGCTATCTCTTTTGACAATATCGAGGAGGTCGGTGGTCAGACGAAGATCGACTTCAGTAAATTCGTCGACTTCTCTCCAATCACTGTGCATCCGAGACTGCCGCTCGAAACGGTAATGGAGCTGTTCAAGAAGCTCGGGCCACGAGTCATCTTGGTCGAATACCGAGGACGTCTAGCTGGCCTTGTGACGGTCAAGGATGTGCTCAAGTATCAATTCCAGATCGAAGCCAACGAGAACCCGAAGGATGACAGCGCAATTCGAGAAGCACAAGACCGAGTCTGGCTATTGATGAAGCGGGTGGCTGACTGGATCGACGGTAAAGTCGGTCTCAGTCGAGCAGGATATGGCCCAGTCCAATTAGATGGGGAGGAGCAGCGACACGATGATACCCAGCCAACAGAAAGAGACGGACAGCCGCTCAACAACGAGACAAACGATATTAATACCGAAGTGGAGATGGATGATAGGCGGACGATGAGATGAGCCAATTCAAGCATTTTCAACCATTAAAGCGCATTCTTGAGTCTTGCCGCTCGCTTCAGTCATGGACACAAGCTGCGGATATGATCTACTACCATTTACTGCAAGGTAATATAAATTTGCATATCCGACCCGCTATGATGCAATGAAGAACAAGCCCAGGGTCTCGGAGACCACTCCGGCTGACTTCATACTGACACGAACGACTGTCAACCCGAAAGCCGTTCGGTACTCAGACGAACTACAAAAACTGGCAGAAGGGGTGGCTAAGCGAAACTGCACTTCCGATCGATCTCCTAACACTTCCCTTACTCGAACAATCTACCACCACTTGCCCTCCGGATATGCGTGCCATTGGCGTCCAAAAATACGGTGCGGTAAATGAGCTGAAGGCACTGAACTTACCGAATCCCAAGCTTGAGTCAGACGATGATATTCTCGTCCGGGTCAGAGCTGCTTCGATAAACCCGGTAGACACTAAGACTCGTGCTGGCACTTACGATGACTATTGCTATGGTAGCAATCCGCTCGAGTACTACAAGCATGCGCCAAGACTACCACACATCATTGGTTTCGACGGCGCCGGGGTGGTTGAAGCTACAGGAAAGAACGCTTCCCAGCGTTTCAAAACTGGCGACGAGGTGTACTACTGCAGCAGTCCGTTCCGGCAAGGTACAAATGCTGAGCTCCAGCTCGTGGACTATCGATCGGTAGCAAAGAAGCCGAAGAATCTGGACTTTACAGAAGCTGCTGCACTACCTTTGACTTGGTATGCATCCTATCATGCCGCCTGAGGAGTTCGTGCTGAATGTAGCAGGATCACAGCATGGGAGGCACTCGTGGAGCGAATAGAGATCAAGAAAGGGGAAAATGCCGCTCTGCTGATCATCAATGGAGCAGGAGGCGTCGGGTCTGCGGCCAGCCAGATCGCTCGGAAGGTGCTCAATTTACCTACCATCATCACCACTGCCTCCAGAGACGAGACGAAGCAATTCACCACCGAGATGGGCGCAACGCACGTGATCAATCACCGCGAAGATGTAGTCAAGCAGATCAAAGATCTAAAGCTGCAGCAGCCTCTCAAGTACATCTTCATCACTTCACGGACTGAACAATACCTCAGCCAATGCGCTGACGTTGCTGCGCCATTCGGGAAGGTGTGCAGTATCGTCCAAACGAAGGATCTGTCAGGGATGTATGGGCATGAGTGGATGGCAAAGTCGCTTACATTCGTATGGGAGCTGCTGGGTACCAAGCCGTACTATGGAGTCGATGTTGACAGCCATGGAAAGATCCTGGAAGATCTGAGGAAGTGGATTGAGGAGGGCACCATCAAAACGACGCTGAAGACCAGATTGCCATTGACAGTAGCGGGACTGTGGAAGGGCCATGAGCTGCTGGAAAGCGGGAAAGGTATTGGGAAAACTGGCTTTGAAGTTGCATACGATGGTATGGTTGAATCAGATGCATTCAGATGAGAAGTCAGATTGGAAGAACGAAGGCAGACAGCATCAATAATTATGCAGATATGCACGTTTATTCCCGATTTGTGCCCGGACAAGGTTTCGAGAGTGTGGGGTGTGGAGGCGGGGTTGATCTTCCCGAGGTCCCTGGAATGCTCACTTCTCTTCAGCATCTACTAATCATTCCCTCTTATCCACTGCCCCATATACTAGATCTACTATTTTCGTCCATTCCGCAGTCAGTACATAGACGTATCGCATGCCGCTACTATCCAGGCAAAGCCTATCATTATCGACCAGCAAAATTGTTGGAGAGTGCCTTCGTTAGGGATTCGAAGACAGGAACATATCGTTCATGCGACACTAGACGCAGAGGTAGAACAGCTTTCACAGCGACACTATCGTCACCATGGGATCCAGGGCGGTAACGACTTCGTCTGGCACAGTCTACCATCCAGACAAGATTCGGGACTATCCGCAGGTTGACATATTGACCCTGCTGTTCGGTGATAGAAATCATATGACCTCTAATCTACAAGCACTAACGCGGTCTAGATCACAAAGTCACAAACAGCAAGTGGAGGTCTCATGAGGGCACAGTCCTCCATGCCTCAGCGGATGATCCAGGACAGTATATCACCAAAGCGGATGCCAGGAAGCATACGAAGCGGACTGCTCATGCTCTACGAAAGCACTTTGGCATTGGTGCGAATGGACCTGGTAAGAATGTCGTGACTGTCATCTCGACTGGCCACTTCATGGTCCCACTGCTCTTCTACGGCGTCATAGCAGCAGATGGTATCTTTTCTGCTGTTTCGGCAGCGAGCACAGACAAGGAACTCACTGGACTGCTCAACGGTGCTGGCTGCAGCCTTCTGGTCTGTAATGAAGCCACGAAAGACGTTGCGGTCAAAGCAGCCGATGCAGCCGGTCTACCCAAGGACAGAGTAGTGGTCACGAGCGATAGTCGCGAATGGAGTCTCAATCGAGTCAGTGAGCCAGGCATAGAACTCCTCGACGACGGAGAGCTGCAGTGGCGCAAGATCACGGACAAGAAAGAGCTCGCCGAGAGCTTGGTCGTGCTGATCTATTCATCCGGTACCACAGGTCTGCCAAAGTCTGTGTGCATATCTCACGAGAACTTTGTAGCGGAATGCTGCTTACCGGCCGATACCATGAAGGAGAGAAGAGCAGTCACGAATCCGAACTTTGAGTACAGAACACTAGCACATCTGCCGATTGCACATATCGCGGGTATACAAGGATATTTCATCAATCCGTTCTACTTGGGTGGGACGACATACTGGATGCCAAAATTCGACTGGCCGATATTCTTAGAGTACAACAAGAAGTACAGGATCACATTCTTCTTCACTGTGCCGCCGATCTATCTGCTCATCGCCAAGAGCCCGGATGTCACAGACCAGTTCGATACATTGGAGCAAGCAATTTCCGGAGCGGCGCCATTAGGCAAAGAATTGCAGTACGCTGCAAGTGCCAAATTAGGCCGAGGCAAGACTTTCATCTCGCAGACGTGGGGTCTGAGCGAAAGCACGGGAAGTGCGACCGTCATGCCGGAGGGTGTGAAAGATGACACTGGTAGTGTGAGTGCACTTGTGCCAAACGTGACCGCAAGGTAGATACTGTTCTATCCTCTCAGCATAATCATCTTGTATTCTGACATGTTCCAGAATCGTAGATGACGACGGCAAAGATGTCCCAGTCGGAAAGCCGGGCGAGATCCTCCTCCGTGGTCCCGTGATCAGCAGAGGCTACTTTAACAACCCCAAAGCAAACGCTGAAGCATACCGAGACGGGTGGTACTGTACAGGCGACATCGGCTACTTCAATTCCTCGAATGGACTCTTCTACATCATTGATAGAAAGAAGGAGCTGATCAAGTATAAGGGCTTGCAAGTCGCTCCGGCGGAATTAGAGGCATTGCTTCTGAACCACGACTTGATCTTGGATGCTGCGGTAATTGGTGTACCGATTGAGGATGGGTATAATGAGGCGCCGAGGGCGTATGTGGTGGCAGATCACAAGAAGATCTCGGCGGAGGCGATCAAGAAGTACATTGCTGAGAATGCGGCGAGTCACAAGCAGCTGAGAGGTGGAGTGGTGTTCTTGGACGTGATACCGAAGAGTCCGTCGGGAAAGATACTGAGGAAGGATCTAAGGGAATTGGCAAAGAGAGAGAAGGGGCCGAAGCTGTAGAGTGCGTTCGCAATACTCGTTGTACAGAGCCGATATTTGACCAATGGGGGGAGGTCTGGGGCGATACAGCTACAGTAAACGCAGTAGTTCACCAATCTTACCACTTCATGTGAAAGTCCTTTTATCGATGGAATGAACACCATGAGATGTGCGTGCGGGGTCGACAGAAGAAAATGGCCCAGCCATACCGTACGGCTTGTCGCTGCGGTGCCAACGCAGCAGTCGTCTGTCATTGGTTGATCGAAGCTGCATGTTCTCAGCCCCGAATTTGCCTACTTATACAACAAGTCCGAGTCCTCATAAGATATACGCTGTCCATGGCATCAGTGTATTCCAACAGCCCACCGTCACCAATCTCTTCCTGCAAATGCATGTCATATTGGCTGATGTTGTTGAATGCATCACCACTTGAGTAGCGGCCAGGTCTGTTGCCTCTCAATTTAACGGAAAGACAGGCTCTCATACTCGTCGTGGAGATACAGATCTTGGAAGTCAATGCCAACACTTAATCAGGCCTTTGTCGCTTTGTCGTGGACGATAGCCGTGACGAAGGCTACATCGACTATTTGGAAGCGACTTTGCCCCGGCCAACATGGTACCAACTACCAGAGAATCATTCCCGCACGAGTTTGACGTAGTTGTCATATGCGCATCTATGATTCAGTTTCGTGCTCTAAAATGTATGTTCGACGAATTATACTGGTCACCTTTCACCATGGAAAAACGGAACGCTAGATATTCGACCGGCAGGGTCGACTCTCTGAATGTAGTAGTAGCTCAAGTTTCCAATGACGAAGACACTGCAGATACAGCAGACAGGATACTTGAAGGGTTCCCCTATGTCCAGCTTGCCCTCATAGTTGGCACATCACAATCTCTTCTCGATAGCCGTCGCCAAGTTAGTCCTGGCGACGTCGTTATCGGTGCTCCTCGGGATTGCAAACCGGCAGTCGTATCCTGGAGCCGTTCTTTCGGAGGAGGTAGTGCAAAGATCCTGCAGCAATGTCCACCGGATATCCTTAGTCAGGCCACAAATGAGCTGACCGGGCGTCTCCAGAGCCGCGAAGATCACTTCGATGACTTGCTAGGCAAGTTATTGCGGCATCAGACCAACGATATCAGAGTGGAGCATAGCAGACCTTTGCCACGCGCTGGGTCGACACGAAAAGAAGCACCTGTACAAAATGTGGTCGGCCTTCCCTCAAGGAATTCGTCTTTCCATGAGCGCATCTGGCCTCTGTCTAAGCACGAGATAACCTCGCAAGTGCCGAATATTGAAATGGAAAGATCCGAAACCAGAATGACTGTACCAGGGGATTGGCTAGTCCAAGTACACCATGGTGTCATTGCTGCAAGTGTAGAAGCCGCACAGGACCCTGCCATAAGGTCTCGATTATCATCTAACGGAACTATCTGCGTACTTTCCAGGATGACTACATACCTTCGATATTTTCCGAGCATTATGATCTGTGGAGTCACCGGTGACGCCGCTGATGTTAAGTTCGAGGACGATGAGAATGATCAACGACATCGCTATGCTGCTGCAACAGCAGCGGCATACACCAGAGAGCTACTTGGGATCATTCAGCTCCAGAACAGCGATCTGATATCAGGTCAGTCTCCACTTCAGTCGACGTGACCGAAAGGCTAATTTCATGCGACAGCTGGATCGCTGAGGAGAGAGGCCGCATGGGAATTTGAGAGATTAAATGATGATCTTCGAAAGGTGCAAGATCGAGGGTTCGACATTGCGTCACTTGAGACCATGAATCACTGGGATGGCAGTCTCGGCCGCTTGAAGGAGCAACAGACTTCCAGAGTCCTTGACACGATCCGGCGAATCGGAGTGGAAGACATATGGTGTCCTTTGTCCAATCAGATCGGGAAATCAAATCAAGGTATTAAGACAGCATGTTTACTCTTCAGGAGCGATCTCGACCAAGTATTCTGGGACTGGGTGATGGACATCCCTTCGTCTATTGGGTCAGACCAAGACGAAGTAGAGCAGAATTTGCTTGAGCGGCTCTTGAACTCGCTCGTTCTCTGCGATCATCTGTCCGGATTTAGTGTGAAGCCCTGCCGGGAGTACATAGAACAGCGCTGGAAGACAGAACAGCTGGGATCTTTTGTCGCTCGGCTCCTCGTAAAGACATATTACCGGACACGAGCAACGAGTGGTATATTTCTCTTGTCTCATCCTACCGAGCGAATCACTGACACATCTTAGCAGAGCTCCTGTCCCGCAGTAAAGGCTTAGAAGGTATCGTCTATGGTTGGCGATATAAAGACCATTTTTGCATGATTGGAAAGAATTTGGCAATCGACACTGTCGAGAAACTGTGGGCTATCACTCGCTTCCTCTGTCAGTCTGTTCGGCTTAACAACTCCATGGATCACCAAGGGCTACACAAGTCTCGCACTGGTGTCGTCCTTGAGCCATGAAGGATTGAAGGTGATGTGTTTGCTTATTCTACACTTTATCCCTTGACTAAGTTCGAGGTCGGCGGCTCCTCTGCCTGCTGGACAACGCTGTTCAGCTCGGCCATTGTCATCGAGGATGCCCGCACTGATGAGACGCATGCGGATGGTCTAGAACTGGACTTCCGGCTGATGACCGAACTCGCAGCTGTAGAAACATATCATTGGGTCGAATCTAGTAAAGGCAGAGCCGGATACATCTTGCTCGGCTTTTTCACTGCGCTGGTTCCCGTGAAAAGCGACGATGAGCAAATATTCTGGCATTTTGAAAGCAGTAGTGCTTCGCCGCTCGTGCCCGCACAGCTTGAGTGCTTGAGCCAACAATGGCTAGCATCCGACGATCACGAGATGTTATCGAGCAAGCGGTCCATTCTTGGTCTATGGCCTGAGGCTAACGTCTGTTTGGGAACCAAAAGCCACAGCAGCGACATTGGTCGCAGTGGGCTGCCTTCAAGAGAGCGAACGCTGCATACAGCTGGCTACGAAGGGGCTCTGGCGTTTGGGATGACTGGTCCGCCGGTACAAGGAATTTTACAAGGCACCAGGACCTTCAAGTATTACTCGAATATTCAGCGTTTTAGCCGAGAAGCATCTTATGTTGGCGCACTGGACTTCGCCGCTCAGCAAGTTGCTTTAGTATTCGATGTGAAAGCACAGATTGGATGGCTAGTGCCACAGATCAGTGTTCTCCTCCAGCTCTGCCACGTGTACCACGCCTTCGTTACAGAAGGGCAGTCAGGGCAAGCGGATCCTATACCATGGGCCAAAGTCTCGACGAATGGCGCTGCAGCTGCTAAAGAAGCGTTTCTGGACGCAGGTGACGTAGTAGTGTCAGGAAACGGCCCACCTGATCAATTGAGACTTAGGACGGTTTTGGTCGACCTATATCAGGCACTACTTGCGACAAATTTGACCAGGGAGCCGCCATCTGAGCGCTGGTTCCGTCCACTACGACTGTTCTTCTCGGAAATGTTGGACCAAGCAACTTGCCCAGCAAGGGGGACACCACTGAGAATTTTGGAGAACTTGCCGGCAACTAAGGCTTGGTATAAAATTGCAGAGAAGGTCGATTGCTTGCTTGTCTGCAAGGGCCTGGGAAAAGCGATCATCCCTGCAGTACCGCCTTGTACAGTTGCAGGCCCGTCGAATCAGGCAACCCAATTGCCCTGCGTTTCGTGTCGAGACGTACCAGATCAGCATGGCTATCTCGTTGCTCATGCGTGGTGTCTGCACCGGCTCCTGGATGAGCGACAGGGATCTGGCGGACAGGAAGGTGTCATTTGGCAACAGAAAGGGCAGCCATTCAGAGTCCACCAGCATCAGCTAAACCATTCATGCTGGACGAATCCAGGAAGTGTCCTACAGGAGTTCACTAAGGCGAACCGAACAGAGGTGCAGAGTTCATTCCCAGTGACAGGCGCCGCTGTATTCGGCACTTCGAGAGACAGGACAGACTCGATGATGGGACCCAGACCATGACCACTGCGCGTCCGACGTATTCAAATTCAAGCGGAATTATCAGCGCAAGCTTCTGTCATTCTATCCACACCGGCACCTGGCTATCATAATACGAGCTCGGCAACGGCATCACCGTTCCCTTTGCAGGTATCAACGACCAGACACTCATTCGCCATGTCAAGCCACGCAGCATCAGAGTCCACCAGATCTCCTTTATATGCAAGTCGGTAAGATTGAGAGAGGCATGTCTGTCTCGAAGTGTCTGACCAAAGACGGGCAGCACATTATCGACGTAGCAGTGGGCGAGCTCGCACATGTCTGGTAGAACATCGGGGGCAAGCTTCCGCAGGTCTTCGCATGTGCGGAGTTGACCAGACCCTTTCTTTGATTGGACAGTCTTGGCTGCGGCGACAGCGGAGATGAAACGTGCTCGTAGGATGGAGTCGTAGGTCAGACTGTCATCTTCTCTTGAATCCTTGGAACTCCGCTGGGTGCAGAGATGTTGGAAGTACGACGTGGTGTTGTCGTGTATGTTCTTCAGCGCTGTATGTAACGTGTATGCAGCGGCGACCCGGGTGGAACGATCATCGCTAGTGTTCGGACTTTCAGTCACAGGCCGTATAGCGGCTCTGTTCCACCAATTGAAAAAATCACGAGGGAAAGTCTTCTGGAGATGTTGCCATTTGTCGTTGACGTACTTTAATTGGCTGTGATCCGAAGTGGTCGGACCATATTCCGCTGCTAGTCGCTGGCCTATGATGTACCGACCCTCAGCATGCAGGAATGGCGAGACGATTGTGTGGCCTAATGGTTCCTCTGGCCAGGGTAGAGGATGGGTTATTCCGGGCGGCGAAGAAAATATGATATGGGGGAATGGGCCGTATAGGCAAAGCAAATCGTTTATCGGCGAACGAAGTAGGAAGTCCTCCAAGTTCAGGCTCGCGCGAACATGATTGGGAAGAGACAGAAGCTCGTAGATTGCCTCCATATCTTTCGACCTATCGTCGTTGATAAGATGGATATCTTCGCTCAGCCCAAGTTCCGTGCAGGCGGGGACAATACCAAAGATCATTTTGTCGCCCATGACACTCGGCAGATGTGATGCAGCGTGATAGCTGAAATTTGAAAGTGATCTCTTGTTCATGCTGAAACGCACGACGGTACCAATGCCGCTGACTCTCATCGAGCTCAAGCTCATGCCAGAACCCTCCGCTCTTAAAACGCCAGTGGTAGGCTTCCATTCTTTCCAATCCATACCTAGGCGGCAAGCGATGATCGCTAGACTACCTAACGTCGTTTTGGCAAGTGGCGTCACAACGTCAGGTGGCATAGAATCCCAGGAGCGCTGCTTCATTCGTACAGCAATCTCAGGTACAACAGCCTGCCTGCGAACTGTGGAGGTCGATGAGTCAGTCAGAAAGGGCGTGAACTTCTGTGAGAGGTCTCCTACACGTCTATCATGATGAGCGAAGGCTAGACGAAGCAAGTTGATCCACGTGACTGAGTAATCCGGAAGCGTATTGCACTTCTCCGGTGGTAATCGCCAGGCGTCGTCGATGCTTTTGGGCAATTTGTCATCTAGGAAGTACACCCTTTCGTCTCGTGTGGTGTCGAAGCAGTCCTCTGTATCGCTGTTCGGGTAGATGAAAATCTCCGGTGTTGTGAACAATACTTCGTAACGAAATTCTGTTACCCGCCAGTGCCATTCTGTCAATTTGGACCATGGTCCGATCGTCTTCTCATTACAACGTCTCGTGCCTTCGGCGGTGGATGATACTTGCTGTGCAAGCTGACCAAGTGCTATGACCAGCGCAAGAAGTGAGATGATTAGTGCAGCAAGTGCTGTTGCGGCCGTCACGCTGTCTGTCGAATTTTGGTCCATGGTAGTATGCTGGATCTGTTACGCGAAGATCCTCGAGCAGAAACCATCATGTTAAAGCTCATATTGCCTTGTAGTCACGAGGCGCAGTGGTGCTGCCTTGGGTAAGCCTGCAGCATGAGGCCAGCCGGCGATCGACAATACATGACTGTCGGCGAATAGGAGCTGTTTCTTTTGTGACGATGGAATGCGGCTGATTGAGGCGCAGAATTGCACTTGGAACACTCGGATACATGTTGCCGTCTTCCCGAAGGCAAGGGATATATTTCATATGTTTGTGCTAGCGATTGCAAAGAAGAACTCTTGTGGGGGAAGTCCGAAGATGGCATTGATGAAAATAGAACAGATTGAACTGCTCCGCAAATCACGCGGGTGATGGATCGGTCTCGTCATGACCGGTTTGAGATACCACACTATATCTTGACCTCACCCATCGACCACTTCACTGCAGCGTGTTCTTGATCTGCTCATACTTTTATATTCTTTATGCTGAAGGCTATAGATTGGTCCTTCCTAGACGCGTGCGCCATCCCGCAATAAATCGCCGACCAAGTAGATGTCCACTTCCTGTACTCATTGACGCGGCTGAGAGAATCGATCAAAGAGCAAACAGAATTCGCCCTTCTGGCTGGAGCATCAGGCTCTAGATAGAGGCTCGATGCCAGACAGAACTTCACGTCCAATTATTGGAGAGGAGCGGAGTCTTTCCTATGAGTATATATTTGCACAGTGATCAATCTTTAGCACATACGACCACAGGCAGTTGAAAACAGACTATCCCGTCAGATCTAGTGTACTTAAGCAACTGACCGGCCAGTTAGTATTATGGTGGGTGACCACATGAGAATCCTGGCTGTTGTATGTTTTTGCATTTTTTGGGTCTCCATCGAGAAATGCTTTTTGCTGGGTCCACTACAGAGCATAAACGAGCATCAAAGTTTGCCTATGAACTGGAAGCCTCAGGCTCGCTTAGTCCAGATCTGCCGCTCGGAAGGAGATCCCGAAATCATGCATATTGCACAGTGGATATCAAATCTGTCAAGCTCCATCAAATGAGATGGATCACGACAGCACAAGGTACCTTGCTGGTATTCAGCCTCTTTCATGTTTTTGTATGATGCGAATAGCCAAAATGGTTCCCAGTAATATCGACAGCCAGATGACAGCCTACCTTACTGATCCAATCTGCATGATACCGAGCTTAAATTGAATAAGAATCTGTTCCTGGGACAGATCCACAGATCTCTTTCTTTCCATTTGCACGTCATGGACATTCTCCCGCAACAGGCTGATGTCGATTGGCTGGATCGTGTTTGGGCAAACGAAGAGGACATCGGTGTAAGCAAAAGTGAAACGCACGACAAACGCCCCTGCTCCACTCTTTACGTGCAGCGGAAATTTGTCCCGCAGCACAAAGTGGACACTCCCGCTCTGGAAGCCCTTGGCGTTGTCAGAATGGAGGCGCCCCTCGAAACTGACTGCACGTTTTGCCCGCCCGCAAGCGAACTCCTGTGACATGCACCACATCCTTTCATCGTCTTGGTGCACTCGATTTACATTGCCATGTGATTGTTCAATGACCAAATGGTATGCTATCATCTCTTTTGAGCTGTCTGTTTGACTGGAAAATTACGCCCATATCCACTTGCCTATCTTCTCATTCCATTTGATCAAAACACTTTCCAAAAAACGCCAGCGGCGCCTGCACTAAATCGGCGCACCGACAGGGACGACGCCACAAAGTCAAGATCGTAGCGGCGTGCATGACATGTTTCCGCCCCTGCTTTACTTCCACCGTAATGAAGGGGATCTGTGGTGGGCGGCACGTCGTTTCACTATGCCCACTCAATTAGCGAGACCCATCTCCTGATGGTGGCCTACACATGTATTTGACTGCAAAGTCGCCGGCTTGAGTGAGTTTGTTTCCATCCTACCATCAACTTTTTACCTTCACACACAGAGCTGGGTCTCTTGTCTTTACGCTAGACGTCCATTCGTTCGAAACTTGCTCACCACAGTCGTTCATTCCAACAACCACTCTCATTCACAATGAAGTCCTTCATCACCGCCCTGCCCCTCTTGGCAGCCACTGTCTCCGCCCACACCACCTTCCAAGCCCTCTGGGTCGATGGCGTCGCCCAGGGTAAGATGCAGACATCCAACATCCGTCACAACTGGGCCGATGGCGAGTCCAACTTCCCTCTCAAGGATGTGACCACCGCCGACATTGCTTGCAACAAGTGGGGTTCTACCCCAGCTGGTGGCAAGACTGTCTCTGTCAAGGCCGGCTCCAAGGTCACCTCCGAGTGGCACCACGAGCCCACCCAGCGTGATGGTGATGCCGACGAGCCAATTGCCCTCTCCCACAAGGGTCCCATCATGGCCTACCTCGGAAAGGTCGACAACGCCGCCACTGCTTCCCCAGCTGGCGTCAAGTGGTTCAAGATCTTCGAGGACACCAAGGACAGCTCCGGCAAGTGGGCCGTCGAGCGCTTCTACAACAACAAGGGTATGATCGACTTCACCATCCCCAGCTGTGTCGCCGACGGTGACTACTTCCTCCGTGTTGAGATCATCGGTCTGCACGAGGCCGACCGTGCCAACGGTGCCCAGCTCTACCCCGAGTGCGCCCAGATCACCATCACCGGTGGTGGCAACGCTGCCCCTGAGACCGTCAGCTTCCCCGGTGCCTACATCCAGAACGGCGTCGGTCTCTCCTACAACCTGTACTCCGGCAACGCCCCATACACCGCCCCCGGGCCCCGTCCCTTCACCTGCGGTGCCGGCAGCGGCTCCCCAGCCCCTGCTCCTCAGCCATCCAGCCCTGCTTCCTCCGCCCCGGCACCAGCTCCTACCACCTTGAGCACCACCACCCGCGCCACCTCCGTCCGCCCCGGCACCACCTCCAAGGCCTCAGCCCCAGCCCCCTACCCAACCACCACCCGCCAGGCCAACCCCGCCCCATCCTCATCCGCCGCTCCTCAGCCCAGCGCACCCACCACCCCTGGCTCTGGCTCCCCAACCAAGGCCGAGATCGAGAGCTTCTTCACCGAGATCATGGCGCTGTACAACACCTGGAAGGGCCAGGCATAAATGATTTTGTAGAAGGAGAGATCTTGTCTGCAATGTCAAGGAGGCATGGGTTATAGAACGGTTCATGGTATGGCTATAGTGTCTTTTGGATGCGGGATGGTACGATAAGGGGGAGTTCGCTTCTTGAGAGGGATGATGCAATGGAGGGCAGAAGGTATACTTCGATTGTATAAATGACAATATTCTTTTTGATCAACCATTTTTTGGTATAATCGTGCTTGAACGTGAGATGGGTTTTTTGCTTGTCATCGCCATTGGATTACACCTTGTCGGTCCGAGTTATCCGCAACATCAGTGCAGTGCCAACGGTGTCGATAGCTGTTTGAATATTCAAGATGTTCCCATGTCCGGTCAGATGAATTGTTGGTGAAGTTTCGACGTCCGGTCAGGCCCTTGTCGCGCTTGTCTCAGCTCCGACCGGTGCACGGCCACGTGGAGGAGTTGCTTCTAGAACACCAACACGCAGCAGCTGAGTTTCTCAATCGAACGGCTTGGAAAACTTATATCTTCCTCGTCAGTACTGTCCTTCATCATTGTTTTTGGCAGTGCTGCGTAGTGAAGGGTGATATTCGTGTTGGCGGTCTGTGCTGCTCGAGCTCATCGCAGAAAGGAGCTCGACTCAAGACCGCTCTTGAAGTACATGTACTACGAGCTGGAATTTCTCTACGACAATCACGCAACTTTCTTATACCTGATCTAATATTGATATGCATTTCGACGTTACAGTATTCTGCTCCACCTCTCCTAAGCCACCACCTCGGTCTGACCGACCACTACACCTCCCTTCTCCCTCTCCTTCAGCCGCCGCAACTCCTCCTCCATCATCTTGTTCTGCGCCTTGAGCCTCTCCGGGATGACCTTTGCCCTATCCCTCGTCCGCTTCCACTGCCTAGCACGCTCCTCGCCGCCAAGATCCTGTATCGTCTTGCGCTCCACAATACTGTAATCTCCGTCCTCTCTGTCAAAACGGAATGGCTCCTTCAAACTCACTGGTGGATTCGTGATGATGCGTTGTCGTCGTAGGATATTTTTCGACGCCGAGTGCAGCATCAGCGGATGCATCAGTATCACATCGCCAACGTTCCCGGTCATCTCATGAAACTCTGAGCACGGCTGTACCGTGTCAATATACCACTTCAAACTCGGCTTGTCCGGGTTCTCCGGGTCCTGATCACGCGGCTGCATACGAGGCAACACGCCCTCGGGGTTATTATACTGCCACGCGTCAGCAATTACCCTAGCATCACCTCCACGCCACCTACCAAATGTTCCGCAATCCTCTTAATCCCATCCGAACAAATCACCGTCCCCCCACCCTTGGGCACAATCTCACTCCACAACGGAATGACCAACAACCCCTGCTCAGGCGAATCCAGAAAATGCACAAAGAAATCCCCATCCACATGCCAATTATCCAACTTCTTCGGCTCGACCTCCATGCCCCTGTACTCCTCTCTCCCCATGTTGACGATGAACCCATCGCTCCAGATCCCGCTCTCCGGATCCACGCGGTCTTCTCCGCCCAGCAACTCGCACATGGCACCCCATGCCTTGGGCGCGAAGTCTTTGGTCTTGACGGTGGAGTGGGCCGGCATGTTCACTTTCTCCTTGGTCCAGGTGGAGATGTCGGTGCCTGAGACGCCGAGACGGGTCCACACGTCTCGCGTGAAGTGGGCAGCGGCTTCGGGGGTAAAGCAGGCTGGGATGCGGACGAAGCCATGCTGTGCTCGAATTAGCCTTGATAAAGTCGCCACTGGGTATGGGGGCCACATACGCGGAGGAAGTGCGCGACATCGTCGTCGGTGAGATATTGGAACTTCTGAGCAGGCATGGTGAGACTTTGTACGCTTTGGGTGAAGAGATCAGACGTGGATGATCATGAGATTGATGAGGTTATAGGTATGGGATCTCGAAACGCGGCTGAATTGCTCTTCACCCCGCCATGTCTTTACCCGGGCGGCTGTATCGGCTCTGCGGCACTCGGCGACGACATCCCACACGGCGAGAGTGAGACATGCTGACCTACCTTTGTACAAGCATGATCCTGAGCTCAAGAAGTATTGCTGAGAGTCCGTGGAGCAGATATGATGTATGCAAGCATCTGTCAAAAAAAAATAAAGCCGAGGTGATCTCCAGCTCGTCCAAGCCAGAGTGGGGACCCCGAAACGCCCGGATGTGCCGCCAAATTGTGGTCTCCACACCTCTTGGTGCGAGTGCTCTTCGCGAGGCGTTTCAGGATGGACACCCACTTTCCACCGACCTTCCGATCATCTGCACCGAAGCACGGTCGTGGTGTGACAGGTGCGTTGTGGCGCCTGCGTGGGCAGCTTCTCCGTGGTGCGTCTGACGCCTTTCCATTGACGGGTCTCTTCTCGAAGGGCTTGGTGTGTCGTCCAATGCCCTACTTCTGCCCTCGGCGTCAAGGAAAGTCAAGGTGGTTTTGAGTTGTGAGCATCGCACGGGCAAAAAGTGTGTGACCAAGCGACTTTCGTCCGAGCCCTGAGAGCACAAATGTGGATGCGATGGGGGAGAGGTCGATGAGGGCAGCCTTATATGAGGCCTTGTCTTTGGTTATGGTGCATCTTAGCCGGACAGCAATGCTGATTTGTTCGCTCGTCGCCGTCGATGTACTAAAGAAGTGGACAAGTCAAGAAGCGGAAAGGAGAGTCCAATGAGAGAGTGGTCAAGAGCCGGAATGGCTTGCTGCTCTGTAAGTGAGATGACTGTGCTATCGGTATATACGTCTTCCACGTCTCTCAGCACTATTGCCCAGTTTACGGCCGCTGCCTCAGCTAGAAGTCTCTTGAGCATCTCCGCGACCAGGAGGTCGCCAGCGTCAGCTGTAAGGTATCTCATGTCTCTATGTCACTTTTCATAGCCTGCACCTTCTTGCCTAGAGAATCCAACGAACCTCCTTTTGAATCACTGAGGTAGAGATCCAGGTCAAGCGTGAGGGAGTAGTTGTCCAATCTCAGTTGATTCAAATTCTCTTTCATCCTCTCAATCTCAGCAAGGAGCTGCTTGGCCCTCGGCGGGAGTGCGCTGCCCCGTTGAAGTGCTGTCGCCTAAAGCATTGGTACGAGAGCGCTCAATACGGGCGCACGGAAACTGATCTCCTGCAATAGTTCATGACGTACCACAATAGTGTGCTCTGCATTCTTATCGTTACCAAGACACGGAATCAGACTGAACGCTGCCCGGTGGAGGAACCCTGTAGCAAATATGAAATGAGGAGGACTACCTCACCGGCGTCTGCCTTCTGTGATGAGCATACATAGCTGATCGAGCGAAGCGTTGAACATTCTGTATGAGTTTTGGTCTTCCCTGATGAAGGGACGGAATGAATCCAGAATAAGGGCGTGGGCTACAATGTGCATTTCTAAGACGAAAGGTGGTGCGTGGTCTCGGCGTTGTAAGGACGGTGGCTGTCGTTCCACCCAGTTCACGATGTCGTGTACGAGAAGTGTCGCTAGTCGTAACGCCATTGTTGGCTCTAGTGTCGGTCTAGTAAGGCTCATGTTGACTACACGCTGCCGTAGACTAGTGTGGTCGACGACTAACCTGCACAGATCACACATGGCTGAGTGTCCCGACGCTGCGTTGCTCGCCGGTTGCAATGAGCTCGGCCAAGGGAGCCATCGCTGCCCGCTGCTCTCGTCTTGTGCAAAGGTAGGCAGTGATGGTGGGCGCGAGCAGACTGGACCATTCGGGACGTAAAAAGTTACCACACTATGTGAAAGTCAGCATATATCATGGTGATGGGGACTGCACGACTGACGCGCATATGATGTGTAGACCCCATCCAGTCACGGCTTTGGCCCGAGTAGCAGGATCGTTGCCAGCACTCGTAGGACCAGAGGCGGCTTCTGGACCATCCCAGATGACTAGCCTCCCTGCGACATATTGATCGTGACCAAAAATCCGCAAAGACCAGTCCTCGCTTGTCCTCATCCAATTTACCGCTCCGAGTAGAGAGGCTGTAGATACGATTGTGATCGAAATATCATCCAGGGATTCTTTCCAAGTCGATTGGCTTCCTCCAAGAATATATCTGCAAATTCTCTTGCCGGCGTATGCGTCGCCGACCAGAGACACTGAAGCGGTTCAGCACAAGAACTGTGTACGAGCAATTGGAGTATACTCACGCTTCCATAAGCACAAATCGTGTTCACAAGTACAGGCGAGCAGTATTTGGTCCTATCAGCCGCAAGATCGTCCAGGAAGAGGTCTTCGTTGAAGAATCGGTATAGCGGATGACACCAAGAGAAGTACAAAGAAATGAGATTCCTCGTCTCTACAGGCAGGATGTTCACAGTCGTCCAGAGAGCCGGCTGTACCGATGACAGTTAAGAATCTGACAACGGCCACAGCTTAACCAGTGGTGTGTCGGCTCTAGCATATGGGTCGCTCAGCGGTCTCCTCGTTTGTTGTACTTCGGTCCCGGACCGATCTTCGCCGAGGATATGGGTAAGCTTCATGCGTTGGTCTTGCCGCCGAGGTGGACTCGGGAAGAGCACGCTCGGTAGCGGGGGATCAAGTAGTCTCATCTTCTGCCCAGATACTCCAACGAGCGGGTCGTTCCTGCCTGCAAATGCGCTCCCTTCAATATCGAGATCAGCAAGACGAGTCTGATGAATCAAACTTGCCCGTTCAGTCCGCCGCAAAGCAGTTGCAGCATCATCGCCCGAACGCAGATGGCGGAGAATGTTGGTCGCATCATTCAAAGGTCTCTTTCGTAAGTTCTCGACAAGTCTCCGCAGTGTACTGGCCTCGTCTTCGAGCTCTACTTGCTTCCGCTTCAACGTCACCGCTCGCGTGGTGCCAGTGTCGGCGTCGTACACGCATTTGAATCCCCGGTCCTGACACGCAGTGCAGACGGGGCGGTCACCACTGCACTTCGGGTAGGTCAGTAGCCGCTAGGGAGGCAGATCCGACAGCGAACCTTACCTTGTGCTTTCGCGAACGGCATGCATTGCAGGCCACGATCGTGTACGAGCGTATCGTTTTCTTGGGAGACTCAGTTCGTGGCCGGTCTGCCCAGTGTGGCGGCTCATGCGGACTATTGTTGTCGTAGGCGGCTGCATCCATTCTGACTAATGATCATCGCTTGCACTACTTTTGAAACATGAGGTATTGAAAAGAAGACCAGAATTCGGATCAGTACAATTGCTTGCCTCGTCCTATTTCGCCTGCATTGCTGTTCGGGACGCATTGTTGGCACGAGATTCTCCGCCGCGTACTTAACATAGATTATGACCAGCCGTCCAGATGTTGAATCGGTCGATGGAAGTGGATGATGGGGATTTTCCAGGGCACCATCCATCGACAATTTGCATGGTGTCGGACGCGGAATGTCGGCCGACTGATCGCGGAGATGGTACGACGATCTGTCAAGACCACCAACGAGTCCAGCCGCACCCTAAATCTGGTCGGGAATTTTACCGATCACTTCGGATTAACAAAAGCTACATGACAGCTGATGACGTGAATATTCATGGATGTTCTTCATGCTCTCGTTGGTGGCTGTCTGCAGGTAAGAGTGTGTCTGATTAAGTCTATGCTATCGTCGTACAAGTCTCGTTATCGTTGTTCCATCTTTAAGCACGCTGACCTCTTCCTCCAGCTTGTACCTGCCAAGGCGAGGCAAAAGCCGGGTCCAGATATACCAGTAGGCGACACTGAAAAGCAATCTGTGGAGTCATTAGACAACTCCTTCGAGATAGACGACTCGACACTACTCACACGGCCAACGCTACTAGGGCATACAATGCGTAGAACATGCCACCACCGTCGACATCCTTGCGCTTGGGTGGAAATAGTGGAGCCAAGATCAGTATTGTACAAATCGCCAGACGAAGCCACACTATCGGTGTCCAAGCTTTGAATGGTCGAGCGAGGTCTGGTTTTCTCTGTCGCAGGATCAAAAGCCCAATACCGATTGCCAGAGCAAAGAATTGTGACGAGTAGCCTTCTACTTCAGCGATGAAGGCGTACACAATCTTGGATGGTGGCAGGACGATGACCAGGACCGAAGGGATGTAGTGCACGATCAGCCCACCGAGAGGTGAATAGAATGGTCGCGAGGATGAAAGGTAAGAAGAGAAAGGTATCAGACCTGCGCGAGCCACCTCCTGATTGATTCTCGCCTGTGCATTGTTAGCCATTGTACGCTCAAGCCGCCTGTATCTGAGTCTTACCAGACTGAATGTTACCACCATGACATTGCCCGCCGCACTCAGTGCAATTGCTATGGGCAGAAACTTGCTTCCAAACCCATCGCCAAACACTTTCTGAAAGAATAACGCTGCAATCAGTTCCCGACTCTGCTTGACCTCTTCCAGAGGTACAACCGCCAGATATGCAAGATTGATCAGGATATACAGTAAGCAAGCTGTGATCAGCGCAAACGGCGGTACTGTTTTCAGCGTCCTTACCGGATTCTTGACCTCGTTGAGCACAGTGTTAATATTGTTCAACCCAGCATACGAATAGCTGATCTTGAACAACGCCGTGGCAAGCGTATTATAGCTCCAATCCGCCCCAGTCCACAAATCATCCATAATCCTCATCCCACCTCCCATCCCCACCGCAGCGGGCACCAACTCCTTCGCCAGCCCCCTGAACACCACGACAAACAGCCCGGTCAGAATCATGAACAAAACCAGCCCAATCTTCACCCACCCCAGCACATTCTGCACCCACACCCCCGTCCTATAAAAACACCCATGCACAACCGTGATCCCCGTCATCAACCCCACCGCCAGGATCTTCACATCCCAGTCCCCCGCCTCCCTCCCCACAGCAAAAAGGACATACTTAGCAAACACCACGCAATTACTCGCCGTAAATCCCAGCAAAACAACATGCACAGCCGTGACCGTCGCCGCGAACCACCTCGGCCGGGGGTACGTGTACTCGAGATACACCTTCATGCCCCCAGAGCGAGGCAACATGCAACCGTACTCCAGATCAACACTCAGGCCGCACCACGCGATCAGCGCCCCGGCCGCCCAGAGAAGCAAGGACAGCGCGGGCGAGCCGACGGATTGCAGCACGGTGCCGGGCATAGCGAAGATGCCGGACCCGATGACGCGCGAGAGGATCAGCATGAAGGAGGAGATGGAGCCGAGAGTGCGTCCAGTGGTGGCGGTTTCGGGAAGGGTGGAGGAGGCGACATCGCGGGTTGGCGGGGAGGTGTCTTTGGGGGCTTCGGGGTCGAGGAGGGTGGTGGTGGCGATGGGGTGAGGGAGGAGAGGGGAGGTTTCGGTGGTGGTGGACATGGTACGTCCGCGAGGATGTTATGGGAGGTGCATGTGCTGATATTCTTGTGCGGAGCGCCAGACAATGGTAACGGGGAATTGATGCAGATGGTTGTGGTGGTGAGAGAGGACGTACAGCTTGACAATGTATACTTACCAACATTGGATCTACGTTTGTCATCACACTGCACATGGAGGGTGCACGCGTTCATGCACGGTAGTGAGCCTCACGGCAAAGGGGTGCAGATCAACTGTGGCGTGCTTCCCCGGTTGTGGTCGGGATCGAAGCCAATTGGACAGAGGCCAAAGGATATCTGTCACGCCATCGTGGTATTGGATTGGAAATTGGCAGGTCACGTGAGCAAAGAGATAGGGACAAGATACCATAGAGTCTCAGTTCCAAGATGACAATGTTATTCGGACTTCTGTAACGTATTGAAGAAGACCAGACTCTGGTCTGCAAAAATGAGAAGCTGCAAGTAGACCTCGGCTATTCTAAGTAGAGCCGCACCGCCAACAGGGACAGCGGGGCATCAACACATCTACACTTTCGGTCTAAAATTCATACTGGCATGGTCGCACTGAACAAGGGCATATTGCAGCACTGTAAGCAGCCGAATCCCCGTATCGTCCTTCAGTGTGCAAAGCGAAAGTCCTTCCTCTTACTACCACTATCCTTCGTGTTCGCCAGGTAGTGGATCTGCTCTTCCTTGGTCATACCATTCCACTCCTGGTCTCTCTTCTTATTGCGCCAGACATAGTAGAACTTGACGAAGACATAGAGGAAAAGATTGAGCACATTGATGCCGACCAGGATCCGGTTTCCCTTCCGGTCTGTCCCTTGTCAGCCATAGCACTACGCAGGGGACTGAGTCAAGCTTACAGAATGGCCTATCGTCGGCTCTGTAGACGTTTGAGTACGCTATACCACTGACCTGCACTAGCATGCTAGATGTACGTCAGCGCGATGTGCCATTGGAGTGGCCAGAGGATGACCTACTTGTACAGCGCGGCTGAGACTGTCCTTGTCCGGACGGTATTCGAATTACGACTACACCATCCTACTTGCATTGCATGTGCAGACGGGACCGAGAGAAGGACTGTCAGAATGGCGAAGCGGGCCCAAGCGGATGCTACGTTTGGCAGGACCGTAAGTGCGATGATATTCGGTAGTACCCAAGTCTGGCAGAAGACTCCAATCAATGATCGCTCATTGAGTCGCTCCGAGTAATATGTGACCAGCATCATCTGTGGTATGTCAGTTTGATTGAACACGGGTCCGAGAGCGGATCGGTATACAGTAACGGCACCGACAACTTGATTGGGTATACTTAGCAGATTGGAGTCGAAAGTATCGAAGCCGAGATTTCGCAGGGTCAAGGTGAGATACTGATCCGGCGGAGCATACGGGAACTGAAAGGTCAACCCAAGAATGTAGATTGGCCAGAGATCGTAGTCACAAATGGATTTCCATAGCAGCTTGAGGTCAACAGCCTGTCGGTTATGCATGTCACCTTTCGACGGATCGTCGCGCAAGATCCGGTTGACCATGATTGTCTCTTCACGTTCGCTGTACCATCCCTTGGGTCTGAACCAGCTCTTCGTTTGCGTGGGACCAGGCGCCATCATAAACCAAGACATGATTCCAATCACAAGAGTGAGGAGCCCTTCAAACAGAAACAGCCAACGCCAGCCTTCATAGCCATGGAAGCCGCGGAGCTGAAGCAGACCCAGTGCAAGAATTGGGGCAATGATGTCGGTGACGCGGAGAGTGGTCCAGAACAAAGCTAAGCGGAAAGGTAATTCGGTACCTTTGAAGAAGTACGACTGGTGGGTCGTTAGCAGTGGTCTATCAAATGACTGCTTCAACGAACGAGGTAAAGAATAGTGTCCGGGATGAAGCCTCCCTGAAGCACGCCCAGAAGGGCTCTGCAGACCAAGAAGGACGTTCGACCACTCAGCCAGAATTGCGAAGCGGCAACGATAGACCACAAACACATGATGGTAGGTATCTGTTGACAATCAGCAATGTCAATGGCAGCAATTTATCTTTTCTCTGCCTACCCATCGGTCTGGTCCTATGCCAAGTCAGCGAGATGTCAACAACAATGACGGTTGTGCCCACCGAGCTTCTTGCTGATCAACTGTGAGGGAAGTTCCGCACACAAGAATGATAGTCTGAAGACTGTGTTGCCCAAATTGAAGTCTAACATGTCAGCGAGATTCCTGAAAGGCGCACGCCAGACATACCGTTAGTGTTCAGCCCAAGATCGCCAAGGAAATTATCAGTATTCGCCTAACTGAGATTGCCACGATCGAGATCAAGCCCGAAGAATGCTATACAGGCCCAGAGAGTGATACGCCAGTCTATCTTGTTGATGAGAGGCTTCGAAGAGGTCAGTCTTCAACATCTGTGAAGCATCACGGCAAGACATACCAACTCCTCCCTCCAGGTCCACCTTGCCTCGGGGTCGAAGCGGTGCAGATTCTCGTACTTCTCCGACGGGATGAAGTATTTCGAGATAGTCGGATCATCGTATACCGAAGGCTGTGTAGCTACCTGGTCGAGATCCTTGTCGTCCTTCTTACGATTGAACAAGGTCATGATAGGAAGGACCGGAGGCTGACTGTTCTCGAGCTTCTCCTGCAAGATCCGCTCGCGAATGACGGCGGCATCTTCTTCGGATGATGCATCTGATGTGTCGATACTCTTCTGAGCTGGGACAATTGCTTTCTGATCGAGACCCAAGGTCGCTTGGAGTTCCGCGTTGGTCGCCATGTTGTTCTGAGCCTTGCCGCTGCGATAAGCTTTACCAGATCAAATAGAATGAGCAGGAACTCCTCTTCAAATACAAACTCTGACGAGGATCTTCCTACCTTGTTCATGGATGCCACGAGGTCGCCACATATTGGTGCCGCATGATGAAATTCCTGGGCCTTCTTCGCAATGCAGATGGCGCATAAAAGGAGCTATGCTTTATTGCAATGCCGATCAGTCGCACCGGCAGCATCCCACCAGAATGCTAACGCAAGTCCTCTATGTGGGTGTGCCATGTCATGGTGGGCTCGAAGCTGTGATAATAACGTCTTGGCGCATAGCAGGTGCGCAGCGCTTGGTATGGCGTGATGGAGGAGAAGGAGGCAGGTAGAGCGGAGATACATATCTTCGGGAATACGTCGACCGAAAAGGACATGAGTATGAGCGGAGACGGTCCCAGCGACTCATCTCAACCACTGAGGTCTCACTGATTAAGGGTGGTGCAATCAAAGCCATTCAAGATGAGTTGCCCAAGCCGGATCCCCGCCCAAGCAGGCTCAAGGATTGTAGGACCATTTTTTTATCTATGCATAACGAAGCCTACATCGGAAGCTGACAGCAGTGTGCTGTCCATAGAGACGATGAGCCATAAGAAGTCGATATTGGACAAGATTGAAGACATTGACATGATGAGTAGAAGAGAAGAAATAATCAAGGCAACAAATCCAGCTTGACAAACAGAACACGTGACCTGTCGAAACTTTGCTTCAAGTCTCCACCATCGTTATTTCCTCCCACAAACCACAGTGTTTCGCTGATGTGCCCAATCGCACAAGGTTTTTCCATTGTCAGCAGACACGGAATGTCTTGAACCTCAATATGAGTACCTGAAATGAAGATTCTCCTTGTCAGTCATGCCGGCGAAAGCCACCTCATTTTCCACCGCTGCATCCTCTTTGTCGGCTAGAGTTTTGTGCTTGTTGGCAACATAGTAGTATGTCGCCAGAAGAATCAAGCACACTGCGGAGCCAGACCATGTTGCTACCAGCGAGATCTTAGCAGGCTTGTACATAGGCGCATCTTTGGCCTTGAAAGTTTCTGGACCGATAATGTTGCCGATCGCAAAAGCAGCATTCATGGCGGTGGTAGTCAGGGCTCGTTTGGTATGACCTGCGGTATTGCCTGTGATCCACTGGAAGTTCAAGGGAGTCACTCCGATGAAGAAATTGGCTAAATAAAGACCAGCAAGCAGACCGCCGCGGTTGCTCGAGTCAACGAACGACATCAAACTTGCACCCATAACACCCACGGACATCACCAGTACCGAGAAAAACCATCGATTGTCATGGTATCGAGGGCCGAATCCAGTGACCAAAGATGATGCCATGTTGATTACACCAGATGGCATATTCAGCAGCGCAGCTTGCTTGGGTGTGAAGCCGAAACTACGAAGCAGCTGCGCGGAGTAGGCAGTGATGGTCCCACCTCCTGTACCCTGCTGGAAAGAATCAGTATTGATACATCATCAAGAACTTGGCAACTTACAAGAAGGATGGCCGCGAACATCAGCCAAAATTGGACATCCAGACAAGCTTCGACAACCTCCTTGGTCCTCCACTTGCGATTGACGATCCCGACCTGATTGACCTTGGTGTGCTCGAGGATCATCACTTTCTCCCTGGCGGTGAAGAACTTAGCCGCCATCGGAGTGTCCGGAACGAAGAGACAGACCGACACTCCAAACACCATTGTGACCAAGCCTAGCACGATGAACATCACTTTCCAACCAGAAAGGGTCGATGTCGAAGGCACATGCTGAAACGCAAAGGAGATCAGACCACCGAGTATCTGGCCGAGACCCATTCCTAGAAACCAGAGGGAGAATCTCACCGTCTGCTCTTGGCGGGTATAGTACTGAGCACTTAGCAGCATGAGCGCAGGTGGTAGTCCAGCCTCGAATATACCGCTCAAAACACGGACGACAACGAGACCAACGAAGTTCTTGACAGCAGCATGGCATGCGGTCGAGATGCCCCAGAGGATGAGCGATAGTCCCAGCCATTTTGCGGTCGGACATTTTTGAAGAGGATACGCTGGTTCCATGTCAGTGAAATCCAGATTACTTATCTCAACTGGTATCCGACGCACTGTTAAGCAATGCTGCGATCAAGACTGCAATGAAGAAGGATGAGGATGCCTTGGAAAATTCGTCGCCCTTGAGATGGAGAGACTGATTGAGTCCCATGACGGCAGCGTACTGGCCAAGTCAGCATATGCAATCGTTCAAGAACGTCGCTGAACATACATTGAGAAGGACTTTGTCGATAAAGTTCAAGGTGTAGCAGAGCATGAGGAACGGTATGACCATGTAGTCGACCTTACGTCTCAGCCTCCGCAGCATGTCCGGATCGGTGTCGACAGGCTCATCGATGTGCTGCTCAAGGAACAGTAAAGCATTGTCCTTAACCCTTGGATCTTGACTCTGCTTCAAGTCAAGCGGCTCAATGGCGTCGAGGATAGTTTTCTGCTTGTTGGAAGTCATGCTGTCTCGAGCGGAGGGATTCGTCGTCAAGAGGGATAGGAATTCGGTTCCTCTGTGGTGCGAAGGCAGGAGCGTGGTATTAGCACTGGGGTGTTGAGGTACTTTGGTACACGCCTCTATGGCACGTGGCGACTTAAGTACTACCACTTCAACAACATCCACACAGAGGAGTACACAAAAGCGGTACGTGGGAACCATAAGGATCGAGCTATCCCTTGCGGACTCATGGTCTGGATTGATGACTGTCGCACTGTCTCATCGCTCGCGACAAGCAATGTTCCTAGCCAGTGGGTCATAGGACAGACCGGCCTCAGATTCTGCGCAGCTTCGTAACACCCGCTGTCCTTTGTTGCCGAAGATCATGGTCGTGGAATGGGGTTTGTAGCTCGTGTGGTACAGTATGAGCCACGAAAAAGGCCCTTTCTATGGTTGCGTTTCTGTATGATTGGATCGCCTCTGCTGCTTCCAGTGAGACGTACCACAAGGAATCGGTATTCGACATCGGCTAGAGCTTCAGTGTACAGGAGCTGGAAAAGGAGCGACTCAACACGTCCTTCCTACACTTGACGCCGAGAGAAGTCCCAAATCGATCAGCACCAGACATCTCATGCCTCGGGACCTTGCCGTCTTCAGAGAATCTGGGCTACGCTGCTGTCAAGTTGTCTCTCTTTCTTTGAGTCGCCACGGACGCTTGGCGCATTGTCATCCAATGGCCCAGCGCTTACGGAGTAGCCTGGTCACAAGTCAGCCATACCGCGTTGGCGAACACAGAACGAAGAGCTCGCTCAGTACCCGTATTTGGGCGGTTATTCATACGATATGCCCGGTCTTGCCATTCAATTTCTGCTCATGGTTGCGCACATTGCCGACCCAAGCATTTCACAGGTCCTCTTCCCCGGTAGATCAAGTGTTTGTACTTCCCCAATGCGAGATGAACATGCTTGTGTAAGACGCGAGAGTTTGTAACAAGCGCGCCATAACATGCTTTAACATATGGCTTGCTGTAAGCTCCACTTTAGAGCCCCTATACTTCACACAATCTCTCACTTCTACTCACCAAGCAGTTCACCAACATCACGTTCACTACCATGGGCTGGACCTACAACGCCACACCTGACCAAGAAACGCAATCATCATGGGAGAACATCTTGGTCGCGGGCTTGATACTCACACCATTGATGTCTGTTGTCGTCGGCTTGCGAATGTGGTCACGATGGAAGATGCTTGCTGCAGAGGATTTTGTGGTAGTGTTTTCAGCAGTGGGCATGGTCGTTGTAACAGACAAACAGACGCTAATACAGTCCCAGATCTGCAGTATCATTTATGTCGCTCTCAGTATCATGCGTATGCCATTTCCATACGAGATACCTTTTGTTCGCTGACAAGGAAGAAACTCGCTATGGCTTGGGCCTCATCCCTGCGCGACGGCCACCAGATGACCTCAGCATGTATACTCTGGTGCGTCCAAGTATTCTCATCCATAGTGAGGAGGCTAATTGGATAGTACAATTACGCTGGCCGTCCCTTCTACCTCACCGGGATAGGCTGCTTCAAAGTCGCTCTATGCTTGAGCTACCTGCGCTTCACTGCCCGCACTACGAGTTGCCACTTCCGACGGATCGTCTTTGTGGTAATAGCCTTCGTTGTTACGTCGACCATCACCTTCATCGTTCTCAATGTCTTCGGCTGCACTCCTGTATCCAAGATCTTTGACCGCCGCATCCCTGGGACCTGCCTGCCATTTGCGCCGGTCAATTTCTACATAAGCGCGGCGATTGTTCTCTCGGACATAGTCATCTTCCTGCTGCCCATCAGGATGATCAGGTTTCTCAGCTTGCCCACGATGAAGAAGATGCAGATATGCGTGATATTTGGACTGGGGCTCTTCACCACAGTCTTCTCCATTCTGAGAGCAGCGGCCATTCCGAACATTGCTTACGGCAATGGTGACTCGACCAACCTGGTACTCTACAGCGACATCGAGCTCAACGTTGGCGTAGGCATCGATTGTCTCTCGGTCTGACATGTTGCTGACGATGCCCAGATCATCACAAGCTGCTTACCATACATTCGCAAGCTTTTCGAGCGCAAGCAGAAAAAAACTCCTTACCACTCGGAGCCCAGCTCATGGTTTGCCGAGCAGAAAAGCAGGGATAAGCGGGATAAGAGGGATAAGAGGGACGCTGAGATACGGCTGCGAGATCTGGACAATCGTCATGAAAGCGAGGACTCGATTCTACGGTCAGATGGCAACTCTGGTGAAGAGGCTGTGACCGAGTTGGGACGACCAGAAACACCGCGAGATATCCTGCAGACAAGAAGCTATCATGTCTCCACTGCAGAGGCTTGAGAGCAGGCTTTGTATGGCAGGTTCTATAGATTTATATACCAAAGCGCGCATACTCGCGCTTCGACATAAATTTACAAGCACCACCACTCCTTTGCCGATGAAGCCCGGAGCCACTACCCACTCTCTAACCACTTCCCGGCAAATCTCCCCGAAGCGCCTATCCAGAGGCCCAAGCTGTTGCCGATGGATCCCCACCAACTACGGGGAGACATTGGGGGAGCCGAGCCCTAAAACGTTTGTCGTCCACCACTCAAACACTGAACACCTGTAAAACAACGCAGAGTTCCACAACCCTGCTTTACGTTGCTAAAGTTTATATACTTCCCTGCAACAAGTACCTATCGATGTCCATGTCCGGACAGAATGCCGAGGATTAGCGCGGCTTTGTTCTCGCCCTACGAGGGCTCGCGTTCGAGGATGAGCGAATGGCCGAGCTGAGGTAGGGTCCTGCTGGTGACACTGTGCGACTACGTGTATGCTGTCAGCAAATGGATTCTCTATGCTTCATCTTCACTTGACTTCGTAGATATTCTATTAATTAGCGGCATTGATCCAGCATGACGTTTAAAGTCCTCATCATCGGCGCCGGCATGGGTACTTCCCCCCTTCCACTCCCTCTGCCCGATCCAAGCTGACACCTCAAGGCGGCCTCGCATGTGCCATCTCCTGCCGGCACGCCGGCGTAGAAGTGACTATCCTAGAGAAAAGTCCCAAGCTATCAGAAGCAAGACGGCCCTGTTCCCATCACCCGTCCATCCGCTAACACGAGCAGATCGGCGCAGGCATTCAGCTCACCCCCAACGCCACCCGTCTCATGCGCCACTTCGGTCTCCTCCCGAAACTCATAGAAGCTGGCGCCGAGCCGCTGAGAGTAACGAGGTTGATGGATTTCGAGACCGGTCGGACCCTGGGGGAGAGGCCGGGGTGGCAGTGGGCGAAGAAGGCGTTTGGGGAGCATTGGTAGTATGTCTTCTTCCATTCATTAGGACTTGAGATGATGTGACAGAGGGAGAGCTGACGGTCCAGTACGATTCATAGGGCGGATTATCAGAAGGTGCTGGCTGACGAGGCGGTGCGGTTGGGGACGGAACTGCGTTTTGGCGCGGAGGTTGTGCATGTTGAGTGTTCTGATCGGCCGTGGGTGAGGTTGAAGGACGGCGAGAAGGTGGAGGCTAACCTGGTGATTGGTGCTGATGGCAAGTCATGAGGTTGATTATATGATGCGGGAGCTGATCATACAGGTATCGGGTCGATAGTGCGGGACTTTGTCTATGACAAGGAGCCACCATTCATTAACAGAGGAGAGGTGGCTTATCGAGCAGTCATCCCTGCAGAGAAGCTTGGAGCACTTGAGGGCGGCGCGTTCGACAAGCTGACGAGAGACGATGCAATGATGTGGATCTGGGCTGGTCCAGGCACGCATGCCACGGCGTATCCAGTACGGAATGGATCCGTCTTCAACCTGGTAGTGCTGTGTGTACTCTCCCCTGCTCGTGGATCACGACTAACATATCGTAGAGGGCCAGATGACCTTCCTGAGGGTGTCAGCAGAGCTAATGCCGAGCGAGAGCAAATGGAGATGGCTTGCAAAGATTGGGATCCGTTGTGAGCATAATCTCAGTGGTATTCAACTTCACACTAAAAACTAGCAGATTGAGACAAATAGTGAGAGAGGCATCGACATCAGTCATCAAGTGGAAGGTAGTACATATGGATGAACTAGATACATGGGTGAAGGTAAGCCTGCCCCCCTCGCATGTCATCGACTCAACTAAACCTCATCAGGGCCATGTCTTGTTGCTGGGCGACTCCTGCCATCCTACTCCACCCTACCAAGCACAAGGATCAGCAATGGCTATGGAAGATGGTGCATGTCTCGGCACTCTTCTCGGCCTATTCCTCCAAAATGAGCATGGTCCTGCACTGTCTAATCTTCTAGACCTCCACTGCGACATTCGGAAGAAACGTACGGCACTACAAGACAAAGGCATGGAGAACAATGCCCGCCTGTTTCAAATCAGGACGGACGACGACAGAGGGGAACGGGAGGAAATGCTGTCAAACCTGACGTGGGATGATAGGTCACAGCATTCCAAGTGGACTTGGGGAAATATGGAGTACCAGACTGAGCTGAATGGCTATGATACAGTAGCTGCGAGCCGAGATGCATTTACGAAGAAGCTGAGGCAGGTGCAACGCCTGTAGTGATACATAGCAGAGGAGATTAACGGAGCGAACGATGTCGAGGACTTTGCTGTCCACAGGAGAATCGCGACTCAATCTTCCCCCTTGGTTCGATGGACCGATACGACGTCGTGCTGGCTCGATCGTCGAGTGGTACGATCTTACCACGGATGGCTTTGCCTGGAAACTCTGTTGGCACCCCTGCATTTCGATATCAGAGACAATGTAAGCGGCGAATAATTGCGCGTTCGTGGAATTGGTACGATAATGTCATGTCAAGTACAGTGCTGAGCTCGTACCGTGCTCCGAACTAAGCCAGGTCCTTGTGATTGCAATTGACTGCGATCCACTGTGTCGGTAATTTCCAAACAAGATCTCTCATCGCTGAGTGCCATTCGTTGTTCTTGCCAGAAATGACCCTATCCCGTCTAGCAGTATCCACTTTCGGAATCCTCAGGACCTCTAACAATAACGTTTATATTATTGTCGTGGAATCGCTGTCCTGACACATCGTTACCGCCTCTTGAACAGTCGTTCACGATGACTTGGGCAGCGTTGGCGATGTCGGAGAAGCTTCCCAAGGAGAACGGGGACGTGTTCTGTCAGCAGGTCAGCCTTTGCTATCCGGTCAGTTCGCCATGACTAACGTCGTTGCACCACCAGATTTGAGAGCCAGCATAGCAGCTTACTCTTCCGCAGTTCCCTGGACCTGGACCGGCCCCTGGCTGGCCAGGAACGCCCCGCAAGTCGCGGATGCCGCGTGTGATGTCAACTGTATGGGCGTACGGCCAGTAGTTACACCGTGTGTAGTCGCGCTTATGGAGCGCTAGATGGGATACTATAGTTCTCACATCAAGGGCTGCTGCCGACCTCTCGTCGATCGTGGCTTGAAGCTCAGGGTAGTCTTTGGAAAGTGAGGCGATGACTTCCTGCACGGTGCCGTTCACTTGAACGACAGGTCCGTTGCTCGTTACCTTGATGTTCCAGGTGAGGTCAGTCACACCATATCCTGGTATAGGCAACTCGGGCGTGGCTGCATTGATCTGTTTCTATCAGTCAAGTGCATACTGCTCATGAGAGATCTTGCTTACGCCGAGACTGAGCACGGCCATGCTGATCAAGATATTACGGCAAATCATCATGAGGAATGGTCGCCGGGTATACAAAGGGGGGCTGACTTTGGTCGGTGGTTTAATCAAGCGCTTTAGGTATGGGGCACATGAGATATATATGCCTCACAGCGTCGGTGATCTGTTTATCCCATCTGACTTCGTCTGCCAGACCGCCAGACGTGATCCACGCCTAGAACGGTCACCACGGACCAGATGTGTCCAGGGATTGCCGTCTAGTGCGGTACTTGCGACCCCTCAGGTATCATAGCCATCCGTTGACGCTTGAGGTCGCCCACATCGGCACAATCGAGCCCATGTATGAGTTAGAGAATTCCTGTGGTGTCTCCAAATGCGGGATGGCCTTGCGACAGACTTACTCGGGTACCTGGAGCCACATATGGATAATTTTCAAGCTGACAGGTCCCTCAAAAGGGAGGATTCCGGTGAGAGGTCAGCTTGACGGCACCGAATTACACATTGAAAACAGTTAGGATGTCAATAATTCTCAGCTTGGCTTTTAAGTTCAACTTCTGGTATTTAGGCCTTGTGGCAAATTGAGGGGTCACATAGGCAATTCATGCTTCATCATCCGTAGGCAGAATTGTGAATGGCGTACATGGATCCTTGGAGAGGGTAAGGGCTCTAGTCACTGGAAAACACTAGCGATGCCCATATCTGGCAGGTCTTTCATTTGAATAGTGTATCGCATGGAGATCATGCGCCACCTTGAGTCAGTGTCTGCGCTCTACAGGAGACATACTGACAGACCCGTACTCCTTGCGTGTCCTGCCCCAAACGTACCAACCATCACTATGCGTCATAGGGATTCTTAGGCAACCGTATTGTGGTGATTGTCACCACCTCAATGACTCTTGTCAAGCAGGCGGTTTGACAAGCGGAGAAGGATGTCACAGTCGATGTCGTTGGGCAGAAAACATCATTCTGTGCCGGCACCGTAGTCGTGATCGTCTTTGTCCAGGGCGCCTTCTTGTTGCAGACTCCATTGAAATCCGGGCAGTTCGGGTTTCGGTGGTGATTGTGGCTTTGAAGCAGTCACACGATGATGTACCGGTCTCGGTGTATCTGGTCGTGGCACATCCCGTGGGACAAGCCGTTGGGCAATTTTTCGTGGTAGTTGTTGTCGGTGTAGTTGGGCAGTAGACGTTTGTAGTAGGGATGGTGGTCGTCTCGAAAGCGAGGCAAGCCAGAGTGATACATGTGGATGTGTCAAACGGACATCCTTGATTGAGCTGAGCTGTTGCTGTGGCCGTGTAGCATTTGCATACGTTTTGTGCACTGGCGGTAAGTCAGTCTCAATCAGTGGCTCCAAATCAGGGACTCACAACGCGAGAGATGCAATCGCTGCAATAATAGCAAGTATAGACTGCATGTTGATTGAACACGATTGAGGACTGTCTGTTAGCAGGATCTTCTTGGTCGAAGAGTTCTCTAAATTCGAAGTCAGGGGAAGCCAAAAGGGAAGTTGCGATTGTACTATTGTTGTTCATCTAGCTGCCCTCTGTTCCCGCTTATCGAGCTATTCGTGGCAATTGCACGACGATCCATCGGACTGATCAAGCCTATCCCCACAGGTGATCCACGTGTAGTCGCATCCCTCTGCTGTTTTACCAGGAATGCGTCCGCAATCGCTGTCCGAGACGCCGGGTCCGCAGGGTAGGATATTCGAGGATAGTGTGCGGTACCGTTTGTTTCCGCATTCCATGGAGAACAAGTCCCGTTGTTGTATGGAATGCAGTCGGCTTAAAGGTAAGATTTGATGCCCCCTTGCCTCGAAGCTCGTTCCGATCAATCAAGCCAGCAGATGTATCCGAATCTTTCCTGAAGAGGATTCTTGAGCGCCCTCACGGCGATCAGCTGGTCTTTGGTTGCTTGGTTCCGTATTTCGACCGCGACGTGAGTCTGTTTCCGACGCCGCCCTGATAAGAACGTCAGCAAGTGGTTGCATGTCTCTCAGTCAGAAGGCCTACCAAGTCAAGAGCTCCCCGCACAAGATGGTACTTCACACCGGGACAATCCTGTGAACGCCCTCCCCTTACCATCACTACAGAATGCTGTTGGACATTATGACCTGCACTCAGTCATTAGCACTTCTTGCTTTCTCTGATCCTCAAGCCAAACTGACCTTCTCCGGGTATATACGCTGTCACGACGGTTCCACTGCTAAGCCTGACTCTTGCGACCTTCCTCTCCCCCGAATTGGGCTTCTTCGGCTTGACAGTACCCACCCTCAAGCATACTGCCTTCATTTGTGGTCTGTTCGCAAGGGCGGGCGATACTGCACGTCGCGCTGGCTGACCTTTCCGTGCACCTCGGTTGATCTGTTGGAATGTCGCGAATCGAATTGGGCTTGTCGAGAATTGGCGTATTGCTGGCTTTGGCTGAAACTTCAAGCATGTCGATTGCGCGCAGCCACTTCGTTGAGTTGCCAGCATGGCCGATCGCACCAGCGACCGAACAGGTAGCGAGAACATGATCGAACCAGTTACTAGACTGTTAAAGACTCTGTCGGGTATCTCGCAATGCCCGTAATCGCATCAACGAAGGTGAAGCTGCAAAAGTTGAAGCTTGAAGCGCGTGATGACTAAGCTTTGGACGACTCAAAAGACTGTCCAAGAGGTATTCTTGCCTGGGCGCTGCTTTCGCCGGTTCACTTAACATAAAGTCGAGTCTGGTTCTATGTCTATCGACGCCTGCGTTTATCAATTTCATAGCGCGTGGGCTGAATATCATCTATTCACATATGGAACAAGCCAGAAGAAGTCTACATGTACAATTTGCTACTGTACATTGATGCTTTTTGGCAATCGCGGTCAGAGTCCCTCTCCGTAACTTGTTATGCCTTCGTGAAGACTTCTGTCCTCCTCTTTCGTTACTACTGTACAATGTATCCCGTCCAACATCATCGGAATGGACTGTTTGCCAAGACCATCGCTGAGCCATCGTTCATTCTGCCAGGCTTGCCTAGCAAGGTCCGCAACTTGTTGGTGTGCTTACAAGGCTTCTTCGACAGACCACATCTCGCTCGATCAAAGTGTACTCGTGCTGAGCATCACCTGAGTTGCGGGCATGCCTGTAGCCTCCCACCGTGGCGCTCCCAGTAAAAGTCGGGTATGTTGACGGCGTCATGCCGGGACATTATAGTGCTTTCGATCTCCAGCAGCGGCGCCGCAATGTCTGTCGACTCTCCATAAGTCTAATGCAGCAGCTGGTCAACCTCAGGTCTTTTCTTCTCCTTGCGTTCGGTTCCTTTGAGCAGACAGAGGCTTGACAACCACCTCCATCGGTGCCATAGCGTTCTCTTTTTTGAAACCCAGAAGCTGACCGATGAAGCCACGGGGCTTCGGCACCGGACACTCCTTCTTAGATGCTTCCTCGTGTTCATTGCTCTTGATCATGTTTGGCGCGTCCTCAGTAGGCTGTGACTTTCTTCTGCGCTTTCGAACGACCTCTCCATTCTCAGTAAATTGTCGCCGGTCGACCGGACATGGTAGGAGGTGAGGCATGCCGACAACCAGGAATGATACCGCGAGACATCCTGTGAAGAGGGTTGAGGTCGACCGCGATCGTGGATGCAAGTAGGGCGGCATGATGTGCAGAGTCTGCTCGGATCGTGAGAGGAGTCCGTCATACACTCATCTTGTCGGTAGCAATTGTCGACGCAGCTACGAACGCAGCCGTCTGGTCCAAATGGTGGCAGAAGATAATTGCAAAAGTCAAGGGACTTGGTCTTGGTATCGGCTGGACTTGCCACGGAACGAACAATTCGCAGCGGCTCCGAGGACCAAATTAACGTTGCTCGGACATCTTGCCAACCATCAATTACCATGTCAGAGGAACCATCAAGGACATTGTATCCAATCCCTGATTTTAAGGATCAAGGACGCTAGCCTTATCTCTATCTCTCGAGCAATGCTTGTCGTAGGCTCCCCTCACAGATCCCGAATCTCGCATCTCGTCCCGCTTGATGGAATCGATGGTCGGGATTGCGACATCACTAAGCTGCATATCGAGTGCCAGCTGGGTCTCAACAAGGTCGTAGTCCACTGCCACCGCCTTCATTGGGCAGCCTAGATAAATCGAAGGCAATCAGGTTCGTATAGCGGTTTTCAATTTTTGCCATATTGCTTATTCCGAACCCTCCTGCGATATACATTATTTGCCTCGCGCATTTCCCATCCCTCCTGCTCCGAGAAGGTCTCGAAACCAAATCATGAAATTCTACACATTATCAATCGCGATGTCGACAGGACTTCTAGCAAGTGGGATTATCGCCAGACCGTTGCCGACTGTCAGCTATATCGATCCACTGGTACCAGACTGCAATTGGGATTCTACATACACTTTTGCATCGTCGTGGTCATGGTTCATAGGACTTTGCCACGACACCACGGGACTCTTATGAATCTCCGGTCGAGGACCAACGCAATATTCTGCAGACACGATCTCTCCCGCTAGCCAAGATCATACTGGATTGAGGACTGGCCGAACACAGTGACGTCCGTCTTCTCGAGTTTTGAGCCAATTTCGAAGCAGAATTCCATACATCTGAGCACAAGCTGCTCTAGTGATGAGTACTGGTAGATTTGGTATGAGAATTGGCCGAGTCCACACAGAGAAGCGGAACACAAAGCCATGGCCACGATACATCACGACGACCACGACCATCATGAAGCATCAAGACATATATACCATATATCCATAGATTAACTTGGCTATAGATAATTCTCAAGACGATGCAGCATCTACTGACCCTGAATCGTGCTACCTTCACATGTTCCGCCATCGGGCCATCCCGACCCCGCCAAGACCCCGCACTCGCACCACTTCTCCAAATGTCCATCAAAAAATTTACCCAGTTCTTGAGCTCTTCAACAAACAACCACAACCATGGCGCCCTCAGCAGTCGACCCAAGCCCAGACAGCACAGTGGACACCACAATCCTTGCACTGCGCAAAACCCTCACCTCCGAAGCCTCCCCTCTCGCATCCCGCTTTCGTGCCCTCTTCTCACTCAAACACCTCGCTAGCACCTCCCCTCCCACCGCCCAAACCCTCCCAGCAATCGAAGCCATCGCCGCGGCCTTCGCCTCCCCTTCCGCCCTCCTCAAGCATGAACTCGCCTACTGCCTCGGCCAAACACGCAACTTCGCCGCCGTCCCCCATCTCACCTCCGTCCTAGAGAACCGCAGCGAAGACCCCATGTGCCGCCACGAAGCCGCCGAAGCACTGGGCGCATTGGGCCACGAAGGGAGTCTAGTGCTCCTCAAGCAGCTACGGGATGACACGAAGGAAGAGGTGGTGGTGCGGGAGACGTGCGATATCGCGGTGGACAGGATCGAGTGGGAGCACAAATCACAGGGTACGGAGCAGGAGAGGATAAAAGGGAGTGATTTCGCGTCTATAGACCCTGCGCCACCGACTGCGATGCTGGATGGTAGGAGTACGGGGCTGAGTATCCCGGAGTTGGAGGGGGTGCTGCTGGATGATAAGAGGGGTTTGTTCGAGAGGTACAGAGCTATGTTTGCCTTGCGAGACCTGGCTAGTCCTCCGGATTTGGAGACTGCGGTGCCGGCTGTCCAGGCGCTGGCGAAGGGGTTTGGGGATAAGAGCGCGTTGTTCAGGCATGAGATCGCGTTTGTGTTTGGCCAGTTGAGTCATCCTGCGAGTATCCCGGCGCTGGTGGAGGCGTTGAGTGATCAGAAGGAGGAGAGCATGGTGAGGCATGAGGCTGCTGAAGCGCTCGGGAGTTTGGGAGATGAGGAGGGTGTGGAGGATATCCTTAGGCGGTTTATCGATGATCCAGAGCAGGTCGTCAGGGAGTCGATCGTGGTGGCGCTGGATATGGCTGAGTTTGAAAGGACCGGAGAGAGGGAATATGCCACTGTCCCTGTCACAGAGGTCGCTGCATAAGCATGGCTTGTCGCTCAAGGCATTGTATGATAGATGATCGGTTTCGAGATACCAGAAAAGCGTAGAATGCATTCAATTGTTCTCGTTCCATCGGTACGAGCAATCACAAATGTAGAAGATAGTTGAGCCTTCGTCGGCGCTTCGGAGTTGCATTTCGTAGAAGCTGACCTCTTCGCGACCGCACTTGGGACATGTTGCACGAGTCCTGGCATACTTTTGTGATCCGTCCTGGTCTACAGTCTGTACGTCGGAGCGCTTGGCGCGTAGTGATGAGGGAAATGCGCCAGGTTTCGACTTGGTGATGATGGTCTTCTCTGAAGTGTCTATGGATTGTGTAAGCATATCAGCTCGCTACGAAGCTTTATGCTTGTCTTACCCTTACAAACAGCTCCACATACCGAGCAATTCAACTCGGTTTGCTCGGGTCCAGTGGCCCGGTCAAGCAAGTTGCCACAATCTGTGCAGAATACTAGCGAACCGATAGCAGACATTTTCGTCGGATCATTCAATGGTAACACAAGATTGAGTGCAAATCGTCGTTGCATCTATCGCCGATAAAATCTGCACTGGGAAGCATTTGACTTTGATATGCTTGGCGGTATGCGGCTCAACGGTTTGTCCCGAGCCAATCAAACATTGTTCCTCTCACTGCGGCAGTCGCGAGAGTGCCTTCTTGTGTTGAACATTGCCACGATACAAGCGATACGACGATGCTGACGGCTGATTTTACATCTCGACCCGACGATCGCTCACATTGCATTGTTTCGCAATTGCTTTGCGCAGTGTCTCATGCATAGGCACCTGCTAGGACTGGACTTTGATGCCGACGGCGTGGTCGCAGTTCACTAGAAAGACTCTCTATTATCACAATGATACAGCGCTGAACAACTAGAAGCTGCTCATCTCACGAGTGATGCACAATGGCTTCGAATGGTCGTGGAGGTGCTCAAAATGGCATTCAACCCCAGCGCAGGATCCCGACTGTGGATGAGGCAATGACATTCACACCTGTGTCTTCAATCATTCCGTTCGATTCTGGAGTCGTACCTGCTCCTGTCGCATGGAGTAGCACTGCGCCACTCAGACTGCTATCAAATGACCAGGCGACCACGGCGAACAAGTTGCTTTCATCGCTGGATGCAGAGGCTGGGCGAGCTGAATCGGCATCTGGACGTCTGCAGAAGACGCTTGCGGATGTCCGCAGGCTGATTGGCAGCAAGGACAGTCCACAATAGTATGTACTGTCAATTATGCTAGCCTCCAAACTAATGATCGCAGTAAGTTGAAGAATCCATTCAAAGATGGCCGGATTGCCTCAACTCAAGCGGCTCCCATCTCTTCTGCTGCTCAGCCCGTTCGCTTGGGATCATTCGCTCGGCAAGTACTTAAGACGACGACAAAGTCACCAAGTCATCCAAGCCGCGGTCCTCAACCTTCACATGGATCATCCAGGCAGCCGTCGACTTCACATGCCGATGTGAAGCCAGTACTTCACGACAATGCTCCCCCACAATCAAGTCCATTGTTACCTCTCAAGAGTTCACAAGTGTTTCCGCCAACACCTGTAGCACATCCGTCTTCGTCCTCCAAACTCACCAACGGCGATGTGACAAGTACACCTCGGAACTTCGTTATCAACAATCCTGTACTGTCGTCAGAGGAGCTTGCGAAATTTGCGAGAGGTCCTGAAACAGAAGTCCGCACCTTTGCTCCGGCGCCATCGAGCAAGCCCATCGATGACGACCCAGTGGACCGAGCTGCTCTTGCTGATCAGCGACAAAAAGCCGGAGCAGCAGTTTCACGACTTCAAATGCTGGCGAGCGACATTTTCGAGGGCGAGATACTATTCCAGTCCGACCATCAGCATGCTGGAGAGGTCTTCACCTTGGCCGACACGAACGACGGAAGTGCAACGATTCTGACTCCTGCCATACAGACATCACTGGACAAAGCGATACAGCTAGTCGTGCGCCATAGAGCATTAGGCGATGTGCCAGTGGACGACTTGCTAAGACTTGAGAAATTATGTTACAACACCATCAGAACAACAGAGGACCGCTACTTGGGTATCGGCGATGGTTGGGACGATACTGATGTCAGCGAGTGGACGTTCAAGCTAGCGTTGGCAGAGCAGGCTCTGACCGCAGCGAGGACGATCCTTCGAATTATGGGTTCTGGTACCGAAGAAAAGATGTTGTTCTCAGAGGACATCCTCACAAGTCTTCTGAGCTTTGTCAGACAGATTGTGGACACTCTCGTGGTATCTATTGTGGAGGTCAGGTCAAGCACTGAGGCAGACAGCCCCTTCCGAATTGCGCAAACGAGTCGAGCTCGATTGGCTTCATTCTTCCGATCTGTGGGGAAAGTGGTTGGTCTTCTGGGAAATGTGTTTTTCAAGGTGGACATGGATGAGACAGCTGTCACAGCTGTTGAAACGCTGTGCACTACGCTTGTGTTTGTCGAGAATGCACCTTCGGAAGCTGAATCAGCCTTGGGGATCCAGACCTTCGAAACGCTCAGGCGAATCGCTATGGATGCTCTTGCTAAGCTTTTTGCTAGGAACAAGGGACAGCGTCAATCAATCTTTGACGATATCCTTACCTCACTGGAGCGACTCCCGATCGGCAGACAAAGCGCCCGGCAATACAAGCTGTCCGATGCCAAGCCGATACAATTGGTATCTGCACTTCTGATGCGCCTGGTACAAACTAGCACCATGATCGACGATGCGCAGACACTCCGAGACAGACGCTCGACAGATGACGATGATGGAGATGCCAATAGCGAAGATGAGGAGAGCGAGGAGGATGCCGATTACGATAGCGCTGATCAGAGCGACAATGGCCGGAAATCCAAAAAGAAACGCAAAGCTCGAGCACGAAGTGGACCGGATGAAGATCTGGAAACCCTAGCCATGCCGTTGTACGACGCAGCTCTGAACCACGCAAAATACATCACGCACTTCTTGGTCTCAAGAGCCATCAGCTCCAGCAAGTCAAGTGGCGAACCCTACAGAAATCTTCTAGATATCTTTGTTGAGGACTTTATCAATGTCTTGGGCAAGACCGACTGGCCTGCAGCTGAATTGCTTCTGAGACAGCTTTTGCACCGCTTCTACGAGATCACTGAAAATCCGAAAAGTTCGGCGCCATCTAAAGCTATGGCGCTGGAATTGATGGGAGCCATGCTGACTGGCATCACTGATATACGTCTACACACAGCCGAGGTCTTTGAGAAGCAGAGTGACGAGAGCGATATGTTTAGCCACCTCAAGACTATCCACGCCGCTATCGTGAACGACGAGGTGACGGACCGGGAGATGCTATCACTCGCCGGGCCATACCGAGCTGCAACAGAGTTTATCCGGACACGAGCCAATGCTGAGCAGCAAGATGCCAATCTTGTCACTGCATTGAGCTATCACTACGTGCAATGGGCTCACCAGATCGTGAGGCCGTTCGGTCGAGAGTCGTCAGAAGGCCCCCAAGCCTCAGCAGTGCTTGACGAGACTGTTGCGCAAGCTATTCGTGATCCTCAGCACCATGAACTTGACGGCAATGTCTACTCAATCAGGACCGAGGAAGCGCGTCTAGGCGCAGCTCTTTTGACACTTCGGCTGCCAGTCGGTCGACTTTTCAACCAAATCTTCAACAAGCTGCTCACCTCCATGAGCAGCGATCAGGCGTCGCTGAGAAGCAAAAGTCTCAGAAGTGTTGAAGATGTGCTGCAAAAGGACCCTTCGATCTTGGATCGGGGCGGTTTCGTTCTGCAGAACATTGTACGATGCATGACTGATTCTTCTACGCAAGTCAGAGATGCTGCACTCGGTCTTCTAGCTACTTGCTTACAGCTTCGACCGAAGCTAGACGTCAACGCATTCGAGCATATTTTGCGGCGCACTACCGACTCTGCTAGCGTGGTCAAGAAACGAGCCATCAAGCTGTCCAAGGACATCTACCTACGGAACGACTCCATACCCATGCGATCTAAGATTGCTGATGCTCTTATTCATTGTGTCTCGGATACTGAGAGTACTGTGGTGGAACTCGCAAGACAGACAATTGAGGATATCTGGATCACCCCATACCATGCACTCGTCAAATCGGACTCAGACGACGCCAAGGCAAGGACGAAGTTGGCCCAGCAGACCTCGCTCATCGTCGAGACTGTGCGGAGGAGCCCAGATGTAATCGACGTGCTGCAGGACCTTTTGGAAGATGTCATGTCACCAAAGTCAAAGACGTCCAGCAACAACATCGCCGTCTGCAAGTCTTTTGTCCTGCTGATGGTAGACGCAGTCATCGATGAGAGTGCCCTGCCTAGTCGACCACCGAGAGCGGTGACAATGAAGACTCTAGCCATCTTCTCCCAGGCTCGACCGAAGCTGTTTACGTCAGCACAGCTCCAGCCATTGCTGCCATACCTGAAGAATCTTCAGTCCACAGACGATCTGGACGTCTATCGATACACCATCATCATCCTGAGATGCACTTTACCGCATATCTCCAACCTTCCACAAGCGGTGTTGACCGAAACACAAGCCTCATTACTCAACAGCGTCGCCAAATTACCTGCACCAGAATTAAAGGAAGCCACTACCTGTCTCTGGGCGCTAGCAAAGATGTCCGGAGCGCCGGAGAGGCTCATTGCTCTGACCAGGTCGTCCATGGAAGGCTTAAAGGCTCGATCTGCCATGGATCTCAAGAACGAACAGGTCGCCAAGCAGGTGGAGCGACTTCTTCTTCTGGTCGGCAGCTGCGTGAGTGCTTTCGACCTCGATGACCACCTCGAAAGTTTTAAGGTCAAGCTGCCGGATAAAGATGCTAAGCAGGTTGCTTCGTTAGCGGTCTCCATAGTCTGCCCCCTCACCAGTCCAAAGCATCCGCCACTAATACGAGGCACTGCTATCAAGTCTCTTCTCCAGCTATGTCAAGCTTGGCCGAAAGAATACAAGCGCGCGGACGTGTCCAATGCGATCGAGCTGGTCTTGTCATCGGATCAAGAAGAGCTCCAGCTGGTACTTATGACTGCTTGGCGGGAGTTCTTCATCCCGGGCACTGATCGAAGACCAGTCGACGATAAGGCGAACGGAGCGCAAGTCGCGGTCGGTGCCGATCGAATCAAACAGACATATCTTGCGAGTGATCGTGATGGCGCTTCAACAGCCATTGCTCAGCGATTCATGCCTGATATCATTAGAATTTCACTACATGCTTCGAATGAAATCTCGACAGTAGCAGCTCATGTGGTCATCAATATCAACAAGCTCGGAATGGTCCATCCTCGAGAATCAGCTTCAGCTTTGGTGGCATTACAAACTTCGCCTGACGCGGCTGTCGCCCAAGCCGCAGCGGAAGAACATGGTGCGCTATTCAGCAAGTATGAGAGCATATTTGAGAAGGAAACAGTCCGGGCTGTCCAACAAGCTTTCACTTATCAGCGAGACACTATCAAAGATGTCAAGGGCTATGTTGGTCCGCCACCTGTTGCGAAGCTGCATCTATTTTGGGACATTCTAAAGACTTGCAAGTCGAAGGTCAGGCAAAAATTTGTCACCAACGTTTGTACGCACATGGACTTCGAGCATGGCAAGCTTGACATTTCTGGCCGGCAGTCAAGTCATGTCGAGCTGGTAGCTTTCTGTGTGCAGAATCTGGCCATCTTCGATTACAGTACCCAGCAAGACCTGACACTCCTGGTTGATGGTCTCGAAAAGGTCTTCTCTGCTACTGGTACGGCTGTTGCACATGGAATCGAAGGGGCTCTGATGCATCACACTATCGAATCTGCTGGGCAGCAAGGAGCTCATTCTAAAAGCAACGGAATCAATGGTGGGTATGAGAATGGCACATCGCTTCCCATCCGTGAACAGAATGGTCTGCCCGAAGACCTTATCACAGTCGCGCCACAACCAAAACCAGTTGAGCCAAATCTGCTCAAATCTCTTGCCGCAGGATCGCAGGCCCTCCTTCTCTTGTTCGAGCTGAGAACATTCCTTCGCCGGGTCTACTCCCTCGCCAGACCGCAAGGCGCCCAACGAGGCCGTCCATCTAAAGACCCAAACAAGGCCAAGGACAAGGATGAAAAAGCAAAAGCCCCTCAACGTGTGCCCAACGCCACGCTCATGACCGAACGTTTCCTGGCACGAACTGAGGAGATTGTTGGAGCCTTCGAGACAGAAGAAGGACAGCGCAGAATCTGCTTACAATTCCAAGAGAAGATCAGCGTCGACGATGAAGTCAAGGTCAAGCCTGAAGACGGCGACGAGACATTGCTGGAGGATGAGAGTGGGTTCCTAGGTGGCATTGTGACTTATGGCGACCGCACGCCTAGCTTGGATGGAGATGAGAGCAGTGCTGCCGGAACGCCCGCGAAGAGAGGCAAGAAAAGGAAGAGTGCCACGCCGGCTGGGACGCCGAGGAAGAAGAAGCGCAAGAGCATGGACGATGACGATTGGGATTAGAAGCCTTGATCTGACATGATCGCTCTGGTAGTCTAGGGACGTGAGAGTTAGGGCCTTTGCTGGGACGTGGGAGATGACAAGGCCAAAGATAGATCTGGAGATTGTATATTAGATGGCATAATACTACAGGAAGCGCACTGGGGCGCATCATGACCATTGTCGTCCGCTTCTATGCTATGTTTTTGTACAGTGTATCATCAAGGTCGCGTCACTGCGTCTTTGCCGACTTCTGCAACGCCCGTGTCGACCGCATCGTGTAGATGCTTGGGTATCTCCAGCTGCGGCGCCAGTCCAGACGGTTTGGAATGCTCGACCTGTTCCGCGGGCTTAGGCCCATCCTGCTCGACGACTTCTTCCGCGTGCACTACCAGCTCCTCTGAACTCCCCATCTCATCACCCATCTCCTCCTTGAAATCTTGACCCGCGACCGCCCCCTCTTCCTCTTCCTCCTCCTCTCCCTGCACCAAATTCTCCTTCTCCCAATCCCTGATCACCCCTGCCTCCCTCAATTTCTGCCTCCTCCTCTTGCCATCCATACTCAGCCCCTCCAGGACCTTCTCAAACCTCTCCTCCACCCGCCTCTTCACTTCCTGCGCCGCCGCCCTCGTACTGAAGATCCCAGCGAAACGATAACTCAACCACAAATACACCACGATCGCCTTGTGCAACTTCTCCAGCTCACGCAAGTACGCGCGCGTCATGAGTGTTTCCGTCTCCAACGTCTCAAGCGGTATCTCCGCGATCTCGTACACTGCGCCACCACTCTGCTGCTCCACGCACCGTGCAAGCGCGGGGATGAGTTCGGCCCAGAGCTCGTGGTCCGAGGAACTGCATGGCGTGGCGGTGAAGATGACGCGGTCGGTGATGCTGAGGTTGCGCACTGGTTCGATCAGGTCGGCGAGCCAGAGGGCGTCGCGGAGGCCGCAGAGATGGAAGCGCCCGTTGAGTTGGGCGAGCTCGGAGAGACGGAGCAGGACGTACGAGAACGGTGTGCCGGGTGGGAAGTACTGTGTGAAGCGGTCGACCACGCTGGAGGGGAAGAAGAGGCCTGCGGTGCGGATCGGGGCGGGGTTGCGGCGGAGGGCTTTGGAGATGATGGGGAAGTCGGGGTTTTCGAGAGTGGTGACGAGGCCAATGTTGGTTGGGTCATTTGGAGGTGGGGCGGGAGGTTTGGAGGGGTCGGCGCCGGGATGCAGGATGGAGAGGGCGCGTTCGTACATGGAGGGGGTGGCGATGGGTTTGTATTTCTTGTGTTGAAAAGAGTCTGCAGGAGAGGTGACGTTGGCTTCGGAGACTAGGTTGACATCTGCAGCAGTTTCGCCCTTGACAGCGGAGAGGTCTTCAGAAGCAGTGGTGTCGGCGTGCGCGGTCTTGTAGCGTCCAGCTCGGCCCGCAATTTGCTTCATGTCGGCAAGAGGGATGATTTGGCGTTCCTGGCCATTGAACTTGGTCGTGGTTTCGAAGATGATTCGTTTGATGCTGAGATTGAGACCCATGCCAATGGCATCACTGGCTACAAGGTAATCATAGTCGTTTTCAGGGTCATTGAATAGGCGTGCTTGCTGCGCTCGAGTTTCTGGTGGGAGACTGCCATAGACGATGGCAACCTTTTTGCGAGTCTTCTGCTCAATAGCCTTGCGTAGTGCATGAATGCCCATGACACTGAAGCTGACAATACAGTCTCCTTTCCGCAGCTTGCTCAGATCTCCGTTCAGACTTTGCGAGTCCATCTCGAGAGGTGAGAGACGGTCGTATGTGTGCACGATCGGCTTTTCTCCAATCATCGCGCAGAGTTCCTGGATCAAAGGGACTGTGCGTGCTTCGCCGCACAAGTGCACCTCCTTGGCCTGAACACCCAGCAGCGCTTGCGTCCAGGCCCAACCCCGATCGTCGCTTCCCAGCATTTGTATCTCGTCGATGACTGCAACATCAACAACTCTATTCAGATCCAGCATCTCGACAGTACAACTCGAGATTTCACAGTATGGATTATTGTCCGGAACTCTCCTCTCCTCACCCGTAATCAACATGGTCCTTTTACCCTTGGCATTCATCCGGACATACACCTCGTGAGCAAGAAGTCGGAGTGGTCCAGCATACATGCCTGAGCTTGCTGCTTCCAGGCTTCGCAGTGCATGATATGTCTTTCCGGAATTGGTGGGTCCAACGTGCAGATGGATTTTCCTCTGTAGTGTTCTTGTGGCTGGGTACCACTCCACAGGATAGCGCAGATCCGCTACAGCCTTCTGGTTTTGAATGTCCGATTCCGTGAATCGCAGTCCACTGACATACCCGTAGAAGCCATACTTGAGTCGAGCTTTCAGTCCTTGCTGTCCCTTGTTCTTAAATTCATCGTCTAACGAGGTGAAGAACTTGCTCTCTTCCGCACCCCAAGCTCTTTTCGACCTCCAGACCGTGTCCTTGAATGCCTCAAAGGTGGACTTGAAGGTGTGACCTTCTTTCTCAAGATACGACACGATCGGTGCTGCCTTCAACTCTTGTTCGATGACTCTGAAAGCACGTGGCAATGCTTGCTCGATAGTCGCAGGCTCCTTTCCGCCGGAGAAGTCGAGTGACCGCTTCGGTCCATCCTGACGAGATCCTGGGACAAAAGGGTTGCTTCTCGCAGATCGTGAGCTCGGGAGTGTACTGGCTGGAGGACGTTCTTGCCGACGGTCTGTTGCCTTTAGCCTCCTGATAGTAGGTCCTTCATTTCTGCCGGAGCGTGGCGCTTCCCGCGAGCGAACTTGTCCAGAAGAAAGCGCTCTTAGTGACCGTGCAGGTAGCTGCGGCCTATGTCCTATTGTGGTGGCCGCATGTTGGCAGAACAGACATATGCTGCTGCCGTGGCGGGTCGTTGGCATCAAGCAAGCAGAAACCGAGTCCAGGAAGACAGACTGAACAGATACCTGTTCTCACACGCTACAAGAATGCCGCCAGTTTGGTATGGTGTATAATTGTACAAATCTAAAATCATCCCTCAAAAAAAAAGTTGCCATCATGATGAGAGAGGCACAGAGCTTGGCAAAAGGATTTCCGTTTTGGGAGCTCGTCCGCCGATGTCATTGCAATCCGCCGCGGTGAACAGTTGGGCTGCATGTGTTTGATCGACGACTGCAACTTAACAGATACCCTTCCAGCAGTTGCTGAGATTCCTCCTGCCAGTATTTCGAGTAGCGATATGCTCGAATACCAGTAGCGTCCGATACAGCCAGCGACCAACCTCAATTCCCTACGGATCCCCCTTAGTGCTGGGCGTCCATGAAGCCCTGCCCCCACTATGGGGCTCTCAATACTTGACGCCCAGCGGGATAGTGAGTCGACAGCTGGTAAGATGAGTTCGCGAGGCTTATGATCTGCAGTCATAATACAGACGATTCGGTCGACCACGCGAGGAGAAGTGCGCCTGAGACGAGCCAATGCCATGAGCATGCGCTGACCCATTCGCAGTGGAAGGTCCTCATAGTCGACGAGGACTCCAAGCGGATCCTGGATAATGTCCTGAAACAAGATGATATCCTCAACGAGAACATCACTAGTTAGTGAAATACGTTCTACCGCGAGCAGTCAATGGTCTCACACCAGCAGATATCGAGAACATTGAAGACAGGCGGCAGCGAAACCCCGAGATCGATGCCGTATATCTCCTCTCGGCAAAACCGCACATTGTCGATTGTGTCATGGCCGACTTTGAGAAGAGGAGGTACAGAAGAACGAATCTCATATGGACATCAGTACCACATCCATCGTTACGAGATCGAATAGACAAGTCGCCGATCGCGAGGGAGCAGATATCCACATTCAAGGTCTTAAACATCGACTTCTTTCCGAGAGAATCGCATCTGGTCACCTTTCGAGATCCGTGGGAGTTCCCTGTCTTCTTCCATCCGGACTGCAATGGTCATGTTCGCAAACAGATTGAAGATGTAGCGCAAAAGGTGAGCACCACAGCTGGGACCTCCGTGCAGGACTGATAGAGGGCGAACAGATCGTTGGAGTATGCGTCGCATTACAGGAATACCCCACGATACGGTACTACAAACCAAACGCAGCACGGCACGAGGCAAGTGTACTAGCCTCGCACCTGGCACGATTTATCCAGCAGGAACTGGACATGTACGCCAAATTTCACGAAGATTTCCCGCCGCCTTCAGCGAGGCCCAGAGGAGTCCTCTACATAGTGGATCGGTCGATCGACGTGGTGGCGCCTTTTATACACGAATTCACATACCAAGCGATGGCGTTTGATTTATTACCGATTCGAGATGGCGACAAGATCACCTACAAGACGATAGTCAACGAAGGTAGGCGAGATCAGGAAACGAAAGATGCAGAAATCTCAGAGAGCGACAAGATATGGGTGGAGAACCGCCACAGACATATGAAGGATACCATCGAGAAGCTCATGGGCGACTTTCAGAAATTCATCGATTCAAATCCACAGTTTACGAAGCAGGATAGCGACAATGCGAACAGCTTGAATGCGATCAAGGATATGTTGGCTGGACTCCCGCAGTTCCAAGAAATGAAGGAAGCGTATTCCTTGCATCTCAGCATGGCACAGGATAGCATGAACATATTCCAGAAGAACAAGCTACCAGATCTTGCTTCTGTAGAGCAGGTCAGTCGCCTTTACGTCTTGAACTGATACTTCTAACATGGAAACAGATTCTGGCCACCGGACTTGACGAAGACTATCGCAAGCCGAAGAATCTAGCAGATCAGGTAGTCCGCACTTTAGACGACGATGCAGTCACACCACAAGATCGGCTACGGCTCCTCATATTGTACCTGATATACAAGGACGGTCTCCTCCCAGCCGATCTTACCAAGCTTCTTCTGCACGCCCAGCTACCAGCTTCGGAACAACAGACCATGTCTCAATTGAGCCATTTGGGAGTCTGCACTACTCGGGGCCTCAAAGACACCCGGCCTCCGCCACTTCCAGCTTTTCCCTTTCAACCACCCCTCAACAACATTGGACAAGAAGAATACGCCTTGTCTCGATACATTCCGGCCATTGCATCTCTCCTCTCAGCACACTGCACCTCGACCCTCGATCAAAACATCTTTCCCTACACAAAACCACCACTCGAAGACGCAAGCGATCCCACCACCCAATCCGCCACCTCGTTGCGGACTGCGAAGCCCACATGGGCCAAGAAGTCGACCTCATCAGAGCCTCGCCAGCGTGTCATCGTCTATGTTGCCGGTGGCGCGACCTACTCCGAAGCCCGCTCTTGTTATGAAGCATCAGCCAAATACAACAAAGAAATCTTCCTCGTGACAAGTCACATGATCACACCCTCAGGTTTCATCCAGCAACTTGCCTCCTTAGGCTGGGACCGACGTCGCCTTGGTCTGCCCGCTGAGCGACCACCAAAGCAAGCTCCCCGCCATCTCTTCGAAGAGGACCGCCGCCCCTCTGAACCCGCACGTTACAACGGGCACTCACAGCCCACGCAACCCCACCCCTCTGGACCAAGGGACAGCAGCAGAGACAGCCGCTCCGCCCCCCGCCGCGGCCAAGGTTTCGCCCCAGCAGGCGCGGCAGCACAACAACCCTCCATCGCACCCAACACCGCCTTCGATACCTCGGCGCGCATGAAGCCGCCTGAGCCACCCACAGCAGGCGTGGCAAACATGCGACTGAACGGCGGAGCAAGTCCGGCGCTGAGCCAGGCTAGTAGTGCGGGTAGTCCAAAGATGGGATCGAACAAGTTGTCCAAAGATCCTGAAAAGAAGAAGAAACATCATTTCTTTGGCAAGAGTAAGTCCTAGAAAGGCTTGAGCAGCATTTCTGGATCTTGCTAGTGAGTTCGCGGGTCAGGAGATAGGTAACAGCTTGTGGCTGGCTCGATCTGTAGATAGGCGGAAACGTAGTTGATTCTATCATAGCGATGTATGTCATTAACGGCAAGCGCTGGCGCTGCAGTAAATTAGTGATCGCAAAATTGAGGGCTTCGTCGTTATTGGTCTATGACGGGATGTCCAGCACCACTCAATTCAGGCAAAGCTGGCCCCGCTTCTTCGCTGTGCTCACACCTCAGCCCTTCCTCTCACACTCATTAATGACAAAACGTGTCGAAGCCAAGCTAGATCAACGCTTGAGACCGAATTGGGACTCTGACACCATGCCCTGCATGTCATGCCACGAAAGCACGAGGACGACCGTATTGCTTGGATATGCGTCCTCCCGATCGAGCTCGCGGCGGCTGTCTGCCTGCTGGATGAACATCACGGCAGGCTCTCACAGCCGGAAAAGGATCACAATAATTACCTTTTGGGCAGCGTAGCAGAATACAATGTCGTCGTTGTATGTCTCCCAGCTGGCTCAGCTGGGGCCAATCCAGCTGCTACTGTCGTCTTTTCGTACTCCGCATGTACCTCATCATTAGCCAGAATGATTGCGCACCTACCTAATGCCCTATTTCGTAAGAAATTGAACTCCATACTCTCGGGAGCAAGAGCCAATATTTGTGCACGATATTGGTCGATATTGTAGTTGGGAGCAAGGAAGTCTATCAAGGATGGAAAGACGATCGCACGCCCAAATCTACCCCAAAAGTTGCCGAGGTTATTCGAGCAGTCCTCCCATACGTGCCTCTCTGGCAATAGTACACGATCAAAGGTGCAACTCATACTCGTTCACATTGTTCTCCATTGTTAGATACTATGCGTACCTTCTACAAGACTACCAGAGGATTCTGCCATATCCTCGTCATGCGGTATGCCTGAATGTTCCAAGCTTTTGATCCATCTTTTCCGTGCCATGCCATGCCATGCCATGATCTATCTCTATAATCGTGGTATCATAAAAGTATCCGGCTTGCGCCTTGCGTCCAACTCTTCCTAGTACGAGCTCATATCGCCCCAAAATCCTTCATCCTCTTCTCCCTATCCTCCTTCTGCCTCCTCTCCTCCCTTTCCTCCTTCTCCCTCTGGGTATCCTTCCTTTCCAACTTGGACCCGTCCACACTCCCCTCCTCACTCATCTCCTCCTCCTCCCCTTCTTCTTCCTCCTCCTCCTCATCATCGATCAAATCAAACCACTCCCTCTTCCCCGTCTCCCCCTCACCTTTCTCCATCAAATAACTCCTGCGCTGTGTATGCGCCGCCCGTTCCAACGCCAACCTCTCCGCCGCCCGCTCAGCAGCCAAGGCAGCCTGATCGCTATGCCCACTGAACGCTCTTCTATGACTCGGCCTTATCACCTTGATCGTCTTGAGGAACTTCTTCGTCGTGCTCCCCGAACTGCCAGGTCGGTCCGAGTAATCCGTCAATTCGAACGTGGGCTTGCTCACCTGCAGCGGACTATCCGCTACCAAAGCAGGAGAGCCCGCTTCTCCCTTCGGACCGATTTCCATCTCGCGCTTCTGAATCGCGCGAGCAGCGACGCGGAATTCCCTGCTCGAGGGCGTGGGACTGCGGTCCGCCCAGGGGCCGACGAAGCGCCACCAGCAGAAGGAGCCGAGGAAGGAGCCGTTGGAGCCCGGAATGTTGGTCCATGGTTTTTCGCGCCAGCAGAAGACGAGGCAGTCGGCCAGGCCCATGATGGAGTAGCAGATGGGGCCGAGCAGGGAGATGGCGAAGACCGGGTGTTGCGCCCAGTAGTCGCTGTAGGTGAAGCAGTGCTGGATGAAGGGGATGAGCATGAAGATCATGTAGACGCAGGGGTAGATGAAGAGGAGGCGAGTTTGGCGCTGAATGGCGCGGCGGCGAGCGTTGGCGGTGCAGTCGGCGGTGGAGATGATGTTGACGAGGGGACCGCCGGATGCGGTGCTGCCGGGGAGGATTTGCGCAGCGCCGTAGTCGATTATGCTGGAAGACGCGGTGGTCATGTGGGATCCCTGTCGTGGTCGTTGGAAGTGGGAAACCATTTGGGCTGCGGCGTTGGGTGACAACGAGTCTCGACTCGCTTTGTGAAAAGTCTTTGTGGGTGATGACTGAGATGAGCTCCCCTCTTCCGAATCGTGGTCGAGGTGCGAGACGGTGGATGGATTTCGTGATGGTTCCGGCTGTTGCAGGAACGGCACAGGGATATGTTCTGACACATAACTGGCTGCTCTTCGTATCTTCGGTACGACGAGAGAACGTCTTGTAGACCTGTCGATGGTGCTGAGCTTGCTTGGATCCGTCCTTGAAGCACTGTCGACCTCGCGTGCAAAGACAGTGAAGCCAGCACCGACATGAAGGTAGATGCGAATGGCCGTCACAGTGATGTATATCCAGACAAGGTATCGTGGGATCCACGACAGTGCTAGTCGATACCAGAAAGGTCGAATGGGTAGTGTGCAGAAAGCTCCTTGTGAAAGGTAGGAGCCCTGTCCTTGCCGTACAAACGCCAGTCCTGCCATGAAGCTAGGTAGAAAAATCCAGACAGCATAGACCGCATTTCGGTATCGGTACAGTCCATCGGGTCCGATTCGACCGCTAGTGGGATTGAAGACCTGCAAAGACATGTGTATTGACATCATCAGAATTGCCACATCGCAAGACTCGATGCCTGCTTGCAAGAAGAAACCTCCAATATCACAGAACCGACTTCCCGATGCAACACCACCCATCCTGAGAGAGACAGCAGGGAAGACCAGAAACCATGATGACTTGAACAGGTCAGAGAACATCAACAACATGACCAATCTATGTCAAGCATTAGTGTAGGCCAACTCAATGCTTGTAGTCCAACATACGTTCGTCGAAAGTTTCGCCTCATGAGCAAGAACCAGTAGAGTGATAACAGACATGCCGCAACACTAAATGAAGCGACGACGACCGAGGCATATTGGATGATAACCTTTTGTTTTTGGCTCAAGAGCGCATTTGTGTCGAGGTTGTGTCCTCCCAGACCCATATTTCCCAGTATCGAGGCAGTGGCCGATCCAGGATCTCGAGTCTGTGCAACTCTGGCGAACAAAGTCGGAGAGGAAGCATGAAGGATATCGACGAACCCAAAGACGTGAGACAGGGCATTGTTGCCATGACCGGGAGACGGTGTGCTCGATGCCAAGGAGATCATGACCGTTTGACAGGGCGCCCTATTTTTTGCAGGTGTGCTGGCCGGGCTGACGCCCTCTCAACGTCTGGTGTCAGGCAGATCCCATGGGTGAAGTGAGAGGCGACGTCCATACAGCGAGTGATTGACAGAGACAGTGTCGATATGGGAGAAGAAGAGGAGGTCGAGATAAGTTGGAGACAAGACGACGGGACGTCAGACGATGGAATGACGGGACGAGCGATTCGAGGGGACGATCTTCTTGGTCTTTGCTAGCTTGGGAGAATATCCCTCCTTCGCGTGATGCTCGGAGATGGTAGCACGATGCTAAGCTTCTCCCCTGCTTTTGCTGGCTATAGCGTCGTGAGTTTGCCAAATGCGGGAGCCTTACTGTACCCGCGTGCAAGGTGAGGCAAAGCTGGCCGACAGAGTGTCAATTGGCAAGATACGTGGTCATTGTGATTGGCTACAAGACGCGGCAGATGTCGTGGGTGTTGATGCGACAGAGCGATCATGGCAACGGCGAGGAGTCGAAATGCAAACGGTGGGTGTGATGATTTGCGGAATTCAGACCGACGGGGACAGACGTGGGAGCTCGAGGAATGCTGTGCATAGAGCTCGAGATCGGCTGGCATTTGTCCCGCTGCAAACCTGTTGTGACCCTACTGAGAGATTTTGGTTCCGAGCTGCATGCAGACTCGCTCAATGCGGTGACTTGAAGTGACCGTCACGAGAACAATTCGCTCGACAGGGAAAGGTCCCCACGTAGCCCCGCGTGGACAAGAAGAAATTTATCCAAGGAGAGATGCCGGGATCCATGGTTTCGGTCAAACTTTCAGCGCCATTGAGGGAGGCGCCGCGTTCGACCAAGAAGGATGTGCCCAAGGAACCCGATAGATTGGGAATATGACGCCGTCGACGAGTGGTGCGCAGGTGGCTGCCGATCATCCGTCCCCTTTGTCGATCACAGACTATCGACAGCCCTGAGGAAGCAATGCCACACCTTTGTGATCCTTTCCATGTCGTCCCTGCTTCTTCTGCACGGCATTACTGTATCATAATTGTGCCCACTCGACGATCTGTCAACATGTGTGTCAACAACATTCCCTCGTGGATACGATACATGAGGTCTGGCTTGCCGTTACAACAAGACCCGTCTACCCAGATATCGATACCGGCCGTCTCTCCCTGTGACTGTCGCATGTCTTGTCGAGTCCAGCCCATTCCTCTACTTTGATTACTATCTGTGGCTATCTCTGTCTCGTGACTATCAGGGACGGCTTCATAGACACGTTGTATCCGTCACCATTGAAGTGCCGTCCCTCGTGCATCGCATGCGAAGAATTTTCAGGGCTTGGCTTTAAGTTATTGACAGAATGTGCTCATCCTGTCCAGACTTTTGGTCAAGCGCATCCAGCCCTGACCTGTCTGTCTCTTCTTGACAGTCTGCATCTCCACTGGAATACTGCCATGCAGTCCGGCCCATTGTGCCGGTCTCAATCATCATACGTGTCGACCATTTTGTATCCTCTATCCCACTCAATCGAAACTCTGCGCCAACGCAATCAGACTAAACCTCAAATCCCCACCTCCCGCCTCCTCCTCCCTCTTCAAGAAACTCCTCACCCCCAAATCCAATGCCCTCTCACTCAGCACATCCTCCGCTTCCCCTAGCTCCCCCCTCTTGATCGGCCCTTTCCTCCTCCCGTCCATCTCCCACAGATTCCCCTTGTCAGACTTGACAAAACAAACATAATGCAAATCCACATCCTCTCCCGCTTCCGGCGCCTTACTGTCCCCCGTCTCCGCAGCACCCTGATGCGCCTTCTCCAGCGCCTGACTCTCATACAACAGATCCGCTCTCTCCCTCGGCTTCAACGGCACGGCCTGCTCAAGTAGCGTATCCAGATCCGACCCCGCGGTGATCTGTCCCCTCGCAGCACCATTGCTCACAGCATGTAGCAGCCCGATCAACCCGCATGCGTTGCCGATCGTCTGCTTATACCATACCACTTCTTCTCCTGGTCCTGAGCCGGTGTATTCGTCCACGTTGCCGTCCTCGGCCATGCGGAATTTCTCGTACGTGGCGCTCACAGGGAAGACGAGGAGAAGGGCGTGTGCGGGCCGGGGGACGAATTCGAGGAGGGAGGGGTCGGAGATAGAGTAGACGTCGTGGAAGCTGAGGGAGGGGAAGAGGCCGAGTTTGTGCAGGAGGGAGGACATGACTTCGGGGTTGTTCTCTGGTAAAGGTTAGGTGGGGTAGAGTATGCTGGAGGGGCAGGCGGACCGAGGGGGATGAAGCGCTTGGATGTCTTGGGGACATCGGGGTCTGTGGAAGCCATGATGAACTGTGTGTGTGGTGACTGTGATATTGTTGTTGAGAGCGTGAATTGTATGTGTGCCCTGTATATTTTCTACCAGGCGGATATGTGGCGCCGTCATCGACATGTGAATGGTGGGATGGCGGGGTTGCGCGAGTCATGTCACGCTGTCGCATGGAAATTTCCAGTCATGCACTTGCCCTTCACCGCAGCCACTCTAGGATTCTGTACACACTCTCCAACCTCACCGCTTCCCCTCTGCGCAGAAGATCAAGCTCGAGCCATCGCGGAGACTGTTCCGGTCTACTAAGCATCAGACCCTCACCCGACGATCATGGGCTCCGTCGTCCTTCCCCATCTTGTCACAGGCTGGCACGTCGACCAAGCCATCCTCTCCGAAGAAGAGCGTCTAGTCGTCATTCGCTTCGGCCGCGACTGGGACGCCGACTGCATGCGTCAAGATGAAGTGCTCTACCGTATCGCCGACCGCGTCAAGAACTTTGCCGTCATTTACGTCTGTGACCTGGACCAAGTGCCCGACTTCAAGGCCATGTACGAGCTGTACGACCCTTGCACCATCATGTTCTTCTTCCGCAACAAGCACATGATGTGTGATTTTGGCACGGGAAATAACAACAAGCTCAACTGGGTGCTCGAGGACAAGCAGGAGTTGATCGATATCCTGGAGACGATTTATCGCGGCGCGAAGAAGGGGAGAGGTTTGGTCGTTAGTCCGAAGGATTACTCGACTAGGTACAGGTACTAGGGGAGGTCATTCGCTGCACGCGAGGACTGTTCGACATTTATTGGAGGTCAAGGCACAATACTGAGGTCACCGCTCACTAAGGAAGCTTGTTCTACTATGGCAAGGGCTGTAGCTGGGGACAAGTATCGACACGTGTGCTTCATCAGTTTAGGTGTTACTGGTGCCTTCAACTGAGACGGAGTCCTAGCAGCAAAGGGACGATCATAGGTCAGTGGACTTCGTCGAGGACGGCGCAGGAGTCCAGGGTCCGCTTTTATGGTTGGTCTCTCTATCACATTGACTGCAAAGCACAAAGCTAATCAACATTTACTGCCCAGACGATGTCCTTCTTGTGCAGAAAGTGATGCCGTCATACTGTTGTTCTGCTTGAGGATCACGTTACGAAATGTGCTCCGAATACGTGACACTGTGGCACCAATGGTCCACGGTATGGGTGCATTGACACTGACATGTTCCAAACAGGAGACAAGTGGAACAGGGCCCAGACTTAGCCCCTGTCCCTTCCTCCAGGTAGGTGATGAGATTCGCCTCGAATTCGTTCCCTGGCAATGTCATTCCAGAAGTCATGGGAGAGTGACCGTTTGCGCGGTAAGAGCAAAAAGTGTCCTTAGCATTTGACCATTTCATGAACAGACGCGCCCGCCGATAATTGTACCACCGACTCTCTATGTGCATCCTGAACAGCCTTCCTCTGCGAAGCTGCTCTGACTCAGCGTATATCTGAAGCAGTGCAGGACACATGCACCGAATTGCATCCCGGCTTGCCTCGCCGACCACTTCTGTCTGGCAAGTATGTCCTTACCGCGGTCCTCTTTTCTAACTGTGCTCGCCACCTACACTCTTACGACCTGTCTTCGACGAGGAGAAACATGGCCGGGACATCGCCGACTTTCATCATACTGACCATCGAAGCCAGACGAGACCTGACAAGCTGTCCTTGGCGCTCTACGCCACTATTCTGCTCTTCAACTTGTCCTATCTTGGTTCGCTCCCTTAGCCAGGCATCGCCTCACTTCAAAATGCAATGACAAAGGTTCTGAGTGGACTTACATGAGCCTCGTCGCTCAAGGAGCACTGAGAGCTCCAGCGATAGCCGGCTGCTCATCGCGCTTGAGTGGTCCCCAGATCTTCTCCCACAGCTCCGTACCTTCTCCAACCCCGTACGAGATATCAACATCAGCCATCGATGAGTCCTCATTCGGCAGAGCTTTAAGGATGCCAATCACGGTCCTCAGATCCAGCGCCTTTCCCACAGCTTGCGTAGCCCCTGCGTCGAGCGTGAGCGCCACGATATGGATATGCAGATGGTGATACGTCGGTTGATCTACCTCCGTCAGCTTCATTCTCCTTAGCATCCCTGCCATGACGGCGTCGATGACAGACACAGGTCAACTCACAGTGCAAATAAAACTTGATCATATCACTCTCCAGCCCCTCCCCCTCCTTTCCTCCGCCCTGTCCGTACAGCTCCCCCACCGCACTCTCCAGCCTCTGCACCATATCCTCCAACCACTCCACATCCCGCTTCCCCAAATCCCTGACCGACCACTTATCTCTCCTCTCAGGCAACGCAAGCAAATGCAGCGCCGACAGCGTCTTGCGATCCCAATTCAGGTCGGGCAGCAAAATGAACCTCTTCTCTCTCTCCTCTTGCTCCCCGCCTTGCTCTCCCTGTGTGCTCGTGTGTTCCCAGCTCCGATACAACACATCCTCCACCTCCGTCTTCCCCTCCAGTATATTGAAGACCCACGTCAACCTCCCCTCTTCCCTCTGCCGCACTATCCAAGGCCTTACATACTTCGCGTAAATCTCCGGCGTCTCGTTCACGTACCGCGCGGTCTGGGGCGTGTATTTCCTGATATGCTTCTCTGTGCAGGGGTAGATGAGGTTGAGCTTGAGGTCATGCGGAGGCGGGGTTTCAGAGGAAGAGGAGGGGGAGGGGGAGGTCCGCGCTAGGTACCATCTGTAGATGTCGTTGTCGCCTAGGTTTTGGATCGAGGTGAGGGAGGAGATGAAGCGGGACAGGTGCGCGGGGGAGGAGGAGAAGGCGGCGCGTTCGGCGAGGAGGAGGGCGGGGGAGGAGAGGATGCTGCCGAGGAGGATGATGCGGCGGCCTTGAGAGTCTTGAGGTGTCAGCCAGAGGCTCAAATCACTTGTAAGGTTCAATATATGGAGGCGCAGGACTTGGAGGTGGACACAGCTGCTGCCGAGATGGACAAGTATGGGAGACTGACCTTGGTTTAAAAGGCGCTCAAAGACGAATTGGGGAATCAATGCCTCGGCCTCGCTCTTATCGACATTCATCGTTTCAGGCAATGGATACTACCACCTAAAATTATGAATGGTCGTTGGAGAAGGGAAGCCAAGGTGTGAAGCACGGGGAAATTATGCAAGCACTTTCACACAATCCACATCACGAAGTACAGAATCGTGATTGTAATCATCAAATCAATTCGTCATGATACTGTGATCTCAGCAATACATCCCTCTAGCGAACGCCTGGTATCATGCCTTTGCTCGTCCCAGCAAGTTGACTTCTAGCATTCCCATCCACTTCCCTGCCACTGGCTGCAGTCCTCTAGACAGCAACGATCCGATTCCCCATCAATAGATCCACATACGCCCTATCCTCCACGTTTCCCTCATCCACATCCTTGCTCTTCTTCCCCTTCTTCTCGTCCTCCTCCAACCTCCCTAGTAGCACTCCCAATACCTCGACCGGCGGTTCCAGCCCCAACTTCCTCGCCCTTCTCCACCTCCGCAGCCTGCTGATGCCAATACAAGGCCCATACTGCCCACTCATATCCCATTCCCGCAGTATTTTCTCACTGATAGGCAGATGCTCCTGGTGAACCCTTGGCGCCTTGCGCGCCCTCTCCTTCTCGGCCCAGTAGAGCTTGATCTTGCTGACCGGTAATTTGAGTGCAATTGCGTCGTCCGCTGCTTCGTCGGGGTCTTGTGCTTCGACTTCAGGCTCGGAGAAGGCACGGCCGCCTAGAACGTCTTCTGTCTTTGTGTCGGCGGCGGAAGTGAGGGGGTCTGCTGCAGGTGGGGGGCCGCGACCTTTCAAGGGCGTGGAGATGGCGGGGTCGGTGGTGGGTGGGGAGACACTGTCGATTTCTGCAGCGAGAAGGGCGGGGTCTTTCTTGGACTTTGCTGAGCGAGGGGAGGTAGTCGGCTTCGTGATTCTGTTGGCGCCGAAAGAGATGGTGCCCTGACCTGAGGTGCGGCCAGACGAGGCACGGGTTGAGCGTTTGGGTGGCATGCTGTGTGATTGATGAGAGTAAGATGCTACCGTGAGATGATGCGCATGTCTAGGTAAGTGAAAGGTGAGCTGGATTGTGCCGGGAGTGTGTCAAGTGTGGTCGATGTCTGCTGGGAATGACGATGCATGACGGGTGGAATCCGGTTGGCTGAATTTCTCGTCGCCGAAGCAACTGACGCGAAATAGCCGCGAATTCAGCTGCATGTAATTAATCTAAAGAGGATATAGAAATCACGGTTGGCTCATCGAGGTGGTTCATATGAGATAGCATTACGTTTTGGGTATTAATGTGTCCAACATCGCTGCGATATGGTCGCACTTTTGGTCGCTCAAAGCTAGATCTATGGTGTGAAAATTCTAGGCTCAGAACGTCCTCTAAGCATGCACAAGAAACGAATATCATACCCCTGATTCAGAGGTGCTCGCCATAATTAAGGGAAGTTTAACGCAGAGCGGGGCTGTTCAGACCCATGGCCGAATCCCTATCCCTTTTCGACTTGCGGTATGCTTGGATCTGGTCGACAAACTCCTTGGGAGGATCCTGACGGTAGCCTTGTGGGTTATTCTCAGTCCACTTCCAGAGATGCTCGCATGCATCCTCGAGAGTGTGCTGCGTCTTCCAGCCGAGTTCCTGGTTTGCGCGAGTGGCATTGGCGGTCAAGTTGAGGACATCACCATCACGTCGGGGTGCGACTTCGTATGGAAGATCGCGGCCCACGGCAGCAGAGAAGGCCTTGACCATCTCAAAAACGGTGGAACCCACTCCAGTTCCCAAGTTCCAAGCGCGGACACCTGGGTGCTCATTCCGGAGGTGGTTGAGGGCAAGCAAGTGACCCTCCGCAAGATCGAGAATGTGGATGTAATCACGGATGGCAGTGCCGTCCTTCGAATCGTAGTCTGTATATATTAGCTAGGTTCTTAACGAAGAGAGTGGTTTCTTACCATCGCCGAAGACGAGTAGCTTCTCCCGCTTGCCAACCGCTACTTGAGCGAGAAGTGGCAGCAAGTTGAAGGGGATACCCTGAGGATCCTCGCCCATGATACCGCTGGGGTGTGCACCGGCAGGGTTGAAGTATCGCAGGAGAGCACCGTTGAATTGATCTCCGCTCTTGCCAGCCTTCTTGGCCTTTGCTCGCTCGGCGTTGATGTGGTCGGTGATCATCATCTCGACGGTGAACTTGGTGTTGCCGTATGGGTTGGTTGGGCCGAGCGGGCAGTTCTCTGGGATGGGGATCATGTCTGGGAATCGTGTCGCATCGCCATAGACAGTTGCAGAGGATGAGAAGACAATGTTGGTGACATTATGCTTGGTCATGGCCTTGAGGAGAGAGACAGTACCGGAGACATTGACGTGGTAGTAGTCGAGAGGGATTTCTCCAGATTCGCCAACAGCCTGTGTATGTTGTCAGACTCGAAATTCATGCGCATCTTGCGACATGTACCAACCTTAAGCGCAGCAAAGTGAATGACGCTGTCAATCTCTGGGTGCTTGGAGAAGATCTCCTCCAATGCCTTCTGATCTGTGATATCCGACTTGTACAGCGTTGGCTTCTTTCCCGAAAGCATCTCAATCCTGTTCACACATTCTTCGCTCGAGTTGTAGAGGTTGTCGACAATGACGACATCATATCCTGCTTCGAGAAGAGCGAGAGCAGTAAATGAGCCAATGTAGCCCGTGCCACTGATCAGTCGTCAGTCTGGTATTCTGCTATACACGGCCAAAAGATGACCAGGTCAAGCATTGCGGTGACCGTTGGAGGAGGCGTCATCTCAACTTACCCAGTGACAAGGACTGATCCGACCGTCATTTTGTCTGTATTAGCCAGCAAACTCGAGGCGCGAGGGGTGTAAATATAAGATACGGCGTCGTAGAGACGGTTGAGTGGCCAGACGGGAAAGACTGAGGAGAGTTGGACTGGTATGGTTGTGGTTTTGAAAAGGAGAAAGATGTTCTCCTAGGGCCCTGTCTAGTGAAATTTCGTTGGCGGCGGGCGACCCAACACGAATTGGCGGCGACAGTAGTAAGGTTAGCGGTGAGACAAGCAACAGCGACAACCTGAGACAGGGATCTTCATTTCTATACATGTCACAGATGTTTTGAGCCGGCGGGGTATTCCGGCCCTTGCTCGTGGGTACAATCTCCTTTTCCACCCGACTTTTGCACATGTCTGCATGCTTTGGCGGCGGCCGTTTGTAGCTTGATTACACCGCTATTATTGCTGAGCTATCCGTTTACTGTAACAAACGCCGACAGGGTAAACTTGCGTGGACACGCGAGATTGCTATTGATTGCCGCAGGCTGAATTGTTCAAGGTTTGCCGTGTTATCGCATCCGTATAATTGCTGGTCGCAGACAAGCACAAGCGCCTCATTCAACCATGATCATCCACTCTACATGAGGGGCGATTTGCGGCTGAATGGTCCTGCCAAGGTCTGACCCTGGTGATCAGATCTTCGGTCCAGGCGACGAGTGCCTCTAATGTGATTCAACTAGCAAGACTAGCAAGACTTAGCAACACCAGTAATAGATTCGTGTCCAGGCAAGGCTCAGCAAATACCGAGGAACCATCGAATGTTGCAAATTAGACCCGGTAGGCGAAGTATACGCAAGGTGAAACCCTTACGAACCGCTGCAAACTGCAAACGATAGAAGGACCTCAACCGAAGGCGAAGACCGAGAGAGAGACGGGAACGCCTGGTCTGGCTTGCGTGGTGAACGGCTGACTAAGATCCGATCTTCTTCCGACAGACCTCTCGCTTGCTCCCGGGGCTAAACATTTTCCGGCTAGACTTGACTGCCAGCGAGCATTCCTGAATCGTGACAAACAACGAATGTTCGTGGGAAAAGCCGCAATTGTCAAGTGCACAATGACAATAGGAATGTAACAATTGCTAATGCGCCGCAAACAACAACTGTCGACACAATTGATGCCGCCGCTTTGTCCCCGATCTTGACCATCACCTTCATGATTGCACAGTCAGTCATGAACATCCATATCGTCAACGACTCCTCCGCCGCGTTGAAGCATCGCGTCTCGCGTCTAGCATATTCGATATCGCCATTATAGCATCAAACGATCAGCAAGGTCAGTACCATTTCTTTGGCGATACCAGCCATCAATCTAGCGTTGTGCACTACTTCTGGCGCTCATGGACAATACTGTCTACGTATTGGTAGTGTCCCCAGGTCTGCACAATAGTCGCCATAGTCTTCAACAGGCTATTGTGGCGACAACAGCCCTTGGACAATACAGAGCACTTCCATATATTTCTTCCTGTCTTCTCACCGTACCCTCTTTCTACAGTCCTTGCATACCTAAACGATCTCTTCCTCAGCAAGCTCAACTCTGAGCTATTCTTCTTCATCTACGCCAGTCTTTCTAGCAGCAGGATACAATCGCATTTGTGTACACATACACTGACATCTTCTCAGCACTATGAACAACCCTCCTTCGGGTCGAAAGACTCGTGCGGCCAGCCGCACATCACAGACGCCGGCTGCGGCTCCAGCACCAGCTGCGGCGCCAGCCATCGCCACACCTCGGCGTCGCGGCGGCAATCGCAGTGATGAGGAGTTGCCGGCAGTCCCAACTGGCCACAACTACTCATACGGCGCACCAGGTCCCGTCAATATCACTCGTCAGATCAACACAACCGGCGCTCGGGGCACCTTTGTGCAAGATCTTATTAGAGCTCGCCGTCAACAGCAGGGTACCGATCAGGATGACGGACGGGATGGACGCGCCGAACAGACCGAACGGGTACCTAGCCCCACGAAGAGTACTAGGCAGGGCAGGGGCACCCCCAGGCCACCTTCTCGCGCAGGTTCAGCGACCTCATCAAACGCGCGCCGCACTCGCCGCGGACCAGTCGCAGTCGAGGATCCCATTGATGAGGAGGACGACGAACCAACCAGGCCGGCACCAGGCAACGACGAGGACCAAGCCGATGATGACGTGCCTGAAGTCCTAATTGGGAATGGCGTAGCTACGACAAATACAACTAGGGACGTTGATTTCACTATCACAGGAGTGGATACCACCTTCTCCTACGTCCACCCTGTCTCGATTCACACGAACCCCAACCAGGTTCCGGGCCTGACCCCAAACCAAAGACGCAACATAGACATCGCTCGTCGCCTAGTGCCACCTGCTACCGAGGAGGAGATCGCGGCTGCGCAGCCAAGTACATGGCAAGTCTGGAAGGAAACAATCCGCCGTTTATGGGTTGATGCTGGTCCAGAGCTTCGTGGCGCATTCTGGCTCGCACTCATGTCTCCCTTTATCTTCACCCTTCTTCTATATCTCCACAGCTTCCTCCCAGAGAACATCAACATCATTGGCACCATTCAAGGTCTGGCAGACTCCATTGGTGAGCAAGCTGCCAAAGCACGCAACGCCACCATGTACAACACCGCCTTTGACCAGGGCCTTCACGCTCGTGTTGATGAGCTCGACTCCAATGTCAAGAACTTGCAGGTGCAATGGTCTCAATTCAAAGACATTCTACCCGAACAGTTCATGGTCTCCAAGAATGCAAAGACTGGCACGTGGGATATCCCACCCACCTTCTGGACCGCCATCGAGAACAAGCTCAACTCCGACTACTCACTCACGCCCGGCTCTCTTCCTGGCGCTGCACCAGCCTGGGACTCCTTCGTCAACTCCAACCAGAAGAAGATCAATTTAATGCTCTCCACCTCGGCCAGCGAAGCCGCCAAATCCCACCTCGCCCACCTTTCCTCCTCCGGCACCATCGTCACTCGCGAGATGTTCATCTCCGCTCTCGACGAACACACCACCCACCTCCGCCGCGAGCTCTCCACAATCCGCTCCGACGCCACCCGCACAGCCAAAACCATCGCCTCCTCCATCGCCGCCTCGCTCCCCTCGCGCCAAACCCCATCCAAATCCGCCCCCGCCTATCTCGAAGACATCACCCTCCTCACCCTCGCGCGCAACCACCTCCTCTTCCGTGAGCGCAACTTCCTCTCCGCCGGCCTCGGCGCCGTCGTCGATCCCTACCTCACCTCGCCTACCTTCATCCACCAACAACCCAATGTCCTCGCGCAGGTCTGGACCTGGCTCCCTTTCTCTTCCGTCCCGGCACCGCATCCGCCCGCCATGGCTCTCGCCCCCTGGACCGAGGCAGGCGAGTGCTGGTGCGCGGCCCGCTCCACCGTCCCTGGCGCAGCGCAGATCGGAGCCATCCTCGTCGGTCCCGTAGACCCGACTGCATTGGTCGTGGAGCACGTCCCCGCCATGTCGACACTGGATATCGCTTCCGCCCCGAGGGAGCTGGAAGTCTGGGGTCTGTCGTCTGGCTTGAGCATCGAGGGTTTCTCTACTCCTGCGCTGAACGCAGCAGAGAGGAAAGGGGAATGCGTGGGTCCTGAGCCGGAGGGTGGCAAGGGCTGGATCTGTCTGGGTAAGGCGGGGTATGATCTGCATGCGCAGAATTGGGTGCAGACGTTTGGGTTGGATGGGAGGGGACAGATGGTGAATAAAGTCGTGGTTAGGGTGTTGGGTAATTGGGGCGGGGAGAAGACTTGTGTTTACCGTCTGAGAGTGTTGGGGAGGACGGAGGATGAGGTTAGGGCGGAGATGCAGTAGATAACTACTACAACGACGATCGTCACTGCCAAGAGGGAAGGGCCGTAAGGATGAGATTAGAGAGCAAAGGGTAGACTCGAAGTGGTAGTTTATGATACCCGTTTCAGAGATTATATAGTGCTGTTTCAACTCGGAATGCAAGACATCTATACAGTTCTCATGAAAGCCGATGTATAACTTGCTGCGCTAGCTGTGAGCTGACAGTGGTAGGCAAGACGCGGGTCGACATTGACCATAGCCGCACAAGGCCTTGACGTCCTCGGACGAGATTGGTCAGGCTCGCCAGCAGGGAATGACGCATATTGTCTGGGCGTTCAAGTGGCCGGATTGGAGATGTCGTCCTTGCCTGTGGTTCATAATTTCCCCTGGGATACCGGCCAGCGATGTCCTCCAAGGACCCGAGAACCCTTAGTACCGGGTCATCATCATAACAAAACATCTGGATGATACGCATCATATGGGTTTTACGTAGCTTCAATTCGGCGAGTGGTCCTTCATGTTGCCGCGGATCCCATGAAAAGCGGTAGTTGACCCATCCGTCAAGTAGATACGGCGGCAAGCGAATATACGCAGGGCGACTTGAGATCCTAGCTATAGTGTGTTCGAAATCCCTAGAGATCTTATCGGCGGGTATGTTGTTGTTGCTCACGTATGAGCTCCCACGTGACGTGGACGAGATGTTCAGAGGAAGCTCCCTGAAGGTATCGCCGATACTTAGAACTATCCCAGTGCTGTCACCGCAGGACTTAGAAGCTGTCCTTAGCATCGAGGCTTGTTTGAATACAATGTCAATTGGGTTACGGAGAGATTTTCTCAAGCGGAAGATATTCAATGCGCCGGCTGGTCGACGGCTATCCTCTGGCATGGTCGACGCAGCACTAGCCACCTGCCAAATAGCAAGTTCATTATGTGAAGGATTGAGGGTATACTGATCAGCAGGGTGGTCTGTTAGTGCCACAGCATCGGACTCGTCGTTAGTGCCTACGACAACGCAACTATATGGAAGGCTTGTCAGACACTTGCTAGGCCAGAATATGTGCAAACACTCACGTATGGCATTTGAGTAATGTTCGTTGCTTGTAAGCTGTTCCCTCTTCGAAAGGAGCGTCACGTAAAAGTTGCTGCATCGAGCGCTCGAAGTTTGTCTGAGCTATGGCGGACTCGGCAGGATCCCTCATGTCCTCATGCCTGAGTCGTCGTATGGCCATGAAATCGCTCAACAATGGCAGTATCGCGTTTATACATGCGTCCACTGTCATCCTCAGGCGACCAAGCATTATTGCGATCAGTCTGTCAGGGCTGTCAGCATCCCAGACCTCCCGCCTTGACACGACTTACGCGCCCGTCCCAAACCCTCCGATCATGTCGAAATACTCGCATGGCTTTGAGTCACCTAGGTAATACATGGCCTCTTTCAGCATATAGAGGGAACTCAGAGGGAGATCGCCATCATCGATGCTTAGCACGAAGATAGCTTGCTTAGTGCCTGAAGGGCTGGCTGGAGCTCCCATCATTCGTGCACGAGATCCGAACCCATCAGTACCAGAGTAGGTGGTGTCGACTGCTTCCTGATAGGGTCTTGCACTATCTCTCGTGTGCTTCTTGTTGTACTCTTCGTTGAGATCTACAAAATCAACGGTCGCTCTGCATCTTATCTGAGATAGTATCCACCTGAATCCAGACTAATGGTGCTCATTCCGAAATCAGGCAGCTTATCAACACCTGGGATTTTCCTGAGTAGCTCACTTGCATAAGCTGCTGCTGCTGCAGCAGCATAGCCATGCCAAACATCGTGCTTATGAGAGTCGGAATAATCAGATATACCTCGAATGATCAAGCATGGAAAGGTGTCCATCGAACCCGCTGCCTCCATCTCGAAGCACAGGACGCCATGACGGTCTGCTAAGCGATCACGCATGACTGCATCCTTCATGAGCCTATCGGCCGATGCGATTAGTCCGTAGTGCACATGAGGGCGTGGCTTGACGTCCTTCCTTGCTGGTCGATCGACACAAGTTCCGGTAGATAAGCAGTCCAGCTCCTTGCAGGAGTCGAAAGTGTTTGGATGAGCAAAATCGCTATGATAAAGGATGTCGGGGGAATCGTGAGGTCTCTGTATCTGGTCGGCGACAAGAGGATACGACTTCGCCATCTTGCGTATAGTCCTGCGCATACCATTGCCTAGGAGGCGGTGATGGGCGTCCACAGTAGCCAGTAGATTCAGTAAGCTCGTTGGAGGCGGAGACAGAAACCCAATCGGATGGAAGTCTTGGTTCTGTATCGTCTTGCCGAACTCGTAGTGAATGACTGCTGGTCCTTTCCGAGCCGGCGAGCTGACTACCACATCACCAAGTCGTATGTCCTGCGTAGCTGTTGGAGCACCCCCGCCGATGCCGACCATCAAACGAACTCGTAGATTAGTGAATGATCTCTGCATGTTCTGGGCCGTTGCTGCAGCGCTGGCAATGCCATGTCGGTCCTTTGCGAGACAGCAGATGACCACGTTATGACCTTGTATTTTGCCACAGGTGTAATGGTTTGGGTCGTCCGGAGGAATAAGAGGCGCTTGATATCGAGGCTCGAGGAGTGCGATTACAACTGAGTATTCGATCTCAATAGCACAAAGCCAGCCAACATGGTATTGATTGGCCGTTGGACGAAGCGAGCTCGCCATTGAATGAGTGAAGCTACCAATCGTGCGAGCATTCGACGATCAACGTACCGCAGTAGAAGTAGCACCTTCCAATAGATGGGAAAAGAAGTCCGCAGGAAACTTGTTGTCCAGACCGGATCTTTGCCTGAAGCGCCTGCGGCCGAAAAGTTGGCGCCACAGCCACCTACCTGCATGCATGTCCGACATTGCTTCGCCCGCATTGTTTGATGACGGCACACATCGCATTCGCGATCATGACAGATCGGGATGCACGTGCGTGCATGTCTGACGCACCTACGTAGTATGATGCAGGTCAAAGAGATTGGATTCGAGAAGCAATGCCTAAACAATCGAACGCGCTCGGGAACAGCTGGTCAAAGCTCCAAGGCGCAAGTTCACATCAACAGCGAGATGCATTCGTCTCACTACAACTATCTCTGCCCTTACAACTACCATTCCCGCTCATACGAGCTATCCCTGTCATCTCAAGCAAGATCTACCTCCCCCTCCCGAATCCACCAAATCCCTCGATCGGGCTCCTAATCCCCGGCGGGCCCTGCTCAACAGGACTCTTCATCCCCTGCGGTCCCGGACCAAAATTCATACCCCCCAAACCACTCATGTTGAGGCCCGGCACACCCCTCTGCCCCGGCGGAGGACCGAAGCCGGGGGTTGCACCAGGCACATAGTTTGGACCAGCAGCAAAGCCAGGAGGCGGAGCGATGCCCGGCCCTCCTGGTCCACCAGGTCCGCCGCCGGCGAAGTGCTCTGGTGGTCCTTGTGGGTGACCATGTCCTGGTGGCTGGTTAAGGCCGGGTGGGCCACGCTGCTGGAGGAAGTGTGGTGGTGGAGGTCCATTGGGGCCACCGGGCGGCCCGCAATGAAAGAGATTTGGCATTCCTGGTGGGCCACGGAGATGAGGTGGGAAGCCTGGCGGTGGGTTTGGAACAGAGCCACGATCTTGGTGATGGCGAGGATCTTCGGGGTTGAAGAAGTCCCCTGGCGGAGGTCCGAAACCTGGCGGACCATTCTGAGGGCGACGCTGCTGCTGGGGCGGCATCTGACCTGGTGGCATATGCGATCCGTCAAAGAATCCAGGTGGTGGCTGAGGATTGGTCTGACGGCGATCCGGCTGATCAGCGCCATGATGAGGAGAGAAGAGATGCTCGTGTGGACCTTGTCCGAGACCTGTTGGCTGCTGGCGCTGTGCGCTTTGAGTCTGTGGACGAGGTGGCTGATCAAGGAAGAGCTGGAAGTTCGGGTCGTGATCCGGTGGCTGCTGTTGCTGAGGGCGACTCGCACTCTTTGCATTGATGAGATTGAGTAAGAACTCGGAATCCTTGCTCAAACCGCCTTGTTGCCGCGGGCGCTGCGCGGCAAGTAAATGCTGCAGATTCTGGGCTTCCGGTGTGATATTACGTGGAGGCATGTTCCCAGATTCTTGTCGGCGATGCTGCGGCGGATGGTGCTCTTCGGTAGGTGGACCATGACTGAATGCAGAGAGGGGAGTGTAGTCGGAACCAGGGCGGCTGTCTGATCTTGCTTCAGCCTTCGCCGCCAACATCGCCTGCAGAAGCGGATTGGGGCTTGGACCCTGATCTGGACGTGCCTCTTGTGGTCCCGGACTGAACCCTGGAGGAGGTCCTGTGCTAGACCGAGACGTCGGACCCTCCTGCGCTGATGTGATACCAGTGCCCCGCAATTTCATGAGGATGTTTTGGAAGCCTTGCTGGTCCTCTGTAGGTGGGGTTGGTTGCGCCTGAAAGATGGGCAGTTCTGGCTCTAGCTGGCGAGCTTCCTCCTTTGGTGCGAACATTGATGCGAATCGTGAAGCTTTCTTGTTGCCGGCCGGTTTTGGTGTGGCCTCTTGCGAGGTAGGCGTCTCCACTTTCTTGTCTCCCCAGGTGCCAAGTATAGCATCCGACAATAGTGGTGCTGAAGCTTTTGAGATGCCTGGTGAGCTCTCCGGTATGGGTATCTCGACCTTCGTCTCTTCTGGCTGGTACTTCTGCCCCTTCATCTTGGCCTTCCACTTCTCGAAATCAGCCACGCTGCGCGCTTGCGGCTCTGTGTCCATCATTGCCTCCTCCATCCACTCTGGCTCTCTCTCCTGTGGCTGATCTCTGTACGAGTCCCTGTCGTTACGCTTCTCCCGATCTCGCCAGCCACCCTCACGGGCAGGCAAGCGTTGTGTCGTCTTCTTCTCTTCTCCATCACGTGTCCAGCGTTGCTCACTTCGTTGTCCAAAGCCATTACGCTTTCCGGCATCATCGTCGCCCTGCGGAGTACCTCGGTCTCTTGGGCCGCGGCCAAAAAGGCGCTCTTTATCACTGGTTGGTCCTCGGTTCTCAAAGTTGCGACCATTCCTTGCTGTTGTCCACCCGTCCTTGTCCTTTTCTGCGCCAAACCCTCTTCTTCTTCCAGTTTCGTCATCGTTGTGGGCCCTAGTCCTTGCTGACATTGCTTCGAGGCTGAAATCCTCCTCGCCGGGTGTCTGTGCTGCAGAACCTCCATCTTCAGCTGATTTGCGAATATTTCTCGAGGAAGCGAAAGAGGTTTTTGGTGGGCCGAGCACTATATCTTCTGCATGGAAGTCAGTGCAAGGTCAGCGATACCGAGAATCATGGTCACCTACCTCCATTGGATGTGCGGACTTGTCTGGTCTGAAGTAGTGTGGGTCTTTGGGTTGTGCCAAAATTACCCATCGGACCAGTATCATCCGGGCGACCATTTTGTGTGCGAGCTTTGCGCTGTGTGTTCTCTTGCGGTTGACTACAAGTTGTGAGCACGCCTTCATTTGATGATGTAGTCGTCATACTCTATCCACTGCTCTATCGAAGGTAGCGACTCAGGCTTTGTGACCAGAGGTGAGTCGCGCAAATGTACAAGCTGCTCTCTAGTGTATGTGATACGGAGCTGCGCCATATTGGCGCTCTAGCTCCTGGTCGAGCACTATCGCGGAGCTAAAGTGAACGAAACAGGCCTGCCGTTGAGCTTGCGACGTAGGTGAGGCTGAGAAAGCTTCTCCCGGAAAGGTGTCGAATTGTTTCGTATCAATGTGCATGCGATTTGCGAACAGTATTGATAGATCCTAGCAGCTATAAAGATGGTGAATCGCACTTCTATACCGTTGGCGCTTCTCAGTTTCGCACAGGAAGCTAGAGTGGTGACATTTGCAGTTGCGCGGCCTGTACTGCGTGAGATGTTATTGTTCCATATTTGAGCTGACCTGGCGTTCGTTTATATTGTGGCTCTTCCAATGCCGAAAGATCATCAGAGAGAAGACCTTGGTTTTGAGGGCTGGTGTGCGTAATGTCTGAGGTGTGGAGGGGAACTTGGGGGAGGGAGATGTGGTTCAAGGGTGCGGGAGCTTCAACCTCGCTTCGCAGTGGGTTGCTCTGCGCATGTGGCTATGTTTCTATTCTTTATATCTTCACTGAAATATTCTGATAAACGCAATTAGCTAGAGCCACGGTACATGAGTAGCTGTCATTCTATATGATCACCATCACATATCCACGCGAGCATAATCTGCATGCAGTCTCTCATCGAATGCCAATGGATTGTCCCACTTCAAAACGTCACAGCAAAGAGGCCATGACTCGCGGAACCTGTAATGGTAGTTCTGCGTGTATTCACGATGCTATCCACTCATCAACCATCTACTACGCTTTACCTACATCCGACTTCGCTGTGGCACCCTGCGTGCCATACCACTGTCTAGCACGATCGAGATCCACGTTCTGTTCGATCGCCTTCCTAAGGGCTTCCAGAGTATCAGCACTCACACCTCGTGGTAAAGCAGTAAGACCAGATAGCCAAGCTTCGATTCCTGCATTGGTGATGAGCGTAGTACTTCCGCCAACAGTACAAAGACGGTGGACAATCTGCAGCACAAGCATTGTCGCTTTGGTCGTCACTGTTGGCGAGTGCACTAGTGACAGTGTCCGCTCTAAAGCATTCCGATGGCGGAAGACCATAGCATCTTCTGCTCTTTTGATACCGCCGAGAAGGAAAGAAAGGATCCATTCAACCTGTGGCCAGTACTTTTCATCCTCTCCAGGTGTCTCAAGTAGAGCTTTGCGGAGGAAATAGTCTGGGATTTTCCTGACTTCCCAGTAAGGGTCCTTGAGGAGATATCTGTTAATGAGCGGAAACATGAAATGGGTTGGATCGACGACAACCTTGTGGCTAGCAGTGGCAAAGCTCCCAGCTAAATATGAGAGTGGTCTCTCTTCTAGCGAAGAAGCTGCTGTCTCGATAAGATCGCCTAGCAGAAGCCAGATCTGATCTTTTGATTCGAGTGTCGAAGCTTCAAGCTTCTCCATGACGTCCTGTATGGCTGTGACACCCTGTCTCCGGATTTCTGGATAAATCGAACAGAGACAGAGCATCAAATCATCCAGTACTTCTCCTTGTACGATATCTTCGATATCTTGTCTCTTATAACGAGTCAATGCAGGATGCTTCTCGCTCTCTTGATCGGGTTCTGCAAACGTTATTTGAAGCCCTCGATCACTGTGGAGCATGGGAGGTGTGTCGTCCGATGTGCCATTGATCCTTGAGCTCGACTCCTCGACCTTGCCATCTGCTGCGTGCTGCGATTTCAGGGATCGCAATTTCACTTTACAGCTGGAAAAGTCCTGTGCTTCAATCTGTTTCAGGAGCGCAGCAGTGACCTGATCATTCTCGCCTATCTTTTCCAAAGCAGTTGCGAATCGCAGAGACCAGTTCAAGACTGCATCTCGGTCAATGTCGGAAAGTCGTGAGGCAAAAGGCACTTGTTCCATGACTACCAGAGCAAGCAGGCTGATGGTCGCCCTTGACGACTCGGTCTGGGTAGCGGCGAGGAGTGTGTCTAGATCATCGAGATACTTTATTGGCTTTTTGTGCGACCTGCCAAGACAGTCATCAATGAACCGCCACACTTCCAGTGTTGGCTTCCAATGCTTAGTCGATTCGAGACTTGCCAGCAAAGCGTCAGTAGCAGAATTGGGAGTAGACGACTGTAGTATACCGTCTTCCGCAGCGATTGACGACAAGAGTTCAGTGAAGGTTTCCGGGCTGGCCTGGAGCGAGGCCGACTCTGTGATAATCTTCACTATCGTGACGAAAGGAGAGAAGATCATCTTAGCTTGACGTTGCCACCACAGCATGTTTGAGGATGTTCTGGCGAGCTCCAGCAAATGTGCCAAGTGAAGCTGAAGTAAAGAGCGCCCTTCCAGGGCCAACTCTGGTTTTTGCAAGGACTCAAGCACCGTCGCCAGAGGACCAGCCACATCAAATTCCTCCGTCACTGCTTCTGGCAACACTCTTTGATATAGCTGGAGCGCATGTGCTGCCGTCTCCTGAGTCATACCCTGTTCCTCATACTTTGCGACAGCCCGATATGTCGCCACGACATCCTTGAACGTTGGCAAACGCTTCGCAACGATGAATTCAAAGGACGCAAGGATAGTTTCATAAGATCCAAATTCTGCTGACGCCACTTTCAGACAGTCATACACTCTTGTGGTTTTCTCCAACGTAATTACCAGGATGCGCAATGCAAAGAAGGTAATAAGGTTCGAGGTCTGGTTCAAACATCTCGTAAGAACTTCTCTTGTGAGTGGTGCGGGCAGGATATTTTCGAGTATAACATCAGCGTCAGGAGGTATGCTTCGATAATTGGAGAGACCAAAGTATTGCGGTAGCGGAATCTGGATGATGGAGTACATCAGGGATGCGTATCCAAGCCAAGTGTTTGTCAATTTCGGTTGTAGCGATAGCATTGATGCCGCTTGTCGGAAGTAGTCTGCCACCAGTTCCGGCGTCGCCTCAAATATAGCTAGTAACAAAGCTCGCTCTTGCAAATCTGAATGAGACCGAAGATATGGTACAAATTTGGAGATGATGATATTCCGAACATCTGCAGTGTCGTGGAACGTCTGGGCAGACTCAAAATCATCCCTGCTCCTATCTTTACTGGGAGGATACCAGCTCGACGGAAGATGTATGCCAAGATCCGAGATGGTACAAACCTTGAGCAAGAAGGATCGAGCTTGTGTAGCGCCGGAAGAATCTTCAGGCATGGCCCGAACGGCATCGACAATAGAGATGAGTGATCGCTCGGAGAGCATTGAGCTTTTGAGCTTCCTTGGGATTTCCTGTTCCTTTAACACAGCCGACTCGACAACTTTCAAGGTGTCCTGTACAAGATCTACCGGATCGTTTCTTATGTTCTCGAATACATTACGGAACACGCTGCGAATCGCCAGCATCGATATGCGGTCATCGAGACCCTGATGTCGCAGGTGTGCCAGGATATACCTTACAGTATTCGATCTGACTGAAGGTCTTCGGCGCTCTTCGTCGCCGCTTGATCTGTACAAGCGGAGATTTCGATCGAGAAACTTGGAATTGAAAGTAAAATCCTGATGTCGAAAGACCTGGCCCGCGAGCACGCCACCGTCGAAGGAGACCACCTCTGTCAAGATTCGGAGACATGGCGAGATAAGAGCTTCTTTGTGGCTCTCAGCACTCAATCCTCTGGAGAAAAGCTTGAGCTGTTCTCTCTGAAGAAGCGACTTCGCAAAAGCCAGTCCCTGCTCTCGAAAGTCGAGCAGTCCTGATAGAGTCCTCAGTAGAAGTGCAATATTGGAGGTTACCGCTATTACGAGTCGTTCATTGTCAGTTTGTGCACCGAATGACCATGTCTGGAGCAATTCCGTCTGCTCATGCTCGGTAAAGTCCTTGAGAATGGCAAGCTTGGTGTGTCGGTCAGCGTCCTCATTTAGGTCGACATTCGCAATAGATTCAAGGAAAGCCTTGAGAGACGCCTGCGCTGATTGGAAATCAATATGGTGTTACTTGGGGTGACATAGCATCCACGTACCCGTTCTGAGAGCATCAACATCATCCTGCCGAAAGTGCAGCAGACTTCGGAGCTGTCTGGCGGTATGAATCGGCACTGGGGTCACCTCCTCGGCCTTTTCTGATCGCTTCGGCGCCTTCCGAGGTCGACTATTCTCCACGCCTTCGCGAGCACGTTTAGTACCCATATTCAGTCCGCCGCCACGATCGTGTGTGCTTTACAGGGAGAGAAGAATTTCCTCTTTGGGATCTTTTTGTTCGAGGAATTTTAGTTCAGCCCTATGCAAGCACTAACGGGATCATCCGCCCACTAGCGCCTGTCGGTCCTCGGCTGCGTCACTGCTGTGGGAAATTCTGGAGCTCTGTCTGTGGTCTGCAACCATTCGAACGCCATTTCAGCAGCCGGTACACAGCACTCATCAGCCCTGAACATTCTTGTCGATCTTTGTTTTAACTACTGCTGAACGGAAACAGGATTAGGAGTTCTCCCGCTTGGTTCCTGGCTCGATAGGCGTACTCTTGCTGTGTCGCGCGACACGGTATCGGCGACGACCAAGGTGACCGTGTCGCCACGATGAGCGATCTAGATAAGTCGGTATAAGACAACTACTAGTAAAGCGAGTCTAACAACTTCGGCAGAGCAATCGCACAGCTGCGTGCCTGTCGACCCATACCCGAAAATCAGGTCCGCGAGGTCTGCTACAAGGCAAGAGAGCTGCTGATCGAGGAGGGTAACGTCGTTGGAGTGAACGCGCCGGTCACGGTATGATATTAAAAGATTCTCGAAGAAAGAGGCTAAGTGATGGTACAGATATGCGGCGATATACATGGACAATTCCACGATCTTATGGAGCTCTTCCGAGTTGGTGGCGATGTTCCCGAGACCAACTACCTCTTCATGGGCGACTTCGTGGACCGAGGCTTCTACAGTCTCGAATCCTTTCTTCTTCTGCTTTGCCTAAAAGTTCGCTACCCGGATCGAATTACCCTCATTCGCGGCAACCACGAATCACGACAGATTACGACAGTATATGGGTTTTATGACGAATGCTTAAGAAAATATGGTTCTGCAAACGTTTGGAGATACTGCTGCGAGGTATTCGATTACCTTGCACTAGGAGCATTGATCACTGGTGCTTCGACAGAGCTGGACAACGATCGTCCTGTCTCGCCCACTCCAGGCGAACCAGGCGCTCCTATGGATTTGCCCCTCAGTGAAACTGAGATCGAGGTGCTGAACGCCAATAATCGTCTCATGCACCGACAGAGGCGAAAGGGGTCTGACGCTCCTTCTTCGACCCTCTCGTCATCCCCGGGCTCTTCTCAGGTTACACCACAGAAGACTGGTCCTGCAGGCACAGGCGCTACAAGCTCGAGTGGAGGTTCGAACGGTACAAGCACTGGTGCTGTGCTCTGTGTTCACGGTGGTCTTTCGCCACAAGTCGAGTCGATAGATAAGATACGACTGATCGATCGAAAACAAGAAGTGCCACACGAGGGACCGATGTGTGATCTCCTCTGGTCTGATCCGGACGATATCGAGGGGTGGGGTCTTTCGCCACGTGGTGCCGGATATTTGTTTGGCGCAGATATTGTCAAGCTGTTCAACCATCGTAATGACCTGAATCTTGTTGCGCGAGCACATCAGCTCGTCATGGAAGGCTTCAAGGAGATGTTCGACAGCTCGATCGTCACTGTTTGGAGTGCACCAAACTATTGCTACAGGTGTGGAAATGTCGCGGCTATCCTCGAGCTTAGTGAGGACGGTAGCAATGCTGGCTTTCACCCACGCGCGAATGGAGACCCCATGGCTAGGAGAAAGCCCCCTCCTCGGGGCCTTGCAGATCGGGATGGCGAAGCCGTAACTGTCCGACAAGGGCCGGGTCGTCGTTACAGAGTGTTCGAGGCTGCTCCGCAAGACAGTAGAGGCATGCCAGCGAAGCGACCTGCTGCAGAGTGAGCGTATCCCTCATATTATTAGATCTCGTGCTAACAGCGTTGCAGCTACTTCCTCTGATCAAGACTACCACACTACGATCATGCATAGACGATACACCACGAACCAAAATTTCCAGCAAGCATATGCATTCTGGACAGCTTCTAGAATATCTGTACAATCAAGATACCCCTTTGACCTTCCACTATCTACCTGACTTTGATTTGCTCTTAGCCTTGACTCTTGCCAACAGCTTTTGGGTATCATCTGCTCCGTCGTCGGCGTCCTGTTTTGCCTTCTTGACCTTGACCGCTCCATCGTCCCCAACATTCCATCGTCGCTTTCTCCCTTCCTCGAGTAGCTTTTGCATGCCTTCTGTCTTCTGGAAGCGAGGATTCGTCGGATCGATGGCGTATTCATGACTTTCAAACAGACTCGCGAAACGTGGATCTGCGACCTCGACCGCATCATCCGGACCTTGAACGACGGCATCCTCCTCCTTTTGTCCTTTCTTGCTCTTGCGGTCCTTCTTACCTTTCTTCTTGGCTGCTTTCTGAATCTCCTTCATGTCAAAGTGCTTGATTTTGTCATCGTTCCCGTCCTCCATGAGCAGCTCTAGCTGTTTTCGCTGTGCCTCTTCCTTCTCAAGCTGTTTTTCTCTTGCTTCTCGCTTCTTGATTCGTTCCTCCTTTCGCAGCTTGTCCTTCTTGGACTTACTTGGTGCGTCTTCAGTGTTGAAGAAAGGGTCATCGAATGGATCCTTCTCATCGTCGTCAGAAGCGCCGCCATTGGGTTTATCAACGACCACGATCTCGCTGCCAGACTCCGAGCCAGATGTATCTGCCTTCTCCTCGTCATTCTCGGCTTCACCATTTCGTCGGGCCTTTGCCCTTTCTCGTCGCTTGGCTTTTCGTTCCTTCTCTTTCCTGATATATCGTTCTCGTGTCGACTCATCTCTGGGCGGACTGTTCTCGAAAACACCATTGCGTCCTTCTCGTCCACCACTGAGTCCACTAGTGAACGTGATTTGCATATCGCCTACTGGCCTCTTCTCTTTCGGCTCCTTCTTGTCTGAGCTCGAGGAAAGACCCAACAGGGCTCTCATTCGTTGCCTCTCGAGTTCTTTCTTGCTCAGCTTCTCATCGCCTTCAGCTGCGCCGTCCTCAGCATCATCCTCGCTGTCACTGTCCCCGCCAATATATGCTTTCAAGTCGTTCTCATCAATCTCTGCTCTCGTGAAAGCCCTCTTCTGTGCCTCCTTTCGTGTAGCATCGTCCGCATCCCAAGTCAACTTGACTTTGCTGTGCGTGAGAGCTTCGGTCACGAATTCGTTTGGTTTGTAGCCCTTTGGCAGAGTGTTACACTCATCTCTTGGCTTGTCGTCATCGAAGCTGACTTCATCGGGGATGAATCGCAGGTCGAAGAAATTCGCCGAGCTGAGATACTCTCGTTCGTCCAGAGCCTTGTATATCGATTCTGCGGTCGATTCATCTGAGCACGTGACAACAGCATAAAAGTACCGTAATCGATCCAGCTGATATCGTCGCAGCGCTGCCGAGTCGAACTCTTCTCCCGTATCTCCCTTTTGCAGATTCTGCTTGATCTCCTCCTCATCTTCCTCCTCGCTCTCGTCATCTCGAGGTTCCCGCGCCGATTTGCTCGCCGCAAAAATCTCCTTCGGCGGACCTTCCAGCTCTTCCCTCTCCAATCGCTCCTTCCCGAACTCACTAGGATACACAACCACGCTTTCTATCCTCCCATCTGCCGGTACAAAGCTGCCAGCAACAGCCATGATGTCCGAAGCTCTTATATTATCCCAATCAAGATTCACCACCGCCAACCTCCTGGACACATCCCCCATAGGCACCTGGGCCTGCTCATCCGCCTCCTCAGGCAGCTCCGCCTCCACCACGTCCTCAACATCACTCGAGCTCTCATCCGAACTCGACTCAAAACCCCCATCGCGAGCAGGATCGTACTCCCTCCCTACCCTCTCCAATTCCGCCTCAACCTCCCCGTCCTCATCCGCCTCGTCACTCTCCTCCCCTACTCCTTGTACCTTTCCCTTTCCCCGCCCTTTCGACCGGACAAGCTTCTCATCCTCTCCACTCCCCGCACTCTCCCCCTCGCTTTCCGAATCCGAGTCCGCGCGATATAGCCTTTCAAGATTCTTCTGCTCCTTGCTTTTCCCACTCTGTATCCGGCGACCGTATTTGTCCACTTTCGCTTTGCGATTGAAGTCCTCGTCGCCTTCCTTGAACATGCGGCTGAAGCGCTTGTCGACTGCCACGCGGGCATTTTTGGCGCTGGGGAGGCGGTAGCGCGGGTCGGAGGAGAGGGCGGTGAAGCGGTCGTCGCCTTTGGGGCGGGATTTAGGTGCCATGATTCGGTGTAGAATGAATTATGTGGACAGCGCAAGTCACACATCGTGAGTTTTTTTTTCTGACCCGGAGCAGTTCCGCGGCTGCACACCTCGGTCGTCCGTGGAGCACTCAGCAATTGCTCGGACACCCCCGTTCACAACCACCGAGAGACTCCACTCTTACCAAGATCTTGATCAAGAAATCTTTCCTGCACTTTCGGAGATCTGCCTGAACGATAACTAGATAGGTCGGATCCGACCAGAAGTTTTCGATGGCTATAGGCGCTTCATGACTATCACTCACGTCCGGGACTATGGATCTTGGGATTCGCAATGGAGGGGGCATCGACGAGCGAAGTGCATTCGCTTGGGCATCCGATTGAAGCTACCGTCCACTTAAAGAATTAAAGGGAGCTTTGAATGATAATGTACTGACAAGTCACTCGCGCCGTGCGCGGAACTGATGGTCTGCGCATCAGCTCATGCAGGCCGAGCTACAAACGTGCATCGTGGCGCATTCTGCCTGCCTGATCGCACTCGCCAGTGGCTAAACATCATCTCGAATTTGAGGCTACTACTGCAAGCCTTCAGCACCATCAGCCGCAGCTTTCGATCGCTATTGGAGGACTGCAGTGTAGCGTCTGCCTTCTTGTTGATGCGCAGTCATCTGACACGTCCACGTGCCAATAGCACGGCGCAGCTACGCGCTGAGGATATTGTTTCGCTGGCGGGATCAGCGTGTGTTTCATGAAAGGCTACGTATATACCGCCGTAGGCCTGACGTTGTGCGCGGTCGTTCTCCTTATCTCACCATAACATGGCAAATCCTGATCTACGCCTCCTCAGTCTTGATGGTGGTGGAGTCCGAGGGCTGGCGTCTTTGTATATGTTGAAGCAAGCCATGACTTACGTAGGCAATCCAAAACCATGCGACTACTTCGATATCATATGTGGCACCAGCACAGGAGGGTCCGAGCAGGCTTATTCTGATCAAACTACATCAGCGGCTGACGGAAATACAGATTGATAGCCATCATGCTCGGACGACTGCGAATGACGATCGATGAGAGCATACATGCATTTACAGAGCTCATGGAAGACATCTTCGCCCAGGGACGGAAAGGTCTCCCTTTTGACCTAAAGAATGGGAAGGTTCGTCCGCGATACAGCTCTTCTACGCTAGAAACGGCATTCAAGAACGTCATCATGAAAGCTGGCTTCAACAAGGACGCATTGTTTCGATGGCGCTCAGGCTATGGTTGCTATACGTAAGTCTTCCACCGATATTATTAATGATGCGTCATTAGCTCAAGTTACTAGATTCGTGGTAGCGTTGACCGAGCTAAGCACACAACCTGTGGCTATCACAGATTACGAGCCGCCCCATGAGCAACAGTCGACTTTCTACAATGGTATAAAGATATGGGAGGCCGCCCGGGCTACTTCAGCAGCAACATCGTTCTTCAAACCCATCAAGATCGAAGTGAGTGGAATGCCTAGGAACTTCGTGGACGGTGGTATTGGCTGGAACAATCCGATCAACACACTATTACCACAAGCCGGGAAGCTATACCCGCCGCCAGCCACGCTTCGATCTAGAATAAGGGTCATTCTCAGCGTAGGGACAGGTGTAATCCCTCCCTTCGCTATCGGGGCCACAGTACCTCAAGTGGTGCGAACCTTGGTGGAGATCGCTACAGAGACAGAACACACGGCCTCTGATTTCCACCACAACAATCGTGACCTCGTTGATCGAGGTGCCTATTATCGTTTCAACCCACCCTATCTAAACGAGATCGCCCTAGATCAAGCCGAGAAAAAGCCTCTTATCGCCGAAAGATGTGAATTATACGGTTCGCAGCCTCATGTCCTTGCTGATATGGAGAGATGGGCAATCGCTGCAGGCGAAGACTTCAGTACGTCGCACGAGCTCGAAGGAAAACGTACCGGCTATCAATAGCCTTCGACGCTGAGCCGCTGCCTGACTTTTGAGACCTTCATCCTCCTCTGCTTGGGCGATTAATTGATTAATGATCTAGCACTCACGCGTCAGTGCGTTGTCGAGCCCGTGCTCTTCGACGTGCTCTACCAGAACGATTCTATCTACAAGAAGGAAGGCCCAGAACCCTGGCAAAGGCTCACTTTGAGGGCCTATTGGAAGTACGCGGAGCTTTACGAAGCCTGCCGCCGAGCAGATGGACGAGTAAATTGTAAATCTACCAAAATGAATCTTTCACACAGAAGCTGACATGAAAAACCCAGACGAAGTGTTTATCCGCCTCTTTCGAAATGAAGCTCGCCCCGACTCAATCTTTTCGAAAGTGATGCCTCTGTGGCTGCAGTTTACCGGTTCCACTCAAACGCAGCCCCGTTCGCTCTCCAAGACCAAGACAATGGCTCTATTATACATGCTTCATATGGGTCTCACCTGGCCGACCGACGAAACTCGGCTTGGTAGGGCACGGCAAGAAAGATTGATCAACTTCGACAAGTGGATAGGTTGTGCTTGTAACGAAGAGCGGGATAGAGCTTGGAGCTTTGTTAATGAGATTGGGATGCACAACGGTGTCGAGAGCCAAAGCTGTGAGATGCTCAGGTTGTCGCAGAGGCAAGAGCGAACCAGCAGTATCGTGAAAAAGTGGTCTCGGATGCGCGAGGATTGGTATCACACGAGGGACGCTTGATCATGGCTGGTATAATTCTCTACATCTTTTCATCTACACTTCATGGGAAACACATCTCTCATATCAAAGCGCTGAGATCGTGGAGGCATCATGGTTTGCGCCTTCAAGTACTGCCTTCGGAGGGCGCATAACCGCGGTAGGTGCCACTGGCGGTCCTCGTTCCCGAGTCCAGGTCATTGAACTCTAAGTCAGTTTGCTTCTGTTCCCTTCCAGTAGCGAACCCATATCTAAATATGCTTACACAAACGATAATACCGCAGAAAGTTCCAGCAATTGCGATGCCTATGTACATGCCTGTTCTATCTGACGACTGATGCAGGGGCGTGGGCACAGGCGTCTTGGGTGACGTCGTCATGGTTGGTATGGCCGTCTCCACTGCAGAGGACGAATCAATGCCACTAGATGGGTTGATGGTTGAATCAGAAGGACTTGTAGGCGACGCTGTGACAGATCCGGCAGGAGTCGAAGCCGGAGATGATATCCGGTCCTGTATGATCGTTGCAAAGCGAACGTCGAATACTCTGTGAGTGCCAGTAGAGCAACCGATAGAGCTGTATGTCACACCAGATGTAGACCAAGATAGCTCTAGTGTGTAACAATTGGGGGATCGAGAGGGACTGTGGCACTCAGCGCTGCTCCGCTTGTGTCGATCTTGGAAGATCTTACCAGATCGTGGTGGGTAGCCCTGACATTGTTGCACCGCATCCTGCGGTACAGGCTCCGTTCCAGTAGTCTAAACATGTTCCGAGAAATGCCTGACAGCCAGAGGGTCGGCAGCAACCAAAAGAAGATGTGCCATAAGCTGCGTACGTTGCGCAAGTATAAGGGCTGGTGCACACCTTGGCCGAAGCTACCGAGATTAGACATGATCATTACGCCGCAACATCTGGGTGCTAACCTGGGTCACCGTCCCGCCACCCACATGTCTCAAGAGCATTTCCGGTAAAGGGAAAAGCCGTCGGGTTGGTGCTGTTATAAGGCGCAGCTTGTGCAAGGAGAAAAGGCACAAAGAGGGTCGCGGGAGCAACTAGAGATCGTACACACATTGCGATAAGATACGTTGTCGATAAGAAAATAGAATGAATGAATGTATGTTGCAAGCGAGTGAGGAGGTCGAGTATGGAGAGACATAATCAAGCGGCAGGAGAGCTCTACTTGAAGCCATCATCTGTCCTTGACCCCGTTGTCATCAATATTTTTCACAGGCCGGTCGCTTCGTCACCGCAAAGACCTGTAGCCACGGCTGGCTCGAGTCAGTGGTCATAATGAGTGCCTAGAGACCTCGAACACAAGGTACGACGGATGGCAGTGCTGGTCAGGGCACTGATGGTCTACCGCCAGTGTCAGCCTGTGTGGGCCCCCGCGTGGTTCTGTGGTGTGGCACACCGACCTAAAGGATAACCTCACGCGCCAAATGCGGATCCGAGCCTTCCCCTTGCATCGACTTCCAGAGTCTCGCAAGGGGGGGTTTCGTCTGAGCTTAACAGATTGACACCAGGCCTGACAGCTCCACCGCGGCCTGTGAACCACACTGCTGTCTGCTGGTTACGGACGTGGCTTCAGTCGGCGTCATGCAAGCATGTCGATCTGTGAAAGGACGTGGCATCTGGCCAAGGATTTGGAACAATGTCGACCTGAAGACTAAGGTCGGGCGGCGTTGTGGCGCTTTGAGATCACAGAAGGAAAAGAAACACGAGATGATGCGCCACCTCCTTGGCAAGCCAAACATTGGACATTGGATGATGGCCAAAGGTGCTGTTCAACGGGAAAATGTCGGCAAACCCCACATTCGACCTATGAGTGGTTCCAAGCTGTTGTGCAGGACGGTTTGCGTCGGTTGAAACGCTTGCCATGTCGTTCCCAGAAATCTTGTACACGAATGATGAACAACTCACGGCAACACTGTGAAATTAGTCTTTCTCGTCTCACTTTGATATGCGCTTCTCGCCTTGCCTTGGCAATGCGGTGCATGTAACAGCATATTAGTCAATGAAAACGCGGAGAAACACGTAGAGAAGTGCTTTCAATTGATGCTAAAGAGATGTCGTCGCCATGTGGCTGATCGAACAAAATCTGCATGATGGGCTTTGATCACAGAAAGGACGGATGCGGAAGAGGACACCTTGTGAAACACGGCCCAAACCTGACTTTTACCCCACGAGATTGAGATTGGCTGCGCGTCGCGCACTGACATATGGTCGAAAAATAAATCTGGTCTGCGTCATGATTGAAGGGGGGGGACTGCTTGTCCGGCGAGAAAAAAAAAGCAGAACGGGAATAGTGCCCACTGCACGTGGCAAGCCCTGCTTGTTTGACGATTGATGGGCCCTCAGCGGTCGGATCCTTTTAGCTTCGAAGTGTGGCGCTTTTTACAATAACGGAAGACGAGTCAAGAAGTGGACCTTCGACAGCGTGTTGGCCGTAAGTAAATTATATCGGATCATCGGAAGCACTCTCCCGGTCTATACCACTTTGGCTTGGTACCTTATACATGTTGCAATTTCCCTGCGAACTCTTTCAAGGTCGACAGGTCGTGTCCACCTTTCTTTGACGGTTGTTCACAGAGGATGTGGGTGATCGACCAGATGGCGGATTCTGGAAATTGTTGAGCCTCTGCGTCGTACGATTTCTATTCTCCACGTGCCCTCAACGGCACTGTTGGAATCTAACCTCGAAGAAGCGTTGACTTCCAGGAATCTGTAGGCCTCTTTGGTGCTGGTCCATTCCTCATCATGTCTTTGTCGCCTCCAACCAAACAGGATTTCCATCGTCATCAAATTCCGCCCACTCAAAGAAGCCACATCCTTTCTGTCCAATCTGGTAGCCCATGTCGCACGTCCACATGTATTTCCCTCGATTGACCGCGCTCTTCATACTGCACTTCAGGCTAGCGGGCGTCCCGCATTTGCATCTTGGGGTATATCTAGGATGCATGCTATCTTTATAGTGCCGATAAGTAATGTTAATTCTCTTGTTGCCGGCGATTGGATGAGGGTCGATGCTCGGGGCCGGTGCAATGCTGTGCTTCCATTCCTCTTGCATCTCAGCATGCATGACCAGCAATGAGTTGTGTGGTAGGTGTATTGCGATCTGACCTTGCGTGTCTGCCGCAGCATCGTCCGCTACTTTGTCATCCTTGTCTCGAGGCACGATTCGGCGCACTCTGAATTCGCGGGCAACACCAAGGGACAAAGATCCGATGACAGCTCGAGGCCCGAGGTAGGTAAGCTGATCCGCATGATATCCGACGTTTTCGGCGCCTCCAGAGTAGACGTTGACGAATGCGCAATTTGCATCAAATGGCTTTGGATTTTGGTACCGCAACTTCTTGCCACCAGGGTAGAAGTCCCGGATGCGTCTCTGGATCTCCTTGTTGACGGCTTCCTCCACCGGTCCTCGTACTTTGCGCATCTCTGGCCTAAGGGTCCGTACATCAGGCACCTCCGCACCCTGGTAATAGTAGTCCTTCCGCTGCTCGTCCGCCGCCTTCTCATCCGTAACGTAGAAGCAAAATGTATGTGGCGAGACGACTGTCCTGTCGAACAACTGGAATTCGCCTTTCCAGTACGTCGGCGCTTCCTCCAGAAGTTCACGCAGTAACGCCTCGGCCTGTGCAGGTGAAAGGAAGTTGTGGATGATTGAGCATGGTGTGTTGTTCTCAATGTCCTCAGGGCTGAATAAGTGAAGCGTTCGACCCTTTTTTGTCAACGATCGCGGTGTGACCATTGCTGAAGGACCATCTGGAGTTCTAAAAGTGCTCGATAGCGAGGACTGGTATCCTACACTTCTGAACCGCTTGGCAGGTGGTGGCGAGGCTTCTTCGCCAGCCAGACTTGCTGCAGCCTTCGTCACATCGCCGTCGCCGTTCAGAAGAGCTTCCAAGAGTATATCCTGTGGAAGTCCAGGCTGTAGTGACTCAAGTATGACCAGTTTGACTTCTGTCGAGTCCTCTTCGACGTCCGGGGTTGTTGTTGGTGATGGCCATGGTCTCTTCTTCGTCACAAAGGCTTCCATGGTTGGCGAAGATCAGAGTGCATCGCTGGTATCGTCAAATCACTTTATATGGTCATTATTTGTGATGTTGCTCTCAAACTGAGTCTGAGACAGTAGAAGGAGCAGGCGGCTGCGTCCGAAAAAGGAAAGCTGATTGATGTTTCTTGGCAATCACATGATTTCGTGAACCACTTTACGCGTTGATTCGTTGTACCACATCAGTACTCTTTCGTCACACTTCTACTTTGACACTCGGCATTGTCTTGATAGTCGCTGTCGATGGAAGTTAGCACACCGACAAAATCATTTAGGAAATTTTACAAAATCATCAGTTTATGGACAAAGTTGGACCCATGCATTTCGCCACCCGCCCTTGACTCGCGGAGCCAGTATAGTATCCGAAATGGCCCCTCCACCAAATTTTCCGATAGCAGCGAAACCGAAGCGAGAGATTTTCGATCCATGGAATTCATCGTCTACAGGACATCAGCGTGCTGAAAACAGATTGTCGGGCAGCACATCATGGCGTGACTCTCGATCCGCTAAGCTCTCCGAGCAGTTCAGGTCCGGACTCACAGGTGGAAAACGTGTGGCAGATACAGTTGGTGCTGGTAGTGAGAGCTTTGTCAAGGGCGAACGTACAGCTAATGGAGGATGGAAGCGAGGCGTCGTGAGAGACAGAACTACTGGACAAATCAGCCTTTGGGAGAGCTTTGGCATAAAGCCTGAACCGACCACGGACCAGGACGAGCATGATTGCAAGAGACTTAGACGAAGTCTGTCAATGGAATCTGCTGGTCATGATAGACAATGCAAATCACCACCACATATGATCCAGGAAGAGCCAGCAAGCCGTGTCGAACCGGCAGCAGCTAAAGAGACCCTGCAACCACCCATTTCTACACCTCCTTCACCACCTCAGCAACGTCTACATGCGCCAGAGCCTCCGACGCCGGACTTTGACGACTCACTCCTCGCCTCCTTTTCACCCAACTCCTCTCACCACTCCCCCGAATCCCTCCGCCGGCGGTCTCAATCTCGATCACAACCCTCCCAATCCCACGTCCAACCGATAACTCACCCGCCTGACCCTTCCCTTATTCCTCCTCCTCCACCAGCAGACTTATCAGCTCAACCGCCTCAAATCTTCGCCAATCTAACAATCTACATCAACGGCTCCACCTACCCTTTAATCTCAGATCACAAACTGAAACATCTCCTCTCCACGCACGGCGCCAACCTCTCCATCTCGCTCGGCCGCCGCACCGTGACGCACGTCATCCTCGGTCTCCCAACTTCCGTGTCCGCTACATCCTTCGCTTCAACGCCGAATGTCTCTGGACGAGGCGCAGGTGGAGCGTTAGCTGCTTCCAAGATCCAGAAGGAGATATCTCGTGTACGCAGCGCAGGCGGGAAAGGAGTGCGGTATGTTTCCGCCGAATGGGTGTTGGAGTGCGTGAGGAGAGGTAAGAGGGTACCGGAGGGGAGGTTCGAGGTTGTAGCCACGGGCGGGGCTGGACAGGTCGGCGTTGGGAAGATGTTTACCAAGCACCCTGATACAGACGAAGACGAGAGAGTGTAGAAGTAGCGAACGACAGAATCATAGAAGGAAAGGGGAGGTCGAGGGAGGACTGCACCTCGACTCACCCTCGTAGCAGCATACTACCAGTTTCACCAGATCTTGTAATGAAAGTCTTGAATTCGTAACTACATAGCAGTGAGATTCGTCCATTCGTAAACGCCGCTACTTCATAAACCCCCCCATTATTCTCCTCAGGCACACTTCCCACAAACGCCAAATGTACATCACTTGTATTATGCCCCCACCCCCCCCACAATCCCCAACCCCCAATAGCAGTCCGCACCCAAATCCTCGCGCCACCCCTGAACCTCAGCTGCGGCATGTTCCCATACACATCATCCCGACTCGGCAAGAAGGGACTCGTGATCCAGATCCGCGGGGCCAGTAAGTCTAGATTCGTCTTCCTGAGCTCCTTGACCCGCGAATGATGCCCGTCCATGATCCACTGCGACACCTTGGGGTCCGGGTTGCCATTCACCCCGTTGCCGCCGCAGAGTGTGACGATTTGAAAGTGGTACATTCTGCCGGAATCAGTAATGATAGTCACAGCCAGAATAAGTTCACTCGCCCATATCAATGTGGTCGATATCAATCTCATCGTCGTGCTTGATTCTGGACTTGAGAGCATTCGGGTCTGATAGCGCAACTCCATGTTGCCACAACTCGAGCAGACGATATCGATCAAGACCTGCTTCGACAATTTGTTCTGATTTGCCATTTCGAGAGACGTAACAGGCCAAAAGTCCGGCATCGAGCTCACGTTCAGCCTTCTCGGTGCCCATTGTTGTGTTGTCGGAACGTCAGAGGTGTGCTAAGCGGTGAGCAGTAACGATCGCGGTACCTCCTTGCATGCAGGCCAAGTATGCACAGGTCGGTTTGTGCCCAGTCCTGTATCAAGTGAAGCGGGGTATCATGCAGGCGACTATTGTACGACTACAAACGCCAAAAGCTTGCGAGATGGACGAATTTGATAGTGTGCTGACAATCCGTTGAGCAATATCGGATTAGCATGCTGCTTTACAGCGCCAATCGAGAGCTCTCCATTATCGACAATTGAGAGCGGATTGGCTGTTGCCCTCGATTTGCTTTGCGAATGACTACCAGATAGTTGAAGCCGGCAACAGCAGTGCGTCGGTCTCGAAGGTCATAGGTCCTGGGTGATTTGGGCAGACTTACCAGCAAACTTCTCACGAGACTTGGGAAAAGATTTTACCTCGAGCATTATATTTTCATGTTGAAGCTGTATCTATGCCCACTGTCGATTGGTCTTTCTGAGTCAACTGACCCAAGGTCTCATCCATTGCTCCTTGCTCATGCTTTGGGCCTTTAAGCTGATCTTATTCGCTTATGCAGAGGAACGCCCTAGAACACGTCAGTACCGTACGCTCCATTTCAGAGAAAGTATGACCTACACTGCTGCAACTCCTGCTCGTCCAGATGCCTAAGCTTGTTCACTTGCGGCGCCTCGCCCGTCACGACGCCCTTGGCGAGCTCGATTGCGCCGCCAACAGCGGTCCTGCGGCTGATGGCGTACTGGATGGTCTGGGCCTTGACCTTGATAACGACGATTCTTGGGTCTTCTGGTCCACCGTCGTGCTTGCCATCGCCGAGATCTCCGATCCACGCCTTGAGGTGTGCAGAGTAGTACTTGCGAACCTTCTCGCGGTCGGACTCGATAGATGCATCACCGGAGATGGAAGCCCACTCGCCTGAGCTGGCAAGGAAGCCGAGGTTGATCTTGGGGTCGGACTCGAGATCGTCGGTCTTGCCGGACTCGGAGTTGGCGTGGAAGATGAGGTCGACGCCATTGCCCTCCTTCGATTTGGTTAGTGAAGATTATTAGAAAGAATGATAGGTCCCGGTAGTACCTTTGCTGCTAGAGCCATGCATCTGGAGGCGAGCTGGCCGGTACTGCCAATTCGTGTGGTCATCAAACAGAACTTTTGCTTCTCGACAAAGCTGATGAGGTCCTCCACCTTCTCCTTGAGGTCGGCTGGGTCAATGTTCTTCTTGACATATGGGTCGGCTGGCTTGTCGCCGGTGCTGGTGTTGCTGAAAGACATGTTGGATGGTCTGATGGTTGTGATTGAGAAGGTTCTCGTGTGGTGCTTTGGGAAGTAAGCTGATCTGACACGTGTGAGTGAAGCTACGGATGAAGCTTTCAGCGAGACGAGGGGTAAGCGTCCGCGAAGTGGGGCTGTGAGGGACATGTTGCTGGTCTCTCGAAAGACCACGAAGATGTACAGAGCAGGTGATGCTGTCAAGGGCAAGTGAAGGAGACTCACCTTTCAAGTTCTCAGGTTGTGAAAATTCGAGATCGACGAGTAAAGGAACACAAGAGCAAATATAAACTTATGATGTCGCCATGCCCTCAATCGTCGGCAGACGCAAACGCCTTGACGTCACTCGATTCTGCAGGAACGCATCACGGACAGGCATTTCTCCAACAAAATCCTTGACAAAATTGGAGAAAACAAAGCAAACACCGATGAGACATCGGCCTTTTCCATCGGAGTTTGAACACTCGGAATGGCTTGATCGATCACTTTTGGACTGGTATTTTATACACTAGGTGAAGTCGTAAGCTAAGCTTCATGATCTGCCGGGTATCATATCACCTATTTAGGGCTCATTAATCTGTCCACCACTGGTATTACCTTACTCGAGCTTTGCGACAACCAGCTTGAGTACCTCTTCTGTGGTCAGTCTGCTATTCTCTGGTGCCTTTGCAACAGCCTGCCAGATCTCTCCATGCTTCGGCTCATTCATAACGCATTTGCTGATGACTTCCTGCTGCTTCTCCTCGGTGCCGTGCTGCAGTAAGAACTTGTACCACCAGGCCCATGTATCTCCATAGTCGGGGTCTAGCACTGCTGCTTTCTGGAACCACGTAGCTGCCTTGTCGAGCTTTCGTTCGCCCCAGAAGATTCGAGCCACTGTGACGAAGAGGATAGGATCATTGTCGACCTTTCGTATCGCCTCCAGTGATCTCGGCTTCCTCTGCGTCCGTGGCTCGAGGTGCCAAATCTTCTCACTCCAAAGCAGACCACTATCCGTGACTTCTTGTAAACCCTGTGCCATCTTCTGGTTCGCAGCTTGCATGTTGCCTGCCCGTCTCTCGAGCCTGACCGACTCCGTCCAGAGATCGCCATTCTTGGGTATCGCAAGTCGTGCTCGATCGAGAATACTTCGTGCTTTGACGAGCACACCGGCTTTCTCCTCCAATCTAGCAGCCAACAGCCATAATGGCACGCTCTTGGGGCATGATCGTGTGCCTGCGCCATACGCCTCTCTTGCTTGTGGCACCATTCCTTTGCTCTCGTATATTTGTCCCTTCATCATCCACAACTTGGCCGCCTTGGGGTACAAGCCGAGCGCCTGGTTCACCAAGTCTAATGCGGCGTCCCTATCACCTCGCTGCCGCTCGAACGATGCTGATTTGATCCAGACACGATCTGTGCCGGCTTCGCGCCGTGCAGTAGCCAGCAGCTCTCTCGCCTGGTCAAATTGCTCATTGTCTGCTTCAAGCTTGACCGCAGCAAGCCAGATGTCCTCGTTGTTCGGATTCTCCTGGAATGCTCGTCCTAGTACAATTCTGGCGTCGTCCAAATTTCCAGCGTGCCACTTCTCTCTCGCAAGGGCCATCCACAGTTCGTGGTTCTTTGGACAAGCTTCCACCGCCTTCTCTAGGAGTTCGACGATAGATTCTCTTGAACCATGATTACGCTCCATATCCGCAGCCGCCATCCAGATCGTGCTACTGGTGCTGAACACTCGTAGAGCATAAGCATAGATAGCACGTGCTGTCTGGTATCTTCCCCTAGCGATGCTGCCTTTCGCGTCGTCGAGCCAGATCTTTTTCCTATCGTCATCCTCATCCAGAGTCCAGCCTAACGAGTTCTCGATGATGGCTTTGCAGGTCAGTGGTGCTCCTTCTTCTTCGCACAGCTCCGCTTGCTCGATCCACTCTTCGCGAGACAACATGGCGCTCTTCTTAGCTAGTGACTTCATGGCGTTATTCATCATCTTCGACACCATCACTTCGTTCCCCATCTGCTCCTGCAGGCGGCCACCAGCAATCCAGATCTCGTGTGAAGTAGGAATAGCTTGGAGTGCCTTGTTAAGAATTTTCTTTGCATTCTCGGGCGATTCGAGTCTAGCAAGGGCCAGCCATAACTCGACAGAGAGAGGGATGATTTCCGTAGCTTTCCACAGCAGTAGACGTGCATCGGCTGGGTCGTCTTCGAGATTGACGGCTTCTTTCCAGATAGCTACGGATTGCGGAACATGGTCGAGAGCTTGTCGAAGAACTTTCTTCTTCGCTGCCAGCAAATTTTCGAGCTTCATCGCTTCGATCCAGAGACGCACCGACCGGCTGTTGTTCTTGATCGCACTGGCTGCGATGACTTTCGCGTTGTGCAGATCACCGGAGCTATTGAGTCGGATGGCTTCTAACCAGACATCTTCGCTTTTCGGACAGTGCTCACAACCTTGAGCGATCTTATTGCGTGCCGCGACAATCTTGCCCGCATACTCTTCCAAGCGTGCTGCTGCAATCCAGCCAGGGCCGTGCTTCATGTTCGTTTTGATGACCGAGTCCAGTAGTGTCCTTGCTCGATTGACGTCTGCGATAGGTATCTCTCCAGCCTTGATTTCTGATTTTGTGAGAGAAGTGAGGTAGCCTTTCGGATCGATTGTGGTCGAGGTGCCAGATACTGTTTCCGTGCCTGTGCCTTCTGCAGCTTGGTCCAATCTGACTTGTAGCACCTTGTCTCTTGCCGCGCCAATGTCCGCAAAGTTTGTGATTGTGCCATCAAGCCCGCCGGCACCATTCGCTGACCCATTCGGTGCATCGTCCTGCACGGTCGTGTCCATTTGCCCTGCATCCCTCGCTCCCGCAAGCACACTGTCTGGCACAGCATAGAATCGTTCTCGCATCTGCTGCTTGCTTCTGCGGTTTTTGCCCGTCAAATCACCGACTTCGGGTATGCTGGCCCACTCTTCGTCTGTCACTCCTCCCAGTGCTCGCTTCAAGTCGGCAAACTGTTGCTGGATCTTCGGGTTGTTGCGCTCGTATTCATCTCGTTCTCGTTTCTCGCGTTCTTCCCTGTTGAGAATCTTTACGTCGGTAATCTGGCCAGACAAGGACTTTTGGATCTTCAACGCTTGTTCTTTGAAATGCAAGACGTGGAAAGCATGGTAGGAAAAGGGGATATGGGGGAAGACTAACCTTCTTGCTCGCCGTCGCTTGTCCATCTTCTCGTCCACCGTCTGATATATCCGATCTGCCTCGTCATCGTCTCTGTCGTAGTTGCCTGATGCGAAAAGACCTGTTTCATTCTCTGGATCCTGGAATCGCTCATCGTCGTTCCCCTCATCCTCCTTCTTCTTTTCCGGTATACCGTATGCTGTCGGTGCAGGACCTCCAAGCGCTGCGGCACGCTTTGCGAGAGCTTCTTTGATTTGGTCCTCACTGGGTCCTTCTCGCGCCGGTCCTAGATCTGATCGCGTGGTGAAGCCCGTTGCACCACGGCCGAGACCAGCGACATAGTTCTCCGGAGCTGGCTGGCTCAAGAAATCCTTTCGCCCGGACATGGTCAGTTATGTGAAAGTGCAGGCGACCGAAGGAGAATGAGAATGACAGAGCTACCGCGAACTTTTTTGATACGGCGCCGCGCCAAGACAGTCGTTCACATGCACTTGGACTTCAGCATAGCTTGTCTTCTTCAATTACACGGCAATCGTAAAACCATCAAACTAAGTTTACCCTGGATTGTCAGGGATTACCAGTAGAGGGAGAAAGTCTTGATCACTTTCGGGTCGGATACAGAGTGGCTCGAAATACATCACTATGCTTGGTATTGACCTTTAGTACCAACCGAATAGACGCTATGTTTAATACCAATCACATCCCAGGAGCGCTATCGGAACGGCGATCGAACCTCTCCACTGCCAGGAAATCAGATACACCAGAGATCTCTCGAACTATCAGTCTCAGCAGATTCACTCCATCCCCTCCAACCCCAGCACCCTCAAGCTCTTCGCCCCCTTTCCCTCCCGCTCCGCACCAGCACAGCTATCCCTTGCCCCTCCCATGTAGTCCATCATCATCACAATCTCCCCCATCTCACCCTCCCCTGTCGGCGTCCTTAGGCCAGCAACACCACTATCCCCGCTCTCAACTCTCTTATGTCCCTTGATCTCCCCTCCAGAAACTCCCTTCTCGATCCCAACGACAATCGATCCTCTCAAAGAATTCACCTCGTGACCCGGCACCGCAGAAGTGGTAGGCATACTCAACCTCTTCCCCACCTCCTTCATAGTAATGCGCATCAAGCTCCTATACGCCGCCCAAACCGTCGCTTCCTTCTTCCCATGCAAGACGATGCGCATGCCTTCGTTGTCGGTGCAGATGACTGCTGCTTGGTACTGCAAGAGTGGGATGGTTGGGAGTCCGTGCTCGGAGAGGATGACATCGTAGGTTGGGTGGTCTGTGTGGATCCCTGGGAGGTGGTGGAGGGAAGGACGGCTTGGGAACATAGGTATGATGTTGGCTGGGCGGGTCAGTGGAAGCTTCATGGGGTGGGGAAAGGGGTTACTGACCGAGGATCTGGTCACGCATGACGGCGACGGTGAGGCCGAGGGTGGCTTTGTCGAATTGGCAGGCGAGTGTGGCGTCAAGGGAGGGCATTGTGTGTGGTAGTTTGTGGTGTAATCGTATGCGGAAACGGTGAATGATGTTGGCTGAAGTGTCAGGAGGTGTTTGAAAGGAAACAAGAGGAAGATGGTGGTATATGAGCCATCTTGGTGAATGGGAAATGTGAACCATTGTCATGGCAATCAATAGGTCGAGTACAGTATATGTGCCATTGATACCTTCATGTGGATTCTCCATTGACCATGGGCCTAGGTCTATTGTAGGTATCTGTTGTGACAAGTCATTCTTCTCTTCTGATGCATCCCGTCATGTGATGTCGTATGTGAGAGAGACAAAAGCTCACATCACAGATCTTTCACTGCCCCTCAGACCTGATTGTTTGTGGGCTTTGCTGCCGCAGTACCTTCGAGCATAGCAGCGGCATCGCGAATACCATACTTGTTCCCTTCTTGAACTCTCTTGAGGGTGAGAGCCGCAATGAGCGCCGCACCAACACCGCTACCATCTTCAGAGGGCAGGATCTCGATCGGGTCTTCCTTCTGACCCCTCTTCCTGGCAGGCCAGTCGAGGATCTCCTTGAGCGCAACAGCTCCACGTGCCTTGAAGTGAGGGTATTTGTTAAAGACACTACCATCGGCGCCGACATGGGCAGTCTCCCAACCTTTCTTCTTGCAGATACCGGCAACACCACAAGCCGAGAGACGAGCGGCGCGGGTCCCGATGAGCTCGGAAAGCTTGCGGATCAACTCCAGCTCAGGCTTGGTGCAGACGATGCTGAGAGTATTCTGGAAGAGGTTGCGAGTCTCCTCCAAATTCTCGAAGGGATCCCTAGAATGATGGTCAGTTGGTGATAGCTTCTGAATAGGATTCTTCCTACTCTTCGATCTCAGCGAGGAAGCCGGAGTCCAGGGAGTACGCCTTCTTGAGCTTGCTGATATCTTGGCCCTCAAAGATCTTGCAGTCTCTGTTCTCGTGCAAGTCAACGAGGACAAGGCGGAAGATCTCACCAAGGTAGAGACCTGCAATCATCTTCTCGAATGCCTGCTGCCCTGGACGGGGAGAGTCTCTGTCAATGATCTTGTCGTACTCGGTCCTTGGCAGGACCTTGTGTTCGTTGTCGAAAGCACCCCACTCGCAGTTGATGGCCATAGGAGTATCAGGCGGCAGGTTCATGTGGTCGAGCTTGGGAATGGAACCACAATTCTCCATATAAGCAGCATTGCATCCAGTGCCAAAGATACAACCGATCTTCATTTCGGGGTCGGTGTAGCTGGAGGCAATGAGAGTACCGGTCGTGTCGTTGATCAGAGCGGTGAGCTTGATCGGCACGCCCTATTCAAAGTCAGCAGATGTGTCGGCCACGAACAAGATTGATGCTTACCCTCTCTTGGAGTGCTTCCTCAAATGGCGGAACAACGTCCTTGCCCTCAACACCATCAATGTCGAAACCCTTTGTCCAGCGCTGAAGAACACCGTGATCAATGTAGTCCTGAGTGGCAGGGTATGAGAAACAGAAACCGAGCGGTAGCTTGTCAAGCTTCTCGCCTTCATGGTGGTACTCGATGAACTGCTGCAGACAGTCTGCGATGTAGCCCCACAACTCGTCAGCGGATCCAGTCTTCAGCTCGTCGGGCATGCGGTATTTCGACTGGATAACATCGAATTCACCAGGCTCATCAGTGAGAATGATCTCACAGACACGCAGGTTAGTGCCACCCATGTCGAGTGCCAGAAATGTGCCAGTCTCGTCGCCAGTTGGGAAGCTCATACACCAGGTAGGATTCATGGGCTGGGAAGGTCAGCCAAGTGTATATTGTATGGATTGGAGACTTACAATGCTTCCGCCCTCTTTGGAGAGACCTAGAATATTGTCAGATAGATATGGAACAAGAAATACTGATCAATGCTTACCATTTGTCAGCTCCTTGACGAAGTGATCTGTGATCTCCTTGAGCTTCTCTGCCGGCACTGTAAAGAGTTGCTCGAGACGAGTAATCTCATCCAACAAATCACGAGGCACATCGGCCATGGACCCTGATTGATATTAAGCATCGCATTGAAAAATGTGGTATGGTGTGACACTTACCCTTACGGGATGGTGGCTTCCTTCCGACCATGATAGCGGTGAGACTTGGCTGTGTCTATGGTATGTCAGATTTTGACTTTCTGGTGTAGTACTACCTATATTCTTCGCAAGTGCTGCTGATGTGCGACGATGCAACACGCCGTCGAATCCGAGCTTCCAGATATCTACGACCTCCAAGTGGCAGGCTCAAAGTCCAGTGGTCCGGGAGACCTCCGCGGTAACGCAGATTTGATGGTATCGATCGGTAGGCAGGCAGGCTAGGCGGTGCGGCGAGGACAGAAATTGCACGAGTGGTACTTACAGATGCTTTGTGGTAGTATTGCTGTCGCTTCTTTGCCTCAATGGCTTCCTTCTGTCGTTGTTGGTGCTTTCTTAGTGAGAAGGAGACTGCCCCGCTTTATTTCTTGGTGGGGTTCGAAAAAGTGTTTCCTGCTGGCAAGCACGCGTGACAGACGCGTATATGTACGATCAGAGATATTGAAGGATTTGGAAGAGGTTGAGAAAGAGAATGTGTATGTACAAAGCCGATTGTAGATTGTCGTTCGCCTCAAAAGTTCAATATAGAGTGGAGTGTTGAGGGCCGAAACAGCAAGTCGCTCTCACCGTCATCGCTGTTTGGAGAGGGAGCTCGGACAATTTCGGGGTCGGCGGCTCGACCCGCAGTGACGTTGCTTTCGTACCTGGAGCTCTTCTCGCATCCATGCTGAATACCTTCTAGAGTTGTTGATAACCAGATCAGTACAGCATAGTCACGAACAAGCATACCAATCCGAAATCTACAGTCCTTCCGTTTACTCACTTCAATCACAAGTCAGTCCCCTCCAAATCGCCCGCACGATCTTCCAAGCTGACACCACCAGTCATGAGCGCCGCCCTCAGGACCGTCAGGGTATTCCGCACCTCTGCACCAAAGATCCAGACCGCTTCCTTCTCTGTCGCTGCTCGAAGAATGGCTGGAGGTGATGCCGGCGCACCCAGGTCCGGTGGTGCATCGCAAGGCGATGCCTTCACCAAGCGTGAGGAAGCCTCAGAAAACCTCTATATCAAGCAACAGGAACAGGAGAAGCTCAAGCAGCTCAAGGCAAAGATTGCGTCTTCCCGAGAGCAGCTGGCAAAGGACGAGAAGGATTTGAAGGATCTCGAGGGAAGCAAGTAGAGACTGGGCGATGAACACAGTTGGGTCCGTCAAAGGGCAGGTCGTACCCGAAGGCAGAGAGACACCTTGACAATGTCAATAGCACTAGCAGAACATTCAATCGAAACGACTCAGCTCTATTGCCCGCCTACATGTACTCCTCTCGTGTTTCCTTCGTTGGCCGATTCTGACAGGTCGGCGCACGGACCAATCGGACAATTACATTCTGCCCCAGCGAGTCTTAGCAAGAGACTACCACTCCAACAATCCAGCAGAACAAAACCATGAGCAAAGCGCCACTTCAGGCTATCTTCCAGGGTCTGCTAGGCACCTGGCAGCTCCGACGTAGTCTCACCTCGAAGTTGCCAGGATATCCGTCCGGCACTTTCGAGGGAACGGCTACATTTACACCATCAGAAGCCTTCAACAAGTCCGGCCTACTATATCACGAGATCGGCACGTTAGTGACTGATCAAGGCTTCCAGCTCAAAGCTGATCGTAAGTACATCTATCGACATAGTCCAGACGACGAGAAAATCTCGGCCTGGTTCGTCAAGGAGGTTGACGGTAAGGACGATGTCGACTACCTGTACCATGAACTTGAATTCGACCACGAGCAAGATCGTTGGGTCGCACGAGGGGACCATCTTTGCGTCAACGACATGTACTGGGCCTTCTACGACTTTCGGCTAGACGATGATAAGCTATCAATGTGGGGGCTAAAGCATCAGGTCAAAGGCCCGGACAAGGACTACTCTACTGATACTGCATATACTCGTCCATCAAGCTGAGAGCTGGGGGTTGTCGCGTCTCGAACGAAGTGTATTAGATGTCTCAATTATACTTGGCTTTGAACGGCAGCGTCTTCAACTGCTCCCTTGGATTCCCTTGGATGCCGACCAAGCCGTAAATCCATTTCAAGATTACACCAAAGCTCTCCGGCTCGCCCATATGGCCCTTCCCTCTCACAAGTCTCAACTCCTTCGGGGCTCCTACTTCGCAAGCTAGCAGGTAGTCGTCCACGGGGAAGATACCATCCTCATACCCGTTCACGAGCAGGAGCCTACCACATCTCTTGTCCAAGGTCCCGTCCTCCAACAAACTCCACTTCTTCATACTCTCCCGCTTAAATCCCTCAAAGTCCTCACCATATCCAAACTTCCTAGCCAAGGTACTTCCCAGAGGAAAGGGATACTCCTGACCCTGACTAGCATCCAACCACTCCGGCTGGAACATAAAATGACATCCACCGCCATGCGCCACCAATCCCAGGAAATCATCCGGATGCGTATGCGCAAGCCTAATAGTCTGATACCCACCGGTCGAAAACCCCCACACAACCACCTTCTTCGCATCAACCCCCTCCCTCCGCCTCACCCACTCCAGCACACTATCAAACAACCTCTCCGCAGCCACCGGATCCGTAGAATCAGCAGGACAGTCCCCCGTACCCGGAATCTCCATAATCAACGTCGCCACCCCGACCTCAGCCCAACCTCTAGACCAGACCGCCAACTCGGTCCTATACCCATCCAGACCCGTGAGGAGCAATATCATCGGCACCGCCGCATCGGCACTTGCAGTAGCAGGGAGATGATGGAACGCAGGGATCGTCTTGCCCTCGTGCGGCAGGGCGTGAGAGTGCGGGATCTCAACCTCCACGACCGGGTGAGGGAGGAGTGCCAGCCCTTTGCGCGCGGCGTACTTGTTGCGTTCCCATGCATGGAGCTGGTTGGTAGCTACGGGGTAGGGGAAGCGGGAGATACGGAAGACAGCGGATGCGCGTCTGAGTTGTCAGCGGGAGCACGACAGGGGAAAGGGGGAGGGACGGGCAAGAATAGCTCGCTGGCTTCTTCTTCCTTGCCGACGACTTCGGCTTCTTCGGCACGGCGGACGAGCTCTTCCCCTTTTGGAGCGAAGGCGGCGGCGTAGGCGTCGAAGTCGTAGGGCTCGCGTTGGTCTTCTTTGATGAGGCGCTCGGCGATGGGGTGGAAGTCCTGGATGGAGCCGAACATGAAGGGGTAGACGCCCATTGAGCACTGGGGATGTCAGTCTCGCTACAATATGCGTTTCGATATGGATGCTGAGTTGAGAGGGGTGTGGCATGGCACGGTAGTAACGATGTATGCGTTTATGCTTGACAATGAGGCAGAGGAGGAGTGCCTCGCCACCTTTCGGCTAGCAGGAGGTACCGTAGATAGCCAAGCAATCCAAGGGAAGCTGAACTTACAGGCATCTTCCACTTCGTCTCCCATAACTTCTGGAACGACTCATGATGCACCGCCGGCTTCGAGAGGCGTGACTGGAGGAAGAATGTACCGTCTAGAGCCGCCATTGTGAACCACTGATCTCTGCTTATGACAACCTTTGATCAACGAGACTCTTTCTGATCAATTGTCGAATACAAAGAGCTGTATAAGGGTATCATGAAGAGCCATCGGAGAATTTATCACGTCGATATCTGACCTACATGTTTCGCTGACGAGCATTGTCCGAGGGTGCATCGGCCCCTCATGGCCGGAGTTGGGGGCGGATGATGCTCGTGTGCACACGAGGGCACTTTTTCACTTTACTGGAGGATGCAATGAGCTGCATCCGCTGTTTTGAGGCATGACATGCTTGTGTCCATGAATACAATGGAACAGGTGTGAAGCAGGTGTTGGTAACTCCCAGGCTTGTTGGAGTCCGTCCGCCACCGTCAAGCACCATTCGTCCCAAAATCATGTCACTCTTCACCAAGCACGTTCAAGACCAGAAAATGGTCATTGATAACATCTTATTCTCGATAATCTAGATACATATTCTCTGCCGCGTAGATACACTTCCATCTGCCTCCCTTCCCGTGTCCTCCCATTTCCTCGCCTTAGTCCTCCCTCGATCCCCGAAAGTTACAAAGAAGCGAAATCTCGAATCGAACATCCCAAGGGACTACTAATCCATCTGCTAAACAGAGGTAAAAGGTGTAAGAGGAAGAAGTGAGAAAGAAAGGGTATATCAAAATCCTCCCCCTCGAGTCAATAAAAAAGTGCAACGCCAGCCGTCAGTCATGAACCTCCCCTTTGTGCTTTCTTGTCATGTAACATATCCACATCTCTTCACCCTCTGATCCCTTCTCATTTCGTGCCTATGCGAGGGCAGAAAGCCTACATAGCCTGTCCAGGCACAGGCTTCCTCACCGGGACTCTGTTGGGACTAAGCCCAAGCTGGCCCATACTCGCGCTCCTTCTGTGGTCGCGGACAGGTGATGCGCCGAAGCCAGCGGACTGCATCATTTGCGGACTGCCGCGGTTGCCGTTGTCCATGGACTGGGACTGCGAGTGGGAGCGGGCGCGGTTGCCTTGTGGAGGAGAGTTGGGGCCGCCACGGGGCATGTTCATGTTGGGCATGCTGGGGGAAAGTGGTGCGGGATACATGTTGCGGTGGCCGGGAGCGGGAGGACCGGAGAAGTTGCGCATGTTGGGTGACTCAGGGCGGAGGGGACGCATGCCTGGTGGTGGGCCGGCTGGACGGGGCTTGAGGGGGAGTTTGGACAGGCAGGTACGGGGGGCGACGCCTTGCTTGGAGCGATCCATGTAGGAGCAGAGAGCCTGGGAGACATTAGTGGAAGCATATTGGAGATAAGACGAAGGACTTACCCAGCCATCGTCGTACTCGTGGAGGATCCGGACAACATCGCCAGCACGCAGCTCGATCTCATCCTCCATGGAAGGCTTGAAGTCGAGCTGGACACGGTGGACGTTGTTGGGACCCTTTGGAGGACTGCCAGAGCCGAGTGCGCCTGCGGCAGCGGCCCCAACAGCTACAGCAGCGGCGGTACCAATTTCAGCCTTGGGAGGAGAGCTTGGTGCAGTGTGGAGCGGAGAGTCCTCAACGGGAGAGATTGAACGGCTTGTGGATGGTCGGTCGGCGAATGGGTTGGCAGCTGGAACAGGTGCGACAGCAGGAACAGGAATGGGCGCATTCTCAGCAGCCCTTTCCGCTGCGTGGTTGTCGATCCTCTCAGCACCACTGCCGAAGGGGTTCGCAGCATCGTTGGCGACATTCGTTCTCGGTTGTTCCCACGAGCTCTTGTGCTGTTGCTGGGGAGGTGGTGGCAGGAAGCTATTGAGGCCCCCGGTCGCGCTAGTCATTTCCTGGACCTTTGGCTCGCCAATGCCCATGAATTGAGTGACCGGGCGGAGACTGAGACGAGGAGCGCGGCTGTTGTTGGCATTGGAGTTGTCGTTGCGCGGCGTGTGGTTGACAGCCGCAAAGCCAAAGCCGGCCTTCTCATTATCGAGGTTATGCGACTCCTGCTCTTCCTGCTTCTGCTGCTTCTTCTTTCGTACGATGAGGAAAGCGATACCAGCGACCAAGGCGATAGCTGCGAGAACACCGAATGCGACACCAGCTTTGGCACCTCCACTCATGCCTCCATCCTGGCTGATCTGCTGGGCAGGTGTGGTAGAGGCGGAGGCGGAGACTGCTGATGTGGCCGACCGCGAAGCTTGCACTGGTGTACCCACGACGGCTGTCTGGCGCGCCGTGTTCGATTCAGTTGCGGTCGCGGAAGAGACACGCTGGCTGGCACGACTCGAGGTCTGATTGTCATTGTCGTTATTGCTGTTCTGGTCGCGATTGTTCTGGCTCTGGCTTGTGGTAGGTTGAGCATTGCTCGTCTGCTTGGTAGTTGAAGGCGCATTGTTGGCAGTCTGTGTGACGAATCCAGCAGTGGGTCCAGTGAAAGATGCCGAGGCGGTGACATAGACAACAGAGAAGACTGTCGCTACACCTTCGTCCTGCTTTGCGCGAAGAGGTCGTCCATTCAAGAGATTGTTAGCCTCCTCTCTCAGCCGCTCGCCAAGTTGGCGGCGGTGGAGGAAGTCGTGAAGATGCACCATCGGTATAGTCGGCTTGCGTCGTGTGACAGGAAGTCGAAGAGGGGAAGATAGGCAGAGGCCAGGTAGAGATAGATGTTCACCGGGTCGACGGTGGGATTACGTTTTCCAAGACCGGCGGGCGCAAGATGAGGAATGCGATTGGAATTTTGTCCAGACCAAACAATCGTCCGGCAGTGTTGCGGCGAATGGATGACGGGCAAAGGGGGTGATTGAAACGATGACTGGTTTGATACGAAGAGAATGTGGTCAACGGGCGGGCGGTAAAGATGACGAGACGATATCAAGAGAGTGTCGGGTAAGGAACGGCAGCGCTGTAACAGCGACAGAGTCGACGGTGAAGCAGCTAGATGCTGAGACGAAGAGGCGACGACGAAGGGGGTGGTCGAGGTGTGAAGGCGTAGGGAAGCATAGCATACAAAAAGCCAGGACGGGTGAAACGGGCGGGCGCCATCTGAGCTTCTCTGCCCAGTCCCCAGTCCTCAGTCGCAGTGCCTGCAGTGGTTGGACAGAGGATCTTCATCAACTTCATTTGTTCCTGGAGCTAGACCTGATCTAGTATAGTTTTACACAACTACATGACTCGTGCTACACATGGATCAGGCATGGATCAGGAACCGAGGGCTCCTAATCATTGTGATAGTCGCCGTACTATTGCGCGACCGCGTGTCTACCATTGCTGATCACGCATCGCTTTCTAGAAGCAGACACAGCCTTTCTGCTGTTTGGAGGTTGATGTTATTCTCAGCATTCCTCCATCGATTTGATCGTGTTTCCTGTTGCTATGCCAATCGCCGGTCAGGTCAAAAACTGTCCATCGGGCGGTCGGGGCGGGAAGACGCGAGCAAGCAGGAAATCATCATCAAACCAAGGAAAACGTCAGCTTGTAATTTCTGAACGTCCTCAGATTTATTGCTCGTAATTAACCATCCACATTCGACCATAACGCACGCGTATTCATCTCGTCGGCCCTCATCGATCGCACTTAGGAGGATGAGCATAGTCGAGCATAGTTTTTACCCTGGTTTGTGCAGAGCCATTGTCTCTGCTTCAAACATCCTGGGGCACATCTCTCATCCTACCACCGAGTGGTCTTCGCTCCCTAAATAGCTTTCGGGTCGTCATTGGACAGCTCCATTGCATGGCGACGGTTGGTGCGAGACCCTGGCACTGCTCTGTGCTCCTGCCATGCTGTCCTCACTCACCATGTTCGACATGGACCGTGGATCTTGTGACATTATTGACGCCAACGACGGCTTCCTCTTCAGCACCGTATTTCTCCTCTTCTGCTTCTGGATAGCAGCCTCTCTGAACATCTGCTCCCGAACCTTTTCGACTTCTCGGATCCTTGAGAAAAACTCAAAATCGTCGACGGTGATGACAATGTCCAGATCGATCATGATCAGAATGACCGTCTGCTCGAACTCTGCCTTTGTTGTGCATCCCAACCCTCCCGGTCCCTCGACGCCCTCCAGAATCATCTTGCCTAGCTTCCTCACGAATCGCATTCTTCGGTCTTTGTGGTAGTCGATTCTGGTGTATAGCTTCTGCAACTCCGCCGATGCTAGCTGTGCATGCTCGGTCGGTGTACGTATGACGCCGTTCTCGTTGTCCATTGATTCGCGCCACCAGAATCCGCATCGTTCGGCCATGCGACGGATCTGCTCCCAGTCCAACACATAGAGTTCTTCGTGAGAGATATTCTACCAATTTGTAAGTCATGTGAATGACTGGGGAGATACTGGCCTTACCGAGTCGACAAACACCTTTCCGCCGGTCGGAGTTACAGGTGGAATATCTGAGCTTGTTATTATAAAAGTCAAATGTTTTGAAGATGTGAGTCCGCACCATCATAATCATATTCCGCATCTGACTTTGCGTGAACTTGCGCGGGTGAGGTGGCTGCGGCTTTGCCCTTTCCTCGTTGCAGAGCCGGTCCCATCTCTGCGATCGGAATCGATGTGCTGATGTGGTGTGTGATCGACGGCAGGTGCGAAGCAGGTATTGTTAGCCAGAGCGTCACTCACAAAGTGAGGTATGAGAGACCCACCCACCTTTCACATGTCACGAGCATCTGCACTCGGTACCATCTCTCTGCATCACTTCTCGACCTCATCAGACACATTCTTTGAGCACATCTTTCCCCTCAAACGTATCTGGTATACCAACATGGGGCCAGAGACGGAACCATCTCATGCGAGACCTTCATCGCCGACACTACGACGAGCTGCCGACAACGCGGCTGAGAATTCATCACATCACCATGCACTCGCTTCGCATAACACGGAAGATATATACGACAAGTGGAAAGTTCTCGCGGCCAAAGACTATACGGAGTTGTGCGCAGTCAGTTCTCCGAGTCTGTTATCGCGGACTGCCAGCCAGCTGACCCTTCAAGACCCATGCGTGGCTCCAAGCAAGACTCGAGTACTGTCCATCGCCTGACGATCCTGGGGAGACCGACGGCGTAGATACTTTGTGGGCCAAGCTCCACGTCTACCAGCACGTCACCGACCGTATCGCGAACTTCAGCGCTCGTCAAGTGCTGCACAAGTTCGTCCAAAAGCTCATGGTTCTGCTCCGTGACGGAATCGCGGGAACACTACGCAACGAACGAGTAGCCCTCGAAGAACTAGCGGCTTCCCTAAACGGCATGAGCGAGGATTTGATGGGCCTGACGCTTGGCCTGTGGCGAACCTGCTTTTCGATAGCGATGTGGACTGAAACTGTCAAGCATATCGGAATTGACGTATCGACCGTTTCAGGGTGGTTACAGAGGCATTGCAGTGTAAGGCGAGAGTTCTACACATGTCGTAGACCAATCAAGGCCAAGCAGGGATGATCAAGAAATGATGCTCTGACGGAAATGACCAACAAGGTATATCAGTATTTGACTACCACCACGGGATTCTCACCATGACTGCAGCTATCACTTGTTTAGAGAATGCACATTCCGCAACTACCAGATTTTGGACTGCTCTGACCTATCGGTCACGTGACTTGCCTTACCCGATCCTCCCAGACAAGAGGAATCTTTTTTGATAGGGCTATGAAATCCCATTTTACGTTGTCTTCTTGCTTGGACTGCCACAATCCCTGACCAAGGTACAAAAATCAGGGTGTATCAGCCTTCCTGAGTGGTAGTATCCTCCTTGGTGTACGCCTTTTTCCCGACACCGCGGCCCTGCACCCACACCCATACACTTCTTCCCGAAGTGGCGCGCATCAATGCCATATTTATGCACGCCTTCATCCCGCCTCCAATCCTCGTAATCTCGAAGATCCTCCGTTTCTATGGTATCGTTCACCCTCCACCACCTCATCGCTAATCAACCCTTTCAAGCTCACCCGCCCTCAAGCCAAGTGCAATACGCTTATAAATCCGCTTCCCAACCATCCCCTCTCTTATTCTTCCCACCACCCATCCCCTCTCTTATTCTTCCCACCACTCATCCCCTCACTGCCCTCTTCCTCCTCTATCCCTTCTCACAAAACCTCTCCTCTTCATAGTCTACCTCAATGGAACCCCAAACCATCCTCCTCGTCCCCGGCGCCTGGCACCCCTGGCCCCTTTACCAACCCCTCCTCTCCGCTCTGCAGACCCTCGACAACCCCGTCCATCCCCTGACGAACCTCAGCGTCTCCTCCCCTGACGCCGAGGACGTGAGCGTACAGGACGACGCGGCGCACGTGCACTCTGCCATTGCGGCGCCGGTGGAGCAAGGGAAGGAGGTCGTGGTGCTGTGTCACTCTTATGGTGGGGCGGTGGGGACTACGGGGGCTACTGGGTTGACTGTGGATGAGGTCAAGGCGACAGGGAAGGAGGGGGGGGTGGATGGGCGTGGTTTGTATTGCTAGTCTGTTGGCGGGGGAGGGGAAGGTATTGGTTGAGGGTGGTGGGGGTGCGAAGTGGTTCAGGAGGGATGAGGTGGGTTATCAATTTCTGTTTTTGGATAGGGTGGGGTGTAGTGCTAGGGGTAATGTTGGGAGGACGGGACTTGGTGGGATGAGGGGATGTAAGAGAATGGAGACTGTGTTGCTGACAGCCGACAGCCGAGAAGGGGTGTGACTTTCTTTGACCTCAACGAGGCCATGGAGGCATTCTACGCCCCAGATGTCGAGCCTGAGGTCGCGAAGGAGCTGATCGATCAGGTCATGCCGCAGAGTCTCAAGTCGTTTGAGTCACCTGCTGGTAGGCCGGTATGGGTGGAGCCGGAGATGGAGGGGAGACTGGGGTACATAAAGTGCTTGAGGGATAAGGCGCTACCACCTGCGGCGCAGGAGGGTCTCATACAAATGACTGAGAGGAAGTGGCATGTCGTGGAGATTGATACTGGACATAGTCCGTTCGTGAGCAGACCTGATGAGACTGCGAGGCTTTGTAAGGATTTGTCTGAAAGATTCAGAACCGCTAAGAGCGCTGTATAGAATTGTCATCTATACCTCATGGCCATCCCGCCTTCAATCGATCGATGATACTGGACTGAGCCTTGATTGCCACATTGATGTCCTTCTCCGAGAAGCGCGGACCAGGATTGTTGAGCATGGGAACATCCCTGATGGAGCCTGGCGTGATTTCTAGGCATGAACCTCCAACGATGGGCGAGTCGATACCGCCAATGTCCTGCAGAGACCTGGTAGCATTCTCCTCGACACAAGCGACCATAAGCCTAGCTACATCATCTGTGGGAATCCACTCTTCTTGCGCTCCATCTGGAGATGTCAACATCTGCATCTTCTCGCGTGCTTCCGTCCACATTGGGGTCTTCACCATACCCGGCAAGACCGAGGTGACTTTAATGCCCAGACTCTCCAGAGATGCCAGAGACTTTGGGAAGCCGAACAGCCCATGCTTCGCAGCATGATACAGTGGGAATTGCAGGCTAGCTGTCTCCGACGCGATGGAAGCGACGAGGACGATGGATTTGTGGTAGTCTGTACTATCCCGTTTAGGATCCGCCAGGAAATGAGATATGGCAATCTGTGTCATCCGAATCGGATGAACAAGATTGACATCGATGTTCATGTATCGGTCTCCATTAAGTTGGTCTTGCGAGACAGCGCTGCCGGGTGGAGACCAGAAGCTGGACTGAGGTGGTTCGAATACGCCTGCTCCCGGACATACAATATCAATCGTGCCGAACTTCTTCTTCGTTACACGAAAGACCTGTTCTAGATCTGACCAACGCGTTACATCGGCCTTCTGGAAGATGGCTGTGGAAGCATACTTCGACACCAAGGCAGTTGCTTCTGTCCGAAGTCGTGTATCAGCCAAGACGACTCTTGCGCCGCGCTCAAGAAGGCGCTTTGTGAAGGACAGACAAATGCCTGTAGTTCGTTAGCGGATTCGCTGAGACATTTCGTGGATCAGCATACCTGAATCTGCGCCGGTGAGTATAGCGACCTTGCCGCGAATCCTCTGTGCCATGTGAAGTAATCCTATCACTGAAATAATTCGTTGCCAAGCAGTGTGGTGGAAATGTGTATTGATACTAGCGCCTCGCCTGAGAGACTCAAGGGTTACAGGCGGGCCGTGGGTACTTACTATATCATCATACGATATCGTGAACTACCAGCGTGGGTGCCAGGCTCTTCGCCGATTGTAAGGTGGAAAATGGACGTGGTACACACGCCGCATCTTGGCTCCTGTAGGATGTACGATCGTACAGAGTCCAAGAGCGACAATTTGACCGGTTGACGTGTTTGAGGAGTCCGGGGGTCCCGGTCCCCAAGTTTGTGCCCGGCTCGTGCAGAGTACCGGCAAATCCGATAGCCGTAGGTAGGGCTTTGCGGGGCCCTCTCATTTGACGGCTTTCTCTGCTTTTGCTCTCACAAGCCTGCAACGGCAGCAGAACGATCATCCTGCAGAGGCACCACTGTAGAATGGCGTCCAAACCCTCTTGGAAACGACGGTTCACGCCGGAACAATTGGAGAGGAAGCGGCAAGTTGACCGCATTGCTCAGCAGAAGCTCCGCAGCCAGTCCAAGCAAACGACAAAACAGCTGGAGAGCCGTCTGCAACTAGCCATCAGTGGTGAACATTCAGCTCTGATACAATCCTTGTTAGACGAGAACGCGGACCTGAGAAAGACGATAGAGCACTACCGTTCATGTCTCGACGGTGTCGCAGCATTGGTGAGGCCGTGTCTGGACTCCGAGGAAGATGCTCAGGACAACCCTGTTGGTCTGGACACAGGCGCTAGAAGAAGCCGATCAGCTCACGTCGTTTCCATGGGTTCGGAGAGACTATCCTTACCTAGGCTCTCGCGGCAAACGTCCTTCTTCTTTCATGCAAAAGACCTGGTAGGCCTCGATCCTGACCTGTGCTTTGAGGATGTCTCTACCGACAAGATTATCGAGGCGGTCATGCTTTGGAAGTTGTCGAACAACCATGGTATCGGCCCTCGGTTCCTAGACGACGTCCTCGACATGAACAGACCTGTAGGCTCTAAATCGCTTCTGGGTATGAAATTGCTTCGTTTGATTCATGGCACCCTTGTGCTCACTGTAGCCTAGATGATCATCAACAGATGCTCTCGTCGACTCGTTTCCATCACTTCCTTTACGATGTCTTGACCGGCACAAAAGATGCACTAGAGGATGACAGCTCGTCTCCCCATGGTCCGTCTCACCAGATACATCAAAATGAGCTACAGAAGCGCGCTGTCATGCTCTATGCATACGAGACAATTCGTCCTTGGAGACCTTATTTCACCTCACACTATGAGTGGTCGGTTATTTTCTGGTCGATTCAGCTTTATCTGGAGGTCCTGCAGATTCCCTTTTCGACAATCTGGAGTTTATACTGACGGCCCCAGTTTTTGACTTGGCCAAGTACAGCGACCCTCATGCAGTTACCCACTTACCTCTGGCCAACACCAGCTCAATTTGCGAGGGACCACCCTCAGTTTGTCGATCAGCTGGTCTGGTAGGTATTGCGACCTTCTCAGGACTCAATGCTGATATTGGCGTAGGCCGGGCATCAGAAAAGCCATCAGTTCAGACAATCATCACTATAACCTGGACGAGTTGGTTCTTGCACTTGTCGAAAGCTTCGAATTATGTGTTGGAACAATCAGACCTCTGCCTCCTGTGTTCCAGGCTCCTCTCGTTGGTTCAGGCATTCAACTCCATCCCAAAATGTTCGGGGTGATGTACAATCTTGAGAACTTCAAGATACGGGATGTATTCTTCCGCAAATACCCGCAAATGAGTGCAGACATGCCGAGGGGCGGAGGACAGGATACTTCAGCCTCTATCTCGTCTCTGCATGAAGACGTTAGCACTCATACCATTCAGACTCTCGCCACAAGTAGCCGTGGTGACTCATCAATTGCATGGACTCCTCAAGACGCTTGGACGGCGCCAGAATCAGCCCTTTCGTTCACGATGACAACATGATGAGTCGAGATCGCAGCAGACTTAAGTGAACTGGTCCGATTGGGAGCGAATCTAACCAGAGCATCTGTCATGCAGCGCTTAGGCATGGCTTCTATGCAAGACGCTGCCTCTTCATCTCCTCGATGCCGAATTTGGGTATATCATTGGAAGGGACAGCCCAACCACCCTACGATGCGGCGCACAAAAGTTGGCAGCATTGATCGGTCAATCAGTTGCGTTTGAAAGTTTTGGAGACGGATTTTTGAGGGCCTTGTATTGGCCCTAGAATAGGAGAGGGAGGAGCTGGGGTCAATCATAGGGTGTTTAAGGGGGCACCTGATGGGAAATGCAAGGGGTTACATGGTGGGGTAATCAAAGTTTTATCTAATGGGGTGTTCAAGGGGGTCCCTGATGAACTGTTCAAGGGAGTGCCTGATGAGGTGCTGAAGGGAGTACCTGAAGGGGTGTCCGAGGAGGTACCCAATGGAGTATTCAATGGGGTGTTCAAGGGCTGACCTGATGGAGTATACAGTGGGATGTTCAGGGGGGGACCTGATGGAGTGTCCAGTGGGGTGTACAAGGGGCTACATGATGGAGAATCCAATGGAATTCCTGATGGGGTATCCAAAGGGCTTCCTGATAGAGTATCCAAAAGGCTTCCTGATGGAGAACCCAAAGGAGTACGTGGTGGGACATTCAAAGTGGAAGGGCTTGTGGATTGCACCCATCTGGCGGTCAAGAGGGCTCCGAGGCTGCCTAAGAGTATTGGAAACGAGCTCGAGATAAGATTTCGATCATTGCATACGAGCGACTCCCATGGCATACTATGGTAAAGTCCTATGCTGTTAGTAATTGCTTCGGAGGTCCAGCATCAAGCCAGGACGGTGTTCTTCAGCGGAGCAGGCCTTTGCTTCACAAGACCCAGCTTGGACATGAACGCATTGGCGTAATCGCCGTCCATGGTCTCAATCGTCCTCTCAATCTCCGTCCCGTCCGGACTGAGGGTGACGTCCCAAACATAGGTGTTCTCGTACACACCAATCTTGGTCGGCGCCCTTGACCACAGATACAGCATGACCTTGCAGATCTCGACGTCGACCATGACCGCTTCATGTCGGACGAATTTGAAGTCGGGAACCATGGTCCTCATGTTGTCCAAGACGGCGCGGAGAGCTTCGTTGCTGAGCTCTCCACCAGCATTGATCGAAGCAGGCCGGTACTCGTGGATTGCATCAGAGGTCCGGCCCTTGAGGACAGAATCGGATGTCCATTTGTTGAATTCCTTCAGATGGTCGACTACGGTCTGAACGAGACGCTCACGAGTCGGTTGACCCATGGCTGGATCGATTGGCAATGAATAAGCTTGAGCTGGTCAGGAGGTTTGATGTGGCAGTATTTTGACGGGAAACCTTGGAAATGAGAACTCACAAGGCTGGGGGCATCGCAATATTACAAAACTTTTCCACGGCTAAGCACAGAGGCTGAGCTTCATCTTCGCCCTGCTAGCCACCTGGACAGGCATGTACGAGTCGTTCTGGACGTTCAGCGGTACGTCCAGGTGGCAACACCCACGGTAGCTCTGCCGCAAGAATCCAGGGTAACGATTGAAACATTGCCCTGCAACCTGTCGGACACACTGCGATCGTACAGATCTCATCTTACCAAGGCGCCTGTGAGCAGCAACATCATCCACTCAAGCCATACCTTTATTATGGACCTACTATCACCTTCAAGACTCCTTGGCACCGGCGGCCTCATCATCAGTGCAATGTCATTTGAAATTCCCTTCGTCGCAGCAAAGTCGCCAGAATCTGCAGGCTATCCTGGCTTCTCACCACGCACAGTAGTCGACGACGAGTATGGCCTTGTCATTCACTACGATGAGCAGATCACCCTTCGAGACAGCGTGAAGATATATGCGGACGTCTTCCGACCAAAAGATACTGCCAAATGCCCTGTCCTGCTTGCGTGGACACCTTACGGCAAGCATGTCAACCCATGGCTGGCTTGGAGAAACATGAAAGGCTCCGGCGTCCCTACCAGCGTTCTCTCCAAATACTGCGGCTTCGAAACACCCGATCCTGCATATTGGTGTCGACATGGATATGTTGTGGTAGTTGTCGACCCTCGGGGCTTATGGGGGTCGCAAGGTCATGCAACTTTCATGTCAGATACGGAGGTGCAAGACTGCTATGAGGCTATTGAGTGGGCGAGTAAACAGGAATGGAGTCAAGGGGACGTGGGAATGAGTGGAGTCTCTTACCTTGCCTGGTCACAGTGGCGGGTGGCCGCACTGAACCCACCTGCATTGAAAGCCATCAATCCGAATGAGGGTGTGACGGATTTTTACAGGGAGATCGCTCGCCATGGTGGCGTACCTTGCGATTTCTTTGGAGGCATTCAGGACTTGCTTTGGAGCTACGGTCGCGGCCAAGTTGAGGACATTGGCAGGATGGTCACTGATCATCCATTCTTCGACGATTATTGGAAGAGCAAGAACCCAGATCTTTCGAATATCACAGTACCTGCATATGTCGTTGCCGGCTGGGGCGACCACGGTCTCCATACTCGAGGAACCCTGCGAGCATACAGGGCCATCAAGTCTGAGCGCAAGTGGCTCAAAATCCACGGACGAAAGAAGTTCCAGTCATTCTATGAGGATCAAGAACGACAATTGCAATTCTTCGACAAGTTTCTTAAGAATAAGAAGAGTGAGGTCGACTATTGGCCAAAAGTCATCCTCGAGATCCGCGAGCGATACTACCAGGGAAATTACAGGGCCGAGGCGGAATGGCCGCTGTCCCGCACAGTGTATACCAAGCTACACCTCGATACAGGAACAAAGTCACTCGGACCGCAGCCAGTCTCGGATACTGCTTCGGCTACCTATGACGTTGGCGACGCTGCCGCAGCGACCGAGAGCATACACTTCGAGCATCTATTCCCGCAGGACACCGAGCTGACCGGCTACAGCAAGCTCAGACTCTGGGTGGAAGCAAGAGGTAGTGATGACATGGACATCTTTGTCTCGTTGGACAAGATCGATCGCAGTGGTGGTCAGGTCGAATTTCCCTGGCGATCCAACGAACCTGACGGGGCAATAGTACAAGGCTGGCTGCGAGTATCTCATCGAGAGTTGGACGAAGCTGCATCGACGACGGTAGGACCGATGCTTAAGCATCAGCGGGAGTTGAAGCTCACAGCTGACGAGATCGTTCCTGTTGACCTTGAGATATGGGCGACGTCTGTTCTGTTTCGTAAAGGGGAGAAGCTGAGAGTGACATTGACTGGTAGTGATCCCCACGCCGGGTCACATCCCATGAATGCTCATCCTAAGACAGTCAATCGGGGTCAACATGTCGTCTGGACTGGTGGACAGTATGACTCGCATTTGCTGATTCCCATCATCCCTTCCTGATCAGACAGATGCCATTGCTGTTGATGGCAGTGAAAGAGGTTTTCCGTGGTAGGAGGGTCAATGATATGCTCAGTACTCTACATAAGTCCTTGTGATTGTCGTAACCTGATTCTGACACCCACATTTGTGAACAAGATCTGTGGTGCATGATAAATTTGTGGTAGTAAAAATGGTTGATGACCGAAATGTTACATGTACATCTTGACTTCCGCGCCGCCACCTCACCCTACTTCCAAGCACTACATCATGATACAATGCCAGCCACGACACGGGCCGCTGCATCCCACTTGGCCACCGTAGTCTCTCACGACGAGAGCGATTATGGCTCTGACATCGACGACGACACAATCTCCGACCTGCTCGTGCGAGCAGAGTCGCAACCGCTTCACGCCATAGCAGTGGAGTCTATCGAAGAGCACAACCCGTTACCACAAGTCGTCCGAGTACCCAATACAGATTACAATAGTCCGCGAGCTCGGAGGACCAAGACATACATCGATGAAGATGGCATCACTTTTGAGGTACCAGACAATGATGGTCCACTCAGGGAGCCGTCGGTGGAAGTCGAGTACGATGAGCGGAACAGGGTCGCGTTCTCACGTATGTTCACGATTTGGGGCCAGATAGAAAGAACTCTGACTGACCGTAGCGTCTCATAGCCGAAGGCGATGCTCGTCAGCGTAGGCTCTTTGCGTCTTTTCAAGAAGAATCACAGGACGATTCGCGGTCACCCTTGGAACGCTTCAGGGCCCAGCCCAAGAAGCCCATGTCGGTGACAGATCTGGTATCGCCATCTTGGTGCGAGCTACAGTATCTGTACAGCTTGAGCAAATATGGTAGAGTCAAGCAGACACCAGCCATGAAGCAGGGTTCGACAGTGCACAAAGAGTTGGAAGAGGAGGTACATATTGCAGTGTCTGTGGAAACAGTCACACGAGAAGACATGTTCGCCTTGCGCATATGGAACATCATACAAGGTCTGCGCACGCTTCGAGCGACTGGTATGACACGCGAGCTCGAGGTCTGGGGTGTCATCGAAGGGCAAGTGGTGAACGGCGTCATCGACGAGCTGTCTTACAAGTGTCCTGATTCAACCCTTGAGGCCGCTCTGACGGAGAAGAAAAAGCGCGGTCGTCCGAAGAAGTCCGAGCCAGAGCTTGCTCCCAATCAGTCGACGTTATCGTCCTTCTTGAGCACCTCTACTAATGCGCAGCCCCTGTCCCAAGCACTCGCCTCCTCATCGTCAGCCACTGCAGGCAAGAAAGACCGCAGGGTCTACATCACCGATATCAAGACCCGCACATCTCCTTCTCTTCCATCAGACGAGACCTCCCTTCGCCCCACCTTCCTCCAGCTCATGCTCTACCGCCGTCTACTCACACAACTCTCCATGTCCGAAGTCCCCTCATCGCAAATCTTTGAGCGCTACCGCGTCTCACCTACGGCTACTTTCTCAGACACTTTCATAGCCCAGATCGGTGGACTAGACTACAATTTCCCCTCATCCGCCTCTGAAGATCCAGACTACGCCCCACCAATGTCTTCCCCTCAGGACTCGGTCGACGAGCTACTAAGCCACAATACTCTCTCCACTCTATGGGACCTGATGATTGACGAATTTGGCCTCGCTCTACACTGCGCCACCCTACCAGCCCGGACACCTGGCGCATTGTCACCACTGATCCAAGCCGAATTCCGTGCCTCCGGTCTCGCAAGTCGCAGAGGAGGGGGTATCAGAGCCGGCCAGGTCTTGGGTAGGAAGGTGTTCGTGCACGATGAGCGACGACTGGAGAACTATGTGAAAGATGAAATGAGCTGGTGGAAAGGCGAGCGCCCGACGAAAGGGGTAGAGATCGAGGAGGCGTTCAAGTGTCGGATATGCGTTTTTGCTGAGGGGTGTGAGTGGAGGGTGAAGAAGGTGGAGGATCAGAGAGTCAAGAGAGAATTGCGCAGGAAGAGCGGGGGAGAGGGAATGGGGAGAAGTGAGGTTTGATTTGAGCATGAGTGGGCGGTGCACGATACGAAGAGTCGCCAGATCAAAAGGCATGGTACGTATTACAAGCATCATGTCGCGATAATGAATAGATGGATATGAATCGAACCAGCGTGAGACCATGCATCCTGTCACGTCGGGCCACTTCGGGTCAGGAAGAAGTGGGGTGTCGATGTCGCAGTATTATCAAATCCAAGAAGGAATAGTGGCCCAGCTAGAGGTGAGGGCCAGCTGTAGAGTAGACGTGTGGCCTTCTCCTCGGTGCCGTCTTTACTGTGCCCTTAGAGTCAACTCAAACGATTGGGGTGGCGGACCGCTTAGGTTCACGCCAATGCGGTTGCCTTACCTCGCCCTTGTGTTACTCCCAGTAACTTCTCTATGAGTGGCCGCTAAAGCCTATCTATTGCTCCGACCAGTGAATTCGACTTACCTCATGCCAGTCTCCCTACTTCTACCATCTGCTGCATTAACAGCGTGGCCTCTCCGGGATCTGTTGGTAACGCCACGGTCGCCGCTTGCTGTGAGATGCACGCCCTTTGGCCAAGTCATCGTCGTTCGCAGCCTTTGTCGCTAACCCGCCCCGTACAGTCTCATAGCCATCTCTCCTTAGGGTGTCACGGTCACGACTGGATTCTTGGAATCTGCTGAGTATTCGGGCATCGTTGCCAACCTTTGTCAGGAGCGAGCGTATGAATCTACTTCTACTCGCAACTCGAAATTGAAGATGCACCTGCTACAGCCATATGTATTTTGATATCTGGAAGACTGAGCCCGTGGTCTCCCTGTATACTGGATCCATGCCAGACCTACGGATAGTTGGTGCTATTGCGAAGTGGCAGATCTTTGGTGTACGGCCTTTGGCAGCAGTGGGTGTGGATGGTGCCAAACGAACAGGCTTGTAGGCCGAGGATACTGATGACTAAGCAGCCAGTTCCAAAAAGGATCACTTTCTTCGTGGCACAAGTTTCGACATTTCAAATATCATGGATTGACAAACATGTTTCTTGGCCCTGTCCGACGTCGCTTCCAGGTGGCGACGTGCTACTATATTGACCGGTGTGATCATTTAGCGCCCTCCAAGTCGATACGGCACCAGCGTTGCTTCGTCCAATCTACTGCTCGTACGTGACCGGTGAGGGCTCGAAGCAGGGTGGAGCTGGCTTTTCAAATCCAGGCAGAACCTCAGCCGCACTACGCTACTGCAATGCAGTCATCCGCCGAGATGCTACTACCCAATACCTGCATGACATTATGCTCTGGACATGCAATTGATCGGCGAGAAGGAAGGGCTATGCAAGGTCCCGATCAATCCACGCATTAAGGACGGGCTGTACTTAGTTTGCCAGTGACCCATTCGAAGACGTAGGTGGTAAGTGTGACCACTCTTACAAGATACTGCTCTTGTCCTCTTCCGTCTGCCATCTCCAGCTACTCTGGTGGGATCTCCAAATGTACTTCCTCATCGCACTGCTCATAGCTGTGAGCTTCGGGCAGGATCAGAACCCGATCAATTTACCACCACTACCCTCTCTCCCCTCACACGATGTTTCTTATCCGACCCATTGGGACACCGACATCGCTAATGGGCCAACGCGGACAGACATCGTGGCATCGAGCTACAGCTATCCACCCACATCTGTCACCATCACGACAGCATGGGCTCCAAATATGGAACGCATCTTTCCATCGTTGTCGCCGCAGCAAAGGAGCGATATCATCGACGCCTGGAATTGTGATGACTACATAGAGAAATATTACAGGTGGGGCCAGTCCGTCAGCGTGACATGGCGAAATACTACCACAACCACTTCTACGGGCACTACTGGATATCTGACAACCACTCAGCTCGCCTATCTGAACCGTTTGACCAGCACTGAGTGCGACCAAGTGCCACGCTACTACTACTCTGGTGGCACACCTATTTCGCAATGGATCACTACCGTTCTGACCTTTCAACCAAAGACAACCGTTTACACTTCAGGCCTGAATGTTTCGACAATTGGTACTCTCCCACTCACATCTTGCAACACAACAACGCAAATTCCTGCTTCCTGTGACTCATACTGGGCCATTTCAAAAGATTGGGATAGGACAACCGACGAAGCTCGCAGTCAAGGGACCTCTCTTGATGGAGGCTGGCGAGCCCTAGCAACCTGCAGCCTCTCATGGAGGACGATTCGTACAGCGAGTTGCCGGTTGACTATTGGAGAAGCGAGCATGTTCTACTGTACGATATACCAAAATGTGTCGTATTCGAGTGCTGACTGATCAGGGCCACCTCCTACCCGCACAGCCAATATATGCGGCCCCCGCGCCACGAAAGAGCTTCCTTACCAGTACAGCTATCCCACGGATACTCCTGTGGTCGCAACAATCGATGGGAACGAGTACACTTATCCATTTGTGTACATTACCTACCACAGTCTCTCTTATTTCTCGTTGGGTTCTGCAACCCGCGGTCCACGGTATTTCACGTTCGACAACATTTCTGCTGTCTTTTATCCCCACCAAGTATCATCCATCTGCGGCCAGGAAGGAGCGATTACGACCTATCCTTTCGATTATCGAGACATGGAAGGCCCAGTTCCATGGTCTGCCTACAATTGCCTCGCGTCATGCAGCAATTGTGTGAAATCGGATTATATCGATACTGTTCTAAGCCCTTATAAGCCCAACATACATTATCCTCAAACGTTGCTTGACATCTTACACAAGATCAACACATACGATGCGGATAACTGTGTGATTGGGGCAAATGATTATGGAGTCATTGTGAGCCACTCACATCAGAGACTAGAACAGGATGCTGATCATTCACAGGATCCACCAAGACTATTGACTCAAGCTCTTCACTTAACAGCGCCCGCACCCAATCCCGTCGATCCCATCTTGACTATCATGCCAATAACTACCACCCGAGAGCCTGCTGCGCCCTCGGATCCACCGACTATGCCAGCATCACAGACCACGAGCGCGCCTCCAGTACCTGCACCCACCAGACCTTCTAATGGGGGAGGCTCAGATCCAGGAGAGGACAAGGACACTCCGCCCCAACAGCCTCCCCAAGATCCAGGCTCGACCTCAAACGGCAACAACGCTGGTCTGCCCGCCCCAGCACCTGAGAACCCCGGCTCGAGCAGACCAGACACCAACGATCCCCCCGAAGCAGCGTACGATCCGCCATCCAACGGGGCCCGCCCACCCATCAACGCACCCCAAGGTGCCTCCCCAGGCCAAGTCGCGCCTTCACCAACCGGCATTGCAGGCGCCATCATCTCCATGCTCGGCGGCTCCCCATCCCGCCCCGAATCTCCATCCGCCCCTGCCAACGATCCTGCCCAACCAGCCCAAGCAATCATCACCATCGGCACCTCCCTCCTCCCCGTCCTGCATCTCCCCAACAGCGCCCACGTGGTCGGCACCCAGACGTACTATGCAGGCGACGTGATGACCACTGCCGGGCGCACATTGTCCTTCCAAACAGGCGCTGTGGTCGTGGACGCGAGCACAGCTTCGTATGTGACTATCGCTCGCTTTCTCGCAGCTGGGAGCGATACCAGTGCTGCAGGAGCCGGTTTCGTGCCGATGATGGTCAATGGGGACTTGCTGATGCCTGGTCAGCAGGTCGATATCAGCGGAGACATGGTCTCATACGGGCCCCAGGGGATGGTTGTGGGGAGCAGGACCGTACCTTTACCGACAGGGAAAGGGACGAGCATGACGCTTGATGGGGGGCAGGTGGTGCGGGTGGCGAGGGTGACTGCGCTACCGGGCGATTTGGCGCCGGTGACAGTGGACGGGCAGGTGGTGATGCCTGGTCGAACGGTGACTGTTGGTGGGCAGATCGTGTCGTATGGATCTGGCGGGGTTGTGGTCGGGTCGAGGACGATGCCTGTGCCGGTGGGCGGCGAGATGAGCATGACGCTTGATGGGGGACGAGTGGTGCGTGTGGCGATGTTGACATCGTTGCCGGGAGACATGGGTGGAGCAATGGGTGGGGTGGTGGCGAGTGTGTTGTCGGCGTACGCCGCTGAGATACGAACGGCGGGTGCGAAGGCGGTCAGTAACGGTGGGCCTCAGAAGACGGGGACTGAATCTGGCAACGGTACGACGAGCCCCGGCAGCCGGGAGAATCCCACCTCAAATAGCAGTACGGGGGGTACTGGTAGTCTTGACAGGCAAGGCCAGCCGTCACCGTCCATTGGAGTGGCTGCAGGCCTTGCAAGATATGGCGCCCTGGTGATGGGCAGCATCCTGTCCACATTGCTGATGGCCGTGGTAGTACTGTAGCCCATCGAAGCCACTTAGATAGGACGATGCCAAGGTACCACTCAATACCTGACTCATGAATACAATGAAGCATTCACCTTATCTGGTTTGACTGGCAGTCTTCTATGCTAAGATTGGAAATTCCTACATTGAGAGAGCTTTCTTTACGAGTCCCTGGACTGGATTGAGCCGCTTCTGCAGAAGACCACTTGCAACATGCTCATAGCAAAAGCATCGAGCTAATCAAAAACGCGCCCAAGCACGCAGCTACGAAGCCGACTGCGTCCCGATGACCTTCCGCTCGAGCGGGACGGGACGATGTAGGGCCGGAACTACCAGCAGTAGATGTCGCTAACGCGGAACCCGCCCTCGAGGGTGGAGTGCCTGTCGTCGAATTCGAAGGAGCGGCGGATGCTTGGCTACTAGATGCAGCTCGTGTCCCCGGGCCAAGCGAGGCAGTACTACCAGCGAGAACGCTTGCGATCATTTTGCCCATCGCCGAGTCTGGGGCCAGTGTCGCTCTCGCGACAGTCATTACTTGACCTCCTTCTAAACTCACAGGCATATTCCCTGCACTAGGCATGGCGTAGCTCTTCGTCCCTACAATCAAACCTCCATGTCCGTCATACGACATCCGCTGGCCTGCGATAGTGGTCACAATACCAGGAATAACCATCTCTCCTTCGACCATGACTGCTTCCACTTTCGCTCCAGTGCCGGAGGAGGATGATCCTCGCTCAGGCGCTACGGTCGTTTGAGGACGAGTATAGGTCACAGTACTGCTCGCATCCACGACAACACCACCCAGGCCGAAGGAAAGTGTCCTACCAGCCGTCACCATATTGTCGCCTGCCCAGAAGGTTCGACCATCCACGACATGTGCGTTGTCTTGCAGATGCTGGACCGGGAGCAGTGTCGTACCAATAGTGATCATGGCTTGCAGCGGCGCAGCAGGTTGGGCGACTCCTCCCTGATCGGGGTCTGGCCTATCTCCCTGTCGTTGACTGCCTGGATCTTCCGACAATCCTTGTGGTGGTGGTCTCGACCCGAATATGGGGCTGTTGATCATAGACATGATGGCGTCAGCGATCCCTGTCGCTTTAGGAGGATCTTGCGCCTGCCCCGCCTGCGCGGGGTCGGCGCCTGGGGCACTAGGCTGAGATGCACCTGGAACCACTTGATTACTGACCGTCTGCTGTGGTAGGCGAGGAGGATCAGCGGCGCCTGGCTGATTTGCTGGTTGATCTGGGCGTGGTTGATCGCCAGGAGTATCACTCGCGCCTTGTGCGTTTCCGTTGTTGCCTTGCGGATCATTGACGGGCTGTCTCGAAGGTGGATCAGCGGGAGCACTAGGGTTGCGGTCACTTGGATCGACTGGTAGTTGTGGTCCAGCAGTGATGGTCGGGCGAGCTGGCTCGTCCGGAAGGTGAGATGTCATTGGTGCCTCTGACTTGACTGGTCCCGGCATCGTTGTCAACCCACCATTGGTCGACTTAGGCTCGGTCAGTGACAGTGCGGTGGTGAACATTCGCGGCGGATCCTGCAAGGAGATCAGTACTAAGTAACATCATGTACGATGGTGACTCACGGGAACCCCCATATCATCCCAACCAAATGAGCACTTGTCAGCATCAAACGTGTTGATGCTGTGTAGAATATCTAGGAGCGTTTGCGGATATGCTAAATTCGGGCTATATGGCGTGACATATTGGTCCATGACGGTGGTAGTACACGGAGTACCCTCCAATGGCCCACATGGACCTCGTTGACAGTAATATGCCGCCCATGGGACGGGTCCTTCGAGGTCGCGAAAGTCGAAAGGCAAGGTCGTGACATCCCCGGGTACCCCACACAATGAGGAAACGCGGTCTGGTAGGTAGGACGTAGCTACCTCATCGATCACTGTACGTCGAATGCCCCTGTTCTCTGAGCCTTGTGAAGTGTACGTGATGCCATGAAATGTTATGTACACCCACGGGTAGGTATACTCCACGCCATTGATTGTGGAGACTGTAGCGGACTGATTCTGGTAGGCGTACGGTAGAGAGCCTGTTGGGAGTGCACCACATATGTCACGTGTGGTGGAAAGTGGTGGCCCTGTTCAATGTAATCAGTATCACCTGGATGTACTAGACATTATATACACTCACAGTACAACATGCTCGCCTCCCGAGCGAACACTCTACAGCCCCAGCGACCCACGCCTCTCACTGCCTTCGTGCAGTGTCGAGGTATCAGGAAGGGGAGGGCATATTGCGTCCCTAGCATTGCTGCGTCGCTTTGTGACTGCTTCCAGTCCTGATAGATCGAGTTGTAGGTCAAGGCACAGTAGTTGTTCACTGAGATGCCTCGTGAACAACTCGGAGAAGGTCCTTTATCCCCAATCTTTGACGTGATCCAAGCTTCTTCAGTCGATACAAACGTCGTGGCATCGTTTGTGACAGTGACATTCACATAGGTCGAGAGTGGTGTCTCGCCCGAGTACGCGATGCGGATCTCGCCGGGACACATGGACGTTGTGTACGCGCCCAGGATTGAAAGCGTGCTGGTAGTACTCGGGGAAGGTCCGACAGTGATGGTAGTAATTCTCGTAGCGTTCATCTGTCCATCCACGGTCTTGATCCGATCCCATGCTTCGTACTCCTGATCGCAATCCCATATGGCCTGGACCACTGACAGATTACTTGGCGGCATCTTTGGAAAAATTCGTGGTAGATCCAGACTCCATGCTGGTGTGATTGTGACGGTCGCTACTGGTGTCGTCGTGAGAGTGAAATCAGAGGCGACAACCTCGGTCCGCGTCGGCTGGTTCTTATATCTGAGTCCCATGATCCAGTCCGCGGGTCGAAGGGTATCGTGCTTGATGTCGTTACTACTTGGGAAGTAGTGGAGGTTTCATTAGCGGCAAAAACTAGCGATGAGCCGATACTGAACAGAACGAGTGTGTAAAGCAATGATTCCATAATGATGTGGCTTACCGCGCGAACGAAGGACTCAGGTGAACACGACAAGATGCGATCAAGGCAGTGAAAGAACAACCACATATGAACACGATCGGCCGTCGCTGAGTCCTCAGCAGAATTAGCAACACTGCCGGGGGCAACAATATCGCTGAAGCAGACTAACGCAGGTCTTCCTGAAACAGACCACGATTAGTGGAGCTGAGGAACGATTGAGGGACGAATAGCAGTGCAGTACCAAACCTTCACATGAAGTGCGGCTGAGAAAAGATCAAACCAGAACCACCAGGCACCTTTTCTGCACCACCGGTCGAGGTCGCCCGGTCGAGGAACTTGCAAAGCATAGCCTAGACAGCTTGGCGACCGGTTCTTTGGCGCCGAAGGCGTTAGCTGAGAAATGGAGGGTCTCGCAGTGGAGCGTGAGCGAAGTCGGAATACGACCACCACTCTGTAGGTACCGTCCAATTATTAGAAGACGGGGGCAGACAAACTTTTCCAGGTTAGGCGGTACAGAATATTCTCAAGGAGTCCTGGTAGTCAACGAAGCAGGAGCATTGTTTTAATGCATGGCTGTGAGGGATGAAGAAGGGAGGACTCAGCGGCGCGTCACGGTTTCGTGTTGTCGGACTGCTGAGTCAGGCGATTGACGGGGCGACACGTGACGTCCGAGCGACTTCGTTCGTGAGCAACGACCAGATCGTCTCCTTCGCGGTGTTTTCAGGATGTGCATTACACAAGATCGCAAGAGCGGCTCAGCATTCTTTCGCGGCTGAATTTGTCGATACTGCAACATATCCAGGCATGTTATAGGAGACATTCTAACAGTTCCGAAAGTCGATACAGGTCTTGATGTACACGGTAGGAAGAGCAAGGATCAGCAGACGCCGCTGGTGCGGCCTGCTAAGTATTCGCCGCACCGTAAGAAAACATCCGAGTTAAGGAACAGTACTACCAGAATCGAAGAATTCGGGCGAACGTCGAGCAGCGTGTTGATGAGTGAGCGAGCGGAAGCGTTGAGAGATCCGGAGCAAAAGAAGCAAAGCAAGATGGACCAAGAAGGTGCGCAAGCATCACGAGCGATTTCGCTACTCAGTGGCAGGTACAAAAGTAAGTGGATTCGTCATGCGATTGCCGTTGATCAGACCCATGTCATCATCATCAGTGCTATAATCGGCCACACTATCCCCAAGCTACCACGATCCCGCCCACTACCGCCAGTGGTAGGGGACGCAGACTGCACCGCTCTCCCCTCCGTACTCAGAGACGTAGGCGTCGTGATAGATGGTCTCGATGCTGCTTCCTGCCCACTCGTCTCGGCTAAATCCGCTTTGCCATTTCCAGTCCGTCCTATCGGTACCGAACCGACCCCTTCGCTCTTCATGGCAGCAGGTCCAGTGACGGCACTCACAAGCACAACCTCTCCGCCTTCCATCGTAACCCTCACTGAACCCTCGTTCGGCACATCCACCTGCTTCCCTCCGACCACCAAGACGGTCGCGTCGTATCTCACCTTCCTCCCACCTACCACAATCTCGTTGCCGAATGTCACCATCTCCCCGCCTACCATCAGGACTGCGGGCATCAGTCTCTCCCAACTACCAGCACCCCCACTTCCCTCCGCCCCTGGTCCTGATCCGGGCTGTCCACCTGACGGCATTCCGGTATCAGGGGTAAGGGTAATGTAGCTCTCTTCGTGATAAGCCTGATATACGCCATCAACTACCACGCCTCCCCTCAGAAAGCCAACTACGTGACCGGCCGTGGTAACCGTCTCGCCAGCCCAAAAAGTCGAGCCGTCGAGGACATGGGCATTGTTCGGCAGATGGCGGACGGGCATGACAGATGGGCCGAGGGTAATCGTCGCTGCCTGAGGAGCCGCAAGGTTGGGAACGTCTGGTTGACTACCAGGCGATAGATCGCTTGAAGATCGGCCTGGTGCCAGAACGGGTGATGCTGGGCCAGTCCTGGGGTCTGCAGCGGGTGACGCACCATCGTGTGCGGGAGATGGTTGATTCAGCATTGAGGCGATAGTGCTACCCATTCCTTGTGGTGCTGCTGGTTGTCCGGGTACAGGAGCATCACCAGAACTCCCAGGCTTTTCTGGTTCGGGTCCACTACCAGGATCGCCAATTGGTGATCCAGGAGGTTGATTGATCATGCTCACGATCACGTCTCCAATATCTGGCTGCTTCACTGGTTCTGCAGGCTGTGGCGAAGTCATTGGACCGGCAGAAGTTGTTCTGGGAGGCGGCTTGGGCAAAACGAGAGTCGGTACAAGCCCGGTCTCAATTACAGGTCCGATGATGGTAGTCTTTCCCGCTGGACCTTCCTTTGGCTGGCTCAGGTGTAGCGCAGTAGTGAGCAGTTGAGGTGGATCTGGTATACCATAGTCGTCCTGACCAAAAGAGCACTGATCCGGATCGTACGAGTTCCAGCTGTGAAGCATGTCCAGGAATGTCTGAGGCCAGGCAAGGTAGGGGCTGTAAGGCCTCAGGTACTGGTCCATGGGTAGACATTCTGTGATATTCTCGCATCGTAGCGCACAGTTGTATGCTGCCCATGGGACGTCGCCTTCGAGGTCGTTGAAATCGAATGGCATGGTAGTCACTTGCCCACCGACGCCGCAGAGGGACGAAACTTCATGTGGAAGGTATGACAATACCAATTTCGGTATCTTGGTCTGGATGATCCCGTATGTCGAGATCCACTTGGACTTATAGGTAATGGAGTGGTATGTGATATAGACCCATGGTGAGGTGTATTCCGTACCGTTGAGCGTCACGACCTGAGCCGTAATATTTCCGCTTCTCTGTATATCATAAGGCGCTGACGTGGTAGTCGGCTGACAGAAGTCTGCAGTACGACTAGGCAGTGGCCCTTTAGAGCATTAGTGACGTGCTTCATAAAAGCTGCGACCGACTTACAATACATCATCGTGGCGTCCGATACACGGATATGACATGTTCTACGCAGCCGCTTAAAGCCCAAACGACATCGGGTCGGCATAGAGAATGCATCGTTGGTGTATACGGTGCCGGCTGCATCAGCTGCATAGGAGGAATCTCGATAATCAGTCCAGACTGTCGTCAGAGCACTACAATAGCCATAAGGAAGGTTGTCCTCCACTGTGCAAGGTAGAGACGGCGATGGGGTTGCGACGTCTTCCCGAATTGTCCACGTACTGGTGACAATACCACGGATTGTAGAAGTAGATGTGCTGACGGAGAAAGATGGCGTGCCTCCTGAGTACCCGATGCGAGGCACTCCATCACATTGAGAATATGTGATAGCGTTGAAGAAGGTCGTTGATAGGATCTCAATTGTGAACGGCGCATAGGTCTCGGTCGCATACGCTGTAATGTTACCGAGCGGGACCGAAGGTTTGATATATGTTGAGCTGAACTTGAACAGCTTCTGGTCACAGTCCCATATGGCTTGGAAGTTGGACCTCTCCTCGGGCCGGTATGTTGGAAACAGACGATCGAGGTCAAGTGACCAGTCGGTGGACGTGCTTATCCAGGATGTCGGTCCCTTAATGGTAGTCTCGGCCCCAATCCTCGTACGTGTCGGCTTCGCAGCAGTGAAGTTAAGAGTTGTGATCGAGTCGTCCTCCTCGTCGAGGGCAGAGATAGGTGTTGTTGTTGTAGTCGCACTGGCAGAAGCCGGTGCCGTGAGTGATGGGAATGAGTACGTGCCATTCTGCGCATCTACCAATTCAAGGAAATATACCGCGAGCGTGAAGTAGATGTAACGAAGCATGATAGCTCACGCAGAAAAAGACACAAAGCGAGCACATAATAGACGAGTCTGGGTGAGCAGCAGCGTGCTCACTGATATGGTTAAGACCGTCTCTGTATGAAGCTCTACTCACCACACTTTCGACGTGAACGACTGGCTGGGTACCGAAGCTTCTTTGACGAAGCTATAATCTCACTCTCGTCCCGAACCTGCCGGTGGCCTCAGTGTCGGCTACTTCCTGAAATCATTGGCTGCACCGTGTCTTGGCTATACGCCCCGGTATGCAGGTCGCGTTCTGGGGCTGAGGTACCCGTGTCACGGAACCATTTGTGGCGTTGTCAGGCGTCATTATGTATGGACAAAAGGCGTACTCCTGGGGGGAATGTTGTGCATATCCCTTGGGCAAAAATGATGATCCCAATGGGACTTGGAGTTCTTGACCACCGTCAGACGAAAGAACGAGAGTCATCAGTCACATAAGCAACTTGGTGCGAGGAGTTTCAATCAGTTTTTTGATTAGTCATGGTTCGCACTTCGGCCAATGGCTCCTATCACCAGGCAGTCGCTTTTCGAGCACAAATCTGAATATTCACAGCTCTTTTACATTCCTGCGATCCGTTCTACCAGTTCAATTGAACGTCGCTACGTCTCTGGCGCTTATGAAATACCCACGGCATACTTCTGAGCGTTTTGACGTGCTCTTGCTACTAGTGCCTCGACCCATCTCATGTAGCGCGTTCGAAGAGCTCTAGGGCTGGATCATCCGTCGAGATGCCAGCTTCTATGTCGCAGCACAAGTGCCATCTGCTGGCATCGCCTGGAATGTACGATACACATCGTACCTGTTTCCTGTGCAGACCTCTCGATTAGGCTTGGGAAGGGTTGGGAGAAGATGATGCAGTATCGCAAATTCCGGGCGGTCAGACTCGCTGAGCTATTCTTCAGGGCACCCAAGCGGCTTCATGTTGTGCTTCTTGTTCCGCCAAGTCTTCGGCTCACTTCATGGTCGCGATTTGTGCTAGAACATGGTATCGATGAGCTGGTCATTCCAGGAGAAAAGTCAGAATTCCGGGAAGGAGGATCTGGCTGCTGCTGAATCTCTGGTGTCGTGCTCAGAAAAGCTGTAATGGCGTTCACTGGCTAAGCTGCCATTTGCTGATATTTCTGAAGCTTGCGGACAAGGAGTGTGCGGGCATCTGCAGGTGTTCGCAGCTCTTCTTCAGCTTCCGACAGGCCTACATCTTCGCCAAGTGTGATCTGCTGATAGGTCGACTGCTCGAGGATGAGCTTGCTCAGGTTGAAGATCAGGGTCGTTGTCGATGGAAGCGTAGAAGGACTGCCTGGAGGTGGGGTCTGAGTCAGCAGACCTGAGGATGGGGTCAGAGCTGTCTGAGCTCGCAGCTCGCTTCGGGCCATATCGATTTCGATAAAGTCTCCAATCCCAAATGCTTCAAATAAGCTGTTGAAAGCTGCACGATGATGAAGGTAAGCTGATATATGGCTCAGAAAGTCGCAGCTATTGGAGCCCCATGGCTTTGTTGCAGCTGCCTCGCGGAAATACTCCTTCCTTCCCACTTTTTCTACATTCTTAGTCGTACGCAGAGAGTGGTAGGCGTGCTTCATCGTGCGAGCGCGAGCGCTCGATTTTTAGGCTATAGGTAGAGGAGGGCTGTGATTTTAACTACCAGAATCGTCCCTCGATGTCTGCTACTACACTAATTCTAGATCGAGAGCTGTCTTCGTATGCTCGACTAAGTGTGCTATACTGGTAAAACGATATAAAGTACTACCAGAGAGTGGTAGGCGTGCTTCATCGTGCGAGCGCGAGCGCTCGATTTTCAGGCCACAGGTAGAGGAGGGCCGTGATTTTGACTACTAGAATCGTCCCTCGATGTCTGCCACTACACCAATTCTGGATCGATAGCCGTCTTCGCATGCTCGACTGAGTGTGCCATACTGGTAAAACGATATACAGTACTACCAGAGAGTGGTAGGCGTGCTTTATCGTGCGAGCGCGAGCGCTCGATTTTTAGGCTATAGGTAGAGGAGGGCTATAGTTTTAACTACCAGAATCGGTCCTCGATGTCTGCTACTGCACTAATTCTGGATCGATAGCTATCTTCGCATGCTCGACTAAGTGTGCTATACTAGTAAAACGATATAAAGTACTACCAGAGAGTGGTAAGCCTATGCCGTCAGGCCAGCACGATGGGTCCGAATTTGTGGCCACAATAGGGGAGGCCAAGGTATGATTTTGACGAGCAGGATCGTTGTTTGATGGCTGCTAAACTACCATCCAGTCGCTGGAAGTTGTAGTGCGAACTGAGAGGGCTGATATCTCGCCCGCACTCAGAAATAGTGCTGACGCTCTTGCAGACGGCCCCTTGACTCTGCCGTCTGATAGATCCGCCAGGAATGACGATAAGAACGTCTCGCGTATGTCTCTCTCATGTCTTTGCTTTCGTTCTCCTCTGACTACCACCTTTCGTGTCCTCTCCTTTCTCCATTCTGGCAGCTCGACTATTCAGCCAGCTCAGATATGTCTGCCACCCAATCGCAATGACACCTGCGAACGTGCTTCTGTACTGCTCCTTGATAAACGTGAAGCTAAACGCCGTGACCGCAGGCCAGACTCTCCAGCTCATCTTCCAGCTCGTAGGCACAGTGTCCTTGATCCTCCTCTTTGTCTCTGCCCACGTCTTGCCTGACAGTATGCTCTGCATGCCAAAGAAGTAGCTATTGAATATCGGGGTGAAGCAGGTCTGGTTGATCACAATCTTCACCGTCAGGGAGAGGATGTGGGAGGAGTAGTTGAAGTTTCGGCCAAGGAACAGAAACCAGTGGTAGGAGGGGATAGAAGACAATCCACCTATCAGCATAGCACGTAGGCCACGTTCTGGCGCATACATGTAGTCTTGACGAGCCTCGACGCCGAGCGACTCGCTTGTGGTGGGTGGGTGATAGGCAACTAGCTGCGCAGAAAGGTCACCGCAGAAATAGATGACGAGAGAGGACGAAAGTTGGGTAATGTATGGCGAGCGAGTCTGCGCGCGGCCATAGGCACGGAAAGGCTGTGCAAGTGGCTCAATCCATGCCCATGAGGGTCCAGGGATGGTGCGTCCTGGAGGAGGTGGTGGTTTGGTGGAGGCACTTCGACCTGGTTGAAACAGCGCTCGACCCTGTAGCTGCAGACGGGCTCGCAGGCCCGATGCAGCGGGAAAGAATGTCATACTACCAGTGCCATTGTGATGCCTTCACGGCGGAAGTGCTCGAAATATCATGCTGCAGAAACAATGCTTTGGTCATGGAGAAGAGTGTAAGTGCGTGGGATGTCTTGAAAAAAGTTGCAGGGTTTCGGGCATGTCGGCTGCGGGTCGGCATCTCAAATCACGACATCTTGGCAAGCATCTCCGCCGGGCGCAAATTCGGGCAGAAGGCCGGCCACCTTCGCGTAACATGGTACTGAAGGCGCCGAGAGAAGTCACAACAAGAGTCACGAGCACAAGAGGGAGAAGAGTAAAGTCAGAAACTGGCCCTGGCTGGCCTTGCATGGTCATTATGTTACAATGCAACGTTGTGGATGCCGTGGCACCATCAGCTATAGAGCTCCCATTCCCATGATCATTCATAAGCAAGAGCAAAAGAAAACCCATCCCCTGTAGAAACTCCATAGCAACATCCCCAGATCCACCCATATGCCTCCATAGCCACCTGTCAACTGAAAGTCGTCATGATGTTGGAGTTTGAGTCATTGTCAGAAGAGCGGAAACGCTTAAGAGCGCTCACCACGGAGGCGGCGGGCGAGCTGGATGTCCTTGCTCTGGATAGTGACACGCTTGGCATGGATGGCGCAGAGGTTGGTGTCCTCGAAGAGGGAGACGAGGTAGGCCTCAACGGACTCCTGGAGCGCACCGATGGCGGAGCTCTGGAAGCGGAGGTCGGACTTGAAGTCCTGAGCGATCTCACGGACGAGACGCTGGAAGGGGAGCTTGCGGATGAGGAGCTCGGTCGACTTCTGGTAGCGACGGATCTCACGGAGGGCGACGGTACCAGGCTTGTACCTGTGAGGCTTCTTGACACCACCGGTAGACGGGGCAGACTTGCGGGCTGCCTTGGAGGCGAGCTGCTTACGTGGGGCCTTGCCACCAGTGGACTTGCCTGAGAGTGAATGTCAGTGAGGTGTTCGAGTGATATTGCGACGGTGAGGTGGCGATGAGGATATTGAGTGAGGCCGGCGGTGAGGCCGCTAATGATGATGATGAGGTGAATACTCACGGGCAGTTTGCTTGGTGCGAGCCATTGTAAATGGTTGATTGATGAATGTAGAGGTGGGTGGTGATGAAGTGTTGTCGGAAGAGGTTGTTGGTGAGTGGATGGAAAGAGGAAAGGTTAGTGGGGGGAGCCGTAAATATAGAAGAATTTGGGCGTGACGGGCTGTGAACGGATCACCTTGAATCACAAGGCGGCAAAGCCTAGAATCAACAAGCAGTTTGGGGTGCTCGCAATCCGTGCAATCGTAAGGAACTTCAAAGTGAATAATTGTTAGCGCTGTTTGGGCGACTTGTCCATGATTTTGGGCCCGTGCTCTGAGTGATCCGCCCAAACCGGTTTAGCGGGATCAAAGAACAGAATCACGGGCTGCGGCGTTGATCCGGAGCTTGTGAGATCCTGTGCAGTCATCCAGACACTTATAACCTTGTCTTCTCCTCAACACAGTCTAGCCTCACTCACACGCAACTTCACGACTTCAATCAAACACTTCTTCACCAAACCCCACACAACCCCTCAACCTTTAACAAAATGACTGGACGTACGTCATCTCTCCATGGCTTAACAGCCTACTCCTCCCTTGAACCTCGTGACTGACTCTATCCCAGGCGGCAAGGGTGGCAAGGGCCTCGGAAAGGGTGGTGCCAAGCGCCACAGGAAGATTTTGCGCGACAACATCCAGGGTATCACCAAGCCTGCTATCCGCCGTCTCGCGCGTCGTGGTGGTGTCAAGCGTATTTCCGCCATGATCTACGAGGAGACCCGTGGTGTCCTCAAGACCTTCCTCGAGGGTGTCATCCGCGACGCCGTTACCTACACTGAGCACGCCAAGCGCAAGACCGTCACCTCCCTCGACGTTGTCTACGCCCTCAAGAGGCAAGGCCGCACCCTTTACGGTTTCGGAGGTTAAATGCCTTCTCCCTCATCAACCTCTTACCTCTTCAATCCGCTTTTCAGCCTCTTCTCTACATCATCTCTCTGCATGGAATGTTTACGACTGCTGCGCCTCGACTGACGACACATCATCACGGTCACGGGGGCTTTTTTTGCGACGGGTGTCAATCAGGCCGTCAAGGTCATGGTGTTTCTTGGGATGGGGACGCTGAGTTGCTCCTTGTGAAAGCCATGGGCTTGCTTTGTATCATAAACCAGACAGCGGCTCTCTACGAGTATCGGGAGTTCTCAAGGAATGATATCCGTAATTGCCAACTTCACACTTTGCGCACCCTGCATTCGTGACGCGTTCTTTGTTTTGCTGGTCGCGCGTCCTTTGTCTGCTCGTGTCCGGCATGTGGTGGTCTATGCGCCAGTGCGCGACGCTCGAGGTGCAGCCTTGCCATGTGCCGTCGTTTACTAACGGCTTTACTATCGACAAGCAACATCTGCCATCACGAATACTCTATACGACTGACAACTGCTAGCTAATGCCCAATGCCTTTGTGACTCCCAAGAAACCTCCTTCGCCCAGCTTGATCCACAAATCTACATAGCCCTCTCTCCTCGCCTCCTCCGGGTCCACAGCATCCTCCCCTTCCCTCTCCACATATATTGTCCTCAGCCCACACTTCTTCGCCGCCCTAAGATCATACAAATGCGCCGCCACCATGGCCACCTCCTCAGGCTTGACACCCAACTTCTCAGCAGCACCGAGATACACCTTCGGGTTCGGCTTATACGTCCCAAACATCTCGGCCGAGAACGTATGCGTGAACCTCATCCCGCTATGCGCCTGCATGTCCTCCAACAGGCTCACGTTACCATTACTCAGTGTTGCCGTAGCATAATGTCGTCCCATGACCTGCAAGCCTTCATTCGTGTCCTCCCAGCTGTCCAACCTGTGCCATGCCTGCGCGAGATGCTTCAACTCGTCCTCAGTCCAAAGACCCAATAGGTCATGGGCAGCGAGGATATCAATCAGAGCATCGTGATGATGTTGGTCTACTGTCTTGAATACAGCGTCGGAGTTACTGGCTAGCTCCCGTGTGAACTTGTAGTATGTCTGTCGCCATTCGTTGGTGATAGCCTCCCAGGCGGAGCGGGGCATGGATTTGGCCTTTGCCACGACTGGGGCCGCGGCTGTGCTGCTTTTGACGGCACTTTGGGCTGCATCGTGGAGCTGGGTGGTTACTGAGGTACGCCAGTCTACGCAGGTACCGAAAATGTCGAAGGTGAGGGCTTTGATGTCGTTTTTGTGTATCTTGTTGGTCATGGTTGTGAGGATGGGTAGGACTCGCTGACGAAGTCAAGCGATTAATTTAGGATGTGGATTTTAGGCACTACTTTCTTCGATCTCGCACCGGGTATGTCGAGTATGGTACCAATATTTAGCTTGAGATGAGATGATCCCAAGCGACTTATTTTCGTGCTCATATATATGATATAGACCAATCCCGAGCCCATCAACGAGTTGTTTCCGGACAGCTTCATCCTCTTTGAACCGACAGCTTGGCGCACTTCTGCCCCGCATCACCCCGGCGCCGAGCGAACCTTGAATTGCTTTCCCTTGCGTCAGAGGCGGATCTCTCCATCGTGCAGCAACCGTCCCTGGCCTTGATCTGCAGACCCGTTCGCATCCTGAGGGAGCTCTAGTCTGCCTCAAATGTTGGGTCGCTGATACACGATTGCGACGTAAGCGATGGCGTCTTCTCGCTCAAGCCGCTATGGCTGCCGCAAGAACGGTGACGAAGCGCGTGGGTAGGTGGGGTATGCCGCCGCCATCAAGGCAGCTGCAAGGCAATCAGGTCATTGCAACGTGCTCGCATGCGTTCCCAAGGCACAGTTGGTGAGAGCTGAAGCAGTTGGTTTAAAGCTCATCCTTCCCACTTCTGCTTCTGTCTCTCATATCCACCTCTATCCTGCCATACTACGCCGCCAGCCCCCCTCACCAACAGGTCAGCCCTCATACCTCATCCAGCATGTATACCATCACCGACATCCCCGCCATCCGGCAGCAAATCCTAGGTCGGTCTCCCCTCCCCTCCTACCACCAACATTCCTAACAAAATCCCCAGCAAACGCCGAATTCATCTACGCCAAATCCAAGTCCAACAGCTGGACCGGCATCGGCCCCAAATTCGAAGTCGTCGTCTCCTCGGCCAAAGAAGGCAGCGCCTACGCCGCCAGCATTGTCGACGTGAACAACAATGAGCTCTACATTACCGCCGACCTCGACGCCAACCCAGCCATGGCCGTTTTTAAGCTCTTTGACCGTGTAGCCGACAGGCAGGCCCAGGCGCTGGTCAACTTGCAGGCTAGGGAGCCGACGTTGCCGGCGAAGAATGTGACGTCTGATAAGGTAAGATGACGCTTCTGAAGCATAAATGGGACAAAGCTAATCTGGTAGGTGACTGCTTAGTAGATGACACGGCAAGAATGGAAGAGATGGCACACTGCAGAGCTGGGGTATCGTAGAGGTGTAATATACAGGGGTATCATAAATCATTCGTCCTCAACGTCCTCCTCGTCAGAAGTCTGCTCGTCCTTCTTCTTTCCCTTCTTCGTGCCCTTGGCCTTGCTCTTCTTCTCGCCTCTCCTATCGACCTGGTCCTGGATACGAGCGCGCTCTTTCCTACCCTTCGCAGCCAACTTTGTCTCCATGGTCGTGAACTCGTCGCTCTCGATGTCCATCCCTGTCAGGCTCTCCAGCAACTTGATCTCCCCTGCCCACACAGACTTCTGCTCGAGAGACATCAGTCCTTCCTTATCCTTGATCGCGTTCCCTTCGTCGTCCAGCATCTCCGTCGGCGTCTCCAGCACCATCGGCAGACCTACCAACCTCTCCTCGTTCATGATCGCATGAAAGCCTTTGAGCCCAATGAACCCCGTGCCGATATTCGCGTGCAGATCCCTACCACTCCCCAACGGCGCCTTGCTATCATTCAAATGCAACGCACGGAGATACCTCAACCCCACCTTCCCATCCAACTCATCCAGCACACTCCTCAGTCCCCTCTCATCACTAACATCATACCCCGCCGCGTACGCGTGGCATGTATCCAAACAAACCCCGACCCGACTCTTATCGTCAACAAGCTCAATCACCTCCCCCAGCTCCTCGAACTTGCATCCGATCACATTGCCTCCTATCGCAGCCATGTTCTCCAAAAGCGTCACCACTCCTTCCGTCTCCTTATGTGCCCGATTCAGATTCCCCGCTAGATGAGCGATGGCTTCTTTCCTGCTGACGCCCTGCACATTCCCCGGGTGGAAATTATACAGCCCTATCCCCAGCTTCTCGCAACGCTGCAGATCGTCCAGGAATGCGTCGTAGGCCTGCTTCGTCCGCTCCGGGTCTGTATGCGCGAGATTCACGAGGTAGCTCCCATGCGGCACCACGTGTTTCCCGGCGTCGTAGCCGTGCGAGGTGCAGCGCGAGAGGAAGTGTGCCGTCACGTCGGGCGCGAGGGGCGGGTTTGTCCATTTGCGCTGCGATTTGAGGAAGAGCGCGAAGGCGTTGCCGCCGATGTGGTGCGCGCCGAGGATCGCGTTGTGCACGCCGCCCGAGGAGGAGACGTGCGCGCCGATGTGGTAGGCGTGGTTGGCGGTGCGGCTGGCGGCCGGGATCATGGCTGCTTCGCGAGCGGCTTGGAGTTCGGCTTTGGTGCGGCGCTTGGGTTTGGGGGTTGCTGGAGTGGTAGAGGGGGGTCCGGCTGAGGGGTCGAGAGAGGTGGAGTCTGGTTCGTCCTTGACCTTCTTGATCTTGGACTTTTTGGCAGGAGGGGATGCTGGGTCGGTAGTGGTGGCCGTCTCTTCGGTCTTGAGCTTCTTATTGCGGGGCTTCTTGGTGGAGGATGGAATCGCGTCGATGTCAGCTTTTTCTTCGACAGGCTCCTCGGTGTAGGTCACTGCTTTCCGTATGCGAGAGCTGCGTGGCGTGCTGGTCAAGTCTTCCTCGGTTTTCACCAACGTGCCGTTGTCTTTTTCGACTTTGATCTTCTTCTTAGTCGCTCTTTCAGTGCCATTGACCACTGTGGTATCGACTTCTGTGACCACTTTGGCTGAGGGGGTGGGGACGGAGTTTGCGCCGGACACTCGCTTTCGCTTCTTGCCCTTTGGGGTGATCGTAGGGGCCTCGATGGGTGTCTGGATATCGTTGGGAGGTGGCGAAAAGTCAGACGACGCGTCTCTCGCCATTGACTTGACAGGTTTGCGTGGCATTGTGCATGCTGTGTATTTTCGAATGACGCGTAGATTGATTCCCGGGGACGAGAGAGTCAGAGCTTCAACAAAGCTTAGGGTTGACTAGGGTTATAAGGCTGACCGCAAATCTTATCGATAAGCTTTTTTGACCGCAACTGCTTCTTCACGAAGAAGTTCATATCGGCATTCGGTCTCGACGATACATGCGATAGAGACTCACATAACCATATGAGTGTGTAGGAACGTCTTTGGAAAATATATCGGCAGAGTTTCATATCCGAAGCTCTCTTTTCACCCGCCAGAAGGCTGGCTCGGTAAAATCTACTCACAATTCTCCCTCACAAAAAAGCAGAGTACAGCATCAAGTGGTCCAACATCACATCCACGACAGGATACAACAAAGTACGAAAATCTACCTATACCTGGACGGCACCCTCATAACACCGCTGATATGGGCAAAGCAGGCCGTAAGAGCCATGGCGTGTCCAAACCAGACCCCTACGCCGGCGCCGTCGCTCGCAAAAAGTCCGCCACGGCCCCAAGCGGCGGCAAGAAGAACCCGATCTTCAAGATGAACACGGACATCGGCCAACACATTCTCAAGAACCCCGGTGTGGCCCAAGCTATCGTCGACAAAGCTGACCTTAAACAATCCGACATCGTCCTCGAAGTCGGTCCCGGGACCGGCAACCTGACCACGCGCATCCTCGAGCGCGCCAAGCGTGTCATCGCCGTCGAGCAAGACCCACGTATGGCCGCCGAATTGACGAAGCGATTCCAAGGAACCCCAGCAGCGAAACGACTCGAGCTGATCCTGGGCGACGTGATCAAGCAGCCCCAACTCCCCTACTTCGACGTCTGCATCTCCAACACACCCTACCAGATCTCGTCCCCTCTGACATTCAAACTCCTCGCCACTTCGCCCGCGCCGAGGTCATGCGTGCTCATGTTCCAGCGCGAATTCGCCATGCGACTTTTCGCGAGGCCGGGTGAGAAGTTATACTCCCGTCTTTCAGTCAACGCGCAGATGTGGGCCAAGATCTCTCATGTGATGAAGGTGGGCAGGAATAACTTCAATCCTCCCCCGCAAGTTGAGTCGAACGTGGTGCGCATCGAGCCGAAGAATCCACGGCCGCAGATCAGCTATGAGGAGTGGGATGGGTTGCTGCGGATCTGTTTCGTGAGGAAGAACAGAACGCTTAGGAGTGCGTTCCTGGGTACCGCAAGCGTAATGGAGTTGTTGGAGGGCAACTACAGGACGTGGGCGGCGCAGAACGATGTGGTGCTGGACGATGGACCGCTGGAGGAGATGGTGGAAGTGGAGATTGAGGATGACGAAGGGGACGTGGAGATGGAGGACGAGGACGAATTGCCTGACTTTTTCAAGGAGGAGAGGGATAGGAAGGAGAAGGAGAAGACTGGGACGAAGAGGAAGAGGAAGGGAAAAGTGGCCGAGCTTGTCAGGACCAAAGTCGTCAAGGTACTGGAGAGCGATACCGGCCTGAACGAGCGACGAGCAAGGATGTGCGATGAAGGCGACTTTCTGAAGTTGCTCTATGCTTTCAACCAAGAGGGCATACACTTTAGCTAGTCGTCTCGCAAGAGCTGTAAACAGATATGATACCCATAAGCAAATCTAGTCATGACTTTTGATCTCGTGTCTATATATCTATTGTACGCCCGTGATCTTCCACTTCTTCACTGCGGCATCGGCACCACAGCTCACCACCATCCCATCATCCACCCAGACTACACCTCCAACGCCATCCTTGTGCGCATTCTGCATCTTGACTCTCTTTCCTGGGTCTGCTAGACTCCAAGCGAAGATGTTCGTGTCCAGACCGCCACTCACTGCCCTCTTCCCGTCCGGCGCCCAGCTTATACTTGTAACTCTCGCCGAGTGTGCCGACCACCGATTAGTGATCAGCTTCCAGTCAGAGCCTTCCTTGCCATATACCAAGATCTTACCATTCCCCAGACCAGCTGCGAGTAGCGGCGAAGAACCTGATGAGAAGGAGAGCGACGACGGTGGACTTGTGCCGTCTTTCAGTTCTGCGAGTGGTGAGAGCGATGAGCCAGAGAGTGTATAGAGCCGCACGAGCTTGTCCTCTGTGCCGACTGCAACAGTGTTGCCGCTCGCTGCTATGCACGTTGGGGTTGACTTGAGCTGCTCCAAGCCAGCCTTCTGACCACCAACGTAGATAGCGACACCTTGAGGTGTCACTATTAAAGAGGTGGCTTTGCCATCGCTTGTAGTTGCTGCCACAGCCTTGGGTTGACCGTCTGCTTTGACTGCACCGCCGACGAAAGACCTCGCTGATGTGTCGAGCGTGCGCAGTGTGTCATCCCAGCCTACGCTGAAAATCCGGCCGTCCGCTGATGGCGCAAATCCGCTGACATAATTGGAATGCGTCTCTCCATCTGCCTTCTCCGCAACACCACTGCTGATGTCCCACGCGCAGATTTTACCTTCGAAGCTGCCCGTCCACAAAGTCTTCTGTTCCGGAATATAGCCGGCTGCTGTTATCGCCTTTTGATGTCCTCGTACAACTTTGGTTGGCTGATCTTTCCCTTCTTCCAGGTAGTTGAGGTTGCCTTCCAGATCTACGCTGATGATCAGGCCATCTCTTGCCCACACTACACCCACCTGCTGATCTGGTATGCTGACCTTACCCTCCTCACCCAGTCTCCACGTCGCCGTGTTGTTACCACTCTCCGCCTCCCAGACGCGTACTGTCTGATCCGCGCTGGCTGTGACGAACCTTTTCGAGTCTTTACTCCAGCTGACCCCGAATATGCTTCCCTTGTGTACACCTGATCCAACCTCTTTGACGGCCTCCCCAGTCTTACCATCATATAACCAGATCTTCCTATCACTTCCCACCGTGACCAGATGTGCTCCGTCAGGACTAAAGCCACAGCCGTAGATAAACTTGTCGTGCTTCCCCCGTACACTCGTGTTGAATTTGAATGGCGCTCCATGATAAAAGACCATGCTCGTGTCGTCACTTCCAGTGGCAGCTCGTAGGGGTCGCTGCTGCCTGATACTGACACAATTGACCTGACTCGAATGGCCTGAGATCTCACCCACACTGTTGCCACTATCCGCAGTAATGCAGTGTCCAAATCGCTCCTTACCATCTCCTACTGCGATGATGCGTTGGGAATCCCCATCCCATGCAATGTCGTTAATTCGGCCTCCAATGATGTGGTATTCGCCTTTGGTACCGCCTTCCCCAACGCAGTCCCAAACGCGTACAGTTCCGGAGACATCACCAGAGGCAATGTAAAAGCCAGATGGGGAGAAGCGAGCGACGGTCGTTTGAGTAGTAGTCTCGGTGTATTGCTTCGATTCATTGGGTCGGTCAATGGAACGGACGAAGATGGATTTATTAGACTGAATAGAACGTCAGCTAACCTCAATTGACGTGTAAAAACAACCTCTGACTCACAGCATATGCTATCCTTTCACCCTTTGCATCAGCTGAGATTGGACATGGTTGGGCGCGAGTGGTGGTAGGAGCCGCAGCCCAGATACCATCTGCGATCACGTATCAGACCAATGGTACCAGAGGCTGCTCGATGAGCGTACTGACCCGCTACGATAGACATTTCGAAGGCGGCGATGTGCAAAAGCAATTGCAAGTCTGAAAGTCGACACACAAACACCGCTGCCTTGTATGCTATAGTACTTTCGTGGGGAAGGTGAGGACATCGCTAGGGTTAGGGTTACGAGCTTCATGGACAGATTTTCCTGGAGAAGTGATCGAAAGTTCAACAACACAAGCACGGCACACAGCGCAATAGCAGATTCGGTGATCACCATGTCATTCTCGATATCTCGATCGCGATGCCCACGGCCAGCAATACTGGCATGGCGAGCGACTAGACGATATCAGACCACTATGACCGATGCCTCCTCTGTCCCTACCGAGCCTTTAGCAGCACCAATGCTCACGCGATTTCCTGACGGACCACCGACTCAAGTTAAAGGGGTTACGCCATCTCATCTATCCGCTGAGCATGCAGAATCGAAGCATGAGCCAAAGATCTTAACCGGGAAAGTCACATCCGCCGGCCTCATGTCTAGAACTGTCCGTGTCGACCGGCCTGTACAAGTATGGCACAACTACCTGCGCAAGTTCTACAAGAGCTCGAAACATTATCTTGTGCATGATCCAGCAAATTCTTTGCGCAAAGGCGATCTAATCTCATTCTCACGCATCAACGTGCCCAAAGGCGACTCTGTCAGCCATTTAGTACGGCAAATTCTGGTTCCGTTTGGTCAGAACATCGAGGAAAGACCAGCGATTCCATCGCCAGACGAGCTGAAAGCAGAGCATGAGAGGGAGAAGGCCGCCAAGAGGGAACGGAGACAGCTGAGGAGAAAAGCCGAGAGCGGCGACCAGGAGGCAGCACAGAAGGTCAAAGAGGAGGGCATCGCCGTGAAAGAGCTCTCGAAGGGCACAGGCAGAGGCAAGAAGATCCAGCGGCTACTGGAGAGGGACGCGAAGAAATAGGGGGCCTGTGGTGGTTTGGGCGAGCTCTTCGCTGTGGATGTCTCACCAATTACTGTAATGTGTAGCGCAGAGCCACAACAGCTATCCTCAGAGAGCCTCGGGGAGCCTCAGAGCTTACCTCATTGACAGCAGACCTTTGTCTGTGCGCAAGTCTGGCCATACTCGCGAATGCTGTCGGCGACATGTGGTAACAGGTCTCGGGCGATACCTCAAAGCGTAAGAGACACTATTTGGGACCGCTGCTGAGTGATAACGACAGCAATGTGTCACAGATCGACTTGGGCGACTGCAACTGGTCTAGCTTCACCTCAAGACAAACAAGGATCATTTTTCACTTTGCCTGGATGTACAACAGCTGCACGTGCCTGCAAACCATGATCGACAACGTTTATGCTCGGACCCTTCACCCCCACCCCCGCATCCGCCCCCACCACCTCCCTCTCCGAGCACGTGTACATCCAAGCTACATGCGGCAACCTTCACCACAGGACCGCCCGCGATGGCGTTCCAGACTGTACTGCCGTCCCGCGAAATTTACCTTTGCAACGCTGCAAATAGTTGACGTGTCTCGGGCAAGAGTGTGATCGAGCACGTCCAACACGGGTAAACCTCCCCAGAACCTACCATCATGTAACACGAGGCTAAGGATGTACCTCCTCCATGCTTGACTCGAGTATATATCTGATCGAATCCGCCGCTGATCTTCTCCAAACCATCCCCGCAGTTTATGATACGAACTAGTCTATATATCGAGACACCCCTCACTTCAGTACTACCAGTATCCCGGACCATCTTTCACATATTTCTCCTTTGACGAGCACTCCTCATTCGCCAGCATGACAGGCAGCGTGGTAGTACCGACTGATGTCGGCATTATCAAGAACGGCGATGTAGACATCTCCACACTGATCCGACAAGCTGAAGAGTCAGATGCGATCGACAAAGGTCTTACCATCATGGAAGCCTTGAAGAAGTACAAGAAGGCTGTCTTCTGGGCCATGATTCTCTCAACCAGCTTGATTATGGAAGGCTATGATCTTGTCATTGTAAGAATCTGCAATAACGCAGTCGTGATACCGAATCTAACCAATCCACAGATCACTTCGTTCTATGGTCAACCACAATTTCAGAACCGATTCGGCGTCGACGACCCTACCACCGGCGGCAAGCTGATCACCCCCGAATGGCAGTCAGGTCTCTCCAACTCGGCTGTAGTAGGTCAGCTTGCAGGCCTGGTAATCAACATGTACGCGCAGGACAGGTTCGGATGTCGGCAAACCATGATGTTCTTTATGGCCTGGCTTGTGGCCACCATCTTCATCGTCTTCTTCGCACCATCCCTCTCGGTACTCGCTTTCGGTGAGGCCATGTGCGGCATCCCCTGGGGCGTCTTCCAGACCTTGTCGACATCCTATGCCTCCGAAGTCGTCCCTACTGTCCTCCGACCATACGTCACAGCATACGTCTGCATGTGCTGGGGTGCAGGTATCCTACTCTCTTCGGGCGTTGTTCGCGCTGTGGTCAGCGTCCCAGGAGACCTTGGCTGGAAGCTTCCGTTCGCCATTCAGTGGGTCTGGCCAGTACCCTTGTTCCTCGTCGCCTACTTTGCGCCCGAGTCGCCATGGAACTCGATTCGCCGCGGAAGAGTCGACGAAGCAAGGAGGAATCTGATGAGATTGAGAGAGGCTACACCGGAGCGTGAACAGCAGGTTGAGTCTTCCCTGGCCTACATCACTTACATCACCGAGCTGGAAAGAGAAGAGACTGCCGATGCGAAGCTCATCGATTGTTTCAAGGGCACAAACTTGAGGCGTACAGAGATCGTAAGTTGATACATAATGAGCGCTGGTTGTATATTGCTAACGACAACCACAGAACTGCGTCGTCTGGGCTGCACAAATTCTTTGCGGTAACGCCATCCTTGGATACTCAGTGGTCTTCCTCCAAGCAGCCGGTTTCTCCCCCGTCCAGTCTTTCAACCTCAACATCTCTCTTTCTGCCTGCTACATTGTTGGTGGTATCATCTGCTGGTTCCTCATGCCCCGGTTTGGACGAGTTACTCTGTACATGGGTGGATTGACATTCATGTTCTTCTGCCTCATCGCTATCGGCGGTCTTGGATTTGCGACCAGTCAGAAGACATCGCTGGCCATTGGCGTTTTGCTAGTCATCTCAACCCTTTGCAACATGATTACCATTGGACCGGTGTGCTACCCGATTGTAGCTGAAACGCCATCTGGCAAGCTGAGATACAAGACCATCACCATCGGTCGCTTCGTCTACAACTTGACCGGTATCTTCAACAACTCGGTCACTCCTCGCATGCTGTCTCCTCTCGGTAAGTCGTTACATTCACTTCTTCCTAATCTATACTGACGAGTCGCAGCATGGAATTGGGGCGCCAAGGCCGCATTGTTCTACGCCGGAACGAACCTTCTATGCAATATCTGGTGCTGGTTCAGACTGCCAGAGACCAAGGATCGCAGCTTCGGCGAGATCGATTTGATGTTCAACAGCCGCGTACCTGCACGGAAGTTCAAGTCTACTGTGGTTGATCGTAAGTTCCCTCATTCCCCCAGTAAGCCGGCTGCAGTACTGACAACTACAGAATTTGCCGTTGGAGCCGACTTCAAGAAGGATCACTTGGACGAGAAGGAGGCAGATGTCCATGTGGAGCATCTCTGAGCATGTGGCAAGACTCGCAAGGGTGGAACGCTAGCTGGAAAGAGACCTAGATGGACTGGACTAGAGAGATACAGCAATGCATGAATCAAGATTCCCCTCAGGCGCCATTCTCTTGTGACATGTACCATCCGTCATGATGTCGATCGATATGGCCAGCGTGAAGTGCTTCGTAGCGGACCAATCTTGAGCAGGTCTCTGCGACAACCTTGAAAACTTGCAGTCCAATCCCATCACCAGAACTTTGCCGTCAACGACTTTGAAATACTCCCAGATAAGTCCACAGCTGCGATACTGCGCATCTGGCATCCGGTCGGGTCGGTCGGGATAAAATCGGGGAGGCCCAGATCCTGATCTTGCCTTCGTCAGCCATCTGCATCATCTTACCTACTCTCGCACGCCTCCGCCCACCGGGACGCAGTATCATGCCGTCAACCCGCCTTCTCCATCTCCACGACCCCTCATCTGGCTTTCAACATGGCTGGACCCTTCTTCTGCGGCTATTCTGACCCGGTCCCATGGTGTCGGTTGGCGCGGTGGTAGTCTCTTCAAACCTCCACACCCGACTCCGAGAGACATACACACATACTCCGAGCACATTCGTGAACTCTCTTCACATGCAAATGTTGATCAGAGGTAAGTGACGTCTTATTTGTTGATAGCTATTCTTTCCTTTCTCTGTGATATTCCACGACCTGTTCTAAAGACATTTTCTTCATGGCACAACCGCAGGTCAGCTACGTCGACACGACGCTCGGCAAGAACAGCTTCCTCAATCGCAAGCGACAAATCGTCTGGGAGCATACCTTGCTATACCAATTGGAGCTCTTGAAGAAGACTGGTAGGTACGATGCATTCCGATTGCAATGGCATCCATCCTATAGCGACAAACCGGACCACTGGCCTGTTCCTAATCACCTTTTCTGGGATTCCGATGTAGGCAAATGGATAGAGGCAGCTTGTTATTTCTTGCACGATCGAAAGAATGCCGAAATCGAGGAAGCTATTCATGAGCTCGTAGAGATGATCAGGTCAGCTCAGAAGGAGGACGGCTATCTCAACATTCACTTCTGCGTGGTTGCCCCGGAGGAGCGGTTCACCAATTTCGAACACCTTCATGAGCTGTATAATGCTGGTCATCTGATAGAAGCCGCCGTAGCACACCATCAAGTCTTCAAGAACGACCGGTTACTGGAGCCGCTCGTCAAGTATGTCGATCTACTCAACTGGAAGCTTGGACCTAAGCCTGGTCAGCTACATGGATATCCTGGACATCCTGAAATTGAGATCGCTCTGATTCGCCTATATCAGGTCACAAACAATCCTATTCATCTGAAGCTAGCTCAGTATTTCATTGATGAGCGAGGAACTACTAGAGACGGCAAGCATTTCTTTGCCGCCGAAGCTGAAGCAAGAGGATGGCATCCTTACCAGCGTCCCTCTTATTTCCCGAAGCCTGGTAGTCACTGGTACAATCAATCACACTTACCAATCCTCGAGCAGACTTCAGTCGAAGGGCATAGTGTGCGGGCTCTGTACCTTCTCACAGCTGTGGCGGCTCTGGACAAGTACCGGGAGAGCCAACGACAGGAGTACAGAGATGCTCTTGTCCGTCTCTGGGACAACATGGTCGATAAGAAGATGTATGTTAACGGGGCGATCGGCGCCATAGAAGCTTGGGAAGGTTTCTCGTTGGACTACCTTCTTCCGCAAAGCACAGACGAAGGTGGCTGCTATGCAGAGACATGTGCTGCGATTGGTGTGATGATGATGGCCGAGCGTATGCTGCAGGTATGTCCAGACGTATCACCGATAGCTTGACTCGATTATCTTACAGCATGCAGATCGATCTCAACAGCAAATACTCGGACATCATGGAACTCTGTCTCTTCAATTCGGTCCTTTGCTGTATGAGTACCGACGGCAAGCGCTTCACCTACGTCAACCAGCTGGCATCAAGTGACGGCAAGCCCGCACGCTTCGAGCCGTGGTTTACCTGCGCATGCTGTCCGCCGTCCTTGTCCCGGACGCTGGGCTTCCTAACAGGTTATCTCCGCACAACTACAGTCGACGAGAACGCCCGCTCCGCACAGATCTCCGTCCACATTCCAGCGGCAGGTACTACCACTATCCAAGTCGGTGGTCAGCCTCTGAGTCTCGACGTTGACTCCGATTGGCCGCTCGACGGCACTGTCAAATGCACTCTCCGAGCCCCTTCGAACGTGAACACTACACTCGCCATCCGCATTCCCTCATGGGCGACTAGAACATTCACAGTAAGTCAAGATTCCAGATTTCCAAGGACCATACTGACCATAGTAGATTTCTCCCAAACCAGACAAAAGCCAAATCGAGAAAGGCTACCTCCACCTACCGTCGGCCTACCTGAGCCAGAATTCAACCTTCACCATGACCTTTCCCATGACGCCCCGCTGGATCACTCCACATCCATACACTAACCAGAACACCGTGACACTAGCGAGGGGACCGATGGTATATTGCCTTGAGGACGTGGACAACACCTGGGTAGAGGACCACTTCAAGTCTCTACGCTTGGACGTCAACAAGATAAACGTAGAAGAAGAGCGGATCTTTGAGAAGCAGACAGGTGAGGACATCATTGTGCTGAGAGCCAAGGGTGGAAGTGAGTTCCTGCACTTGCCAAAAACAGCCTCGGGCCCGGGTCACGAAGTCGTGGTAGGGAAGAAGGAGGCTCTGAACGGGGCAGTGCCGAACGGGAATGCGGTGGAGAGCTTGACCTTTGTGCCTTTCTATTTCAGAGGGAATAGAGATGGGAAGGGACAGATGCGTGTCGGTATTGGGCGAACGTAAAGGGTTATGGCTTGAGGATCGAAGAGCTTGGTCGTGGGATAGAGGCCGCGTAAATGTCGTATGATTACCAGCATAAAGTGCCGGGCAACTGCTACTGTGGTGTTGAAACTATGCGTGACAATTTGATAAGGATGATTCTACAATGTTGGATGCCTGATAAGACTGATCTATGGGTGGAAAAGTGTGTGACATTTGTAAATGGGACAACCCGCGTGTCGCGTGCTCCAGTGGGGCACACGCGTAGGTCTCTTACCGTTGGACTTTCATCAATCCTTTCACGACACTGATGACAGGCTTCGACGATTCAACCATTGAGACCAGGGTACGATGAGGTGGGCCGATGAATGAGCTGATTGAAGCATCGACATCTGCATCGACAGGCAGTGAGCACGATGGGAGATCCGAGGTCTCTGTACGGGAGGAACCCCGTCAATCTGCACCACCCAGCGTGAGGGCGAGTCTTCAATGTCGCATCTGTAATCGCGTCTTCAGTAGAAAGTGTGTCTTATGGATGTCATTGCAACTGCAAACCATTTCTGACCACGATTTTAGGGACGCTCTCGACAGGCATGGAAAGGTCCATCTGAACCGCACTCCACTTCGTCGGTTCAGGGCTTGTATTCGTTGTGCCTCTTCTCGAGTGAGGTGTTCAGGTAGTGCTCCTTGCATACGATGTCTGAAGAAAGGCTTCAATTGTGTCATCCCTGATGGTGGCGAGTTTGCTCAAGCCCCTTCGAGGCTCAACCCCACGCCTGTGTCAACAACGCAGGCCCAGCCGTCGATGAGCGTCCAAGATCCTTCTACATCTACCGACGAGCCGGACGACAGGAATGATACCCTACAGCAAACCATAGTAATCGATGAGCTGCCGCAAGATGGTTTCTTTGGCCAGGACTTGATGCCGGACATGAGTATGCACATGCTCTCTGACATGAATTGGGTGTCACCAAGCTTTGATCTTGACGACTTCAACATGAGCAATGATGTTATGCAACATGAAACAACATGGACGACCGAAGTGCAGGATCAGTCCGTGATACAGCAGCATCCGCCTACCACTGAGACTCTAGCTGTGCCAGACTCTGCAGTAGAGCCCAACAACGTCGCACAGGAACATAACCAGGACGGTACATACTATCTCGATGACACTGGCTCACGCAGACCTCGAAACAGGCATCCGATCGATTTGTCATCGCCTCAAGCGTGGACTGCTCGATCGATACCTAGCGCAGAGTCTCCAGCCAGATTCGCTGAGCCAGCAAGCTTCGAATTCCCAGTCGAGGAGATCTACATCCACGAAGAGGTCGCTTCGGGGTCGTCCGCAGAATATATTGACGATGATCAGTACAGTGAAATCAGTGGCTCTTTTCAGGCTCTTTGCCGAACTGCTACCTACAGCAGTGAGCCAGCATACATCGGATCCTCACTCCCGTCTATCGTGTCTCTCAACAGCTGCTTGAGGGTGTATCGCCACCAATTTGATCCCAAGGTGTTGCCCATCGTACATAATGGAATGCCCATACGGGGCCGCCTTTCTTGGATGGTCAAATTAGCGATGGCTGCGACAGGTTCGCAATACGTTCAAGATGCTGATCCAGAAACAAGTATAGCCCTGCATGAGCTCTTGAGAAGAATCCTCCGGCAACATGAGGCCACTCCGTTGTTAGACGATAACCTACCAGACATGATCTGTCGGACACAAGCCAGGCTACTCAACTATCTCTTCTGTGCGTATTCAGGATCACGAAGACTCGAGAAACACCGGACCAGCATTCTAGATGCACTACGAAGAGATCATCAACGACTTTATCGAGCATGCGAAGCCGACCCGACGAATCACGCTACCGAAAATAGAAACGAGCTGGAAGTCTCAACGACTTGGCTAGTCCAAGAGAGTGCTCGTCGAACATGCCACGCTATCTGGCTCATTGATTGTCAGGCATACTACCACTTCAGTATCTCGCCACATCTTCTCCTCAACTTCTCCAATCTTGCTCTTCCCTGTAAGGAGTCTAGCTGGAGCGCCCCGCAACCGTCTCAACCTACGAACGTGCCCAATCTCGACCGCGCGCTTCTAATCCTATACCTCGAGAAGCGCCTCCTCCCGAATGTTGGGGACTTTGCCCGTGTCCTTCTCATCCACGCCATATATGCTCAGACATGGACCGTCACACGATCTCTAACATCCCCTCTATCTCGATGGACGCCATCAGCCGGCCGCGATGACGCTTCATCCATTGATACAAGCAAACCTTGGCTACCCACTGTCCCTCTTTTCAGTCACTGGCGCAACGCCGCCTGCGACGCTTTTGATGTCCTCCATTGGCTAGCGAACAGCGATATAGCGCAGTCCGGGACAGAAAATACCACCGTGCTCAACCTCCACTTTGGACGCATCGTACTGCTCACTCCATTTGAGGATATCCGATCATTGGCCAACATGCTCACCAATACCTCCGCTCACCCCACACCCAGCACCAGTAAGGAGGACCTAGAAGCCCGCATCACAAAATGGGTCAACGAAGACCAATTTAAAGCCCGCTTAGCCATGATCCACTGCGGCGTCTTCTTCTGGCACGTCAGACGATACTCGACAGGGGCGTGGTACGAAGGCGCCGACGTATGGATGGCGACACTTACGGTCTGGGCGTATGCGCGATACGGCAGCTTCCCTACTCGGCAGAGGCAAGACGAGGATCTAGGTGAGGCGGAGAGTATAAGACTTGATCGCCCGACAGACGACGAATTGGTGCAGCTCTTTGTCAAGAAGGGGCGGAGTATGAGAGCTACTATCGCTGGAGTGGGGGACGTGAATTGTCGGATGGGCGCGGGGAGGATGTTGCGTGAGGGGGTGAGGGTTTTGGAGAAGCTAGGTGGATGGGGCACGGCAGGGTACAGGGAGAGATTGAGGACGTTGGGCGAGGCCACCGGGGTGAATGAAGGAGTATTAAGAGACAAAATCACTTTCCTCCGCAGCTCGGCCTAAAACTCAGGCTATCGCCTCGCTGATCGCACACCACGAAACATCGAAATCGACGTTCGATAGGATCCGAAAATTGCATTCAAAGCAGCTATGGACGCCTCCACACGCTCGAAATATTGCATGAGCGATCTCAATCTTGTTACTCCTGCCATCCTCTGGTAGTCACTTCGCTGAGCGGCGATCCAGCGCCCTCACCTTTTGGCTCCTCACATGACTGTACCCAGGATACCATAGCTCGGCTTGAAGTCGGGCACGTACATGTCCTCGAAGTCAGCGGGTAGGCCTGGTGCCGCAAGGCAATTGCCATGAGCGATTCGGACACCCTGCACAGCCAAGCAGTTGCCGTGCATTACCTTGGTCCCTGAAGCTGCGAGACAGTTACCGTGCATGACCTTGGTACCTGGCGCAGCGAGACAGTTGCCGTGCATGACCTTTGTGCCTGGCGCTGCCAAACAGTTGCCGTGCATAACTTTGGTCCCCGGAGCGGCGAGACAGTTACCATGCATTACTTTCGTACCTGGGGCGGCGAGGCAATTGCCATGCATGACCTTCGTACCTGGAGCTGCGAGACAGTTGCCGTGCATCACCTTCGTGCCGGGGGCAGCCAGGCAATTCCCATGGGCGACCTTTGTGCCAGGGGCGGCCAAACAGTTACCATGCATGACTTTCGTACCTGGCGCGGCGAGACAGTTGCCATGCATGACCTTTGTGCCGGGGGCAGCGAGGCAGTTGCCATGCATCACTTTCGTGCCCGGGGCGGCCAGGCAGTTGCCATGCATGACCTTCGTGCCAGGCGCGGCCAAGCAATTTCCATGGGCAGTGTTGGTGCCCGCAGCTTCCGTACCTGGAGCAGCCAGACAATTGCCATGGAGCACCTTGGTGCCTGGAGCTGCCAGACAGTTGCCGTGTAGCACTTTGGTCCCTGGTGCAGCCAAACAGTTTCCATGATCGACGTTGGTGCCTGCAGCCTCGGTACCAGGAGCTGCAAGACAATTGCCATGCAACACCTCGGTACCCGGAGCAGCGAGGCAGTTGCCATGGATGGTCATGGTGCCGGTTGAATCTTCAGCATCATTGTCCGAAGCTGTGGCATCTCCAGTCTCGACGAAGGACCAGCCAGCATTGTAGGTCTCAGCGGGAACTTCTCCCTGAATCATGGGGATCATGCACGAGTTGCGACCGTACGTGACTTCCATGAGCTCGATGCCATCTTGGCCTCTTTCGTGGTCGATCGCAGTGACGCCAAGCAGGTTGGTGAGTTTCATCCTCTCGAGAACAGCAGCGAGGTCTTTGACAAAGGCTTCGTCGAAGACAGCGGGCTGCGGGTTTGCGTCCTCCAGCATGGAAACGAAGCGGAATTCGTAGGGATGCAACTCGCCGTCCCAGACACGCCAGGACTTGGGCACGATGGACCCACCCACGACTCGATCGATGGTCGCTGCTGGCCATGGTGACTGGGTGGGGCCGTACTCGACGAGCTTCTCGAAGGGCGCCATGTCGAAGTGCTTGTGGAGAAGCTGGGCGCTGAAGTCGTTGAAGACTCCGTGGCGCATGAAGACGTCTCTGTGGACGGTAAGACAAGGTTGTGGTATCAGAAGGTGCACTGGGACTTACCTCACAGTACCCCTGATCGAATTATCGCCGGACAATGAGGCTAGATCGCGGGCGGCATCGGTGAGGTCGGGAAGGGTGTCGTAGGCGGTGTGATCGTAGGACATCTTGTCTATGGTATTGCTGCTTGGTGCTGCTGGTAGTTTCTTGGTTATATAGCGATTTTGAAGCTGTAGAAAGCTGCTGAGCAAAGATTGTGGACATGATGGCAGACAGGGCGATTTATAGACAGTCTCGAGGTCGATGCAATGACCCGAGATCGTGCAAAGAACAAACAATCAATGTACTCATGATGGCAGACTTCATCTCGTTGACCATGCAGCAATGGAGGAGACATGCTGATGCTGACAATGCACAGAAAACGAAGCCACTGACCTCAATGTCATGGTCGTCTGCTGCCAGGTATGCTGTTCAGGCCTCATGCACGTGTTTCTTAGGTGACTCTACAGCTTCACGTCGAATCGGCCACATTATCTGATCAGTGTAATGAAGAGGTGTGCGAAGCGAGTTGGAATTCTGGTGATTGGACCCACAGAGATGTGACTGCTGACTGTGCAGCTCATTGATCGGCGCAGCTTCAGCGAGGGGCAATGATCGTCAAGTTTAATCAGGCACGACTTTCTCAGCTCTGACCCTACATGAAGATCTTCCCAGCTTTCCGTCCGTGTCACCGGATATCTCGGGTCAATGCTGCAGGCACAGCGCTAACTCGGGGCAGAGGGACCAGATGCCCCAGGCAGCTGCTCTGAAGCAGTATTCAGGCCACAAACGCGAAACTTGAACTCAGGCATAGGCATGGTCGCTATAGCCTCGAAGCCAGGAAGTCGACTCAACCTCTCATCATTGACACGATGAAAGCTTCAGATGAGACCACGAGTCTACTGCACGCCTCCTCCAGCGATGTCGAAGCAGACCTCGAGCAACCAATCTCCCCTCAACCAAGCGAAGCAGAAGAGCCATGGACTCGTACTCACAAGGCGACCGTGATTCTCGCCGCTCTGTTTGTCATCTGTTTCCAGATAGCAGACATCCTGCGCTTCACACCGTCTATGCGATTGTATGAGCTCGGACTCTGTCGACGATACTACCAGCAGCATGACCCGTCTCTAATCAGCCCGGATGGTCATGTTGCCGAGCAATATTGCAAAATATCGAGTATTCAGGAGGACCTCTCTGCGCTTAAAGGCTGGATGAGCACGCTCGAAGGACTCGTTGGTAGGCGAAATTCTACTATCCAAGCGACGCCGGACTTACTGTTGAATAGGGTTGATCCTTGTCCTACCTTACGGAGCTCTCGCTGAAGTCAAGGGCGCAAAGCTAGTGGCAATGCTGAATCTGGCGGGATATGCGCTTTTCTGTGCATGGACTCTTGTTGTCTGTATGACATCTGCCAAATTCCGAGAACGCTGTTCAATGCCTGATCATAATCACAGGCTTCTTCTGGGAGACCTTGCCCATCGAACTCGTTGCTCTAGCGCCACTGTTCAGGGCGGTAGGTGGTGGAGCCCCAGTCGCATCCGCCGTCACTCTTGCTATCGTAGCCAATGCAGCTCCGAGCTCTAAGAGGTCAGCGAGCCTAAACATTGATACGACGGACTCTACTAACAAACTCAGGTCCACTATGTTCTTCTTCATGGGCGCCGCAGAACTGGTCACAGAAATGATCGCGCCATTGATGAGTACCGCCTTTCTTGCAAAGGGATTCATCTACACTCCTATACTGCTAGGCTTCATTTTTGAGGCATTAGCATTTGTCATGATACATGCAGTACCGATGGATGTCATACGACAGAAAGGTAAAGACCACTCGATTGAACGGACGGAGAGCTCTCAGTCGCTATTAGGTGTATCGAAAGCACCTGAGGATAGAGGCGGGCATTTCCTATCTTACCTCGGAGACCCACGGGAGCTATTGACACGCAGCATCATCATACTGCTCGGCTGCTTCACAGTCACCAAGCTTGGAAGACAAATGCTAGAGATGCTAGTACAGTACATGTCGAAGCGGTATGGGTGGTCATTTGCACAGGTAAGTCTTCAATGACGGGTCTCGATTCCCTGATGCTGATCTCTCAGGCCAACATTGCATTCTCGGTCAGAGCTACGGGCAGCTTGATCCTACTTCTTGCCGTGCTGCCGCTGCTGAAATCCCGTCTCCAGCACTACTATCAGCTTCACTCCGACCGCACGGACTTCTGGATCGCCTTCGTCAGTACATTGATGCTGTTTTCGGGTTCCATTGTCATGGGGTTGGCAGGCACTATACCCCTGTTCTTCACAGGTAAGAACCATGGTTCAATCTCACTTGTACACAGACTTAGTCATGATCACAGGTCTGGTAATCTTCACATTCGGCAGCGGAGGCCGGCAAGCCCTGCAAGCGTACCTGACATCGTTCGTCGATCGAGAGGACCTGACTCGACTGTACACCTACATCGCCCTTTGTGACGGATTCGGATCAGCCTTAGGCGCGGCACTAGTCAACGGCGCATTGAAAGAGGGGATCCACAAGGGTGCGAGCTGGCTTGGTCTCCCATTTTTCGTGGCGGCAGGAGCATACGCGCTTTGCCTCACCGGCTTGTTCGTCTCTAGATAGATTCCCATATCATCAAGAACACTGCCTCAACAAATCTGAAAAAATACTTCCTTCCTGTTCAGCCAACTCGGATGGTTTACCGGTCTCGGCAATGCAGCCTTTGTCAAGAACCACGACCTTGTCGTAGTTCAAGACGGAGTTGAGCCGGTGTGCGATGCAGATGACTGTCCGCTTTGTCTCGGAGAGATGCTTCTCGAGAACAGCGAGGACTCGCTCGTCCGTGACGTGGTCTAGACTGCTCGTCGGTTCATCGAGGATCAGGATCTTAGTGGTCGTAAGCATGGCTCGGACGAGAGCGAGGAGCTGCATCTCTCCTCTTGTAAACGTCTCTTCTGGGCTGATGAGCATGTCCAGTATTGCCGTGTCAGTCGGGGATGCGTCACTTAGGCTTTGGATCTTGTCATGTAAGCCGATATCGCCGAGCAGGGACAAGATTGTTTCGTCTGCTACTGGAGACGATGGGTCGATCAGATTGTCGCGAAGCGTGCCTTTGCGCAGATGTGGATCCTGCGTCACTGTGGTGATGGCGGAACGTACCCTGTCTGAGGAGACCAGACTGAGATCTACGTCGTCGATGTAAATGCCTCCATTGTCGACTTCGAGCAGACCGAGAATTGCAGCTGCTGTCGAAGACTTGCCGCTGCCAGTGCGGCCACAAAAGGCGATCTTATCACCTGGAGCGATTTGTATCGTGACGTCCTTGATGGTCATCGGACCAGCCGGATCCAGGGAATAGGATGCGGTAAGATCCCGAATTGAAATCTCTCCTCGTCCAGGCCAACTCGAGGGCGGTGTGACTCCCTCTCCGCGCTCTTGCGTCATATTCCTCACGAACTCATTCATGCGAGCGATCGCTCCCAGGCTTGTCTCTAAAGAAGTCCAGCTGACTACCAGGACTTCAAAATTGAAGCCAAGGTCCATAATTCCGGTCAGTGCGAGACCGAAATAGCCGGTGTCAATACCTTCCAGACTGACGGCAATGGAGACCAAGACGGTGGCAAGCCCCGCCACAGCCAGGTTGAGGACCAGCGATAGCCAGTTTTGGACCGATGCAAGCAGATAATATGGTGTCTGACTGGTCAAAAGCAGCCTCTGGCACCTTTGCCGATATGGCTCCACCCACCCAAAAGCTTTGATGGATGTCAAGCCGGACTTGGTCTCGAGGAAGTGAGAGCACAGAGGCGCTTTCGCTTCCAAATCCAGGACTCTGAGCTGTTTAGATGTGCGAAGGTAGATAGACTGAATAACCCAAAACATGGCGAGGAGAAAAGGGACTGCTGCGCCGATATAAGGTGTTGCAACGATCAGAATGATCGTGCCGGCTAGACTCGTGCAGAGTTGAGTGGTAGTATTGAGGAAGGCCATGGCTAGCATGGTGTCAATAACCATGATGTCCTGTGAGAAGCGGTTGACAACCTCCCCAATATCCTGCTTGACCCAAGCTGCGAATTTGACCTTCATAAGTGCCGTCCACTGGCGAGCATGCAGATATAAGCTTGATCGTATGAGCAAAGCCAAGACACTGAAGGCCAGTAGTGATGCGAGCCCTAGCATGGCGAGGAAGCCGATAGCCACAAAGACGCCCGCATATACGCCGAGTTCATATTGAGTCGTAACAATTGCCGCTGCCCACCACTTGAGCCAGATCGATTGCATCTGCACTGCCGCGGCCGATGTGACCAGAAGGGTGAAGAAAGTGACGCCATTTGGCAGCCCGAACGAGCGTAGATATTGTTGGTACACCTCAGAATCAGGTCTTTCTTGAGCGGCTGCTTGCTCAGGGGCAGATGACTTTGGACGGACAGCCTTGCATGTCTTCGGTGTTGAGTCAGTCTCAGACCCATCACTTTGACCTTCGTCGGATCCAGCGGCAGAAGGGTCAGCCTTGTTATCGACTGCAAATGACGGTTTCAAAGTCGTCAAGCTCCCAGCTTCGAGGAGAAAGACCTGGTTAGCATATGACATCCACCGTCTTGAATGCGTAGCCATGACTACAGTGCACCCTAAAGAACCGAAGATACCACCAGGACCAAATATCCTAGTAAAGACCAAGGTCTCAGTGTTAGCATCCAAACCCGATAGCACATCATCTAGCACGACAAACTTTTCGCGGGAGTAGACCGCTCGAGCCAGGCTGATGCGATTTCGTTGACCACCACTCAGTGATGAACCGTCATTACCGATCTTATAGTGGCTATCGATGATCGACAAGTCTTCGTCGAGCGCACAAGCCCATGTGACTCTGGCGTACCAGCTCTCGTCAAATTCATGAGCGCCTATGATGTTCTCTTCGATGGTTGCATTCCAAAGCCAAGGAGTTTGCTCACAGAAAGCGGCAGTGCCAGGCGCACTTATGGAGCCTTCGGTAATATCCATGTCTCCGAGTAGCGTCTTGAGAAGCGTAGATTTGCCAGATCCGACACTTTTGCGATTAGCTGGTATCACGTCTTTCTCAGATTTAGCTTACCTTCCATATATTAAATGGAGTTGCTGGTGATATATTTCGAAATTGAGATGCTGGAGTATTGGTTGGCCTCCACAGTAATGACAAGTGATATCCGACATCCGTGCAACAACTCGAGCTTGTTGATCCTGGACACTCGATCGAGCAGATTCCGTATCATGTACTCGAGGAGCACCATTCGAGAGTTTCGGTGGTAATGATTGGACAGACCTCGTATCTTCGGCGTCGTCACTCAGTAAGAACGTCTCTACTCGACGTAAGGCGGCAATGCTTTGTAGAGTGTTGGGAATGTACTGCACTACCAGAAGCATAGGCTGCGATATCAGCTTCAGCGTTGCGAGAGAGGTGAAGAGCTTCTGGTTGGTCAATGGCTCCCCTGTAATACTGGTGCGCACGGCGAAAGCACAGAAAGTCACCAAGCTGAGGCCAGGAAAAGCGACCTGTGAGATGATGCTATTGAGCAGAAGTGACTTCCTAATCGCTCTCTGTGCATCGACTTCTTGCTCACGCAGCTCAGTCCCTCTCGTCAATGTGTTCGGTACCAGACCCAGGAGCTTGACGTTCTTCATCGTGTTTACGACATTCGAGATATATGTGATTCGGTGTTGAGTCGCCTCCAGCCACAATTTCTGCTTCGGGCCAACTTGAGTGCCATTCCAGACAGACAAGGAGGCCAAGAGAATGACAAGTAGCAACGGTGCGACTGCTGGAGCACCAATTTGACGGTAGAGAATTCCCAGGGCGACGAGGATAGATATCAGTGCGGCCCAGTATTCGTGCACTTGGCGCAAGCCGAACAGCGCCTTCTCGGTGTCTACATTCATCAGAGTCAGAGGTGACGACTCAGTATGACCACTCAAGGCCTTGTCGTATATTGCAGTGATGAGGCAGTTCCGAAGCTTGGTCTGGTATCGGGAGACTGTCTGCCAATACCAGCTTTGAAAGACGGCCAAGCATATGTAGTTCAGTGCGGTCGCCACAATTAGCAATGTGCCATCCTCCTTGCTTCTATCGCTGGATGACACAAAGTCCAGTAGTCTCTTGATGAGCCACGGCTGGACGAATGCGATCGCCAATAGCAGGAGTCGGGGAAAGACCGGAAAAGCGAGGTCAACTGGTATTGACAGCAGGATAGTCCTAAGTAAAATATGTGTTGAATGGCGTACACGGTTGTCCTTCCATTGTGATCGGAAGCGCTGATACTCCATCGAGCATGCTAATTCCTTATCAATCTGGCCAAGGTCGTTTAAGCCGAGCACCGAAGTATAGCCTCAAGTGGTGGTCAGTATCGGATTATCGACCTGGTGGTCATTGTGCATACCTTTCTTGAACAGCCAGTTCAGCCACGAGAAAAGGCGCTGCCCAAACATACCAACAATCGCCTGCTGTGATGGTTCGCCATTTCCTTTTAGGATTGGGCCTTTCTGTATGGACTCGACCACAAGGAACACTGCAGTGATTATGCACAGGGCTATTTCGGCGCCATACCGTGCTGTCTGGTTACCTCGATCATCCCATGTTGTATATATGTGGACGACTTGTCCGATAAGGCTAACGAACAGGTACGTCTGTAGGACATAGCTTGGCCTGACAGACTTCAGATGTTCCCATCGCGATAGGAGACCAATAGCAAGAGCCGCTACTAATATGACAATGGAGGACCAGAGCTCAGCAAGTCGGTGGTAGTGTCCGAGACAGTCGGTCACTAGATTGGCGATGCTGACAATGATGAAGGACAACGACAAGCCCTGTGATACGGTGCATTTAGTGCATGCCTCGCGATTGTACTTCTCAAAACTGGAGACTGACCAATTTGATGTGCTCAAGCGATGATGGCTGCATAACCGTTGCTGAGCGCCGCCGTAACGCCATGAGACGCAGTGGTACTGCTACCACAACGCACAAGGCGGGCATCATCAATACCGCATATTCCGAAACGTGAGGCATGTTGACCGTCTCCCTGGCGCGTCCTGGTAGTTTCGAGCAGCATCACTATTGATGAGATCTGTGATAGTCGAAAGCGCATGTAGTGCTTGTCGTCACGTGCTGGGTTCGCCAGTCTCTGCCTTGCAGATCTGCATTCCAGCATGAAGGATGCATGTGAAGCTGACATGGCTGAAACGCGACGCCTGTTGTGGTAACGATACCATTTGCAGCTGGTAGTACCGATCTGCATGCCTATCTTGACTGCCAGACCAAGAGACAACTTGATTCGCGCTCGACTTGGAGGGGAGATACAACGCGTATCACAAGAAGCAGGGATCGTCCGGGGATGATGTCCCTGACCGGGCCGTGCGGGGGGTCATGCTTCCGGGCCCGAAGCTTGAATCAGGCCACCCCGAGCTTGGTCGAGCTGCTCGACCTTGTTAAAAGCTTGCCTCTCAGTGGTGCCTCTGTACTCTAACGTCCGGTGAAGGGACGCCATCGTTGTATCACCTACCGTAATCGTCTCTGTTGCTGGAAGGCCTCGCAAAGCTTACAGTGCCGAAACCGAGGGACTGCGTCATTTCACAGCCATAGGCATGACCAAGGAGCTGTGGGGTATCCAACCTCGCAAAGAGACGAGTGACAGAGGGGAATCAAGCAGGTAAGGCATAGCTTTCGAGATGCAGACGGCGCATTCCTCGCGCTAGCTTCAAGAGGCTTTGAGGGTGTCTCCGCTGCGAGTCCAAATATGGACATGGGTCGATTGTAGGGGTTTGATTGATAGCTGTCATCAAAGACCAGTTTTTCTCTTGCAAGGACAGTGTTACGGCATGGCTTGATGTCTTTGACGATGCATAATGGACGTCCGTCTATGCTTTGAAGAGAAGCGGAAACAGCAGAATCGGCTGGCTAAAAGGAGATCTCGTAAGTGGAGAAACCCCCTGGTAGTTCACATTGCGTGACCTGCACTGAATCTTCGATCAGGCTCGAACAAATCTACGATCTCTGACAGTAGAGCGGACCAGACCGTACGACGTTCCAGCATTCAAGCCGATACTTCTTGCTCTTCAAGTGAGAAGATAGCCTCGTCCACACCCGTCGAGCAGAGCCAGACATGCTCATGCATTTCCTGCCTGGTACTGCCCAAACCCAGTCTCCAATGCAACATCAAAAGCGTCCCAAAAGGTAACGAGGATGATAGCTGGGCCAGCACTGCTCTTCTTGACGGCTTCAAAGACGACTTGCCATGGACGAAACTAGATTTTCCTTTGAGCCAGTTGACAACACATACCGAGCAGTCAAGAACGATCCCGCTGGAGCAGCTCGTTGCGCCAAATACCGAGTCCACGATATTGCCTATCAGTGATGCTTATCCGACGCCAGAGTCTTTGTCGAGCATGTGGAATACCTTTGAGTTTGGCGAGCAAGCACCGATACCCAGTGTCTGTTCGCCGCCGCCGTTGCTACCACGAGAGGCCAGTCTAGATATCGACACATCAAGCACTATGCTCTGGCTTCCCTCCGATGGATTCACTGACTCAAAGGCCCCTGCTACCGCCGTAGCAAGAGCTGCACTCGATGCCTTTGTATTACCACCAGAGATAGCGAACGCACCAATCCTCGACCAGCTAGAAGCCCGACCACAAGAGCCTTGCTTGGGCCGCATTGTATCAAATGAGCATACCACTAGGTCACCACTGCACGCAGCAAGTAAGAATGGACATACGGAGGTGATGAGGGTTCTGTTAGCTAAGGGCGTAGCGATCGACTGCGTGGATCAAGCTGGACTGACAGCCTTGCATCACGCTGCACTTTGCGGTAATGTGGAAGGCGTCGTGCTGTTGCTGCAGTATAATGCTGACACCTCGATCGAAGATCATGAGGGATGTACAGCACTGTATCATGCTGCTAGCGCCGGCTATGAAGCAATCGTGCGAATCCTCACTTGATATCCAGCTCGAGTGCTCGGGTTGCCTCTTCTGATGTATGTCTTAGAGAGTATGAGACGTGATAGTCAGGAGTAGACATGTAAGAGTAGTCGGTAAATGCGAACATAATAGCTTGATTTTGGATAGAACTTCCCTCAGCTACAGATTTGCTTAAGTTCTGAGTGTATCCCTCGCAAGAAATGCTGAATCGACGTTGTAGCCCAAGGTCAAGCTTAATATCGGATTCGTCCTTGCTCCCTTCAACCTGCATTGCGGTGTCCCCAATAATGGTCCGTAGGCAAATGATATCCCGATACAATTCAGTGTCGCATCGCATACTTGTAAGCATTGCACAAACGTCTGCGCGTTCTGATATAGGCCCAGGTCCTCCAGCACATTCGTCTGGTAGGCTACTCCGCAGTAGACCTTGTATGATACACCATTCGGATTGCGGTAGAAGCCAAGATCAGCTTGAGGGCATACGGCCGCGGAAGTCGAGACGCAAGATTGACCAGGAGCGCGCTCTGCCGAGAAAGCGACGATGTTGGACGGAAAAGGACCGCGTGCGCGATCGGCTGTACTGCTGAAGAAGCAGTCGCCGGTCGCACCTTGCTTGACATATACTGCAGCTTGGCAAGCAGGTACAAGTGCACATGCGTTGATACATGCGCGGATGCTTGTCGATCGAGTGAGACGGAGATCGCTCCAGTAGTCCTGCGTGTCTGACTGTCGCCATAATTGTCCATCAGGTGAGACATAGGTGTAATTGTTGTTCACGCCACTGCACGTGGGGGCTGGGACGGTCGAAGTCGTCGTTGTGGATGAAATGGATTGCGACGAGCTCGTAGATGAGCTCGAGGATGAGGCCAGTAAGCTCGAAGATGCCGTTACACTCGTCACTGTGGTAGACAAGGATGTGGACAGAGACGAGGAAATGGGAAGCGATGAGGACTTTGAAAGCAAAGAGGATGTGGCGGTTGACGTAGACGTAGTGCTTGATATCGATGTCGTGGAAAGCGCACTCGTTATGCTTGGAACTGTTGAAGATGAGCTACCGCTGGATGAGGATGTGGAAGAAAACGAGTTGGAAGCGGGGGAGGAATTAGTGATGATCGAAACAGAGGATGAAATGGATGAACTCGTAAGGACTGAAGTTGGAGAAGTTGGAGTCGGAGTAATTGAGGAAGAAGCCGAATCTGCAACAGTGGAAATCGACGTCGTTGATATTGATGTTGGGTGCGAGGGACTGATGGCCACTGCGCTCGATTGAGATGACAATGCTGGACTGCGTGGAGTGTATGTAGAAGATATCGACAGAGAGGAGGAGGACGTACTTGGGGCTGAGAGATCCGAGCTTATCAAAGACGATAGGGACGTCGACCTTGAAGTCGAAGTGGAAGGAACTATAGACAGAGCAGAAGAAGAGAGACTCGTACTTGAAAGAAGGGAACTGGTATCCAATACTGGCAAGGCCGAACTGCTCCCAGAAGCACTTGATAGTATCGTCGAGACGCTGATGGTACTGATAGTGCCAGGGCCTGTGCTGCTCGTTGACGTGGACAAAGAACTGATACTGTCCACTTGACTGGTCGATGATACCGAAGGTTCGCTGCTTGGTACTGGCGAGGCGCTGCTGGTCGAGATTGTTTGACTGGCAGTGGCGCTGGGCGTGGCGCTAGTGGTCGCTGCTGCATCGGCGAGACTGGCAGACGAAATTTCTGTTATGACCGATTCGATGGTAGAAGTTGCGCTCGAAGTAGTAAATGGAGGCACCGCCGAAGAGGATATAGCTGTAGTAGAAGTGCTAGGAATGGTAGAAGTGGTGGTCGGCGGAGCAATTGTTGAGGTGCTTGAAAAAGTGCTTATCCGTACCGAAGAAGTGGTCTGCAGAACGGTAGTGGTAGTAATGGCCGCGCTGGTTGTGCGGATGGAAGACGTAGGTGCTAGTCTTGCCTCTTTCAAGATGGTCGGAGATCTCGCGGCGCATGAGCATACGCTGGAGAAGCGAGAGGCTCTCACGTCTTGTAAAGGGCTGTTTTCCCGTGGTCGTAGGTTATAGTAGCTGCAGAAGCGTGCAGGATGGATGAAGGCATTGCGAACAGAGACGACCTGCTTCTCTTCACGACCGCAAGGACCAGTAGCTCTTGCGACTGCAGGAAAAGAAGACGTCGTTGTCGAAACCCAAGCTGGGACGCCCAGTACACATCTGCAGGCTTCGGAGAGATTTCTAGCACTCAGACCGGATAGTGGACTGCCCTCGGTCTCCACCGCAGTGTCGATCCAGAATCTGCAGAACCGCAAGGGATCACCGGTCTCGCGTTGCAGGACTGCGATGCTGGAGTCGTCCCGGACGCAGGCGGCTTCGGCGATGGTATACAGCCAGATTGTGGCGATGATCAGGGCGATCATGATTCGCTTGTACAATGCCATCTCTACCGGGTAGCTCCCAGCAGACAGTCAGTTATATCACATCCTTGTCGCGTAACGAATCACCCATGAAATGAGTGTCTTGGCATTCCTGCCTTACGAGATAGGTGGAATGGAAACAAGTTCGCGAAGCTGCGTGGTAGTCTGTAAGGACGCATACCCTCCTTGCTTAAAAGCGGCATAGAAATTATTGTATCCTCTACTAGGACTATCACCAGCGGTATAATGACTTCCGGATTGATTTCTATGAGTTGTTAGCATTGGCAGGTCTGCTGGAATATGACGATTGCAACCTCCCGTTCGTGGTTCATAGGCGACCGCGCCTACCACAACCGCAAACCAACATGTGGAAAGAGGGAGACCGGTATCTGGCTCCATCACAGACCTACCGAAGATGTCTGCAATCTCCTCATCGATATGTTCCGGGTCAGGTACTACTACCGTGACTCGATGGATGGGGCCCTTCGATCGCCGTCTTACCTACGAAGAGCTCGAAAACACGAAAGAAGGCCTGGAATTGTTCTTGGAAGGACACCGACAGAAAAAGAAGCATCTTTTGCCGGGTTAGTGGTCCGACCAGCATCGCGGAGCGCGTGTTGCTAGTGCACAGATTGCCGGGAGCCACCATTTCGTCGGCAACCTGATCGATATTCACGGCATGGGCGACCAGTACGGTGATATGCATATGGGACCGCAGATGGGCAACTTTCGTGAGATCGTTCATGATGGAGGTTATGGTCAGGATCGCATCTTTCAGATGACAATGATGATTCACGCGGTCGAGAAGGCCAGACTGGGCGGACCAGAATATGCTAGGGGAATGAGCATGGCAGGATTTGATGCTATCGCGATTGATAAAGCAAGCTGATGATGGAGCGACGGAACGAGAACAGGGAGAAAGTATAGCTTGTGTGTATATGTAGGAAGGAGCTTACCAGCACGAAGTCTCATTCAAAATTTATGCCAAGATTGCATTGACCTATCTTCCCATTCCACCTCTTGTCCTCATTCTATTCTCACCTTCGAAATAGCAATTCTCACAGCTTTTCCCCTCATCTGGCCTCGCGCCTCGCGCGCTCACTACCACAATGAACAACTCCGACTTCCGCTCCCTCCTCCTATCCAAATCCTCCCAGCCCTCCACCTCCTCCACCTCTCCCCCACAGCGCACCTCCCGCCCCCTCGGCCAGCGCAACACCTTCCTCCCCCGCACCGTCCGGCCTTCCTCGAAACCATCCTACACCCTCAAAGCCTCCTCCCCCTCAGAAACCACCTCGGAACGACCAGCGAAGAAACTCAAAACCCTGGACCTCGGAAAAGGCTACACGAACCGCGCCCTCGAGCGCCTCAATGCCGACAGCGAGGACGTGCGCGATGAGAAAGAGCGACGCATCCACGCGCTCGCGCGGCAGGTCGTGGAGGGGGAGTTGGAGGAGGAGGAGTTTGAACGACTCAGGGAGGAGATCGCGGGGGGTGATGTGGAGAGTACGCATCTCGTACGGGGATTGGATCGGAAGTTGTTGGAGAGGGTGAGGCGGGGAGAGGACGTTACAGATGGTGCTAAGGAGGGGAACAGCGATGAGGAGGGTGGGGTGAAGGGCGAGGATGAGGAGTTTGAGGAGGTGGAGGCGAGGGAGATTCAGACTAAAGAAAGGGAGAAGGTGGAGAAGAAGGGGGAGCTGAATCGCGCTCAAGCGCAGTCGGGAGCGAAGAAGAGCAGGAATGAGATCCTGGCGGAGCTGAAAGCGCAGAGGGCGAAGGAGGCACAGGAGAGGTTGCAGAGTAGACCGGATTTGGGGGACAAGTTCAGGAAAATTGAGGAACGGAAGGAGAAGCCGCGGACGATTATTGATAGCAAGGGACGGGAGGTGATTATCACGAGGGATGAAAACGGGAAGGTGAAGAAGAAAGTGCGAAAGGTGCAGCCGGACAAGCTCATTGAGGAGGCGAACAAGTCGGTGAAGTTCTTGGACGAGGATGTTGTTATGCCAAAATTGAAGGAAGCTCCGCCGGCGCCAGAAGAGGAGGATGTGATGGAGAACATGTTCGATGACGTGCAAGACGATTATGATCCGCTGGCAGGCCTAGGGGAAGACGACGACGACAATAGTAGCTCGAACAGTGACGATGATGCAGATGAGGGCGAGATTGACGAGCCCGAAGTAGACGTACCAGCCGTCACCGAGAAGGAGAAAAGCGCTCCACAATCAACCACGACAGGTGAGGAGGCTACTACCACGAAACCGCGAAACTACTTTTCCTCCTCAAGGAAAGAGTCAGAAGGCGAGAATACAGCGCAAGAAGTCAATCCGTTCAAGGATCCCGCCTTCTTGTCAGCTGTCTCCCGCGCCGGCAACATGGCCAAGTTCAAGATGCAGCTTGGCGACGGTGAAAATGGCGCAGAACAGAACTCCGAGGACAAGCAGAGCGAAGACGAGGACGAGGAGACTCGACTTGAGCGTCTCGAGAAGGAAGCACGTCTCACGAAGAAACGCGAGATGCTTATGGCGAGCATGGGTCGTGACGATGAGGATCTCGACATGGGCTTCGGTGGGGGCCGATTTGATGAGGATGATGGAGATGACGATGGCAAGATCAAGCTCAGTGAATGGGGTATGGATGAAGACGACAAAGGTCGTGGTGTTGGCAAAGGCAAGGAGAAGAAGAAGAGATCAAGAGGGAAGCGTAGAGGTGATAAGGATAGTGCACAGGATGTCCTCGAGGTCATGAGGCGGAGGCAGGAGAAGTAGATATCCTTGACTTGCCAATATCAGTCGTCCAAGGGGCATCCACAACGCCTTGCTCAAATCACAGCTAGACTTTCTCTACGTGCGCCAAAACCCGAGATGTCTTACTAGATGTTGTGCTGCAGACCATCGCTTAGATCAGCTCGCCATCCGCACCAATCTCCTCAAGCTCGCCTTCTTCATCATCCCAATCAACGTCATCTGCGACCTCCTCGGCTCGTCTCTGAACCTCTGCTAGGCCGCTGACTTCTTCGACGTAGCCTTGTTCGCTAATCGCTCTCTTCACGAACTCCCACCCATCGTGCTCATATGCGCCCACAATCTTTGGACTGCATGCCGAACAGCAGTCGTACGCTCGACCCTTGATGGTCATGGTGCTCCAGTTTGACATGAAGCCTCGTAGCTGGTGCGGTATTGTGCCCAACGGATGTGGCTTCTCGCCCTCTTGAAGAGCAGCTTCTTGTGATCCTGCGGATGCAGGGTTTGGAGCAGGCGCAGCACCTTTTCGAGGTGACTGTAAGATGGAGACGAGCAATTCGACCGCCAGCGCCGAGGCAATGGGTGCCACACCCGGTCGCGTGACTGTGCATTGCTGGTCAAGCGTAGCAGATTTGAGACTGTCTTTCGGAGCGACGACATCGGAGCAGAAGTAGCAACCAAGCTCGTCCAGTTGTGGTGGATCCTTCGCGCCAGTTCCGGATGAGGATTGATGAGCGTGTGAGTCGTGAGAGTGATGCGAAATTGGTAGTCCAGAAGAGGAAGAAGATGTTCGCCGTTTCTTTGGTGTACGCAGTCCATGTCGCATTACCATGTAGGTGTCAAATCCAAGTGCTGCGTTGATCACGATCTTGCCGAGTGACTTCGCCATGACTGTCGGCAGCCATCGAGACTCCCTGGTGTCCATGAGAAGAAACAGGGCATCATGACTTGAGATCAACTCGTAGAGCTGCTCGTACTCCCGCTTCGATGCTGCTTCATCGGTGATGGGGTGGCCCGCCATAGGTACCGACATCATGACACCTCGAGAATTTACACCCGGGTAGATCTGCCGGAGTGCCTCTGCTGCTCGTTCGGCTTTCTTGGAACCACCCTCCAAGCAATCTGCGAATGTGTAGAGTGGCTGTCGGACGGGATTGGAGTAGCTGACTTTCGCGTTGTCGACGAATGTGATATTCCTTACCCCCCAGCCCATGAGGTTCCGTGCGACGTACGAGCCGAGAGTGCCTGCGCCTAGCAGAAGGCATGAGGTGTTCTTGATGACGTCCAGATCAATCGACGGAGCAATTCGCCACTTGATGAGCTTCAAATTGAGATCAACCGCTTGATCAGCGAGGCGCACCGGGTCAAGATAGGCACCTAGATCCACGGTCCTTGCGCTGACCTTGCCATTTTCATTGCGCTCCCAACCCGTGACCTTGGGTAGTTGTTCTGCAGGATCCAGTGTAGTGTTCTGGTCGCCACATTCCAGATTGAGGATGATACTCGTTGGATGCTCCCGCCTTGCATTCGTATCTCTGTAGCACAATATCTGCACGTTGTTCAGCTTAAATCGTTGCCGAATGAGAACCAGCAAGTTTCGGAGCATCCAGCCAGGGTTGTCCGGATACGTTGATGGATCAACAAAGCACACAAAGCGATCCTCTGAAGCCACATTGTCGAAGAATCCTTGCTCAAAGGACGCCAGTGAAGCAATTTGCCACGGATTCGATGCATTCTCGGATGCCTCGTCTGCTTCAGCATCGTCCGTGGCGGATTCTCGTCGGTCAGTGCTGTCCGAGCCTGCACGACTTCGTGATGCTTGGGCTTCCTCAGAAGTCTTCGGAGATCCAGGGCGGACTCGCTTGAGTAAGAAGAAACCGCGCTGTCGCTCGTCGACTCCATACTGATACGTGCCGACACGACTGACAAGCTGAGTGGTCTCTTCCGAAGACAGCTGACGGATCTTATCAGACGCCTTCCGCTTCCATTGTGGATCGGAGTGGAGAGCTGGGTAAGCGAAGTGGTAGTTGAAGGTATACTTCTTAAGGTTCGCGAAGCATATCGCTGAAAAGGAAGAGAGCAAAGATGGGCAGGAGAAGATTGAGCCGTCATTGATCGCATCAAAGATCTGAGTTCATGTTAGCGTGGTCGAGCGAAGTTCGTCTACGCCACTGACCATGCGACCTGCTCGCTCCATATGCGCCGCTCTGTCATACTCACGAAATTCCTCAAGGGTGTTGAAGTTACGAATCATGCCATCGCTACGACAGTTGTTGAGAGGGACTCTGATACACGGTCAGCATTATTACCATATATAGTCAGGCTGAAATGCTTACTTGGCTTCCGTGAGTGCACTCGTATGTATTTGCATTGAGGTTGATCGTTCAGGAGCATCTCGAGGTCGTAGCTCATAAGTGCCGAGAACCTTTCGCACAGGCGATTCGAGTTTGTCGTTCTCAAGCTTCAATTTGGCGAGTGCTGAATAGAACCCAAGGTCGATTTCGGTTGTCCACGGCGCATATTGCAAGTTTGAGGTTGTAGCAGCCATGATGGCTGGGGTGGGGTTGAGGCGGCTATAGATTGCAGGTTCCTGTATAGCTCGCTCTTATGAGAGTGGAGTCGTTGTCGCTTCGAATTATCACAGAGGCTCATCAACAGTTTCTACCATGTCAGTGCGCATGTGGTCGTAAGAAATATGACTGTCTCGCCGACTCGTGACGGGCGGAGGTCAGGCACGGCCACAGAGCCACCCATGTGACGCTGTCAACACGGACGACGGCCCGACGTTCCGCCTGACGCGTAAAGTGGTTTGCACATCTCGCGTTTGCGGGGTGTTACCATATTATTTTTCGCATATCATCATATCATGGTTGCAATAGTATTGTAATCATTACTGCTATAATCATTGCTTGAGATAGTGAAGTGTACAGCACTATCATTAGTGTGAGATCGAGGTCATTACATTACGGCACCATGCTCATTGGTATCTGCGGAGGTAAGTATTCATTTCGAGGTCGAAGAGCTTGATCTTAATGAAAGCGCAGGTCTCTGTGCCGGCAAACACTCTGTAGCGGACTACTTGATCATCAATCGTGGCTTCGTTCCGCTAGCTATCTCGAGGCCTGCTTCTACCCCATCGGTAGAGAAATCTGCGACCGACACTTCTCTGCACTCCTCTTCTCCACCGCCCCAGTCCTTCGCTACCCCTGAAGCACTTCTCGACCACGTGACGTCCTCATGGACCTCCCATTTTGTCACTACCAGCATCTGGTCGCAGCATATCCTCGACGTACTCTCACATCGGCCCTTCTTCATCCTCATATCGGTGGACGCTCCCATCTCGCTCCGCTGGTCCCGCTTTCAAGCACGATGCCTCACACTGTCCCAGCAGCCACCAACACTAGAGCAATTCGTCCTCCGCGATGATAGCCACATGTACGACCCGAACTTCGGCCTGGCTGCACTTCCCTCGCAGGCCCGAATCAAGCTCCTCAATTCCACATCATCCTTGGAGAAGTTGAACAAGTGCCTAGACACACTTGACCTTACGGACGAAAACCGACTCCGTCCCTCGTGGGACCAGTACTTCATGACCTTGGCGTCGCTCGCAGCCAGACGGTCAAATTGTATGCGACGACAGGTCGGATGCGTGCTTGTCCGTGGTAAGCGTGTCATTTCAACAGGCTATAACGGCACGCCGCGAAATATCACGAATTGCAACCAAGGCGGCTGTCCACGCTGTAATGGCGGAGGTGGAGGCGGTACAGCTCTAAGTACTTGTCTCTGCGTACATGCTGAGGAAAACGCACTTTTGGAAGCAGGTAGAGACAGGGTTGGCGAGGACGCGACAATTTACTGCAATACCTGTCCTTGCTTGACGTGCAGTATCAAGATCGTGCAGGTGGGAATTCGCGAGGTGGTCTTCAGTCGAAGCTATTATATGGACGACGAAATTGCTAGGCTCTTCCAAGAAGCAGGAGTCAAGCTCCGGCAATTCTCACCTGTAAGATGCCCGCTTGATTGACAGTGGAGGTGCTGATATGAAACAGCCAGCAGAAGGTCTCATCACGCTCTCGGACATCCCAAAGCAGACAAACGGACATGCATGATCTCATCAAATTCATTATGATTTATGACTCGCCAGCTCAGAGCGTCAGCGGTCCATCCCTTGACGCCGACTTTTGGATATGCGCCTTCGAGCCTCTGAATAAGCTCTGCCAAATAAACGCCTCGCTCAAAAGCAATTCGATGTCCTTCTCCGTCCAGTCTCTCGTGGGCAGAGACTGCAGAAACATCATGACCTGAGAAAAGTCCATCCTCAAAAGTTTGTCGGACCACTTGACTAAGAATGCGGCGCAGACGTAGAGATGGAAGTGGGAGAAGCCTTGGTCCTCAGCCTGGAAGAGTCAGTGAATCGTTCCGAGAGAGCGCTTGGATATAGGACTCACGAGATAAGTGTCCCACATGCGGATCGTGTTCTTGACACTTATCTCCCGCATGAGAAGGCAGTTCATCCATCTAAAGCTGAATTGAATGAACTCGACCCCTTCCGACTCCAAATGCTTCGCCAACCTCTCGTCTATGCGTGTAGTCAGATCGCGAAGCGCAGCCACTTGCCGCTGTATACCTGGCTGCGCAGCGATGTAATTATCCTGTATCCCATCTAGGAGCTTAGTCAAACACCAATATGAGTCTGCCTCTACAGCATCCAGGACCTGTTTTGGTAATTGACCAGGATCCATCCCTGATTCTATGTCCGAGTCTGTGATATAGCTTCCTAGAAAGACCTGCCAGAATGGTGTTACAAGATCGTTGATGCCCTGTACATAGCCACTAGCAGGATGTCGTATCGCCCACACGTACAGTATTCGCTCTAGTGACCGCTGTGTCGCTTCATAGCCGTACAATTCAAGATGTGGGTTCGTTCGTGGTACATCGATGCTGATCTGATGCCAGATCGCTTCGTCGAGACCTCTACCTTTCGCTCGGTGGGAATGGTTGGTGAGTTTCCCTGCCATTAGACTCGTCTCCACCGGCGCATCGCTGCCTGCTGTGCCTCTCTCAAAGGCTTGTCTTACACCATCGAGATATTCCTTCCGCTTCCTTTCGAGAGTCGCGACCCTTCTTTCACTGTTTGTGGGTAGGTAACCAAGTAGTATCTGCCATGACATAGCACGAACTTCTTCTGGTATGCCTGACCAAGCTGAGTCTCGCAATTCCGCAATCGGTATGTTGGTAGACTGCAAAAGTCGCTTGAAGCGATTTATTCGACCTATCCGCGCGGAGTGTGCCTCGCGCTCCTTGGCTGTCGCATTTGGTGGTATCGGAGGATGGCTGATGAGATGTAGAGAATTTGCTGGATCTTTCAGAATGTCCTTGTATTGTGGTCGCAGTATCTTTCCCTCGCTCTTCTTCGCTGTTGGGTAACTCGGTATGCTTCTCTCCTCCGCGATATCGCCATTGTCGAAACCCCAAGTCCCAAGACTTGGACTATAGCTTGACGCGCTCAAGGGTGTCTGCCGAAAACCACCAGGATCTATGTTCTTCTTGCTCGAATTCCGCTTGCCCTTGCGACGCATGCTCGCTATGCTGGGGAGACCAAATTCGTCCTCATCCTCATCGAGTGCCAGAACGTCCTCATCTTCGTCATCGTCGTCGAAGTCGTCTGTCGCGAGCCAGTCGCTGTCTTGGCCTGGTTCAAAGCTCTGATAGCCTCCTCGCTTCCGCTCAGGCGACTTGTTGGAAGCTGCGCTCGAGGGCCGTCCACCAGAGTCGCGAGTTGAAATTGAATTGGACCGAGAAACACTCCTACACTTCTGCTTAGCATATCAAAGCAATGCCATATCTGAGGTCGACTGACAGCTGATCGAATTTAAGAATATCCGCGTGTGAGTAGGACGCGCCTATGACCTTCTGCGATCCCCCAGATGTGCCTTTCTTACTGCTGCTATTGGAGGCAGTTCGCCAGAAGGGTGATGCTGAGCTACTCAGGGTTGTTAGTACTGCTTTCAGCTTCGGGACAGTCTCGGAGGCGCTCATACCTACTACGGTCGGTCTATCGTGCGAAGGGCGCATATCAGTCTCCGACTCCATAGCATAGAGTTTCGGGGACACTTACTTGGACCATCTCCTGGATATATGTTAGTCGTACACATTTGCTCGTACATATATCCACATACCTGAACTTTTCTAGAGGCCATGGTGTATCCAGCTGCCTTGCGACAGCAGCTTGTTACCGAGTCATTGGCTCCATGTGGGGATGTTTGAGGAATGATGTCGTTGGTCGTTCGACATGTCTTCAGTAGCGCCGCATCTGCCGAGGTTCCGCCGAGCACTTCCGGTAGGGAGGGTCCAAGCTCGAGGTCTGCTTCTTCACTCGCTGCTGCTGACTTCAACCTCGAAGTGACATCTACCAATTCTCATTGCGCTTTTTATCTCACTATTCTCCTCACAACGTCACTACATCCTCTGTGCAACTCTTGTCGCTCCTTTATTCCATCAAAGGCGTAATTCGTCAGCGCGATTGAGACCGACGCCTGCCTCGAGGTGTTCAATCTCTGCGCGTTACTGTCGTGCTTTTCTCGAACTTCTGATCCTACTCACTTTTCAAGCGCCGCATCATGGCCGACGGCCCAGAAGCAGAAGAGGATATCTTTGCTGATCTGTATGTGGGCTGGAAAGATAATTATCAGTTTGTACTGACACTGATAAGCTATGATAATGACGATGCGGTTGATGCGCCTCCACCAGCAAAGGCAGCGCCCGCGCCTGTCACTGCTCCGGTAGAGCAACAGGAGGCACCAGCACAGCAGCAAGACCCTAGCACTAACCAGCCAGAGTCCAACGAGGATTACAATCAATCCTATGACCCGAGCGCAAACGGTCAAGGTGGTTATGATCAGGATGATGGACAGAACGGCCATGGCGGTCAGGACTGGTCCAATCAAGGTCAGGGATACGGTCAGGGATCATACGGCGGGAATCAGCAACAGGAGGATGAGCGCCCGATGATTGGGACCAAAGAAGATGGGTAAGTCGCATTGTTTGTTGTGATTATTATCTCGTACCGTAGCTCTGCCCAACTGCCGCCGCCAAAGCCAAAGCCGATCTGATCAGCCTGGACATGCCTGGACATATCAACAAGGCGGGGGATCGACTGTAAGTGGAGGAAGGGTCTCGAGTCTACGAGAGATGGAGATCGTCTTACGGATGAAGCAGAATCGCTTGCCTCACAAAGAGGCGCGACTTGGCAATAGCAGGGACATGTGGCGGCTACCTATTGGGGGTGAAAGGGACGGATGCGAACAGGTCTTTTGACCTTGGCGAGACACTCTAGTACCATCAGGAACCTAGCCATGCCGACCACACATGCTCCTCAGCTGGCATAAGCAAATAGCTATAAAGCGATGTAAACACATCATAGCGATTAGCTCAGCTCCGGATAGAAGCAGCGAGTCAGGACAGATCAATAAGTGGTATGCTTTGAAAGCCACATTGAAATGTTGACTACGCCTTCGTAGCAGACCTCAAAACGAGATATTATGGTTATCTTTCTGGCCTTCTTATCCTCTGCGATTGTGTTGGCGGAGATCTGTACGGCAGCAGTACAAATGTCGAGCGAGATGTTGAAGCGGTTACCATCTCATCCAAATGCGTTGCTGCCGCTGGGTCTACCACTCTACGCCTGATGCTGTCAACTACCATACAACCGGCCCGTCACACTCTTCACCGACTCGGCACCCACCATATTCAGATCTCATACACTTGCAATGCTGCCTCAACTACCACACAACCTTCACGGTCACAACTGGATAAGCTATCAATCACCACCGTCTCCAACCAATTGCCACACTGGGATCATGAAAATGACCAGACTAGTCACTAACACTCTCCTAGCAAAATGTTCATCGGCGGCCTGAACTGGGAAACCACCGACCGTAAGTCCCTTCCCTCCCCTTTGCCTTCATTTGACTGATCCCCTCCAGAATCCCTCCGCGACTACTTCTCCCAATTCGGCGAAGTCAGCGAATGCACCGTGATGCGCGACTCGGCATCCGGCCGGTCGCGCGGATTCGGCTTCCTCACCTTCCGCGACCCCAAGTGCGTCAACACAGTCATGGTCAAAGAGCACCAACTCGACGGCAAGATCATCGACCCCAAGCGCGCCATCCCGCGCGAAGAGCAAGAACGCACGTCCAAGATCTTCGTCGGCGGCGTGTCCCAGGAGGCCACGGAGCATGACTTCAAGACGTTTTTCCAGCAGTTTGGGCGCGTGTTGGACGCCACGCTCATGATGGATAAGGATACGGGGAGGCCGAGGGGGTTTGGGTTCGTGACGTTTGATAGTGAAGCTGCGGTCGATAGGACGCTGCAGGGTCCGTTGGAGATTTTGGGGAAGAGCATCGAGGTGAAGAAGGCGCAGCCGAGGGGGAATATGGTGAATGAGGATGATGGTGGGGCTGGACGCGGACGTGGGAGGGGACGTGGTGGGTTTGGTGGTGGAGGAGGTGGGGGCGGAGGAGGTGGGCAGGACATGGGGCCGATGGGCGGTATGGGTGGAGGCATGGGTGGTGGTGCGGGGCCGAACATGACGCCGAGCATGATGGCCGCCTACTGGCATCGTATGCAGAACTACTTCAACGCCATGCAGCAGCAGATGATGGCCGGAGGTGGCGGCATGAATCCGATGATGCAGCAGCAGATGATGGCGATGATGCAGCAGAATGGCGGTGGGAATATGGATCCTGGGATGATGCAGCAGCAGATGCAACAGATGCAGAACCAGCAGGGAGGTGGACCTAGGGGTAACTTCAGTCCGCAGGAGCAGATGGCGTTTGAGCAGCAGAAGTACGAGGGGCAGGGACAGCGTGGCGGCAGCAGTTGGGAGGGCATGTACGAAGATGTGCCGGCACCCATGGGGATGGACGATGGCGGGCAAGGAGGCTTTAGGGGACGTGGAAGGGGTGGGTATCGGGGTGGCAGAGGGCGAGGTGGATTTGGTGGTCAGGGAGCGCCTGCTCAGGCTCCAAATGCGCCGGCCAATGCGCCAACTGGTCCAAGAAACGCTGGTGGTGGTGGGGGAGGCAGGGGAGGCAACTATCGTGGTGGCGGACGCGGTGGCCATCGTGGTTTCCATCCCTACGCAAGAGGCTAGTGGCGAAGCTCAGGCGATAACCATGTTATCATGGACGATGCTATCATGGCCGATGAGAACTTTACTCGAGAAGTTGAGCATTATGGCGTTCATGGACGTTCAACTTTCGCTTGCTCAAAAGAGTGCAAGCAGCATGTATCAATAAAAGCCCATAGGCACTTTTCATACACGAACAATGTCACTCAACACGTGTGACCTTTAACAGAGTAACGAAGATGCATCGTGGTATTCGTGCTCAATACACCTCTGTACCGATTTCGTTCCGGATCTTTAGATCATGAAACCCACACTCTCCCTGCATCCCCTGCACATCCTTCCCTTCGCATGCAAAGAAAATCCTCAAACCCATGGTAACGACATCTAGAATACCAGCGCAGCACCCTTTGTCTTCTTGTCACCACCGAGCTCGAAGTGCTTGCATCGCTTCAACGCCAACTGTGCCTTGGTCTTGCAGGCGGTGCACTCGAGACGCAGCACCACCTTCTTGGTTGTCTTGGCCTTCTTGTGAAAGACAGGCTTGGTCTGACCACCGTAACCGGACTGCTTGCGGTCGTATCGGCGCTTTCCTTGGGCGAAGAGCGAGGCCTGATGGGGGGATTAGGATAAAGTCGTTGGGATTCTTGCGAATGGGTATGAATGTACCTTGCCTGCCTTGTACTGTGTGACCTTGTGCTGGGTGTGCTTCTTGCAGTCCCTGCCCTTGCAGTATGTGCGACGAGTTTTGGGAACGTTGACCTAGGTGAGGAATTAGCCACCACTTCATGGTTGTGCTATTTTGTGTCTTCTCCGTCTCTTTCCAACTTTGGTATCTATCGAATCGATTCCGCAATAATGGCGAAACGGGTTGTGCGATGATCTGAGCGCCTGATCGATGATCTCAGCTCTTCGAGCAAGCCATTGCAGTCGCTGATAGTTTCGGTGGGGTGTTCATTGTCGAAACTGATCGCGTAGTTCGCATGGGCTTGGTTTGCACATCGGATTTGCCGCAGTGATTCGATGGATACCGCAGCCTTCGAGAGAGATGTGTAGAGCTCGTTACTTACCATTTTGGCGATTTTTGTGGTCGCTGATGTGTTATAGGCGTGATGGTGGCTTTCCTCGAAGTTGTCGTTTGAATTTTGGTGCGCTGAGTGCGCAAGTCTTGGCGTCACGTGCAGAGATTTTGCGGGGCGCCCTCACATGCGGTTCTTCCAACGTTCCACAACATGATACTTATTTTAACTCTCCTACAGGACCCAGTGCCACACATGGCCATTCAGAATTCCGTCGAGCGAAGCAAGTTTGTGGCACAGGGAGTGGCATCTTCTCTGATCATGGTGCATACCCTTTCCTGTGCACTGCATGCTCCTGCTTTGTTTCTCGATGCGACTCGTTGTGTGTCTGGCACCTAGTCATCAACAGTTCAGCAGTGACCAACGGCTTACCTCGCCCAATCTATGTACATGCAAGCTCACACGTCTAGGTCATCTACTGCCAGAGACCACGGAACTTTTGGCAGGACCTCACGGCCTAAGCTCATGATACATCACGGACGCCGTAGAAGTGGGCAAGTCGACTGTTCAAACTTGCCGCCCGAAGCAGGAGCGGCATATTCATTCGTGACGTGGCAAGAACGAGCTGGTGAGTACTATCTCGGTCTATGGTAAGCCAATTCTGCTTGACCTTCTCTCTCCGCGATGATACCGGGCTTTCGCTGCTCAATCGTTCTCAGACACCTGTCAATGAGCTGCCTGTCTCTTTCTACATGTAAGCGCTCAGTGGTCCTGCCTCCCTTGCTGAAGCTCTCAAGGGATTGTCTTCCCCAGGAATTATCACTTGTCCTAGGCATCCAGTAAAATTCGACCAATGCTCCAATTGCTACCATGGCATAACGGACTATGCTCTGCTTTTCTGCGTCGTCGAGGACCCGCAGATAATCAGTGACCTGCCCTTTGGCCTCGTCCCACTTCGCTTGTTGATCTTCGAATGCTTTGCGCTTACACTCCACCACGAGAACTGTCGACGCTCGATCCTTGTCGTGGATGGCCTTGGCTGCAATGTCCATCCGCAGGCGACTGTCCTCTGCAGGTCCCGGTTGATGTTCAATCGAATATCTGCAGTCACGAGAGTGAGGAGATAAATAGCGTCGAAGGATGTCGACTCAAAGTATGTCGACTCTGTTCTCGTAGGAGTCCACTGGGTCAACCCTGGCTAGATTGTACTGAGCGACAAGATCGAGGTACTGGGATTGTCAGTGATAGGAAATGCAAAGGATTGATTGAACGGACGTCGTGATGAGGACTCATTGCAGCGGAGCCAACTTGCAGTCCCACTCAAACAAGTAATGGGGACTTAGATAATTCTCTATCAGGTTCTGACTTTTTCACTAATTAAGTACCTTACTACCTTCGCACGACAGTCAGCCTGCTTTTGCTTCAACTTTCAGCTATCGTGCCTTTTTCCAGCATCTGCAGGCTTAGCCTCTGCGAGGCTCCAGGATAAAGGAGAGCCAATGATAGCAACACATTTCACGTTATCACCATGCATGCAATATATGCAAAGTGAATGTGGCTTAAAGCTGGATTCGAGCTGAAGCGGAGCTGAACCGCTTCCTTGTACACTTATATCAAAAGTACGAAGAATTACCCTCGGTCCACCTACTAACCTCCAACTCACTCTTCTCACCCTGATCAGTCGTATATCCGGTGGCCGGACTGCTCGGTCCCGTGATCCTGCCCGGTCCACCAAGACTGAACCTGGTACTGCCCCTTCTTCCATCAGGACTCTCGATCCTCTGCACGGCGCCAATCCATTCCCATACCCTGCTGACCTCCCCTGTCCTGCCTTCCCTGACCATAGACCTGACATTCGCATTCCCCTCCACCAGCCCCTTGACCACCTCCCATAACCTCCCGCGCTCCTTGGCGCTGAATTCTTCCCTAAGTACATCGTCCCGCAACGCAACCATGGATATATACGGCTCGGGATAAGCGACTGGGTCCTCGGCGTGGAGACTTGCTTGAAGGGCGAGTTTCTCCAGCGCGGATCCAGCGAGGACTTTGGCGCGAGTAGAAGTAGATTTGCGGACTGTCAAAGCGTGCTTACCATACACGGCAGAAAGGGAAAGAAAGATGAGGGCTACAAGCTTCGGAAGATGCTGTCTAAGCGCTGCATGAAGTGATCTTCGGACTGCGCAGGAGAGGGGGACTCGTGCGAGGCTTGTTGAGCGGAGGAGGGCTCGGGAGCTGGAGTAAGGGCGAGACTGTTAGTGTAAGCTTCTCAAGGTACGATAAAGGATGGGAAAGGGGTGAAAGCGGTTGTGAAAAGGAATGGGAGCGATAGGGAGACTTACCCATCACTGCCGCTCACGACCTCATCTCTGCCCATGATCTCTCCAAGCGCACTCTCCCATAGTTCATCAAACTCCTTGTCGCTCATCTTCCTGCTGCGTTTGCTCGCGACAGCCGTCTTAAGCTCCTCAACTGGTACCTCGGCACTCTTCACCTCGCCACACTCGAACTTCGCGTTGTGCTCCCTAAGCTCTTTCTCAACGGCAAAGTCCGCGACAGCCTTGACTCGTCTTGCCTTCTCGCCATCTGGCTCGCATGTCGGTGGAAGAGGAACCAGGCCTCCCAGGCTCAATGGATGTAGTGTGAGGACAAAGTCGGGTTCGCAGACGGTTTTGAGGTCGGCATAGCAGTAGGCATGTTGAGGGCAGGGTTCACACTGGGGACGCACCGCGGAAGCCCACTCCGGGATCTCAACGCCCCCGACAACAGTACTGGGGGAACCGATACCGCAGTATCCGACGGTCAGCTTCTCTTGCCTCCATACAGTCGCAACACCTCCTAAGAGCGCCACAAAGACACTCCATGGAGCAGCTTTGGCGGCTCCAGAGCGCCTCTTGCGTGGTTGTCTGATGAGCGCGCGGTCTCCGGCAAGGGCAGTGTCGAGCTCAAGCTGCTGGTCAGGGGTGAACTCTTCGCCAGGCTGAATGTCAGAATCCGACTCTTGCTTGATATCGGAAGCCGGAATGTCGAAGTGAGCTGAGTTCTTCTGCGATACCCCATTAGTGAATCCTTCGGTCTTGCGACGAGACTCCCGATGTTTGCTGCGGTCCTCGTCAGTGGTCTGACCCGCTGTAGTCCTGCGCCTATTGCCGCTCTTGCTGCGAGCCGTGGGTGGTGGCGAGCCTTTCTGAAACGGGTTGTCTGACGAAAACGGCGAGTCTTCGCTCACTACAGCCTCTCGTGCAGCAGGAGATGTGCTCTGCCTTGTCTTGCGGGGCTTTGGTACAGCTAGTCCGTCTGAAGCTCCGTCAAACTGCTCTGTCTGCCTTGCCGCGGCTCGGGAGCTTGCAGGAGGTGCCGTAATCTGTCGTGCTGATCTCGATGTGCGTGGCGTAGCAGCTGCCATGTCCTCGGTCGATGCGCGTCCAGTCCTCCTAGACGACTTGCGCGCCGGTGTTTCGAGAGGCGGAAGGTCATCTTCCTCCACATACTCTTGTCTCTTGTCGATCGCATTGCCGCCTGGAGATACGCTAACTATGCCCTTTGATGTGCGCCTGATCCTGTCTCGCTGTTCACGGAGCTTTTTAGCTTGTGATGCGACATTTGAGTTGAAGAGAGCTATGAGGTCGGGCTTCTTAGCCGATGAAGGATACGCTACGTTGTGAGTGACCAGGATGGATCGCAGCTTTGGGACGGTGAAGGTGGCGGGATCGAAGCCAGGCTCCAGGTATTCGTACTCGTCGTCCATCGCGATGGTGAATGGAAGTTAGGATTTGTTGCAGGAATCGCTGAAGAAGAAGCGGGACTCAAGCTGTGGAGGGTTTGCAAGAGGAAAATTATCAGCAGCTGGGTGATCGCATAGTGTAGAAGGACTTGCGCCTGTCGATAAGAGGCGACGACGAGTGATGAGATAGCAGCGAAGAGAAAAAGTAAAGCGGAGGGCAAATAAACAGAGAGCGGGCAACTGCACTCTAGGCGGCCAGGAGCTCGGGCCACCTCCGCCGTAAGAACCCTGCCGACGTCACTTGCAGAACGATGGCGGGTCAGATGCCTGAGGTGACCATCTTCAAAAATTTCTATTGGTGTTGACGACTCAGTGCAAGTATCCTGTGTGATGTTGCACGAAACAAAAGGCAGAAGAGGGTCTTATAAATCTAGTAGAAAAGTCCTTCCTGGTTCCGTGTAATTGCGAACCTGCAAGATCCACTTCATTCAATTCGTTAAAAATGGTCGACAAATGTGTGTGGTGCGACGAGCCCCTGATGGTGAAGGCGCAGGACGAGGAGGACGAGCCTGGTGTCCCGACTGCCGCATACGCCAATGGCCACTCTCATTATATCCCAGACGACCTTGAATTGCCATGCAAGTGCCATTACCACTGGTATCAGTTCTCTCCACTTCGCTGCACACGACCTTCTAATTTTCTCGTAGGCAATGTTTCATGGACAACAATAGTGATGTCCACTGTCCCAAGTGTGGGTGGGATATCTCCATTCCCACTGCAGCAGGTACCCAGGTCCTGGTCAATATCGAGAACGAAGGTGGTGCTCAAGAGAACGAGAACATCTATCCTCTCATCCAGGAGGAGAATTATCTTCGCGCCCATCCTCAGGAAAGAATTTGTCACTCTTTCCTCGAGCTCTGCCGTGAGGGTGACAGCGACATAGCCGATGTCGCCAGACTACTGGCCATGTGCGAGAGAAGGCACAACACTAGGCGCGCCCGGGCAGAGGCACGGGCAAGGGACGAAATGCCCGATGCTCCAGAACCTGAGGCAGAAGACGAAGACGAAGATGAAGACGATGACGGGCCAACAGGTCCAACATCTGCAGACGTCCTGAGATATCAAGATCCTCTGGGAAACATGGAATCCGGTCTTCACGCCGCTATTGCAAACGACAATCAGGAGGTGGCGTGGCTGCTCCTATACCTCGGCACGAAGATGAACTACCACGAGTTTCCAGCAGTCATCTTCGAGGAGACGCGCAAAGTCGGCGTCCAACGACAAGATCAAGAGCATCTGATCGACATTCGATCCTTACGAGACAGCCAGGGCCGTGTGCCGCTGCAGATCGCACAGGAGAGGGGTAGTGATTGGAGGACCTGGATCTCGAGTAGAAGACTTGTACCAGCTGCCGCGCCGTCTGGCGGATATGAGAGTAACATAGGCGACTAGTAGCAGAATGTGGTCAAATGAGGACGAAGTTCGATACTCCTGTGTCGACAGTAAGTCTACCGGTTCCCAAGATTGAGAAGAGCTCCTGCCAGCGCTAAAACCAATCCTAATTTTTCTGTGGAATTAAGGGGAGTCTTTGACCCAAGAGAGATATACAACATCAGCGAAAGAAAGATAGTAATCGCTGATTGGAGCCTATGACGTGTTTGGTCTCTTCAGGACCCGGTGCCGCGAGAGGAGTTGCGAGATGATAAAGTGACTGACGTCCTCGTCTGCCCAGTAGGACAGGTGGGAAGCTACTGCGGCGATGAGAGAAATGTCGAATGCGCCCCTAGGTATGTTAGCCTGGTAGTATGTTATAATCCGGGTCAATCTTACTCTTGGATGCTGTAGTCGACTCTGCCATTACTGTTCAAGGCTCGGACTTTCAGCTCCTCCTGCTTCAGTTTCCTCGCTCGCTTCTCAGCTTCCTCCCACTCGGCACTTTGGCCTAGGTCTCTGCCACCGTCGCTCTGTACGCTCTTTCTACGACGCTGGAACCCAGCGTACAAGGTCTCGATTTCGGTGTCAAGCAGTGTAGGCGGATGCTCTCCGTCTTCGCCTGGCTTGATAACCGCCTGCCCGAAATCTGTTTGCGTCTTGTCGCCACCGTACGATACCGGACGTTTGCTGTCTTTTGGTGGCGTATTACTCCCAGTGTCGTTGCTGTTGGACATGCCCAGAGGTGCGCTTGACTTGGAGGCCGCAGCCTGAGCTCGCATCTTACTTTCGTCATCAGCAGAGATCCCGAGGCTTCGATTCAGTAGACTACTAGCTATTCCAGAACTGAAGCTACTCCAGAAACCGGAAACACTTTGGCCTACTCTAGTTCCGATGCCGGAAAGACCTTGTCCCACATTAGCCCCAAATATACCCTTCTTCGTGTACGGTAGTGGTTGTGGCTTCAGTGTTGACATTGCTGGTGAAATAAGTGGTTCGATCCGATAGCTGATGGGATCAGTTGGGTGGAAGATGTTGAAGATTTGTTTGCACTTTGGTGCAGAGATATGCATGTCCGAAGTTGTCACACCTTCTGCAGTCCTACCAGATTTTGAGGTCGGCGGGCTATCCAGGAAAGGGTCGACATTTGGCTCGTCGAGTGGCACAGTCCTGGTAGGCGACTTTCTTGCAGCTATGGTCCTTCCCTGTAGCATTTGAAACAGTCCGATAGGAGATCCCAGCGCGTAGAAATCCTCGACCTTGAAGTCTAGCTGCACATCGTATGATCCCTTCTTTCTGGTGGTACTCGAACGTGCAACATCGGGAGCTTGCTGGCAAAGAATGTCCCACATCAAAGCACTGCCAAGGGAATGACCTACCAGACTGATCCTTCCCTTGAAGCCAGGATTACGTGAACTGAATAATCCATAGATCCTGTTACATTCTTCAACCACGATTTTCGTGATGTGGTCTCGATAAATCGGGCTCTGGTATAGCAGGATGTCAAGGGCAAGATCTGTGATCAGGCCTCGGACGGCAGGGACACCGTCGACCGTGATGTTTTCCAGGTTTGGATAATCATCATCATCGAAGACATCTCCAAGATCAAGCTCCCTCTTGTTGTGCTTCAGACTTGTTTTAGGAAAGTCAAGCTTGTGTCTCCAATTGATGGGGAGGACCTGGACCCTACAATTCTTGGGCAGCGAGTCGACTTCGGCGTTTAATGCTTGCAGATCTGGGGAGCTGTTATAGACCGATTTGAGCGTCTTCCTGAGGGAGTTGACATCATGCACAAAATTGACGGTTTCCAGTCTCAGGCCCAGACGCTGTCCAATGCCGTGTGTGACCAGTAGTAAATGCTCGATGGGACGATTCTGCTCATCGCCCTCGGTATCCTTGTAGTCATCCTGGATCTCTCGCTCGTTCCGCTTACGGACTTCTTCCTCCTGCTGCGCGGCGTCTTGTGGGGTGGCGGAGCTTACCAGCGATGACATATGACGTTCTAGAGTACGACGTTTCTCCTCCGAGGCCGGACTCAACACCGAAGCGCTCATTGGCTGCTGATCGTCGCTTGAGTCTGGAGCCGTGACTGTAAGATGCTTGTTGTCTGTTTCGTCCTTGGAATCCTTGGTATCTCCCTCGACTTTGACCTCGACCCTTTTTCCTGTATCGACGTAGCCTCGCGTGACTTTCATGCCAGCAAAATGGCTACCACCAGCAAATCGACCATACACAGTGCTGCTCATTCGAGACATGAAGTCGTCGGTCAATATGTATGCAGTCGTCGCATCCTGGTAGGTGACTACCGAGTTGGAGTATGGTCCGAAGAGTCGATGTGTTCTGTTGTAAGGGTCCGACATCTGTCGCGCTCGCGAATCCATAGAGCTCTCCTTGGCAGCATCATCTGCATCCGCATCCGAGGCGGGTATTTTGGGACTACCAGGTGTCGATGCAGACGGCTTACTTGCTTCTATCAAGCTTTTCGGGCGAGTGCCGGGCTTCGAAGACGACCTAGGTTGCGAAGCAGATCTGGGGGGAGGAAATTTCCAGGGTGCAAGTTTGAGATACCCTTCTTCCAGCTGGTTTGCAAGGTTCTCGTCTGCGGGCCTCTGCACACTACCCTCTGTAAAGACGGTCAGAATCATCGTAAGTGTTGAGGCTCGGATACATACCCTGATGGAACCACGATCCCCTCCTCACTTCATACACTGGACCCAACCAGTAAGCAGGCTCCAGCTCGCGTTTTTCGATGTCCACGTCGAAAAGGAAGTCCTCGTTAACTGGCACTTTTGTGGAAGGAGCACTACCGCTATCGTCGAGTGTACTCTGGCGACTTTCAAAGCCGATGTCACTGCTTTCGTCCTGCTCTGCTCTGATCTGCTTCGAGCGGCCCTGAGCATCGTCATGTTCCATGAGCTCTTGGAAAACAGCCTCAATGGATTTTGAATCATGTTTGGAAAAGGTCGCATACTTCTTGGGTTGGACCTTGGTATCTTCGTTCTCTGTCGGCGCTCCTCCTAGTAGTCTAGGCTTACGTTTTGGCACATCGACAGCGAAAAACCACTGCACTTTCAGAGGCGGACAGTCCTTGGGATACGCTCTCAAGCTCAATCCTCTCCGGTGACTGATTTTGTGATCACCTCCTCTCTGTGGCTGTAGTCCTAGGCTAGAAATATCGCCATCTTCACCGGAACTACCAGGATTCGTTGTGCTACGAAAGCCCCCAAAAGATGAACTGGTAGAGGCTTTCGTGGCTGTAGGATTAGTAGGGGAGTCGGACATATTAGCATGATTCAGTGTGAGATTGACGGGCCAGATCTTCTGGATCTGAGAGCTCTCAATCACATTGGCAATTGCTTGACGTCTTCGACCAAGAGTGGAAAGAAGGGAGCGAATGGTTGCCGATTTGGAGGTGAGCACAAGAGTAGAGAAGCGACAACGTGTCCAGACACCTTCAACCCGACAGGACCAGCGTAGATCCCCAAGCCACACGCACACAGGTAAGTCTGGTTCAAAGGATTGACATGAAAGTAGTTGCTGATACTGTCAGCTGTTCATACCGGCTGCTCTGAACACATGGTCCATCGCAGAGCCGCATGACGTCGCTCCTTGGCAGGCACATCTCACACACTGTAAAATTTATGATCGGATGAAGAATTGACTTGGTACAGACATCCCTAACAAGAGTTTCCTGCACGCCTGCCGCACTAAATGCTCAAGCTGACAAGCACAGTATCATCCTGAATCCGGTTGCCGTTGCAGTCAGCTCGCAGAAATGGCCACAGAAAAGTCGGCAGAGTTTCGTCACGTCGAGGACTACATTGCGAAGAACGTGCCAGCCAACCCTATCTATGAGCTGCTCCTGTCCGATGTCCGCATGCAGTCGGTCACGAAAGGTCATGTCATCTTCCGTCTGAAGATGACCAAGGCACATATGAACTCAAAAGGTGGCATCCACGGTTCAGTGTCTGCGACCATCGTAGACTGGGCAGGCGGACTGGCGATTGCCTCTTGGGACTTGCGCAACACGACCGGCGCGAGCATAGACATTCATGTTACCTACCAGAGCTCTGTCAAGGATGGCGACGAGGTCGAAATTGAGGGCGTCGCAGAGCGCGTCGGAGGCAGTATTGCTTTTACAAAAGTCAACATCTTCAAGGTTGAAGACGGCAAGAGAGGCAGAGCTGTCGCTACGGGCTCACACACCAAATACGTCAAGGTACCATAGATGGTCGGTAGGTGTCACGCAGCGACATCTGCAATGTGCATGTATGATATAGACATAGAGTGACCTACCCGCAGTCTTCTTTGCGTCAGGCATAGCTTTGTGCTCCGTAATGCCCATGACTCACTCGGACAGCGGAGATTGAACGTCTTCTGTGCTTTAGAAGCCCTCCGGATCGTTGAAGGATCGGGCAATTTTTGGAAGACCACATATGTAAGACATCGTCACAAAGTCGGCGTTGACTCGTACACCGTAGACGTGTCGATCATCGACGTGCAAAGCATGATTGACACATGTCAAAGAAACTCGTGCAGATGAAACCGATGCACGAGTGCCGTTGGCGCCCGCAGCAAGGGACGAACAGACTAGCAGACATGGTAAGTTGACGATGTGATCTGAAACATGCATATCGTTTCGTGTCCGGTAAGGGGGAAATGGTGTGCAGACCGCCACGAGCACTCTTCGCAGGGCAGGAAAAAAACAGGTCTCGACCTGGGCGCTGGAAACCTTTGGAGCCATCGATTCGACAGCTGCACGTCTGCAAGTCTGCCTGCATCTCGCACCGTGCCGAACCACTCTCTGCACCTCCATCAAGCACACCTGCATCATTACGCGCACTCTCGCCATGACATGGTATGCAGAATTCTTTTGCTCGACCAACATGCTGTCGTGAACGCTTACGTACTGACGCTCTGTGAAGAACTCGTAGTACGTCGACGAGCGCCTCGATTGCTTCATCCCTGATCTGTCACGCACCCCTCGTAATTATCGGTATATGTTTGCTTTTCAGCTGCCTCAGGTGTCACGGTACCCTCCCAAATCCTTGCGTGATCCCAGCTAGCGATAGTGGTTGAGACTCCCGGGCCTCAGCTCGTAGCTCATTGAACGAGGAAGAGAGGCAGCGGTCCCCCCTGTTGGGCTCGGGGAAGACTTGGAGTCCTCGGCCCTTTCTTCGCGCTGTTGACGATTGAGGCTCTCCTCTCATCAGGCTAGCTTCGAGGCTCGATATTGCAATAAGGAGCGGTGAGAAAAGGCAATTTGTGCGCTAGAGAAGATACCGACAGTGTGGTACGGAGGATCAGGGAAGATCCAATCAGCGACATGACACGAACAGGCGCTGTGGGGGTCCTTGGTAGTCCCGGTTCGATAAGGAAAATCTACAAGTCATCATGTACCTCCGCCCAGGTCGATTCTTCCGTCTGATCCCTGTTCGAAGTTTGTTTTGGAGGGGCACGACTGGTCGGGGTTAAGCTACGCCCTAGTCTTGGACTTTGTCCTGCTGCGAGTGTGGCTTGCGCTAATGGTCGAATCTAGTATGGCGTGCGAGGAAGAATATCTCTACGTGGCAGGAGTTGACTCGCAGGCGACGTAGTCCGCTCGGTTGCACGAATGGAGCAATTGGTATCCGTCTTGGAGGGCGATCTGTTGAAAAGTCTTTTCTGTCCAGGCCACATCCTCGTGCACAGCTCATGACAAGGGATGGCGTGAGGGTGTGTTCAGCTGTCCACGAGGGAACAAAGAAACCCCATGAGGGACAGTTGTGCAGCTGAAGGCAAGGCGGGGACGGAAGATCTACACATCAGCCGCCTGCTCTTCCAGATTTCCTTCGAGACGCATCACACGCATGCTGCAGGGCGGGAAATCCGCTTTAAGCTTTGAAGTACCATCCTTGACTTGTTGCGAACCAGGGAACTCGCCGCGACTCATGGGCGCTTCTCTTCATGCAAGCAAGACGCACCTCGGCCGGATCGCTGGACCTGCGTCCCCCCAGAACGGGAAGCGACAACTCTACTTTTGCTCATCATCCTTTCTCAGAGAAGATCATCTCTTTTGACAGTTCGGTTCACAGGTCCCACTATTCCCGAAATGAATATTGGCATGGTCAAAATACTACCAGAAAGACCTGATGGTGAGATTAGCATTGCTAGTCGCTTGCTGGCGTTGCGAGATTTCAAGCCGTGGGCGCGTAGTTGGAGCACCAAGGCGACGAGTGCTTGTTGCATTTTCGAGGTCGATCGACCATGACCACCAGCTATCGACAAGCCCGATCATAGAGGATTCCGGCCTGGTAGTTTAGGGGCGGTGGGCGTGGGAGTGCAGCCGAGTGGCGTTCCTTTGGCGTCACTAGGTTCTCTCTGACCAAACTCACGATAATTGACAGCCTTTTGCCCAGCGTCTCGTTTGGAACCATGCGGCACAGCAGGGGGAGGGCTTTTGCGATTATTGTTTGAGGTTTCTGGTCGATTTGCTAGATGGAGATCATTTGTGGATCCGTAGTTCTCGTTCTGACGATGATCAATATCCCCCCTTGCAGGTGTCATAGCTTTACATTCGCTTGGGACATTTGGGAATTCCTCGTTAGTTGCTCGCTCTGCTCGTGCATAAGAATTTCTTTGTTTTCCTTCACGCGAGTTGCTCATGAATGGGTGTAAAATATTTGAATCATGCAAGGACTCGATGACAGTTGTGTTTCAGAAGTACGTTGCCCGTGCTGCCGGCATGAATGCCTTAGTTTGCCTCATGTACTACCACATCCTTCGTGCTCGAATGTCGCACCGAGATTCGAGCGTGGAATCGGTGGTGATACGTCTTCCTAGGCTCTTCACAAACTTGGCGCGATGGAGTTGGATCGACGGAGAACTAGTCATGATCCGTCAAAGCCAGAGTAGCCGCCAAAGGACCAAAGATCCGTTTTCGTGGCTGACGGACAAGACAAGCCGGATGATGCTGATACTCTGACGATCAAGGTTCGTGCGAACTCACCCGTTGTGCAGCTGCTTCGCAGCTCCGTGTAAATATTCGCATATGCTCCAGACTTTTGCTCGAGCGTTGCAGGCATCAGGGCTTAGGAGTAGGAACGTTAAGGCGGAGTATGCCTGTACGATGAGCCGCGACTAGCCAACCGACTCGCGTCTTTGAACGGATTCGCATGTGAACAAACGTTCGTGAACACGTCGTACCACAGCTGAAAAGACGTCCATGACATATGACAGCCTCATGGTGGTTCTGATTTGCTGGCACGTTCCACACCGCTGAGCTTTATAGAACGAGTTGGGTCACTCGGAAGTTGGCGAGCTGCAAAGAACCGGCGCTCTGATCGACTGTGCAGCCCTTTCGATCGTGCCCGATTGGCCATAGAATAGATTGCTCTGTGGGTCCCTACCGCGGCACAAAGTTGAAGAGTGACTCGCTCAACAATGTGTGGAGGGACAAGGGGCATGACTGGTCAAAGACAAACGCCTGGAGCCCGTAGTCTACCTTGTCAACCACTTCATCCCGTGCGCCTCTTACCCTCGTGTATTCGAAAGGTCGTCTTTCGGGTCTACCTAGGCGCGTTGGCCAAAAGCCACCGACTACCACCAGGCATGAAGGCGTGCTCAGGTGTGTGGACGGCTTCGCGTCTGCATTCCCCGTGGTGGTATCCGTCAAGGACGCGACTGAGGGGGCTTTTCCAACGTCTTTCTGCTGGAGCCATCCCTCGGAAGGATAAGCGTGGGAGTAGAGCTATTGTGTCGTGTCACAATCGCGCTCCGGCCGGTCCCAACCACTCTTGTCCCTTGCTTCCTCTTCGCCCATCGGCTGGCTTGGTGCGCCGCTACGGGCCGTATCTTCGCCTCGCCTTGTCGTGCAGACACTTTGGGTTTTGGGCGTGGAGGTTTGCCTGGGCCGCTGCACAATGTCGCTCTGCCGCTGCACAGCAGCTGCGATCCCTGACCTAGATCTGAGGCCTATTCATCCGGGAAATGGCATCTTGCATTTGACAGCAAAAAGTAGAGGTGTGTGCAGAAGCCCTGCAATCTCGAATAGGTAGTGATGGGGAGTCCAAGAGGATGCTAAGGTTTCTTCTGTTCGAGACAGTCTTCTTACCATTGCTCGTGCTCAAGCAATAGCTGGCCCCATTCCCCCAATTCTGGTCTCCATTTCTCATCCATCGCCTCCGATTGTTGATTCTCGTCCGAACCCCTGCAGGCTCTGTGCGTTCTCCTCTCGCTCCCTCTCCTCTGATCGCCCACGGCACGTTTCGCCCGTCCGCGCCTCGCCCGTCCTTGGAAGCCATTGGAGAGATCACAGACGGGTATCGACTCGCGCCTGATTGGCAGTCGTGCGGGTGTCCGGGCCTTGACCAAAGGGAGACTGACCAGGGCAAAAGGACATCCTTTCCGAGACAGCTTAGTCTTGCTTATCGGCGCGAAGCTAGTCAACGTCCCAGCCTCTCCACCTCTTCGTCTGTGTCCGCCGCGACCGTTGGACAGCTTCCATCGCTCATCGACCTTTCAAAAAAACTTCCCCCCCGCCGCCGCCGGTGTCAGGCAAGAGCTTGATGCGTTTCTCCTTTTTCGACATCGTTGCGCTAACACGAGGTGCGTCAAAAACCGCGTACCCCCTTGATGCATCATGCATCCCGTTGTCCTCACAGCAGTTCTTTCCACTGACTTTGAATCTGTCCTGCAGCTGGTGCTGTGATCCCTACCTAGCTCTTTGACGCCGCTTCACGAATACACGACCTGCCACGATCTCTTGACGACGACGAGGCATTGTCTATCTTGACGAATTGAAGGATTGACGAATTGATTGAAGACGATTCTGACCTTTCATCTTCTTCCTTCATCCCGCCTGTCACGAGTCGAACCCGCTGTCGAATAGCTTCCTCTTGGTACAGCTCAGACAACTCCGAGCTTCTGCAAACCATACTACCTTGTAACGACTCACGAGATCCTCGAGCTTTGGACGAGAGTCTCTGGACGCGCATTGCTTTTCGGGAAAGCACCAGGTCTTGCCTAAAGCTTGTAGCAGTTCCCATCGCGACAGCTGCAAGAAGCAACCACTTCCACCCCGCACATACACTGCAGTCTACACGTCTCAACCTCAACTGTCAGCCCCATCGCAAGGTCACCTAAGCCCCAGTGGCTTCGTCTCCTTCTCTTCTCACGCCGACCTCGGTCACTCGTTAGAGAACTTTGCTCCAGCATCGGACGCATTCTCCCCGCAGTCCTCGAAAGTAAACAGTTCACACTTCGGCAAAAGCAAGAAGCGTACCTTGCAGCTCTTCTTTAAAAGTTGCAAACCTGGCTGCTCAAGCTGCAGACATCTACAACAACACCTCTTACGAATCAAACGGTGATTACTACAGTCACCACACGAACTCGCCCGCTCTGGCATCCAACGACTCCCACACAGGTGGCCCGTCTTCCGCAGGCGGGTCATTCAACACCGGGTTAAAGACGCCTCCCTCAGAGATCCCCGAGCACAAGAGACAGGATAGTGTACATCAAGATTTGCAGGGCCGACCTTTGATGCGCAATCCTTTTGTTCCGAACCCTATGACGACCTCGGCATACACAGCTGCAGCTGGACAGCACACCATGAATCACGGGCCGACCATGCATGCTCCTTCGATGCCTCACAGCGCTTACGGTGCAGACTCACATTCACATGTTTCTGGCCACATGCCCCATTCATCAGTCAGCTCTGCAGCATCCGCACCTTCGTACTACAGCTCAGGGTATGCAACACACCAAGGTATGCCCAGTGGGCTTCCCTCGTACAGCAGTGGCATGTCAATACCACAGTACAACAGCTATGCCAGTGGTGGCATGGCTCCCATGACCCCTGTCAGTTCAGGAGGCCCCATGCCCGGTCAGATGATGCACCAGAGTCCTGGGACACTGCCGTCATTAGCCACGACCACCGGCCCGAGCTCGTCCGTAGCGAATTCACAAGGAGAGCGACCGATGGACACGACTGGCCAAATTGCACCGCCCGGTGTGAAGCCTCGCGTCACCGCAACTCTTTGGGAAGATGAAGGTAGTCTGTGCTTCCAGGTAGAAGCCGGCGGGATCTGCGTTGCACGCAGAGAGGACAACCACATGATAAATGGAACTAAGCTTTTGAACGTCGCGGGTATGACGCGTGGTCGTCGAGACGGTATTCTGAAGAGCGAGAAGACACGGCATGTGGTCAAGATTGGCCCAATGCATTTGAAGGGTGTATGGTGAGTTGGCTGTTCGCATGATAACTTGTAGCCAATTCTAACACTGTCCAGGATCCCATTTGAGCGCGCGCTGGAATTCGCAAACAAGGAGAAGATCACAGAACAGCTGTACCCTCTCTTTGTGCACCAGATCGGTCAATTGCTCTACCATCCGCCGGGCGCTGGTGGTCGTACCGGAATCAGCACTGCTATGGCTACAACAGACAGGACACGGACATCAATGGACAGCGAGGGTGACCATCTGCGTTCCACCTATGGATCTCAGGCCCCTTCGTTACAACATCACCATTCCATGTCTGGGTCTATCAGTGGCCAGGGAGGGCAGGGCGGCCATGCTTCCTCCCATTCTGCTGCTCGCCCAGGACTTGACAGAGCGCACACGTTTGCGGCTCCTGGCTCCAATATGGGTATGAGTGACTCGTCAGGGTACTCTAGCCACTGGCAAAACGGACCTACCACGAGCGGCCCCATGTCTGCACCTCTTCATGTCGACACTGGTATCAACGGCACGAGATCCGTGCCCAGCACACCTGCCAACCCAGTCAGCTCGCCTCCGACTAACGGCCTCGCGTCCGTCTCTAGCTACCAGACCAGTGGAGCCTACGAGCCTCCTCGATCATACCACTCTGCTCACCCTTCGTACAGCTCTGGCTATGGTGGCAGTGTGAGTCGCTACAGCGCCATGCAATCGAGTCCAGCGACCAAAACAGAGATGGGCCCACCCGCAAGGGTCGGTCACGATGGCGAGGACAAGTATAACTCGCACGGTCACGAGCAGCCGCCTTCAAGTGAGGCTGGCGAGACCGATCACGACAATGACTACACTCATTCTGCTGGTCCTTACAGCCAACATCGCGGCAACTACGCGTACGGCGGTCAGACCCAAACGCCAATCAGCGCAGAGTCGCAAGACATGTCCGGTTCGCCTCACAAGCAACCAGGTCGATCGACTCCTCGGACAACTGGCAACTATCCTCCATATGGCGCTCCACAACGACCAGACCTGCCAGCATCCAACCTGTACACTGCGATTGGTAATGATCCACGAAGCATGCCCAACGGTTCCGGCATGTACTCTTCCAACAACTACTCATCCCAAAGCTATGCATCCCCGACTAGCCTTCCGCCATCCAACAAGCGGGGTCACGAAATCGACGATGATGAACAAAACTTCAAACGTCAACGAATGAACACTCACGAAGAAGCTTCACGACAAATGGTTTCGCAAAAGAAGAGATGATCATCTCCAGCACTCCTTTCCCAGCACATCATGAGTCCACCATCGAGACTCCGCATCCTCAGCGCTTATTTGATGACATGAAGCAACGACCCATCTCTTTGCACAACCCAAAAAATTGAGGACAGCTTCCTCGCTCAGAACGGACCTGTACACGACGACGTCTTCAGAAACTCTTTCTCCTCTGTCCTTACCAACTCTTCACTTCGCCCCGCGTTCTTCCCATTCTTCCACTCACGAAAACGACACGAGCATGACGAGAGCGAACGCATCACCTGTCCTTTACGCCATCACGCACTCATCTCCGAGACGATAAACACAATCTATCATCAGCTTCTCTTCTGGTTATTCTTATGGCATCAGCATGCTCTGTCTTTTAGTGGTTCGGATCCGATGTCTCCTTGGGCGCGCATATGTGATGACCTAATGACGAACAAGCCTTGCGCTGGTCTGAGAGACCGCGCTGGAATGAAAATTTTCTTAGATTTCTACTTGATCTAGCTCTGTGCCGTTTGCTATCTGCCTCTTTGTGATCCCGTTTACACATACCTCTTCTCGTACGCCAGACTTCTTACATCTCTTCTGGCGCACCCGTCGTCGATCTGACCCATGCCTCTTGCCTCAGACTCCCGTTCGCTCCGTGTCTTCTAGTGCAGGATCCTGCGCCTGATCCTATATTCATGTCCCGTTCGAACCAAGAATCTGGATCACGCGGGCGCTATCAACATGCTGGAGTAGTGACATGATCGAATGCAACGTCTTCCGTTCAGCTCCAATTGGCTCTTCGGAAGGCGTTTTTACTACCCTCCCATCTTTTCTAGAGCATGCAAACGTCCCTTGTATACTACCGTCGTGCCTCCGTTTCACCTCCAACAAACGGAGAGATATACAGCTTGTGCGGACTTTCGTTTTGAAGCGTGGGGAGTATGGTCGTGGTACAAAATGTCTGGCAGCTCGCTGTCTAGAGCAGGAGTACAGGACGAACACAGCAAGGTTGAAGATCATGTCGTAATCACCAACGAGCAACGAGAGAAGGCAGTGATGTTTTTGAGATTAGATTTTGATTGTGGCAACTACAAACGCCCGCCTTTACCAGACCTTTTCGCGTCAACGCTCCCGCAGACTCCAAGCGAAAGACAGTCCAAAGCCATCGCTTCCCTTTTTGCTAGCCATAACGCATCATACCCAGAACCAAGCTTGCTCCCTAGGTAAAAGACGGAGATGAAGAAGTGGAGGACGGATCAACAGCAGGGATGATTAGACCTCCATGCTCAACATCAGCCATTTCGGGCTGGTGATGTCGACCGCTCCGGGCGTCCAGGGTTCGAGGGTCGTGGGCTCGAAGCCAACCCAGCCGAGATCGTGGACGAGGTCGTCGTGGTCGTCCTTGTCCGTGTCGCGATCAAGGCAGGCGACGAGTTTCTCGCAGTCGAATTCGGGGGTGCCGGCGAGTTCGAGAAGGGCCATGAGACTGTGGCGTGTTAGTGTGATGTTTAGGTGGAGGGTAGGGTGGGTATACGTACGGCTTCTTCAAGTCCTTCCCAACAGCGTCCTTCTCGAAGAACACAAATAGTGCCCTCTCGCCGTCCTTGTCCGCGACGAAACCCCTGAACCTCAAGCCAGAGTGGTACGTCCAGACCTCGACGAACTCCCGGACCTTGCCAACGGTATGCGCTTCGACAGGGCCACCGACCTTGACATCCTCGCTAGTCAAACTAGAAGGAGGTGTAGGTAGTTCGATCGGCCCCGGCCGCTGCTGCACACCGGAGTCCTTCCTCTCAATCATCAACGAGCTCGTCTTGCCATCGACAAGAGCCCTCGACGAAGTAAGCGCACCCGCCACAAGCGAGTCCTGCTGCTCCGATATCCCCTCACCAAGGAAAACGGAGCGCAGTGTCCCGCAGAAGAGTCTCTCACATTCTTCCGTGATGGTGTGCGCGGCGCCGTATCTGCTGCTGCTGCTACTGCTTATGCTACTGGTGTTGCTGCCGGTCGAGTCGGTCGAGATGCGACGGACGGGTCGGGCGGGCGATGTAGCAGTTGGCGATGCAGCAGATCGGCGCGGCGATAGTGGTGGTGAAGGTATGCCCGTGCTTACCTCAAACCCACCACCCGGCCCCGCCTGCCCCGCTAGTGGTGGACGAGTAGTGCATGCCCTTCAACTCCTGGGTGAGGGCGTCGACGGCATAGGCGGAGGCTTGGATGTTGGCACGTCCTCCATTCCTCTTGACGAAATTACTACTCATATTCTGGTGATTACTACTGGATAAGATCGCCATTTGTTCGAGTATGCCACGGCTGCGTGCGTGACTGGACGGATGGGTGCGGGAAGGGTTTCTGGGATTTGTGATTCGAAGACGAGAGGCTCGGACCTTTGTGCGAGTATCAAATCTGGTGGTTGGATAATTTGAAGGTGATGAACAGTATCGCGTGGTATTTGTCGGTGATGACAGATTGGTTGGACGAAGGTGATGGGTGTAGGTGAGCTTTGTACGTCGTTGACGTGGCTTTGTGGAACAGGATGGAAAAGCGAGATGAGGGACTGCGGTTCGAGGTCAAGGATGGGCCGAGAGCGACGTCTCAGAATTGGAGAAGTCCTGGGCAACGACCCGGATTTTCAGCCAATCACGGCATGACTTTTCTCCATGCCGCTTTCTTCTTCGGGCACCAGTGAACGGGCGATCAATCTGCAATATCGAATGGAAGAATGCATGCTAAAGGGCGACGTGCATGCTCCTGCATATGCACATCCATGCACGGTAACGTGATCAGCGCTGATAGTGTAGAAATGCAGTCATGTCTGTATTGAAAAGAGTCATGGCCTGTTCTCGACCTGCCTAGCTATACCATCTCTGCCCAGTCTGTAGACGTCTGCCATGCTAAAGAATACTTCATGTCTCGGGGTCCCACCAACGCCTCGCTAATCAAGTCAAATAAATCTCAGAGCAAGCTCACATCGGACCGCATACGTTGCTTTGCATCCTTCGAGCTTACGCCACTGCGCCAGTGTCCCCTGTCCTTCATTCTTCTATGATCCCAGCTCCTTGTAATCAACGGATCTCTGCTGCTGATTCTTGTTCTGGAATCTGTTCGGGTTGACTGGCTGTCTCATGTATGCGCCATCATTTCCGTTGTGTTGTTGATTGAAGTTCCCATTGTTGAAATTGTTCTGCCGCCAGTTGCCACGACCCCGTCCTCGACCGTAACCTCCACCATTCTGTTGCCACCCTTGATTGCCGTTCATGTTGTTGAAGTTACCGTTCATCATGTTCATGTTTGGAAAGCCCATGTTCATGCCGTTCATCATCATGGGGTTCGGCATGCCCATCATCGGGTTCATCATGTGGTTGAAGCCCATCGGTCCCATAGGATTCATGCCAGCCATGGCGTTCATTTGGTTCACAAAATCATTCATGTTCTGTGGTACCTGTACTTGTTGTCGCTGTTGCTGCTGCTGCTGGTTGGCCATGGCTTTAGGTCCAGTGGGTATACGCTTGTTCTCAAGTTCGTCTTCAGCTGGTCGCTTCTTTGAATTCGAAGAATTTGTGGACTGTGGCGTGCCTGGTACCGGTGTGCCATCAGTCGCTGGGCCGGCTGGTCGTTGTGACGGAGACTTGGTCTGCTCTTTGACATCTTTACTTGGTGTACCGTTGACTTCTGGCGTGCTGCCCTTCTTCTGCGGTGTTGCGGCAGCCTGTTCTGGAGCGGGACTAACAGATTTCGGCTTGTCTGCATGCTCCTTCTTTGCGTCTTCATACTCTTTGACTTTCTTCACTGCCTCCTCATCCTCGATCAAATTGTCGACCAAGACACCATCTGTAGAACAGCCCGGACAAACAAAGTCACTAGAGAGCAGCGCGTTCTCGATGCATTCACGGCAGTAAGTCTTTCCACAGCAAGGGGTTTTGACAGGATCCACCAGCATCCGCTTGTCTATCGGACATTCGATTCCCCATTGCTGCAAGGTTTGGTCGCCAGTAACTGCTTCAGCTTTCTCCGCCGCACCTTTGGCTTTTTCTCGGAACTGCTCCCACGATGCACTGTCCTCGACCGCCACTACCCATTCTCCATTTGCAGTGTACATGAGACCTTGGGGCACCTGCGATGGGTCCACTGCACCATCCTCGCCGACTGTGGGCGGCTTCTCCACGACCTTGAGCATGGAGCGTGGAATACCAGTCGTCTTCTTGAACTTTGGTCGGTTGTCGAAGGTGGGGTCGTTGTTGGTAGGACATGCTTGAATCCAGTGGCCTGTAAAGAATGTTAGTCTGATAGCGCGACGTGTAGCTCAGGCTTGGCTTACCCTTTTCGCCACATCGATGACAAGTGTAGCCCACGGGCAAGGGCTTGTCTGGAACGGCTTGAGGTTTGACGTACCCGGTCCTGTGGATCGCTTTTTGTCTAGACTCAGGTTAGCAAACTTCATGCTAGGATCGATCATCTGTACATACGTCGCCATTTGTTGCTGCTGTTGTTCCCACTGTTCGCTGCCCTGGTTCATCATCGCAGCGATCCTGTCCTCTTCGCTTGCGTTGTTGTCAAGCATAGCTGGACCGGAAGTGGAGCCATTTAGAGCTGCACCGCCCTTGGTAGCTTCGATACGGTGCTGGTTCTTGGCCATGATGGGTGCTTTCCCGGACACATATCGAGCAGCACGACCGGCGCCAGGTCTGACAGCCGGTAGACGTCGGGCGATGACCGTGACACCCTTGGGTACCAGAGTTGTATCATCGTCATATTCTTCATATTTGTCAGTCATGTACATAGCTGGGAATTTTTCATACGGACCTTCGTTGCTATCTTCGTGGTAAATGGCAAAATCGAAATCGGTGCCGTCTCCAAGACGACTTGCGTTGATGATGTCCCGTTTCAATTCGAAGACACTGATACTTGGTCCATCAAAGGGGATCTTTTGAGCTTGTTTCTGCGACTTGAAGCGGAAGAAGACTGCCGAAGACATGGTGACGGTGATTTGTGGATGCGGTAATTCTCAGTGGCCAGAGATGCGAGGTCTGAGCGCAAGAAGCACTTTGCAGTCAAGTCGACCTGTCCTGGGGGGAAGATGCAACAGAAAAGGTTAGATTAGTATTTGAAATGGGAGACCGAAGGTAACACAGTAGTCAAAGGAAGTCCTATTGTGATTCTTCAAGTGGACTAGGTAGAGCAATTCTTCTGCTTCACTGCAGTCTGTTCTTGGTCTGATTTTTCTCTTTTCTTTTGCGTGCTCAGTGAGATGATTTTGTCTACTCCTGTACTTCAGATCCGTGCTCTTTCAACTGTGCTAATTCTCCACCGTCCTGCAGCGCACAGCCAGGGCTCAGTGTGGTGCCTCACACGATCTGAGTGGAACGCAAGAGCGCCTAGCCAAGTCGCACCAGATCCCGAAGAGTCAGAAAGCTCGAAGGACCACCTCGTATGGCAGTCGGCCGACGTTGTGGAAACGACACTGAAGAGACGAAGATGAGGAGATGAATCGTGCAAGACAATATGCGGACGAAGTGTGACTAAGGATGAGTGAAGGAAGCAGAAAGATGACGAAGCTTTCTGTGAAGAAAGAGGAGTTCGGCTGCCTGCGCCCGCAGCGGCAGCCGATAGCACGTGACGGCTGGCTGGATTTGCCGGCCCGGTTCACGAGCTTGCACGTTTTGGGACTAGTGCCGTTTACAACTTCAAATCTGTTTTCTTTGAGGATGGATAACAATGTCTCATCTTTCATCGATCAGAATTTGTGGTTGGAGCAAACACGATCCGTCGTTTCGTCTGCACCTTCTGTTGCATGCACTTCATTCCTTCCTCCGCCGGAACTATTTCCCTTCGGACCAGAAATCTGGCTTCCCCGAAAGCTTCCGAGCAGTGATTCCCATGCACAGCTGCATCCACGATGGCGGCGCTATTCATCGCCACGCCAGCACAACGCATCAAACCCTCCTCGCAATTCCAAGTGATTTCAGAAAGTATCTGCCTTTCTGCCTATTGGTGAAGTCTCTTCTGTACGATGGTTGGGTCGCAAAGTAGGTGGCACAAGAGCTTTGCTCGAGCCATCTGTTGAACCCTCAGTGTGAATCTTAAAAGCCGTAACAACCATGGATATGTCTCTTTGATGGATCAGCGCTTCTCTTCATTGCTTTGTGGTGGAGGTTCCCGTCTTTCGTGTCGCTCCTTCCTCTGGCGAGTTGGCTCCTGCTTCACTTCTTGTGTTCATTCAATGCTTCAACTCCAAAACTGCACCATTCGTGTCTGCAAGGACTCGAACAGACCGGACAGCTACCTCTGTTGAGACTGCACGTACCTACTACTGCGCTTTGATCTATAACCTCAATCCATCTTTCTGCAACAAGGGTCACCTTGACAAATTTCCTTGGAAGCACTGGAGAGTCTGGCATGTGACAATGACATACCAAACACGTTAGAGCAGCACTGGCCAGCGGCACGTCGACTTCAATTGTTCACTTTCTTTCTACGAGCTTTAGAACCACCACCTTCACGGTCTTTACAATTCTACTTCTCGACACTCTCTTGCTAACTGGAGAACGACCTACAAACGAACCTCTTTCTACCAACTTCTTCTAGCTACGTGCGCCACCTCACACATCCTCCATTCACAACATTTCATTCTCACATCATGGCGGGCAATGATAAAGTCAACAAGCCTCGCTTGATCGTGGTTTCCAACCGTCTCCCAATCACCATCAAGCAGGATCCTGATTCCAAGAAGTATGTCTACAAGAAGTCCTCAGGAGGGCTCGTCAGTGGCATGGCAGGATGTCTCAAGGGCAGGGAGCACATCTGGTACGGTTGGCCTGGGCTACAGGTCCCCCCGGATCAATGCCAAGCTATTTGTGATAAGCTCGAGGCAGAGTACAGTGCCCGTCCAATCTTTCTTGACGAGAAGATGGCCGACAAACACTACAATGAATTTTCAAGTGAGTGTGAGACTTCGCTACTTCGCAATTCGATCTAACCCATCTACAGATGAGATACTCTGGCCAGTCCTCCACTACCACCCTGGAGAAGCACTCTTCGACGAGGCAGCGTATCAAGCCTATCAAAAGGTCAACGACATCTTCGCCAGGCACATCATGGCTGACATACGCGATGGTGACATAGTATGGATCCATGACTATCACCTGATGATGCTACCGCTACGCATCAGGGACATGGCCACACAACAGGGCGTCGACATCAAGATTGGCTTCTTCCTTCACACACCATTCCCCAGCCCGGAGATGTACCGTGCTTTGCCGTGCCGTGTCGCTATTCTCGAGGGTCTTCTCGCGGCTGATCTTGTCGGCTTTCATACCTACGACTATGCAAAGCACTTCTTGACCTCGTGCTACAAGACCGTCTCGGCCAAGGTTGGTACGAAATTTATCGAACACAAAGGCCGCAAGACTGGCGTGGGTGCGTTCCCAATCGGCATCGACCCCGACAAGTTTGTGCAAGGTATCAGCGACGCAAAGGTTCTCGACTACATCAAGAAATACAAGGCGGGCTTCGATCAATGCACCACCATCATCGGTATCGACCGCCTCGACTACATCAAGGGTGTGCCACACAAGCTTCAAGCATTCCAGCATCTACTCCATGCACACCCAGAGTTGGTTGGAAAGGTCAAGTTGGTGCAGATCGCCGTGCCTTCTCGTGAAGACGTCCCCGAGTACCAAGCGTTAAAACGTAGAATCAACGAGCTTGTCGGGTTGATCAACGGGACATATGGTGAGTCACTTGAGCAGCTACTCACTCATATCTGACTTACATGTTCTCCAGGCTCTGTCGATTTCATTCCGGTACATCTGAAGCACATGAGTTGCGGGGAAGCTGAGCTCACGGCTCTCTTCACTATGAGTGATGTCTGCCTCGTCTCCTCGACCCGTGACGGCATGAACCTCGTCGCCTACGAGTATGTTGCCTGTCAGGTTGAGAATCATGGTGTGCTTGTTCTTTCCGAATTTGCCGGGTGCGCTCAAAGCTTTGCCAGCGGTGCCGTCGTTTGCAACCCTTGGAACACAGGTGAGCTGGCTGATAGCATCTACGAAGCTCTCATGATGAGCGAGAAGGAGAAGAGTGACCGTCATCAAGCCCTCTGGGACTATGTCCACAGGTACACCAGGTAAGATCATGCGCCCTTCTGGTGCAGATAATCATTGTTGACATGATTTTACAGTGCCTGGTGGGGCCAAGCCTTCCTGGAGAAGCTCAACCGCACCGCCGATCAGATTGCTGGTCGTGAGAAGGTCGAGGTCATGGAAATCTCCCGCAGATGTGTCATCGAGGCCATCGACAGGGAGCTGGCCATGAAGCACAAGGTCCCGCGTAAGAAGATCTCATGGGAGGAGCCTGGCAAGAAGTACTGGGCGGACATGGCGCACCTATGAGATGGTACCAAGGTAACTACCCTCCGCGTCTGCTTTTCTCCCTTCTCCGCCGCCGCTGCCGCTGTCGCAACCGCCTTCCGATACCGCTTCTTGTCTTGCATCAATCATTCCGGCGTTTCATACCATCGGCACCGTGGACGGACTGGACTGGACCGTGGACCACCTCAGCACCTGACTGGACTTTTCATCTCGACTCTTTTGTACATTACTGGCTCTTTAATCCCAACTTTTGCTTCATGGTGGAGCTTTTCGACATACGCATCGCTACTGCTTCCATCTGTGGCGGTTCACATGAATGCATGATTATGGTGGAGTATGGAAAAATTCTCGCTCTGAAGGCCGAGCGTCTGAGGCCTCAGTAAACGAGGCACACGATGGAGACATATGGACTTCGGAGCATTCACCTGTACATTATTCACAAAAAATCTCATAGCTCGGGATCAAACAGAGTACATTACACAAAGCATACGCATGCTTCAGTGCTAGCACCTCAAATAGCTTTCCAAACGAGCAATCAAGATATTGTCCATCATCTTCATTGCATATATGCTGCTCACATGACATCTACAATCTACTCTGCCCCATGCCCTTCCCTTTTGGCATCGCCTTATCAACTCCCAACGCCTCAACCGACTCCTTGCTATAATAATGCGGCGCGACCTCATTCAACCACTCCGGCTTGATCGGCATCACACTCCTCATAAACTCCTTACTCGTCAAGACCAGCTCATAGAAAATGACCCACTTGGGCTTACTCTCCAACAGCACACTGCTCGGGTGCAAATGCACCGTCAAATTATTCTTGACGGTGCGATAACTATCCCCACCCCTCTGCAGCCTCGCCGCGTTAGGAAAGAACCCCGCCGTCAACGCCCTCTGCACGGGCGGCAAGTTACTGCTCCCACAGCTAGACAGCTGCACCTCGACGCGCTCGCACAGTTTCCCGAGCTGTTCCCGCACATCCCTTGCGCGGGTCAGGGATCGCTGCTGGAGGAAGTTCTCCTTGGCCCACACGAAGCTGAAGTCGCTGTCCACCCACTGGTTCCAGATATTGAGGTACGTGGCGTGGTCCCCCCCTTCTTTGACGGTGAAGCGCGCGCGCGCGGCGTCAGCTTGCAGCTTCTTGTCCTTGGGACGGTAGAATAAGGCGGATGCTTCGCCTAGCATTGCGATGATGGAGAGGACCTCCTCCACGCACCCCTCTTTGTCCGCGGCCAGGACGGCTTTGGCCAGCATAGGGTCCGTCGGGAACTCGGCCATTTGCCGCCCGATTTTGGTCAGTTCGCCCTTGTCGTTGAGCGCGCCGAGGGCGTAGAGTTGTTCGAGGGAGCGGATCAGCATGTCTGGGCTGGGTGGGTCCATGAAGTCGAAGTTGATGAGGTCGTTGATGCCGAGGGATTTGAGGAGGAGGACGACGGAGGTGAGGTTCGTGCGTTGGATTTCCGGGGTGGTGGACTCGGGGAGGTCGTTGTAGTAGCCCCATTTGGTGAAGAGGCGGAAGGCTTTGCCTGGTCCGGTGCGGCCGGCGCGGCCTGCGCGTTGGTTGGCGGAGGCGCGGGAGATGGGGACCGCGACGAGGGATTCCATGTTGGTTGCGGGGGTGTAGCGATTCTCTTTGACGTAGCCGGGATCGATCACGTAGACGATATTGTCGATTGTGAGGGACGTTTCGGCGATGTTGGTTGCGAGGACGACTTTGCGGACGCCGGGAGGGGTGTTCTCAAAGATCTTGTTCTGGAGGTCGGTGGGAAGGTTGGCGTAGATGGGACAGATGATGAGCTCTTTCATAGCTGATCCGAGTTTTCGAGCAGTCTGTTCGAGGGATTCTTGGGCTTGTTCGATCTCATCTTGGCCGGTCAAGAAGACCAGGATGTCGCCCGGGAGTGGCTGTGATAGATGAATTTGGAAGACTGTTGTGATTGCGGCGGATAGGTAGTTGGCTTCAGGCTGCATGGAATAGTTCATGTCAACGCTGAAAGTACGACCAGGGATGTTGAGAATCGGTGCATCGTCAAAGAAGGCAGAGAATTTCTGTGCGTCTAGCGTGGCGGAACTGATCAGCAGCTTCAAGTCTGGTCGACCTCGAGCAATATCTTTGAGAAGTCCAAAGAGAATATCTGTATGCAGAGTACGTTCGTGTGCCTCGTCAATCATCATGGCAGAGTAGCCGCTAAGGTCGGGCTCTGTCAAGAACTCTCGCAGTAGCATACCGTCGGTGAGATACTTCAGCTTGGTCTTGTCGCTTGTGTTGTTCTCGAATCGAATAGAGTAGCCGACCTCGTTTCCAAGCTTCACACCCATCTCCTCAGCAACACGAGCAGCGACACTCATGGCAGCGACGCGACGTGGTTGTGTACAGCCAACCATCTGGCCGTTCTTGGTGTATCCATGCTCGTGCAGATATTGAGGAAGTTGTGTGGTCTTGCCAGATCCGGTCTCACCGACCACGATCAAGATCTGATACTTGTCGATGGCTTGGAGGAACTGATCCCGATATAGGTACACCGGTAAAGACTTGCGTTTCTCCTCGATCGTCTTTGCCTTTCGCTCAGCAGCCATCAACTGCTCCGCCATCATCCTCTGCTCGGCGGTCTGTTCATCAAGCGTGCCGGCCATAGCACGATCAGTGACCCATTGAATCTGTTGTGCCTCGTCGAAGACATATTCGTAGTCGCCCTCGTTGACTCGCTCAGCCACTTGAATCTGAGCTTTGGTCTTTGCTAACTGCTCCTTCTCCCACTCCTCATGCTCCGTGACATATCTCTCACGACCCTGATCGTCTCGATCAATGTATCGACTGTATAGCGCATCTTTCTTGCGCTTCATGTCCATCTTGCCCTTCTCTGTGATATAGTCCTCAGGCATAGCATACCCTCCAACATGATCATCGATGCCCAAGCGCTCCTCCGCAAGCCGCAAAGTCTCTCGATCCAGAGCAAATCGATCTTTTTCAGCTTGCGTCAAACCAGGGTTATTGCGCTCCTCCTCATCCTGCTCAGCGACTTGTTTCCGCAGAAGTGACAACTGCTGTTCTTCACGCTTCTTGAGGTAGTCCTCCCTCGACCGCAGTCGAATGTCTTGTAATTCTCGTTCTCGCTTCTCCTTGTCATCCGCCAACTCACGTCGTCGTGCTACTTCCTTGTCCTCCTTGCTCGCTTTAGGACCTGAAAGCTGCCTGGTGTTCTTATTGTCCTTCTCTCGCAGCCGCTTCTCGAATTCAATCCGCTCTTTTCGGTCTCGTTCCTCCTCGTCTTCCGCCTCGACGTGACCTCCATTCGCATCTCTCGGTGAAGCATCTCCGCTCTCCAAACGTACCCGTTTCGGTGCCGATGTCTTGAACTCTTCTTCCTCCTCTTCCTCTTCTTGATCGCCCCATCTGTCGTCAAAGGTATCATTCCGTTGTCTGATCTTCCTCTCTTTGGGTCTGTCCTCCTTGTCTCTTCTCCGTCGCTTCTCCGAGTCTCCGTTCCTGTCACTTTTGTGAGATCTCGTAGGCGCGGGTTCTAGATCTTCGCCCATATCCACTAGAGCATAGCGCTTCTTGGTATCCTTGGGCTCCGGTGCGGTGGTGCCATTCGATTTGGACTTTGGCTTGCTTGAAGATCTCGGCAGGCGATTGTACAAATCGTCGCTGAACTTTCGAAGCTCAGATTCGGAGGCATCGACCATAGCAGACAGCTTGTCGAACAGCTGAGAAGAAGATTTGGCGGTATTTGCGGTTGACAGGACGAAATCATTGACCATTGGGTCGGACTCCCCGACCAGCTTGATCAGGTTGTCCGACACGAATGTTTGGAGATCCATGATGTGCTGAGAGCCTGCGAATCCCTCCGAGGGAATGTCGGAATGATATATCAACCAGGATAGCTCCTAAGATCACGCATCGTCCGCCAGTCTTGTTCGGCGCAAATCGGCCTGATCTGCCTTCAGGTTACAGTGAAGTTTTGGCGGCGTTTTTGAGCTCCCGGAGATCGGGCCGCAGATCCTAACACTCCTCGTCGACCCCTCTCCCACATGTTCACTGCTTGTGTCGAGTGCTTGTAATTGTAATGACATTGGTACCTACATACCACAGATTTATCATGGAACACACAGTATTAAACAATCGGCCAAATCAGTAAAGTGTGAATGATCAGGTCTCAGTCCACTCAGCTGTTCATGTCGTGATCATATGTGGAGCTCTATCTATGTATATCCTTCTTCTATATGCCTTCAGTAATCTTCTTCCTCGAATTTCCTGACCAGTAATCCATCCTTCTTAAGCTCCTCTTTCACTTGCCTTACCGTCCATTCTCCTCGGTGGAACATGCCAGCACCCAGTGCAGCATCCACCGGCGTCGCTTCGAAAACCTCCTTGAAATGCCCTGCATTGCCCGCGCCAGAACTGGCGATCACGGGGATCTTAATCGCGTTCTTGACGCTATTGACCAACTCCAGATCAAACCCGCTGTTCGTCCCGTCCTTATCAATGCAATTCAGCAGGATCTCTCCAGCACCCAGATCCTCCACTGCCCTGACGAGCTGCAACACATCCAGATCCGTCGTCGTCCTGCCTCCGTGGATTGTGCATGCATACCAAGCCAACCTCTCCCCCTTAGGCCCTGGATCGCGAGTCGAGACCAATTCGTGCCCGTTCGCTTCCTGCTCCGATTGCACCCATACCCTCTTCGGATCGACAGACACCACGACGGCTTGGTTGCCGTACGCCTGGCTTATCGTCTCAATGGCGGTCTTGCCCGTCTTGATGCGCTTGTTGGCGTAGTACTCCTGCGCTGCGACCACGGCATCGGAGCCGATGGAGACTTTGTCCGCGCCGGACTTGAAGTACAGCGTCGCGACCTCGAGAGCGGGGACTGTGCGACCTGTTTCGGCGTCGACGGTGTCGCGGATACCGCCACCGATAGTCAGAGGGACGAAGACGGTGGTGGATGTTTGCCGGAGAATCTCGAGCATGGGTTGATCGCGGATCGGCGTGTCGCGGAAGGAAGTGATGTTTAAGAAGGTGACTTCGTCGGCGCCTTGTTGGTAGTATCGCTGGGCGAGCTCGACGGGTTTGCCAAGGTTGCGAACGGATTTTGAAGATTTCTCGCGAACGTCGTACTGGTCGCCCTTAGTCACGACGAGGTCGCCTGAGTCATTGGTGCGGACGTCGAGGCAGGCTATGATGCGGCGGGTGAGGCCAGGGGTGATTGAAGCGTAGTCTTGGGGCGGGAGAGGAGAGAGGCGTGTAGAAGTGAGGAAGGCTTTGAGGACACGCAGACCGGCAGCACCACTCTTTTCGGGGTGGAACTGTGTGGCGAAGACGTTGTCCTTGGCAACAGCACCAACGAAGGTCTCGTCGCCATACTGTGCGGTGGCTACAGACCACCCGGCGGATTCAAGTTGGTCTGGGACGTAGGGGACAAAGTAGGAGTGAACATAGTAGTACTTGCTGTCTGGTCGAAGACCGAAGAGGCTTTGGTCTGGGGGTATATTTGAGGATGTTGCTGGATTGGCAGAGTTCCAGCCAATGTGCGGGACTGATTTCGAGGTATCGTTAAATCGCTGTAGCTTTGCTGGAATCACGCCTAATCCAGGAATATCGGGACTCTCAGAGGAGCCTTCGAAGAGTGCTTGGACACCGACACAGATGCCCATGAATGGCTTGCCAGCAGCAATGTGTGCTTTAATTGGTTCGACATAGCCAGCTTTGGCGAGTTGTGATAGGCAGTGACCAAAGTGACCAACACCAGGTATGATCAATTTCTAGCCAGCCTGTCAGTGATCAGTGAGCATTCTTACACATATGAAGAGACCTACATCTGCTTTTTGCACATCCTCAGGAGACCTTACCCACTCAACCTGATACCCCACCCTCTCGATGGCATTGACCAGGGAGCGGATATTGCCAGCAACATAGTCAAGAAGGTGGACCGTAGACATGTCGAGATTTTTAGGGTCACCGATAGTCCATAGCAAGAGCGATTGACTTGCAACGAGAACTTGGGGGATGCTATCTGTGACTCAATGCCACCGCGGAGATGAAAATATTCTGGCACGAGTCATGGCGGGGAGAAGCCTGACTCGGGCAAAAATTTCTCGGGCTGGCTTTGAAGATATCATTCCCTAATTCTTGTGGAGGAGCGGCACGATCTCACAACAGTCCCCAAAATGGTGCGAAAACTAAAGCATCATGAGCAGCGACTGCTCCGAAAAGTCGACTTCGTCAACTATCCCAAAGACGATCAACACCGCGCCAGTGCCGTCCTCCGCAGATATTCTGTCGGCAACCCAGCCGATTACACCTCCTACAACCGCCTCTGTGGTAAGCTACGACATCTGGCACACCGGGTGTCCCTTCTACCGCCAGACTCAGCATTCAGGAGAAAGCAAGAAGATCTACTCATGGAGAAGTTGTGGGATATCGGTATCCTGGGCACTGGAGGTGGAGGCAAAGGGAAGCTGAGCGATGTCGAACACAAAGTCACGGTATCGGCATTTTGCAGAAGACGACTAGGAGTGGTCATGACAAGATTGAGAATGGCGGAGACGGTGAGCTCGGCGAACAAGTTCATCGAGCAGGGACACGTGAGGGTTGGCACGGAGGTGGTTACGGATCCGGCATTTTTGGTGACGAGGAATTTGGAGGACTTTGTGACTTGGGTCGACTCGTCGAAGATCAAGAGAAATATCCTTAAGTACAGAGACAAGCTGGATGACTTTGATCTGCTATGATTCGATTGACCGAGCAGTCTTCGGAACGGTGAAGGGATCTTGGGCTGGCGTATGATCAATTAGCGCGGCGTCACGGCTTCGATAGATAAGCAAGAGCAGTCATGGTAGTTTTATGACTTTACAATAGTAGCTTCTTGAGACAAAGTATACCGACCTTTGTACTTTCGGATGAGTACTCACGCTCTGGAGAACACTGACCACATGTGAGGAGCTGTATATGAGCCATTTTATTAAAATGTACTACTCATTCGCCGCAGTAACTGGCTCACTTCTCAAATGTCTCAATCACCCTCCCCACAAATCAACCCCACACTCTCCTCCGCAAGCCCGAACAGCTCCAGCTCTATAGCTCGGTAAACCCTCATGACGTCTTGCCAATTCTCCTCTCTACAAAGATGTAAACTCTCACCCTCCTACCCACTTCCTTCTTTCCCAAATCCGCAACAATGGCACCTACCCACCCCCAAGACGCGACCTACGCCGCCTCCATCTCCTCCCCATCAACCTTCTGGCGCGGCCCCGCCTCGCAACTAACCTGGACCCAACCCCCCAGCACCATTCTCCGCGAAAGCACCAAGACCCTCCCCTCCGGCACCTCGCACCCGACATGGCAATGGTTCCCCGACGGCCGCCTCAGCACGACCTACAACTGCATCGACCGCCACGTCCTCTCGGGCGCCGGCTCCCGCGCCGCCATCATCTGGGACAGCCCCGTCAGCGGACGCAAAGAGACCATCACGTACGCGCAGCTCCAGGACGAAGTGGCTGTCCTCGCGGGCGTGTTGCGTGAAGAAGGCGTGAGGAAAGGCGACGTGGTGCTGGTGTACATGCCCATGATACCCGCGGCGCTGATCGGGATTCTGGCTGTTGCGCAGCTGGGGGCGGTGCACGCGGTTGTGTTCGGGGGTTTCTCGGCGGGGAGTCTGGCGCAACGGATCGAGGCGAGTGGTGCGGTTGCGGTGTTGACGGCGAGTTGTGGGATTGAGGGGAATAAGGGACCGTTGAGCTATAAGCCGATGGTGCAGGAGGCGGTGGGGATGAGTAAGCATAAGCCTGGGAAGGTGTTGGTGTGGCAGAGGGAGGAGATGAGGTGGGACCCAGTGAGGAAGGAGGAGGGGGAGAGGAATTGGCAGAGATTGGTCAAGAGTGCGAGGAATAGAGGGTTGAGGGCGGCGCCGGTGGAGACGGGGGCGAATGATCCGTTGTATATCATATATACGAGTGGGACGACGGGGAGTCCGAAGGGGGTGTTGAGAGAGGTGGGAGGGAATGCGGTGCAGTTGAACTTTACGATGAAGTACTTGTTTGGGATACAGCCAGGGGACGTCATGTTCTGTGCAAGCGATATCGGTTGGGTGGTTGGACATTGTTATATTCTGTATGCGCCACTACTTGCAGGAGCGACGACGGTGTTGTTCGAGGGAAAGCCGATCTTACCAACAGCAGACACGTTCTGGAGAGTGGTGGCGGAGCACAAGGTCAACGTCATGTTCACTGCACCGACAGCATTGAGGGCGATAAGGAAGGAGGATCCCAAGAACGATTTCTTTGGCACAAGAGGGCGGAAAGGCGGTCTTCGGAAACTCAGAGCACTCTTCCTCGCTGGGGAAAGGAGCGAGCCTGGAATTGTGTCAATGTACCAAGAACTGTTGTCGGAACACTGCGCCCCTGGAGCTAACGTGGTCGACAATTGGTGGTCGTCAGAAAGTGGTAGCCCGATGACAGGTCTTGCACAGATACCTGCAGTCGGACAGGATCCGACCAGTCAGGAAGAGGTCACGCCTTTCAAGATCAAGCCGGGCAGTGCAGGTAAGCCTATGCCTGGTTTCAATATACGAGTGGTGGACGACGAAGGAAACGAGGTAAAGAATGGAGAAATTGGAAATATTGTGCTCGGTCTTCCATTTGCACCGAGTGGTCTCACGACGTTATGGAACGATGAAGAAAGATTTTACAAGAGCTACCTGAAGCGATTCAATGGTAAATGGTTAGACACGGGAGACGCAGGTATCATAGATGACGATGGTTATGTTCACGTCATGGCGAGAACAGACGACATCATCAATGTGGCAGCACATCGTCTGAGCACAGGTAAGGAAGTTTCGAAGATACCGTACTGCCATCACTGACATGATACCACCAGGCTCGATAGAGCAGGCCATATCGTCACATCCAGACATCACGGAGGTGGCAGTGGTACCAATACCAGACCACATGAAGGGACATATGCCATTTGCATTTGCAGCGTCGTCAGCAAAAGTCGATTCTCTGTCCCCGCCAGAGCTGCTAAAGGACGTCAACCAGAGGATACGGCAGCAGATTGGTGGAATTGCAGTGTTGGGTGGAATCATCGTTGCTCCAGGCACGATACCAAAAACGCGTTCCGGCAAGACGCTGAGACGTGTACTGCGTGAGCTCCTTGACAACGGCGTTCAAGGCAACTTTGACAAGGAGGTCAACGTGCCGGCGACGGTTGAGGACGCGGCCGTAGTTGAGAATGCTCGGAAGGTTGTCAAGCAGTTCTTCCAAGATGGACAGGGTAAAGAGCTCAGGGCAAAGTTGTGAAAAGATCGTGGCTATGTCAAAAGCGGAGCGAGTCAACAAAAGTGTACATACTGTAGCATAAGCGGTAAATACGATATGAGGCCTGGATGTGGAGGTGATAGCTTGTCTCATAGGTTTTGCTAGACCCGTGGATGAAGGTGAAAGTGTACGATCTGACCAGCGTTTGAGACCAGTCACCAAGGGCACGGACGGGGTTGTCTCCGATTCTTCTTGTCGGTCATGGGTGAAGCCTTTGGTAGTGTGAATTTGTATACCACATTCAGGTCGCGAGTTCTTTATGCACGTATATTGATGCTTGTACACGGATCGATCCGTCTGGATAGAGAGTTAATATACTGGGAGAATGTGATGATGTTTTTTGACGAGATGATTTGATGAGTGCAATTTGCTTATTCGACCCTGGCTGTGGATCGCGTGGCACTCCCGCCCGCGGCAAGGCACGCCACCACGTTTCACGTTGCTTCGCTTTTTCCACCCAACGCTGGTTTGCATCACAACCTCTCTCCTCATCGTCCTTCAAGCTCATGTGTCAAGCATTTTCGAAGCGCCCGAGCTAAACCCTCACATGCAAGCGCCCGCTCTTCTGACCGCAGCCATCCAGTCCTTCATCTCCCCCTCCTCCAGGCACCTTACCCTCTCCGTACTTCCCGCCAAACAACCCTGAGTCGAGCATCGTTCACCACCGTGCGTGTGCTTCACAAGGTGAGACTTGGATAAACCAATACCGCGCCAGCCTATCGGTCGCGATCCCCACGGGCAAGTACTGCTTCTCATTTTCCTGTTTGTTGCGGTGCAACACGTCTCTTTACAACCTCACGTCTGTCGCTCCTTTAACCACTTGCAAGCTGTGCTTGCTGTACTTTCGTTTTCGCAATGTTCTCACCAGCAGTCTTGCTGAGTGCCCTGGTCGGCACCGTTGCGGCGGGTAAGAAACGACAACCCTCTTTATAGCAGCTCGAGCTCACACTGACGGGCCAGGTAACATCTTGTGGGATGGCCGCTTCAATGACCTAACCACCAGCGCTGATCTAGAAAAATGTTAGTCAAAAAGTACTTCATCACAAAGGTAGACGTCACTAACAAGACCAAGGGAGCTGGGCGAACCAAGTCGGCCCCTACCAATACTACATTCACGGCTCCGGTCCCATCACATCCTACGTCAACCTTTCACCAGACTTCAAGAACGCAGCCGACACCGGATCCTCAAAGGGTGCCAAGCTGACTATCGACAACACCGCTCACTGGAATGGCCAGCCCATGTTCAGGACAGAGCTCATCCCACAGACCAAGGCTGCCATCAACGCCGGTAAGGTCTACTACCACTTCTCAATCTCCACAAAGGCCGTCAACCCACCAAGTCCGACCGAGGAGCATCAGATCTGCTTCTTCGAGAGTCACTTTGCTGAGTTGATGTACGGTCAGAATGGAGGGAGCAACAATACACTTCGCTTTGCGGTAAATGGTCAGGCGAAATGGGCCACCGAGCTCAAGGCTGGTGACTGGCACAACGTTGCATACGAGGTCGACTTTACGGCAAAGACTGTCGCCTTCTATCACTCCGTTGGCGATGCAGACCTGACCTTAAAAGCTGGTCCAGTGGCCGCCTCTACCTCTTCGGTATGGTAATACGATTCGTTGTAGCAATCAACATACTAATATTGTATAGAATGGTCAAGATTGGCACCTCGGTGTCCTTCGCCTCCCTGGCTCAACCAGCACCGGCGTGACTGAGGACTGGTACTTCTCTGGTGTCTACATAGAGTCTGGACCACTCAACGCAAAGGTAGCAAGCCCAAGTGGTTCTACTTCTAGCACCCCCGCGATCGACCTTCCTGTTCCTGGCTACGGTGACCTCCCTGCTTATGGCAATGTCCCGGATATCCCTGAAGTCACGACTCTGTCATCTTTTGCCGGTCCAGCTTTGACTACCCTTGCCGAGGCTGCCGTCACAAAGGCTGAGGACTACAGCACAGCTGTACCCGCATCGACCACCATTACTGATGGCGCAGGTGTTACTGACAAGACATCAGTCGCGCCTTCGACTCTGCCGGCTCCTGATGTCCCTACCACCTCTGCCCCTGCTCCCGCACCCTCCAGCAACTACGCTTCGGCACCTGCTCCAGCCCCGACAACCAGCTGCTCGGAAACTTCCACCGTAGCGGTCCCCAGCATCCCTCTCACTACCGTCCCCCAGCCTTCAGCGGTGCCACTCCCGACAGACTCTACCGTCCCACCACCGACATTTGTGTCACCGCCTCCAGCGACTACCACGCTACCTGTCTTCAGCGGACCACAACTCACAGAGGTCTCTTCCATCGCTACCTTCTCATCTTTCAGCTCATCCTTCGGCGCCTCATTCACTGCATCATGGTCGACGCTCATCATCTCGGCGCCATCCGCTGGATATGAAGGTGGTTCGCCCGGCTCAACGCCGTCTCAGACGCAGGGGTCACCTCTGCCATCTGATGCTCCCAAGCCAAAGACTCCTGGCTCTGGGACACCTGAGTATGGTGGCACCCCGGAGTCAGGCAGCACTCCTGGCGCTGGCACTCCAGGTTCGGGTACCACTCCAGGCTCAGGCGAGACCCCTGGCTCAGGAACCACTCCCGGCGCAGGTACACCAGGCGCCGGTACTCCGGGCGCCGGCACGCCTGGTTCAGGAAGCCCGGACTACGGCGACACTCCGGGTGCAGGCACTCCTGGCTCTGGATCTCCAGGTGCAGGTTCCCCAGGCGCAGGTACACCGGGCACCGGGGGATCTGGGTCAGGTAATTCGGGATCAGGATCTGGAGGTTCAGGTTCGGGATCTGGTTCCAGTGGATCAGGCAGTACTCCAGGCTACGGCACACCAGGATCTGGGGGCCCAGGCTCAGGCTCAGGTTCCGGGTCCAGCGGATCTGGATCTGGATCTGGGTCTAGCGGCTCAGGCTCCGGCTCTGGTAGCGACAAAGATTGCGATGACGACAAAGCATCTCCAACCCGCGCCTACGGTGCCGCAGCTCCTACAGGCGGAGCTCGTCGCAAGGGTGGACAACGCCAGCGACCATGGTGGTACCGTCAGAAGGGCCGTCGACCAGGCAACGTCGGACCGACCAGCGACCGCGACAGCTACGCCGCGCTGAGGCAGAGACTCAACGAGATGGGAGCCGGGTACTAGTTGCCCACATGCTCACACGAGAGAGGAGACGTGGACGAAGAATTGATCACTGAAGTAAAGACTCTTAATGAGCATTGACAGGAGTACATTCCGGGCCAAGTAAGCCTAATTTGATTCTACCGTATACCATCTTCGAATAGCAGGCGATGAAAGCCAAGCACATATAAATTGTCCTCGATCGTGCTGCTGTCACGTGACATACTCCGCATTTGTCCGTCGTGCTGTTCAGCCTGTTGCTATAATCTCTCCAACGACTATCTGCGGTGGCTCAGGACTGAAGTTGGGCAGGTCCTTCATCAGTTCTTGTCCAGGCTCTCCAGCAATGGCTTCGTCCCACTTCTGCTGACTTTCGAAGATCATGGTCGCGATGAGGAAGATGCCCGAAGCTGGGTCGGTCTTGGTGACTTGGTAGCTCAGCAGCCCTTTCGGGGCGAAAGCTTTGTGAGCGACATCCAAGTGTGTGTTGAGATAGTAGTCGAGGTTGAACTTGTCAGCCACGGAGACTGGGTACTGCACTTGGACGGCAACTTTTGTGGTTGTCATGGTGGAGGATTTGGGGATAGATAGTGATAGGCCATTTCAGAGCAATGCGATACCATGTGGTTTTTATATCATCATATCTTTGCTATCTACAACATCCAACACGCTTCCCTATTACCAATGCTCATCAACTAGACCCGACCATGCCCGACCCTGACTTTCTAGCGCTGACCCAGCCTCAGGCCCTCAATTATCAATCTCCGGCTTACACCATGTCGCTTAGCATTTATCAATGCTCCGATACTATACTGCCAGATGTGATCGTTGGCTGCGCTGGACTGAAATTGGCTACGTCGGCAAATAGTGCCTGCCCAGCTGGGCTATCCAGAGCTTTCTGGAATCGTGCCTGGTCTTTGAAGATGAATGTCGCCACAACGAGGAACTCTGTCGTGGCGTCGGCCCTGGTGATCAATGTCTGCACGAGGCCTGCTGGCTTGAAGACATCATTCGTCTTCTTCAGGTGCACTTCGAAGAAATAATCAAAGTTGAACTTGCCCTCTGCGGATCGAGGATGGAGAAGCTGGAAGAGATACTTCTGCTGTGGTTGGTGCTTCGCAGTGGTTTCCTGTTGGCTCGACATTTTGATTAGTGACGATCAGGTAGGTTCAAGATGAGTGTCTGTCATGATATCACATCCCTTCCATTACTTTCTTATACCAGACTCTCGGGCGTTACCGAATATACCATACCAACCTGAGAGGTTGGACGCCTGGCCATTCTGACATGATACACCTAGCGCTGACCACATCCTGGTCACGTCATGTCCAAGCACAACAACATTCGAACAGGAAATCCAAGATGACTCCTAACACCAGTACCCATACAAAGCAGCACAAACAAAGCTTCTGACAATCCGACCACACCAATCGTACGCCCAGTCTTCCGCTCATCACCCCTTATGCATCACCAGCCACACAGGCGGCAACTCCTTCCCCCTCCTCTCATTCCACCCAAAGCTTCCCATCGTCCCCTTGGCCCTATCATCACCAAGCTTAACATTCGTCCCCTGTAAAACGTCAGTCTTGATCCCCCAATCTCCTTCTGAGAAGTAAAGGAAATGGTACAAACCTTACTCCACTCCCCATCCCCCAACTCCACCACCTCCGTCACCTCCCACCCCTCTATCGTCTCCAACATCGCCTCCCCAAACTCTCCAACCGACAACGAAATCGGCACCTGGTGGATCTTGAAACCCCATCCACCCTTTCCCCTGCCTTCTTCCCACACCTTCGTCTCGCGGATCAAGTGCACGTAGGTGTTCCTCTTAGGGTAGACGTAGGTCGCACCCGCTTTGAGGCTCGGCGGCTTGGAGGGGCGAGTTTTTTTGGGCGGTGGGGGGGCGTCTTTGGCTGCTTCAGGAGCAGGGGCAGAGGCCGCGGGTTTGCTGGATGTAGGGTTGGGAATTACGATGGGTGGGGGCGGCATTACTTGTAGTTGGTTCGAGAGGTAGCATGACCAGTCTTCGTAGGCGTTGGGGACCGTGAAGCGGACGGAGCGGATGGGTGCTGCTGGGGAAGTGAGGGCGGGAGGGGCGGTGACGGGGTAGCATGCTAGACACATCTTGCTTTGGGGGTCGTCTTTGTCCTTTGATGAGGTGGGTATTGGTAGAGTACTTGCAAAGGGTAAGGGATCTGAAGCTGGGTGGGAATAGGAGCAGGACAGGGAAAGGGTGGAGGGGAGGGTAGCTTTATACCCTTCCTCCGGGCGGGCGTGATCTTCTGGGAGAGGACATGTGCATGTCCATCCTCGACCAGACAACGGACATGTGAAGCTGTTGCTGCAGAGAGTGGATGCAGGAGTGGTTGGACAAGCGGCAGACAAGCCGGCAGCCGGTGACACGACATACGCCAGCGCACAGGGTCACCAGCATACTGCGAAATGTCTGGTGCATCACTTCTCACGAGCTTTTCCAACCGGATTGTGCAATCACCATATCGATTCGCATCGCATGCACTATTGCCTTAGCCTTCCACATGCTTCATGAAGCTTCCCGTACTAGTCCTATCCGCCCGCCACAACAGCTAAGCCCTCGTATATCTTCCTCCGCACATCCTGGAAGCTGAGCGTAGGGTCGTACCGCCCGGCACTCATGTACGCTCCGCCCTCGACATCTATTCTCCCGCCCGCTGTCTTGCGCACAATCACCGTCCCATCAATGAGCAGCGTGCCTTCTCCGCGGAACTCCGCTACGTGGCCGCTTGCTTGCATGAGCCTACGCAAGTCCGCGAGACGCAAGTCGCCGACATGAATCGGCTGGGTGACTTTGGTTGTGCCGAACGATGTCGTGGCTGGGAGGATATCCAGCACAGGCTCCGTCTCGACCTTTCCCTCTTCGCCATTGACATCGGGCATATCTGTATCCGCCTTCGCCGTTTTGAGCTTCTTCCGCTTCTGCTCGTCTGCGTCGTCGTTCTTGACGGCATCGTCCTTGCTCCTGACGGCCAGTCGCGCAGTGACCGCCACCACACCGAGCCCTTTCACGCTCTGGAACGCGAGCTTCTTGACTAAATCCCGGCTGAGCTTCACACTCCAGGCATTCGTGTCAACGCTGACATCGACTGTCTCGCCGATCTTGGGAGCGAAGACGATCTTGCCCCTCCCTTCGCTGTCATCTTCCCCAAGCAAGGTCCTGCAGTCCTCCGCTAGACTCATGACTTCCTGCTCTGTCCCGCTCGTGATGACAAGCTTCCGAGGCTTGATCAGAGGAATCAACATCTGCAGATCCCTCTTCTCGTGCAAGGCGGAGAAGTCCACGTGCGTGATGCCCATTCTGAAATCGAGCGTCACTTCCTCAAACTCGATTTTCCTTGGTCCCTGCACGACTACTTCCTCCATGCCCTCTTCCTCATCGCTGTCGCTTTGCTCATCCGCCATCTCCTTATCCTCCCCATTCATGCCGCGAGTACTGCTCGTCAGCCCGGCTCTCTCCGCTCGACTCTTCTTGACCTTCTTATCCTTCCCTGCATCATCCCACTTTCTCTTCTCGCCGACTTCTCGCTTCGTGCTCTCCTCCACTTCAGCGACTTCTTGATCCCGCTCCTCAGCACGTCTGTACTCTTCCGCCCTGATCGCCTCGCCGTAATCATCCTCCCGTCCCCTCTTGGTAGCGAAGGGAAACATCTTCTCCCGACCACGCTTTCCTCGGACATCATAGTCGTAGACGTTCTTCTTGCGGAGAAGGATGTTGATGCCGAGATCTGCGTCTGTGAGGTTGACTTTGCGCTTGTTCTGCTGTAATGTGGCTGTGACGTTGAGAGCGCGACCTTGTTTCTCATGGTCGTCCTCGTCGTCATCCGAGGACGAGGAGCTAGCTGACGAGGCGGCGTCATCTTCTGCGACTTCGGCGTTGAGGGCGGTCGAGGATTGGCCTTGGGAGGTGGATTGGACTTGCCGACGACGGGCAAGGTATTGTTGGTAGACGGGAAGTTCCGTGCTGGAGAGAGGTTGGGTTATGGTGTGACGGGTCGTGACGCGCGTATTGGGGGAGATGATCTGGGCGCTGGTGGAGGAGGTATTACCGGTAGAAGAATGGTAGAGAGACCAGAGAGAGGAAGACAGGGTACTGTGTCTGTCGGTCTTGGAGGGCGCTGAGGTCAACACCACAAGATTAATAGGATTAGAGCAGAGCCGTTGCAGAATGGTTGTTGAGAATCCCCACTCGAGTGAAGTGTCGCTGGCCAGTATGACACCCGGTCGTCCTGACGAGAGGATTTTTTCTAGCCTAGCAGCCCGCTCCACGAGTTTGATGTGCTTAAAGTCAAATGGCGTCTGATCCGCTCTATCATCCCCACCTCGTCCTTTCCGCGCATCATTAGCAGCCTCCATGTCTCGGACAAGACTGTCGTCCATCCATTCCACCATGCTCCGGGCAAAGCGTAGAGTAGACCCCGCGGTCTTGCTTGCGAAATGCACCTTGGCGTTCTTGTATGTCTCGTCATTGTTTCCGACCTTCTTCCGCCAGAAATGTTCCATCAGATACGATAGCTCCAGCACACGAGCACTCGAGTCTGAAGGTATGAGGACAGTACCACCAGCACTCACAGTTCTGTCAATGGCCTCGAGCAGTCGATCGTCTCGTCTTCTTCGTCCACCAGTAATGTGAGGTCTTTCAATTCCTTTACTGCTGCAGACCAGGGCTGTCGGTCTGCGAAGAGGCTCAAGAATCTCGGCTCCGCCGCCTCCGCCACTCAACCATGCTGCACCACTCAGGATATTCTCCTTTGCTTGATTCCAGTCAACCGCATAGACGATGGACTCGAGTCCATGCTGTATGTGCCAGATAGTTCCTCCAAGAGTGTGTCCTGCCCCATATGCTGTGACAATCAAACCATTCACTGAGGGCGAGAAAGGTGATGCGATAGGCTGAGTAGGCTGAGAGTATTTGAGAGGGTTGATCAGAGAAAAATAGCCGGCGATTTCCTCGGTTGTGGGTGGTTGAAGGAGTATTGATGGAGCGCCATGTTGCGCGCCGTTCGAGAGATAGGTGGCCTCTGCAAGGGCTGTCTCTGGAACAATGGTTGAGGCTAAGGGTGCAGAGGCGTACAAGTCCTGCAGCAGGGTCCTCCCAAGTGAGATGACCGGTGATGTGGCATATACTGGAATGCTTTTGAATTGAGGGACATGCTTGCACATATGGGCGAATGCACCAAGATGATCAAGGGTAGGATGAGTGAGCAAGATGATCGACAGCGATGGTATCTGCTCTTCCAGCGCCTGCAACCGTTCTACACTGAAAGAATCATCCCATCCCACATCGATGAGCACCTTGATACCCCCATCAAGCTCCAGTAGGGACTGACTAGCTTGTGAAGCAGCTTGCGCTCCCAACAATGGCGTAAAGGTGAACATCTTAATGCACACTATCGTCTCTTCATGTTTATCAATGTGTCATCCACCCTTCAATGATGGTTGATAATTTGTACCTGGCGCGACCTCTCAGGATTCACGCGAATCAGCCCACGGCCAGCAGCAGGTTTCAAATGCCAAGCAAAGCACGTGACCAGTGTCGATGACTAATCACAAATCCAAAACCACCACTCCGCGACCACACCTCCTACTTTGCAACACCATGCATGCCATCAATTCACCATTTATCCAGCGAGACAACCCTCTAGCCAAAGCATCTCTACTGACGCTCCCCCACAGACGATTACGCCAGTAGCGTGCCCCGCGATTCAGCCAGGGGACGCCTTTTGTGGTCACCATTGAGCAGATGAGGGTGGTTTGTGGGGCTGCGGCTCCTTCTCTTGCGGGGTCGTCGTGATCCCAAGGCTCCTCTTGGTGCGCATGATGCAGCCATGTCTTCCCCAGGATCTCAAGGTTTGGTCATGGAACTGTCAAGCGCACGCCCGATTGACTACCCCGGACTTGGATCCTCTTGAGTGCATCTCGATCGACAGGCACGGTTGAACACGGTATGCTTCATGGCATGAGTTACTACTATGGACAAACATCCCGGACGAAGCTGAGGACCACATGTCTCGTTCTAGTCCAGTCAAGAAGGTCCTCTATCCTTTTTCAATTCCGCAAGGACTCAATTACTGGTCAATTGATCAAGTAATTTCCACGTGTTGTGGCTTGCTCTTCGAGGCCTGGGCATACAAAGCCCCACCTCCCAATGTTCGGACAGCGAGGCGCATTTTCGTGGCACCATTCTCGCTTGTGAGAAGCTCATGACTTGTCGGCACTATAGTCTGTTCAAGCCTTTTAGAAGGTACAAGATGTCCGGGTATTCCGCGCCCGTCGTGTTCGAGATAAGTGCCCATCTCCCTCGCTCTTCAGGCTCCTATTACCTCCTCCGCAACACGTACGACCTACTTTCACAACGATGTCTTCTTCCCAAGAATTCCAGCGTCGTGAGTCTAGCGAAGAGGTGGTGATTGACAAGGGGATCAACAGCAATGGCCTCTCACACACAATGACATCTGGCACTACTGTGACCATGAGTGAAGCCATGTTTGAGAAGGTCGGTCTGCGCTAAATATGATGAACAATTACTTATTCTTTGCAGCTGTACTTGACGCCGAAGACTGAGCGCGGCAGCGACAATATCAAGCGCTTTGCCAACCCCACCCCAATCGGTCTTGTCGGCTTCGTGATCAGCACATTCACCTTCAGTATGGTCCTCATGGGATGGGGAGGTGCGAACGGATTGTACGGTGTTGCGTGAGTAGTTTCTATGATCATACTGCTCATTGCGAAAGCTGAACATTCACAGCGGTATCTTCTTCTTCACTGGACCAGTCCTCCTGCTACTTGCGCTCGTCTTCGAATGGATCATGGGTAACTTCTTCCCAATGATGGTCATGGGCTTGTTTGCTGTCTTCTGGCTTTCTTTCGGAATGCTCCAGCTGCCCACGCTCGGTCTCGCAGCTGCATACTCTTCGACTGGTGACAACATGGCCGAGGGTCTCGCAGCTCCAGCCTACAACGCCGTTGTCGCACTGTACCTACTTGTCTGGGGATTCGCGCTGCTCACATTCTTCATCTTCACTTTGAGGACCAACGCCGTCTTCGCCAGCATCTTCTTCTTTGTGACGACTGGTGTCTTTATCCTGTCCGGCGCATACTGGAGAGTGTCGACTGGCGACTATGCTCAAGCGATGACTCTGCAAAAGGTAACTCTCTCAGTCAACCACAAACCCTGTGATCCTAACAAGATGTAGACCGGCGCAGCTCTCCTGTTTGTCGTGGCAATACTCGGCTGGTGTACGTTCAGAGTCCATGCCAAACAAACCGTACAATCACTTACAGATCCTAGATATGACCTTTGTAATCATGGCTTACGAGATGAAGATTGGCTTGAACCTCCCTGTAGGCGACCTGTCGCGCTTCTGGCCAAAGGAGAAGGATCTCGAAGCAAAGCAAGAGTAGGACGCAAGATGGGAAACATCACGCTGCGATATTTGACATTATTCTATTGCTCTGATAAGCATGCGGCCGCAATGAATTGCACACTATTCCTATCGAAACATTGTGACTTCCTGTATAGTCGATGTTGCCTCTTTCGGTGACTACTCGTCCAGTTGCCGGTCGGTCGACGTGCAGATGTCGAGGCTGTCTTGACTTGGTCCGCTATAGCATGGACGCTCTGAGTACTTGATTACCTACGGAACAATTACCTGCTGAGTCGAGACAGTGTGGCGACAATTATTCGATTGGCCCATGAAAATCTCTGTTGATGGATTCAATTGACGCTCTTGAGGCTGTCTCGTGTGCCTTCAATTAATACTAATCAGATGTCTATAGAACTCTCACTTCCTGATGCCTAGCCACTTCGTTCTTAGGATACCGTTGAGTCGAGCGCTTACACCAGGCGCAAGGCACCAACAAGTTGTATCACCTTTGAAATGGCGACGGTGATGCTCTGATCCGCCACCCGAGAAAACATTAACAATATATTCATTTGTTGTGACCGATTATGATGAAATTACCAGGTTTGGCACTGGAAGGTGAGCGGAGAATTTGCGCCAGCAAATGCTTCTCACTGTATGTCCGGTATAGTGTAACGGCTATCATATCGCGCTTTCATGCGAACACGCACGCACCGCGAAGACCCGGGTTCAACTCCCGGTACCGGAAGCCGATTCTTTTGCTTCCAGATGATCTTTTTGATGCGTAGCACACGTCCAATCACTGACCTATGCGCAATGTGTAAGGCAGATAGCAGGGGCGCTCAGAGGTGGAGTGAGCTTTTTTCCTTTTAAAAAAAGACTGGACCCTTTCTATCTAAGTGGCACCGCTCGAAGGTGACATCGCTCGACTGTGTGTATGCTGCCAGTAACTACCATGCTTGGCTGAACCAATCCGTCAGATCTGAATTTACAATGTATGATGATCGTGCTTGAGCTGTAGACACTCGAGCTCATATGTTATCGGGTTAGATTCATGTGGTAGAGCCTGTAATGGTGTAGGTTTGCTACCAGGGCTGCTGTCTGGAATGCGAAGTATCTGATTGACGGCATGATTATACGATTCCCCTGACCACAGCCACGAATGTGACAGTAGTTGATCAAGCAATTATTATTCACGCAGTCACCTTCCCGCAAATATTGATTTGTGGTCATTGTTTACCCACCAGTCGCGCAGATCCTCACTTCCCCGCCATGTCTTCGTCCGGTCCGGTGATTCCATTTCCGCAGTGATCATCAAGGGTACAGGCATGATGATGTACTATCCCCTCTTTTAGACAATATTGAGGCGTACAGCATGATTAGTGTCCTGGACCATGCTAGACCCAGTCAACAGTACAAAGCTACTTGACCGACTTCGTCAAGCTTTCCTACCATCTCCTCTGCTCCAACAACCATCAACATCATTCGTCAATATGGGGATCTCCAGAGTCTTGACAGGCCTGGTAAGCCTGAGTGCCGTAGTCCTGGGTCAGAACTCGACCTCGAACAGCACATACACCAATCCTATCCTGGACAGAGGCGCTGACCCATTTGCAATTCAGTACAATGGACAGTACCTATTGACCTTTACCACATCCACGAACATCACAATGTTGAGAAGCTCGTCTCTCACTGACTGGGACAATGCTGAGGAGAAGCTCGTCTTTGACCCTCCACCGGGTACCAACTACAGCACGAACTTGTGGGCACCCGAGATACACGAATTCGATGGTCGTTGGTACTTCATCTTCACTGGCGATCCCAACAACGATCAACCACCTCCCACCACGTCCATGTTCTGTAATTTTGACTGTCCTGCAGTCAACCACAGGATGTTTGTGCTGGAAAGTTCAGGCAGTGATCCTTGGACGTCAAACTACACCCTGAAGTCCCAGCTTGACACCTACGACCAATTCGCCATTGATGGTACCTACTTCCGCCACGACACTGGATTATACCACATCTACTCCTGCTGGTACCGTGGCTTCGATGGCTGGCCAGCCAACCTCTGCATCACCAAGTTGAGTAATCCCTGGACAGTAGAAAGTAACTTCACCGAGCGTACTATTATCTCTGTTCCATCAAACCCGTGGGAGAAGACCCCATATGGACGCTCAGATACGCTCAACTCAGATCGCCTGTCCTCCAACGAAGGACCACAGCAACTGGTCGGTCCCACCGGGAGGAACTTCATTATCTACTCCGCCGCTCGCAGCGACAACCCGAACTACTGCCTTGCGCAGCTCGAGCTGGTCGGTGATGATCCAATGAATGCAGAGGATTGGCGCAAGAAGAATGATGGCTGCATCTTCTACCAGAACAAGCGCGAGAGCGCTTACGGTGTCGGGCATGCCAGCTTCGTCAAGAGTCCTGATGGAAACGAGGACTGGATCGTCTACCATGGCATGAGATCCTATCGTAATGGCTGGAGTGACCGAGACATCCGCACCCAGAGATTCACCTTCAACGAGGACGGTACCCCCAATTTCCCTAGGCCTGGTTATGGTCCTTACGAGAACCCAAGCGGGTAGTTGTCATGCACGGGCAAATCTGCAGCCAGGAAAGTCAAGGACAGTTTCTCGTATGTAACGAGCATCACTAGCCAGGAAAGGTAATACAGTACAGCATCATAAATCAATATTCATTAACCAGGACATTCTCCCGCCACCAACTCCAGGTATCTTTTCCACTTCCGTCCGAATGCAATGCCCGATGCAGCCATAAATGCATGAAATAGCAAGTCTTATATCCACATCTCCCTCACCTCTCCCCTCTTCGACACCGCATCGTACTCCACCCACTCTACCCGTTTCCGCCGGCTTCCCTCTCCCCTGATCAACCGTCCAGGATTTAGCACATGACACCCCTCATACGTGACCGTAAACGCAGGCGCCTCCGCATCCGCCAACACCAGCGTATGCGGTAAAGGATACAACGACATCGGCCCAGCCCCCGTATTATAAGTCCAATGCACCGGTCTCGTCGCCAGCGGAAACGGCGACAAGTGACCCTGCGGCAGCAACGACAGCACCAGCTTCCTCGCGAACGCCGTTGTCGCCTCCACCTCATCTTTCCCAGTCTCCTGCCCGCTCTGTTCCTCCGCCTCCAACGAACCGCTCATCTCCACATCCCCTCCTCCCTCCTGCGCTAGGCGATCCTCCTCCCTCGCCTCCTTCCCATAATGAATCGCCGACCGCCTCATCCGTCCCGAGATATCGTCCTTCAACACCACCATCTCATGCGCTGTCCCGAACAAGGTCACTCGGGCGGGATTACTGCACCACTCCTCCTCGACCCCGTCCTTCTTCGGTCCCTCGCTCCTCGCTTCCCGGAACACCCGCTTCACTCGACTGGTGAACACCTCTGGCACCGCATCCCTGGGTAGCGCGATACTGCTCCCCATGCCAAACGCAGAGGGCCACGCATCGTTATCCCCTGGTACGAACAGCCACTTGCACCCCCTCAGCAGCGCGGGGAAGTCCCCTAGCACCGCCGCCAGAGCGTTGAAGTACTCTTTATACTCGATGCTTCCCCCGGCCTTTCCCTCGCACATGACGGCGGACGAAACGAAGCTGCCAACCAGGATGAAAGAGAGGGGGAGTTTCTCCTCGTCCTTCTCCCTTGCGTAATGCGCGAGGATATTCCTCAGTCCCTCAAGACACTCCGGTACATCGCAATTCACTTCGCCCAGCACGACCATCTTTCGCTTCTCAGGCGCGAGTCGACCCATGACGCCCCGCTCGATCCTGCGCATGCGGGCACCAGTCGCCTTCTCGCTTCCGCTGGGGAGGAACGCGGTCCACCCGAATCCGCCACCGATAGCTTCTTCGCCTTTCTCGACCTTGGTGGCTTCGTCCACGACGCCGAGCGCGACGTTGCGTCGTTCGACGGGGGGCACGCCGACGGAGAAGGCGATGAATTTGCCGCCTATGGTGCCGCCTACGCCGTTACCGCCGCCTAGACCGTAGGAGCCGGCGCCGGAGAAGTCTTCTTGGTAGACGCCCTCGAGGAGGACGATGGCGCCGGGGTAGATCCATGGAGCGGTGGAGAAGGTGGCGCCAAGGGGGCGGGCGTGCGCGAGGTCGAGGGCGATGGCGCCAGTGGGGTCTTGGAGGAGGACGGAGCCGGCGGGGGAGAGAGAGAGCATGCCGAGGAGGAGATGGGTGGTGCCGGTCCGGCCGAGGAGATTCGCGATTGGTGTGAGGCGGTAAATTTGTTGTGGGGTGATGGATGACGCTGAGCGGGAGAGGTGGCGGGTTGTAGAGACTGTAGGGGCTTGGAAGGCAGGGTTGCGTAGAGTGAGAGTGTGGATGATGTGGTACCGGGAGAGGAGCGAGGTAGTACGCGCTGCTGGGTTCGGGAGCAGAGAGGGCGCTGTTGTGATGGGCAGGAAGTGGGCCTTTTGAGGGGAGAACGTGAAGCGTGGATGTTGTGCTGGAGGTACCACTGCAAGCCATGTTCGGGGATCACGTGCAATCGCTTCTGACTCATCATCAACTTCGAGCTTGGAGAGGCCAAAGGACGTCTGATGAGTTAGAGGTGGCGGGGCCGAGGCCGAGTTCGAATCGAACATAGATGATTGACGGGACAGAGTTGACTTGGTTGGATCGATCCGTCCTGAGACCATACATCCTTCTAACGTCTTGAGAAGATCCTTGAGAAGTTGGGAGTCTTCAACAATCACTGGTCCAGAATTCCGTTTCCATTGCTGAGCAACCTCCTCGAGGACCTTCTCCGCTGTGCCATCTTCTCGCCATCCAGAACCGCAATGTCGTCCAACAAATGTGGCGAGAGACTGCAATGCTGAGGATCCTAGAGTCAAATTATGCTTCTTCGTGAAAGTCCGAAATGCCAGAGGTCGTAACGAGGCCGGCGGTAAGAGAATCTGTATGATCGTGGGTATGGCAGGCTTGAACGCTGGTTGCGCTATAGGGCGACCAGGATTGAACGGGTGGACTGGCGTTCCAAAGGCAGGCGACGACGATGGCAGAGCATTGTCTGCTATTCTCGCTGTGGCCGCCATGTCTGTTGCTTTTCGCCTTGATGTTGAATGCTATGTCGAATATGGAAACTATGATGGGATTTGGGGAGACGCGTTTCAACACGCGTTAAGTGGCTTATGTAAGCAAAATTTCATTGCTTGACGCGCAGGCGTGCTGCTTTGCGACTGAGCTTCCAGCTTGGAATCCAGTCGAGGAGCTGCACAACAATCATCTCCCTCTGGAACAACGACTAATCTCAATACCACGAATAGGATACTAGCGCGACATCACTTTCTCTATGGCTGACTCAACTGAGCTCGCTCCGATCGCTGAGTCGAGCCTAACCCCAGAAGAGGCCGCGGCCAAGCTCACCCAGCTGAAAGCATCCGCGACCAAGGAATACTCGCTGAAGAACTACACAGCCGCCGCAGACCTCTACAGTGAAGCCACCGAGCTGCAAGCGACCGTCAATGGCGAGATGTCACCACAAAATGCGGAGCTGCTCTATGCCTACGGACGATGCTTGTTCCAAGTCGCGATCAGTAAGTCCGACGTGCTTGGCAGCAAAGTAGCTGGATCAGGTGGAGAGGAGCCAAAGAAAAAGAAGCGTAAGGTGGATAAGGGAGAGTCGAGCGATGCGCTAAAGTCTGGGGAGGAGAAGGCCGCAGAGGAGGTAGTGGAAGCTGTGGTTGAGGAGAAGGAGAGCCACACGAATGGAAAGAAGGACGGGGACGCGGGCAAACCCTTTTTCCAAATCGAGGGCGACGAGAACTGGACGGATAGTGAAGGGGAGGAGGAAGGCGATGAGGAGCAGGAAGACGACGAGGACGACGACTTTGCAACGGCATACGAAGTGCTTGATCTAGCGAGAGTGCTCTTGACGCGACAACTGGAAGGTGTGGATCAGGCTGAAAAAGATGGCGCCGGCAAAGGCAAGGGAGCGGCGACGGACACTCTCAGTCCGGAGATGCGCTCTGTGATGGAGAGGCTGGCGGACACATACGATTTGCAGGCAGAGATTTGGCTAGAGAGTGAGAGGTTCTCAGACGCAATTCCGGACTTCCAGGCAGCTTTGGATATGAAGCTCAAATTGTTCCCGTCGGATAATAGCATGATCGCTGAAGCACACTACAAGCTATCGCTCGCCCTGGAGTTCGCATCGATACGCAAAACAGATCAAGAAGGTGAAGCAGCTGAAGTTGGAGCGGAGAAGCCAGCGGAGGTCGACAAAGATATGCGCAAGGAAGCCGCATCACACATGGAGAAGGCGATATCGAGCTGTCGGCAGCGCATTGACAAGGAGAAAGCTTTGCTAGAATCAGCAGCGGACGACGAGAAGACGAAGAAGGAGAAGAACATCAAGGAGGTCCTGGAGATGGTGCAGGATCTCGAGCAAAGAGTGAGAGCCGAATTACTCCCGTTTTCACGATTCATCCACTAATCATGTACAGCTTACCGATCTGAAGAATCCAGTGACCTCGACGAATGGTGGGCCAGCAGGTGCACCCACAGCAGATGCGCTCGGCGGTATCCTTGGTTCCATTCTCGGAGAATCACCAGCAGAACAGAAGGTGAGGATCGCGGAAGCCACGAAGGGCGCGAATGACCTCAGTGGATTGATCAAGAAGAAACCAGCCAAGCGATCACAGCCTGCTGCTCAAGAAGGGGCCTCGACCAAACGGAAGCTGGATGATGCAGACAGCAACGGTATCAACGGGAAGAAAGCAAGAGTGGAGGAAGAATAGCGGCATGAGCAAGTTTTCGGGGACATTCTCGTTCTTGTTGTAGGATCAAAGCGCACTAGCTAGCGAGCAGAAAGTAATGAGCATTACCAGCCTTTGGGCGATTGGTTAATCACAGAAGTTATGTCATATCTCAAAACTTTGATAACTTCGTAGCTTGTGCATTCAGCGACTGTCTACATACGAAAGGAGAACTTTTGACTAGATCCCCGGACATCTTGCTTAAGCAGAGACGCAATTCCAAAAAGACCATATGAACGCCGTCAGAGACCTTTCATCCCTGCAATATTGTGCAGCCGACCATTCTAGGTCAACGGATTGCAAGTCGGGTATCTGTACTGTACAACCAGGAGATGACAGAGCTGAAAAACCGAGACCGCTAACGACTAGCCTATTTCTTCTTGTCGATCGACACTGCCTTGACATCGAATGTCAAAGTAGCGTTAGGTGGAATGCCTGGGGCTCCCTTAGAGCCGTAGGCAAGGTGGCCTGGTACGGTGATACGGCGCTCGCCACCAACACGGATGCCAGCGACACCGATGTCCCATCCCTTGATCACCTCTCCAAGACCAAGCTTGAAAGCGAATGGCTTTCCCTTCTTGTTCGAATCGAAGACCTTGCCGTCCTTGAGCTTGCCGATGTAGCGCATTCCGATGCGGTCGCCCTTCTTGGCCTCCTCACCTTCACCGACCTTCTTTACGTCAATGGTCACGCCCTGGACAACACGAGGGCCAGTGGCGCTGGCCTTGTCCTTACCAGCAGAGGGCGATGGGGTGGGCCCAGTCTCGAGCTTCTCGGCGAAGGAGACCTTCTTGTCGGACTTGGCAGAGGATGGCTCCTCAGCAGCGACAGCCTTGCCTTCGTTGTTCTTGAGCTTCTTGGCCTGCTTCTTGCTGAGCTTCGCATCGCCGTTTGTCTGCTGAGCCTTGGAGATCATCTCGTCCAGAGTGGTTGCCTCCTCATCCTCGGCAGGACGCTTGTTCTTGCCCTTTGCATCCTTGCCCTTCTTCGGCGCGACAAGCTCAGGGGCTTCTTCCTCCTCGGAATCGACCTCGGTGACGCGGGGGAGATCGTCGAGCTCGTCCTCGGACAGCTCATCCTCGTCATCGATTTCGTCCTCATCTGGAGTGAGATCGTACTCGTCAGAGTCGTAATCCTCAGAGTCCTCGTCGTCATATGGGTTGGCATGAGGATCGGCAGGCTCAACGTAGTTGCCAGTAAGGAAAATGGAATGAGTACCAGAGACCTTGAACCAAACACGCTCGTCCTCGCCGATGGTGATGTCGAGGGTCTGCTGGAAGTTCTACAAGACGTTAGCAGATCTCATGAGAATATAGTAACGTGTGTCATACTCTCTCGGGGTCCAGAGTGCAGAGCACGAATTCCTCGGGCTCAAAAGACTCGTCATCGTCGCTGTCCTCCTCATCGTCTTCCTCGTCATCCTCCTCAAGTTCAGCGGCCTTGGCCTTACCCTTGCCCTTTGCCTTGCCATCAACGCCGTTAGGAATGTCCACATCCATCTCCTCGTCCTCGGCGCCCTCCTTGAGCGACTTGATCAGGTCGGCGACAGCGGCGGCCTTACGAGCCTTCTTGCTCTTAGTAGGATCTGACGGACCACCGTTGACCTCCTCCTCGTCACTCTCCTCATCAGAATCGCCGTCGGCAAGCAGACGGTCCATCTCATCGGCATCAAAGTCCGAGTCGTCCTCGTCGTAGTCGTCAGCAAGCAGAGGCTGGCGGATGAGCTTGAGAGTAGCGCGAGGCTTTGCGCCGGGAGTGGTACCGCTCTCCTCAGGCTCTGCAGAGGGATCAATTGCGGCCATGGTGATACGGAACTAGAGGCTGTCAGTATGTCTCCCACGGTCTTTTCGAGCTTTCACTTACCGCAGCGGGGATGTCGACGATGGCGGGAATAGCGACATCTCCAGCAGGGACCTCGAGGCCATAGACGGCCATAGGAAGGGTAGACATTGTGCTTGAGATACTGGATATCGAATTTGCAGATTTCTCAAGAAAAGGTTCTGCAGATATGTTCGCGAGACAAGAAAAAAAGCGTCGTCCTGACAATTTTGCGGCTAACAATTTTTAGCTGCAGATCCCGCCTCAAAACGCCAAGACTTACACTTTTCTTAACGCCGATCTCCGACCAAGAACGTCACTCCCGTTTGCTGCCTTCATGAGCTTGGACCCACATCATCGCTTGCACGTGTTGAACGTCCGCTTCGTCTGTAAAGCTCACATACTTTTGCCACGACATGGGCTGATGTTGGTGTTGTAATAATGTATTGCTCACATACAGCCAGTCATGGGCTCTCGGCTGGAAAAAAAGTCGACAGAGGTCCGCAAGCGGATTGAGAATCACACCTTTGACGGCAATCAGGATGGCGAGGAGTATAAGGAATCAGCCTTTGGTGGGTTCTCAGATTACTTCAGACGGAAGAAGATTAAGCTACAAAATCTGGATGCGGACATACGAGCTCGATCGTCAGACAAGCCACAACTGTTCAGAGGCATAGTCGCGCATGTCAACGGCTATACTCAGCCTTCTCTCAATGATATCCACGAAATGATCGTCAATCATGGTGGCGGTTTCATTCAGTACCTTGACGGCAAGACTATGGTAACACATATCATCGCTTCAAGTCTCACACCGAAGAAGGTGGTCGAGTTCAAAAGGTACCGTATCGTCAAGCCGGCATGGATCGTAGACAGTATTAATGCCGGACGACTACTGCCGTGGAACGAGTATCGAGTGGTCGACGAAGGTGTAGGACAAAAGGTTCTTGGTTTCCAGAATGGCCAGGTCGTCTCCCAGGTCAACGCAAAGACAAAGGGTTATCGCGATCAGACTGAAGCAAGCTGGTATACATCGCAGATTCACAAGGAGCAAGAGTCGTCGTCACCAGTGCCGAAGGATCTCACAAGTACTTTCACGCACCAAACTCTGACTCCTGCAGAAGGTTCAAGCTTCGACCAAGCAGATCTTGACCGCTTGGATGAGGAAGCGAAACGAGCTGAGAATGCCCAAAAGTCTATGGATGAAGTTCAAAACGAGGATGGAGATGATGCCACAAATCGTGTACCGAGTGCAGCTGAATCATCGCTACAAACACCGCCACGATCAAGCTCGGTCAAGCCCAACGATGCAACATCGATCGAGGCGGACATACCGGCGGCAGCCACTGTAAGCACAGAACAGGGCGGGGGTGTTCAACAGCCAGCAGAAAATGATCGAGGAGTCAAGCGTGCCAATAGCTCAAACGACGATACTCCTAGGAAAGCTGCGAAATTGACCGCGGAGGAGCACAACTCTATCCTGCTTGCAGACCCTCGTATCCGCAGATCGACTGTGGTACATCCGGACTTCCTTGAGCAATATTACCGCGAGTCGCGTTTACACCATCTATCCACCTGGAAAGCAGAGCTAAAATCACAGCTTCGTGCATTGACCGAAGACAAGTCCTCCTCTCAACGAGCTAGACAAAAGAGACCCGCTGGAGCAAGGCGATATGTTATGCATGTCGATTTCGACAGCTTTTTTGTTGCAGTTTCTCTCAAGAAAGTGCCACAATACAAGGACAGACCATGCGTTGTGGCACACGGTGGCGGCTCTGGCAGTGAGATTGCAAGCTGTAATTATCCTGCCCGCAAATTCGGCGTTAGCAATGGCATGTGGATGAAGAAGGCTCAAGAGCTTTGCAAAGACCTAGAAGTTCTCCCATACGACTTCCCAGGATACGAAGAAGCCAGTCGCAAATTCTACGATGCTATTCTAGCCACTGGTGGTATAGTGCAGTCGGTCAGTATTGACGAGGCCTTGGTTGATATCAGCATGCTCTGCATCGAGATTGGTGGCACCGACGGCATCAAGCGCAACGAGGGCGCAGCGCATCGTGAGGAGGCCAGAGCAGACGAGATCGCCAGATCACTAAGAGAAAAAGTCTTGCAGGAAACTGGCTGCAACGTGTCCGTCGGAATAGGCGGCAACATCCTTCTGGCGAAGATTGCGCTTCGTAAAGCGAAGCCAGCTGGTCAATTCCAACTCAAGCCAGAAAACGTGCTGGACTCTATTGGAGCTCTGGAGGTTCAGAACCTGCCAGGGGTAGCATGGAGTCTTGGGGGTAAGCTGGAAGAGCTTGGCATCAAATACGTCAAGGATATCAGAGAATGTACCAAGGAGAGGCTCATAAACAAGCTGGGCCCGAAGACTGGAGAAAAGCTATGGGACTATGCCCGCGGAATTGATCGTGTCGAAGTTGGCGATGTTGTAGTCAGGAAGAGCGTGTCTGCCGAGGTTAATTGGGGCGTGAGATTCGAGAATCAAGAGCAAGTTGACGAATTCATCGAGAATTTGTGCGGCGAGCTGCAGAAGCGGCTCATCAAAGAAAAGGTGCGCGGGAGGCAACTGACCTTGAAAATAATGCGCAGAGCTGCGGACGCCCCTCTCGATCCGCCGAAGCACCTTGGCCACGGTAAGGTCGATACATTCAACAAGAGCATTCAGCTTGGAGTCCTGACCAACGATGCGAAAGTCATTACGAAAGAAGCCCTGGCGATTTTGCGTGGCTTTGGCTTTTCTCCAGGAGAGCTTCGTGGTATCGGCGTCCAGATGCAGAAGCTGGAGGCGATGAAGACCGATGGGGCTGTGGAGGGGAGTCAGCGTCGTCTACAATTCAAGATGAACGAAGGTGCAAAGCCAGTGGCAGTTGCAGCCAAACCCACTGACCGAGTCGACACGATTCAAGATGATATCGAGACACCTAAAGTGCAGAGGATAAAGGATGTCAATTCAACGAGCATTCCAATGAAGCTGCTTGCAGATAGCCCAAGCAAGAAACCGCTGAATATTCTCGGCACACAATTCGTCATGCCAACTCAGGTAGATCCGGCAGTCCTGGCCGAGCTTCCTGAAGACATTCGCAGCAAGCTTATGCGTCAATCAAAGGTTGTCACAGCTGCGTTACCAGCGGAAGATATCGCCTCCGAGGCTGAAAGCGACAGAGACCGCACCCGTACCGAATCCCCGGCGGTGGAGTTACCCACAGAATCTCAATTAGACGCAGAGACACTTGCAGCACTTCCAGCTGATGTACGTTCCGAGATCCTCGGCCTGTACAAGACAAGTGCTGCGACGTCCCGCAACCAGAGCGTGCTGCCTCAGTCACCGCGTAAGAATCGCACACTCCCACCGACCAGACCGTCCGTGACACGAAAGCGTGGTCGAGGCGGACTCTTCGGCGCCCGCGCTGTTCGTTCAGACACACCCACTCTGACACAGGCTAACTTTGTCGCGCGACCTGTATCGCGGAATGGCGATAGAGGAAATGGGGCAGACTCTGGCGCGGAATCCGAGTCGGCTGACCTTGATCCCGACTTCCTTGCTGCTCTACCTTCCGAACTCCGGCAGGAAGTGATCGACAATCACCGACAGGAGCGCCTCCGAAGAACTGGAGGTATCGATCTGTCTATGCACCAGCGTCCTCGAACACAAAGAGGTCGTCAGAAGAACGAGAAGCAAGAGGCTGTTGAGCGCTTGTTCAAGCTACCTCCACGGCAGCCGAAGCCGACCTTCACGAAGCAGAAACTTAGCGAGCTGCGTGATTTGAGAGATATGATCAAGGACTGGGTGAGGGAGTTCTGGGATGACGAGCCGTTCGAAGAAGATGTGACAGCTATCGTAGAGTATCTGCAGAAGGTGGTGAAAGAAGAGAGGGATCTGGACAAAGCGGTCCGGGTGGTTAAGTGGTTGGCTTACGTGGTTGAAAGTGAAGGAGAGGGAAAGTGGGAAGGTGATGAGATGATGGGCAGATGGGACGGCGTGTTGGCACGAGTGAGAGATGGCATCCAACAGGCAGTGCAGGACAGAGGACTTGGGCCAGTGGATCTTGGTTAAAGGCGTTTGGATTGGAATGATACCCATGTCAAATAAGATTGCGGAGTTGTAATGGATGTTGTATCTCTGGTGAGATATGTCGTATCAGGCTACTGGAGTCTGCTAGATGGCATGTCTATGTAGGAAAGGATTCTTCCGGCGTATGCAGCAGCTTCTTTGATCTTGCATGCAGCAATGCTTGCCATAAAGCATGTGAAGGCTGAACGCTTTGGCCATCCGTTCTTGCCCCACTCCCAGAGCCGCATGGTATACTACCTCGAAGCCAAGCACTTTTCTTGTTGCCATTTGCCGCATCCCACTTGACTATTTTCACAGCATCCAGATATTGCGCATAAGGAACGTGTCTCGACGATGTATCGATAGTTATCGTGACCTTATTCATCTCGGTCTTCGCCATGTTGTCCCCGACCCTTTCACAATTTCTCTCCGAGATCAGCGGTATCCTCTCACAACGCGACGCGCAAAAGCTCAGCTCATATCTGGTCATTGAGCCTCCATACGCGCCAATTTATGAGACACTACGATCCGAAGTCCGGTCGACTTTCAACGCGCAAGATGGTACAGCCGCACAACGACTCGAGAGCACCTGCCTCGGCAAGCTCGAGTCCGTACTCAAGGGCTCGGAGGGGGATCAGACATGGACAGCCTTCAACAAGTTTATTGCGCAGTACTTCTTATTTCTGCGCGACGTAGACGTCAACAACCTCCTGGCTACCTATGAGCTGCTGTCTGAGCTTCTACAGTACGATCTCCATCCTTCGTCTCGAATCCACTAACCCTGCTCAGAAAAGCCAATTCGGCACTCAAACACCCCTCTTCCGGCGTCCTACTACTCCCAACCGTCGTCGCCTACTCACGAATGCTCTCGCGCCTCGCCATTGGTCTAGACAAACAACCCCATCTCATCGCGCACCTCCGCCCGACCTCATCCGACGAAGGCGCACGAGAAACCCTTCCCGAGCGCGCAGCCAACACAATCCGCGACGCATTCGTCACATGTTTGAACGACCGCACCGGCACCGGACAAATGGGTCTCGACATCCGCGGCCAGCCCGAGGGAAAGAAGAGGGGGATCTATACGATCGCGAACTTGTGTTTGAAGATCCTGTTCCAGTGCAAGAAGATCCGAGGCGCGGCGCAGATCTTTGAGAATATCTACAACCAGTCGCCGCCGCTCAAAGCGTTCGGGAAGGCAGAGAGGGTGACGTATTTGTACTATCTCGGGAGGTGGAGCTGGGCGAACGGACACTATTACAGGGCGCAAAAGGCGCTGCAAGGGGCGTGGAATGAGTGCCATGCTAGGTGCGAGAAGCAGATGAGGTTGATTGGGATATACCTTGTCGCTGCGAATCTGGTTTTGGGAAGGTTCCCGAAGCTCGCAGTGTTGGACAGGTGCGAGGGATTGAGGACGAGATTCGAGCCACTCTGTCAAGCAATCAGGAAGGGTGACTTGGTGACGTTCAGGAGGGTGTTGGGTCCGGACAGTCCGCATTATGCATTCTACTCGCGACACCGGATCGACCTGGCGATCAAGAGCAGGTGTGAAGTCTTCGTGTGGCGGTCGATGGTCAGGAAATGTTTCATGATATGTGGAGATCCAGGAGCGCCCGAGCAGAGGAAGGCGCCGACTCTGGATCTAAATTTCTTACTTGCGGCATGGAGGTGGCAAGAGAAGGGATATCTTCTCCAGACCACAGGCGGGAACGGCTCAAACAGCACTTATGTTGACCCTGATTTTGAGGGTGCGGAAGGCGTTGACCTGTCGATAGACGACTCGGTGGAGATTTTCGACATGACATCAGTCATCTCCAGGATGAGCAGCCTCATACAACAGGATTTCGTCAACGGGTATCTAGCTCATAGATCGCAGAAGCTGGCGATTCAGGGCGCGCGACAGAAAGGCGCAATAGCGGCAGGCTTTCCGTCCATGTGGAAAACGATCTCAGCTCGTAGCAGTGACGAAGTGCCTGGATGGAAGCTGGAAATGAAGACGGGTTTCTCAAGACCGTCGTTTGGTCCAGGGCAGGTAGTCAATCTGTCGGGTGCTAGGCCAGTTGGCGCAGCCTAAGCAAGGCGATTTCGGTTTATATGATACCCAGGTAGATCGATCCAGGAGTATCGAATGAATGGCTCAGCGTCTCATGTGCTCACGCACGTCCCACACGAGTACCCGTTCGTCCCAGGCACATGTTGCGCACCAACCCTCGGCACCGAAAAGACACCAGTCCACGCCTGTCGCAAACTCCGTGTGCCTCTCCATCTTGCCCAGTTCGCGCGCATCTTCAGGTCCGACCTTTCCAGGCACGCCGACAGCACTACCGTCCGTCCAGACTCTACAGCTCATGTCGTAACTAGCACTGAGAAGCACATCGCTCAAGTGTGGACTCCAGCTCAGCTTCCTCACTGCATACTCGTGTCCAACCATGACCGCAGCGGGCCCGGCACCTGGCGCCCTGATATCAAAGCTCCGCACCACTCCGTCCACGTTACCAGTTGCAACCACGCTATCCCTGTACTTATTCCAGTCATGTGTCAAGCATTCCGTCGGCTGCGTCTGCACAGGCATAAATCTCCCCGTCGTCTTTCCCGGTGCATGAATCGGTATCGCCAGTGTCAAATGATTGCTCGCGCCCGGGGGTGTCCTCAAATCATACACCCTCAGATGACTATCCCGCGCCACCGCCGTGATCACATCAGGGTTATGCGGACTGAACTGCGCGCTGTATACACAGCTATGCACGGGCAAACTCAACAGACTCTCCTTTCTCTCGGGCGCCCAGATCTTGACACTCCCGTCCCAACTACTACTCAAGAACCGATCTTTGCTGACCAGATTCCAATGCACACTAAACACCTCCCTTCCATGCTCGTTCCACTGCGCGACGGGGAATTGATCCACGCCCAGGTCGAAGAGCTTGACGCTCCCATCCCCACCCGCGGTCAAGAGCTGGTTCTCGTGCGCTTCGCTCCAGGCTGTGTCGAAGAGGCAGTCTTGCGTCTCAAAGAACTTGTCGCATACGATGCCCCGCGCGGTTAGGGAGAGGATGAACAGGCGTCCGTTACCGACGAGACCGAAGTTGGCGCCGGTGCAGACAGACAGCCGGTTGTCGAAGAAGGGGGAGTATTTGGTCGCGTAGCCGTTGAAGCCGGCGGTACGGAACTCGAGCATCTCGTCTGGGAGGGCAGATGCTGTACTCGGGCTGGAAGGGCGATTTTAGACGATATGGGTGATTGCCATGATTGAGCTTTGAGCAAGAGATATCAGTGCCATGTCATGAAGTCGAAATTCATGGCTCAGCCGAGGTTGAGATGCCCCGCTTGCCGCCCCGCACTTTGCACGTGCTGTCGTTGAAAGGCGGACCTGTCGTTAAACCTTTGGTTGAAAGAAACTTGTGAATGCACCATTACATGCTTCCTTAGCATTGCCTTCCAAAGCGTTCAGACTGCTTGCACGACTATCATACCACAATGGCAATGAGACCCACAAGGACGTCTCTGCAGGCCTATCGCCTCGACTAGCAGAATATGTGCGGATTACATAATCCTACAACAGGCTAAATACGACCTCGAGCTGCGGTCCTTGCATCTCCCTGAAACACTGGTAGAGCATGCAATACTATTCCATACCGTCAAGATGGCGCTGCCAAAGAAATCTCCAGAAGTAAAGCATACAAATCACGTTTTGTTCCCTGGAATCGTCGGTAGGATTCAAAAGGATGTTTTTCGCGCCATAACAACGTGGCCGAGTGACGTTGTCGCTGAGGGCCGCGTATCGGTGGAGACCAATCGAGTTCACCAGTGCCTACGCGTTGAGTCGTCTGGTCACTGGCAAGAAGGTACAATATCTTACCAACGCAGAATTTCTCTCGTCAACGTCCTTGACTCGACCGTACCACTATACGCAGCCCCAAAGGTTTGCTACTGAAGATGATCAGTGCTCTTCCGTCCAAAGGATGCAGATCTGGGGCTGCATGTGCCTGAGCAATCACCACAGCTTGGCATGGAAAAACTCCACCACCGCAAAGCATGGTAGAACTGCTGTCCACCAGTCAGATATCAGCGTAAGCTGTGATGTAGCCAGCAACACGGTACAGGGTCAGCCACTTGCGGAGAGGACAGCTTAAAGTGAAACTGAAAAGCCTTTGACAAGCTCCCACCCGCTTCTCGACCAAACAAGCCGTATTGTGGCACCAGGGAACGTGAAACAACTCTGCTGACTTTGCAATGATCAACAGGGTGGACCAGCGCTAAGGTATGTAACATTGTACATTGAAGCCCTTGAGTACAACATATTGGCTGCATACTTCTTGCTGCACAATTCTCATTCACAGTCACTCTTTTCTCTGCTTTCTTACAGCAATTCAGTCTTTTCCGTGGACAATCTTTTCTTCTTGAGCTAGTCTCAAACTTTCCCCTTCTGGTCGATATGTTGCAACAATCCACGATCTTTGCCCTGGCGGCATTGGCTGTGAGCAATGTTAACGCTCAGGGGAGTGGTGGCTTTGGAGCCATGATGCGCTTTGGCTGTGCTCAGCACTCCATCGAGCGTCTTGATCCGTATGTGTTCTAGGCAAGACACATCCCAGCAGCGGGTTAGCTTATAACATCAGACTTGTACAACCAGGCCAGGTACCATCTCAGCATGTGCACGCGGTATGTTTGCCTAGCCCAGTCCTCCCTGATCACCACTGACATAGCCCAAAGATTGTAGGAGGAGTATGCAATTACCAGTAGAACGGACAAGACCACAACTAAGAATGTGAAGAATGCTTTTAATGCAACCATGACAGGCAACGTCGGCGACGAGAGTACATGCACCTCTTGCAGCTTTACCGACGATGCTTCCAACTACTGGCATCCCGCTCTGTACTTCCGCGCCCGCAACGGAACTTTCAAGCACGTCCCCATTGTCGCCAACGTAGGCATCTTTGGAGCATCCGGGGGCATTACTGTCTACTACACATCGCCAGAGGATAAGTCTGTCAAGATCACGGCTCCTCCTCCCGTAAGAGGCTACGATCGATGGAGACAAGACTGAAAGACTAATGGTCATGTAGGGCTTCCGCATGGTCGTCGGCGACCCAACCGTCCGCACCGCCAATTCCAGAAGCGGCACCTACAATATCTACCGCTGCTACACCGACGGACCATTCGAGCCCAATCCGATGGGTGTTGCCGACAGTGACACTCAAACCTTCCCCAAGCAGCACTGCCCTGGCGGCATCCGTGTCAACATCAACTTTCCCAAGTATGTCCTTTAATTGGTCAAGAAGAAACCATACTGACACACAAACCAGCTGCTGGGACGGCAAGAACCTTGACAGCGCAGACCACAAGAGCCACGTCAGGAGCGGGTACAACGGCTGCCCTACTACTCATCCCGTCCGTCTCCCGCAGATCATGCTCGAGACCGTCTTCAACACAGGCTTGTTCCCGAAGGAGGAGTGGCCAGAGGATGGATCGCAGCCATTCGTCTGGGCACAAGGTGATCCGTGAGTACCATATCGATAATCTTCTGCTCATGTCATGCTAACAGCACTATAGTACGGGCTACGGCTTCCACGCCGACTACGTGTTTGGGTGGAAGGGCGACTCGTTGCAGAGAGCCGTTGATCAGCGCTGCGGTCTGGCTTCTTGCAATGGCTTGCCCACTCAGAGGTTGTCTGAAGGTAATAAGTGCACCAAGGCGCAGAGCGTCGTTGATGATCTCCAGGCTTGTAAGTACACGGGAATCCTTCAAACGGCTCCTCGCTGACTTGTAGTAGGGGTCCCGACTTTGCCAGGCAATATGCAGGTCACTTACCCTTCAGCCACCCAGGCTCGTCCTGCTCGCGGATATTAAGCCGCTCGACACCCAGGAGTGGCCCGTACGTGATGCTATTAAAGTTTCCTTCAAAATGCATGTAAATAGGGCTCCAAAAAACTTATCTCACCCCGGGCCACGATGACGTCCCATGTGTTCGTGAACGTTCCAAATGCCATGTCTTCATGATCATACACGTATTTACATATTCTCCCATGTTCCCGAAGCTATCAGCTCAAAGCTTCGCCCCCTGCCTCTTCTTCGTCCACTTCTCCAGCGCCTCCACGCCCGCCTGCGCAACCTCGATATCCTGCGCTGGTGTCCCTGTGCTTACTCCAATAGCCCCTGCAACTTGTCCGTCTACCGTGATGGGTATGCCGCCTCCGATGAGCATGAATCGTCCTCCGTTCGAGTTGTGGATTCCGTACGCCGGACCGCCGGGTAGAAAGTTCTTCCCTTGGTATGCCGATGTGGGTAATCTGTGGCCGGCAGCAGTGAAGGCCTTGTCGATTGAAATTTGGATCGAGGTGAGTTTGGCGTTAGGCATGCGGGTGAAGTGGAGGAGGTGGAGGGTTGCGTCTACGAGGGCGATGTTGAAGTCTGGTGCTGTCAGTGAGGCACTTCACGGAATATAAGGGAGTTGGAAGCATCAGCAAGGCGGGAAGATTCACCAATGCCCATTTCCTTCGCTTTCGCTTGAGCGCCGGCGGAGGCCACTTCCGCGGCCTGCTGGGTAAGGACAGGTAGAGATCGGGTAGTAGACGCTGAAGCCATGGTACAGGACTACAATTGGATACTGAATAGTGCTATACAGGATAAGTGTAAATTGAATTTAGAGAGAAAAGACAAGATGGGTCCAGAGATACGGCAAGTTTATATCGGGAGCATTCCCGAGGTGAAGCTCGACTTCTCCGCATTTGAGTTCATGACGCGGGTTTAAGCTCAAGCTGTGCGGGCAAACCCGTGGTGCTAGCTCCATCTGATCTAAGCGCGACTTCGACCTTCAATTCGAGATGATGTGAGTGGTCAGTGATGGATGTACATTTCGAATCAGCACTTTTCTCTGCAGGCAACAAACGCATCCTCGAAAGACGAACACATTAGGTGTGAAAACTTGATAGATGAGGCCGCACCGCTAGCTATCGTTCAACTACCTGGCGCAACAACATTCCAAGTTTGCCACCAAAAGGACGACCGCAAGAACGAACAGAGTCCGTGTGGAAAGGCAGCAGCATCTCACACACGCCTTCTCTATGATGTTATAGGATCGTTCTGACGGAGGGAAACTCGATCAGCTCTCAGCTCGCGGCGAGCTCGCCGCTGCATCAGCCAAGATGAAGTTCATGATAGACGACCTCCCTATTCTCTTTCCGTATCCTCGCATTTACCCCGAACAGTATGCGTACATGTGTGATCTCAAGAAGACCCTCGATGCAGGGGGTCACTGTGTTTTGGAGATGCCTTCAGGGACTGGCAAAACTATCACACTTCTGGCTTTGATCGTGGCGTATCAGCAACACTACCCGGAACACAGGAAGCTGATCTACTGCTCGAGAACGATGTCTGAGATCGAGAAGGCTCTTGCAGAGTTGAAAAATCTGATGAAGTACCGCACGGAACAGCTGGGTAAGGAAGAGGACTTCCGAGGACTAGGGCTCACTTCGCGGAAGAATCTTTGTCTGCATCCGTCAGTGCGCCGGGAGAAGTCTGGATCTGTGGTCGATTCTCGATGTCGATCTCTCACAGCTGGTTTCGTCAAAGAGAAGAAAGAGAGGGGCGAGGAAGTAGACCTTTGCGTCTACCATGAGAATCTGGACCTCCTTGAACCACACAACCTTATCCCCTCTGGAGTCTGGACGATAGATGGCATGCTTCGGTACGGAGAGCAGCAGAAGCAATGTCCCTACTTTACTGCTCGACGAATGATGCCCTTCTGCAACGTCATCATCTACTCGTATCACTACCTTCTGGATCCGAAGATCGCCGAAAGAGTGTCGAGGGAGTTGTCCAAGGACTGCATTGTTGTGTTTGACGAAGCTCACAATATCGACAATGTGTGTATCGAGTCATTATCAATAGATCTGACCGAAGATTCATTGCGGAAAGCGGCTCGAGGAGCGCAGAATCTGGAAAGAAAAATCACTGAGATGAAATCGACAGATGCTGCAAAGCTGCAGAACGAGTATGCGAAGCTGGTCCAAGGACTAAGAGAAGCGGACGAAGCACGAGATGAGGGAGCTTTTATGGCCAATCCGGCATTACCAGAGGATCTACTTAAGGAGGCCGTACCAGGCAACATCCGGCGAGCGGAGCACTTCATATCGTTCTTGAAGCGATTTGTGGAATACTTGAAGACAAGGATGAAAGTCCTGCATGTCATCTCGGAGACGCCTCCATCCTTCCTGCAGCACTTGCGCGAGCTGACCTTTATCGAGAGGAAGCCGCTACGATTTTGTGCTGAGCGACTCACTTCGTTGGTACGGACTCTCGAGCTGACCAGTATTGAGGATTACCAGCCGCTACAAGAGGTTGCCACATTTGCGACACTGATCGCCACTTACGAGACTGGGTTTCTTCTCATTCTCGAGCCATATGAGAGCGAAACAGCGACCGTACCAAACCCCATTCTCCACTTCACCTGTCTCGACGCCGCGATCGCCATCAAACCAGTCTTCGACCGCTTCAGCTCCGTCATCATCACATCCGGAACCATCTCTCCTCTGGAAATGTACCCAAAAATGCTCGGCTTCAACACCGTCGTACAAGAAAGCTACGCCATGACACTCGCCCGCCGCTCTTTCCTCCCGCTCATCGTCACCCGCGGCTCCGATCAAGGCTCCATATCCTCCTCCTTCCAAATCCGCAACGATCCGTCCGTCGTGCGCAACTACGGCAACCTCCTCATCGAGTTCTCCAAACTCACGCCTGACGGCATGGTCGTCTTCTTCCCCTCCTACCTGTATATGGAATCTATCGTCTCCATGTGGAAAGGCATGGGCGTCCTCGACCAGGTATGGAACAGCAAGCTCATCCTCGTCGAAACGCCCGACTCGCACGAGACCTCGCTCGCCCTCGAATCGTACCGCACAGCCTGCACCAACGGCCGCGGCGCCGTCTTCCTCTGCGTCGCCCGCGGCAAAGTCTCCGAGGGCATTGATTTCGACCACCACTACGGGCGCACGGTGCTCTGCATCGGCGTGCCCTTCCAGTACACGGAGAGCCGCATTCTCAAGGCCCGGTTGGAGTTCTTGCGCGAGAACTACCATATCAGGGAGAATGATTTCCTCTCCTTCGACGCGATGCGACACGCTGCGCAGTGTCTGGGTCGTGTCCTGCGCGGGAAGGATGACTACGGGATCATGGTGCTCGCGGACAGACGGTTCGGGAAGAAGAAGACGCAGTTGCCCAAGTGGATCGGGTCGGCGCTGCAGGATTCGGATATGAATCTCAGTGTGGATCAGGCTGTGGCGTCCGCGAAGAAGTTCTTGAAGCAGATGGCGGCGCCATTTCCGGCGAAGATGCAGGAGGGAGTCTCGACGTGGAGTCTGGAGGATTTGAGGAGGCATAAGGAGAAGCAGGTCGCGGAGCATATCAGGGAGAGGAGGTTGAATGGGGATGATGAAGAAGGGGAGGAGGAGGGGTATGCGAATGGAGATGCGGTCATGAGGGAGGCGGAGGGGGATGAGTATGGTGACTTAGGGGATGAGGATCTGATGGATTTGGCGTAAGTAGGGAGCTGATAGCGTATAGATACCATGGTTCAGCGAACGATGCGTTCAAGCCCCAACTTCCATCGCAACCTTGCTGTCTGATCTGACAGTGTCCTCTTTCTGCTTCACATCCGCCAGCTCCGCGTTCCAGTAGATCAACATCTCCTCCACTTCCGCGGGATGCTTCCCTTTCCCGCCCCCGATTCCGCTCGCCTTCAACTTCAGCTGTCCATCCGTGTCACCGTTTGCTTGCATCCATGTCATCGTGGCGTTATATGCACTGTCCAACGCTCCCGAGATCCATGCATGATGGGCGCTCACCGCTTCACCACAGATCATCAGCTTCCCCTTGCACAATGGCTTAGTGAATTGCTGGTACATGTGGCTGAACTGGCCCGGACCGAAGAGAGCGAAGCCGCCTGTCGCATACGGGTCATGGGACCAGGCAAAAGCGTGGTGACATTGGTAGCTGGAGAAGAGCTCGTCGTGGAACTGCTCATCAGAGACCCCATGTGGCTTGAGATCTTCGTGCCAGAGCTTTGTGAGATTCATGAAGATAAGCTGGATGAGAGGGTCGTTCTTGTCGGCTTTCTCCTTGTTCTGGTCTTGGACTAGAGATGCCATGCGGGTAGCGTCCTGAGCCCAGGAATAAGAGACGATGATCGTGTGAGCCTGGTCGACTCCATTTGTGGTGTCGTGCCAGGAAGGGTAAACGACGTTGCTGACCGGCAAATCACTGGATGAAACACCACCATATTTGTATGGAGGACCTTTCTTTGAATTCGGCATGTACTTGTTCCACCATGCGCTGCTGAATTTGATGGCGACTTTGGTGGCTCTGTCATAGCTCAAAGCGCGGATGCCGATGAGCTGTCGCTGCGTCAAGTTCAGACCGCTCAGGTCCATACGCTGCAGTGCGCCAAATGTGGTGGTGCTGAAGACGGCGTCGTATTGCGTGGTGGTAGATTGCCAGGTTTTCAGGTCAGTTGTCGTGATGTCGATCTTGTTGTTGTTGTCATGCATGGATGTAACAGGTCTGTCGAAAGAGAATTGAGCACTGGCCTGGCCGCTAGCAGTGCTGAACATGCTATCCGTGAGCTTTGACATACCACCTTCGACTCTGAACCATCTTGAAGATTTGGCTACTTGAAAGTCGTAATAATCACAGATGGTCTCCATGAATGCTTGATCAAACAGACCAGTTGAGCTTGAGGAGTCAGCCCTGCCTGACTTGCAGACAATTCTATCAGCAGACTTACGTTTCCAGTGTTTCGGAGAGCTCAATCTGCTCGAACGTCCATCCTCGCTTCATCAGGAAGCCTCTGGTCGAGTAGTTGTCTGGACGTTCTTCGTGCTCCATGTACTTGTTGAAGGCAGCATCGAAGTTGTCCGTTGGCTTTAGCGTTTCTGGGTTGAGAAAGCCATTCGTCGTGAGGATGCCGTTGGTCGGGTTTGTCATGAAGAAGTCAAACGCCTTGTCGTCAAGGGATTTGGTCTTATAGAAGTACATGGAAGGCTCGCAGCCAGCATTGTAGACGTAGTCCACAAGCTTGACTTGCTCCGGGTCAGGTTTGCCTTTGTTGAGATAGTTGATCATCTTGAAGGTACTAATATTGTCAGGTTTGAATTGATTACAGGTAGATCCGAAGCGCGAAACCTAGCCATGGTATCAATATCAGGGATCCGCATCGCGCCAACGTCGTAGTAGTTGTGGTCACATTTGTTGCCAAGCTTGAATTGGTACGAGTAACAACGGCCACCATGACGATCTGATGCCTCCAGAATGTTGATGTTGGCATAGCCAGCGATACTCAACATGATTGCGACACCCATTCCGGCAGCCCCGGCGCCGACAATGCAAATGCGAATGTCCTTACTCGGACCGTCATGACCGTACTTGGACCTGGATTCGAGGGTTCTCGCCGGTAGCTCCGTTACATGCCTGTCCTCGGTGATCTGATCAAGCTTCTCGATCAGGTTTTCGCGGAGAGCTTGCTTTGCGTACGCAGCTCGAAAGCTTGGCAAAGATTCGGTGGCATCGGACATGATAAAAATTCTAGGGACGTAATATGTGCAGGTTTGTGGAAAAGCGACCTGGTGCAAGTTCTCTGGCATAGCTGACCTACCACTTTATGTGTCGAGAGCTCAGCACACCAATACCAAGCTGCAATCCCTAAGGGGGAAACAGCGGGACGAGTGAGGGACGAGCATGCCAAAACAAGACAGACGTGATGCAGCATGGTCGACTGTGGAGTTTAATCCATCCACATGCGACAGAGCATAGCCGAGTTTGCTTCTCGTGATCGTCGCCGTCTCGTGCCATTGTGCGGTCGGCCATGGACGTGGCTAGCTGAGAAATGCGGAGTCGGCCCCTTGCGTCTGCAGCTGCAGGAGACGACGTGTCTCTAAACAAAGAAAAGGCTAGCTCAATCGCTCGCATAGAGAGCAGACGTTCTTGCTACAGCGAAGAAGAGCCTGTGTCTGTCGGCTCTGTGGACCTGTCGATCGGTCCGCTCCGCGGCGATGGTCGACCCTGCTGCTATACATTGTCGTTGTAAGTCAACAATAATTTGAGGACCTATGGAACGCACTCTCGTTATCTGCATAACGATGATAGATGGTGAGATCGGTGAGGTGTCCGCAGTCATAGCGCGTAGCTGGTGATGTCTCAAGTCCTGTTTGCTGACTCAGCTGCGGTACCAACATGAGACCCTTTCCTTGACCACTCCCCAGCCTGATCCCTTCTTCTGCTTCCCCAGAACACCCCATTCGAATTCTGTCATTGGCTGAACCATCTCATCGATCGCCAAATGTCAAGCATCCCATGCCAGGATCTTGTAGTCGACGCCCATTTGATGTCTCCCGATCTGCGATATTTTCCCATGTTCGTCCCTTAGCATTCAGCTATGAGTTCACCCAAGACTGGCCAAGTCCAACGACCTCGCTCGACAGGGCTATACTCTCAATCGGTCGACCTCATGTTCGACCTGTCAAGGAGCACTCTGAACGGGACCAACAGAGACTACAGTCGATCCTCCGTCCAAGTTTGTATTTACAGTAAGGCAAGTCCACTTCTCTTCACAGCTTGTGCAATCATGCTTGATCTATCTCAAAATCATCTAAAAACACATTGATGGATCCGTCAAGACCACTACCAGAGTCGTCGTATGGTGGCCTCGGTCAGGGACTGGTGGCTCTGAGCGGAGTGCTCTTAGCCATTGGCCTGATCATGGTCAGCCTGAGAGTCTATACTGCGTTTTTCGTTACCAAATTGCCGCGACTAGACCTCTGGTTTACGCTGATGGCTTTTGTGAGTACTCATCGAGCCTTGATCGAACACGATTGTCTAAGATGAACAGATTTTGGCTGTAGTTGCTGAGCCCTTTTTGGTTCTTGCCTGTAAACATGGCGTTGGCCAGAAACTGGCTCTGGTCAGACCAGAAGACCTCGAAGGCGCTTTCTTCTATCAAACAATCTACTATGGACCAATCATCATGAGCACCTTCTTCAGCAAGATCGCAACAGCCTTGATCATTCTCCAGATCCAAGACCGGACGTATCCCAAGCTGAAATGGATCGTCTACTTTGTGCTCTTCTTCAACTCCGTCATGTGTGTGATCATCACCATCGCATCTTGGTTCCAATGCGACCCGGTATCTGATCTGTGGAGGACGAATCCTCGCATGAACCCCAGATGTGGTCTATCAGATGACATCGCACGCATAGCCACAGCACAAGGAGGTACATCTTACCGCCCCTCACTGCCTCTGTTACCCGGCTAACACAATCCAGCCGCTTCAGCCTTCAGCGACTTCTTCCTAGCCCTCTACCCAGCCGTCATATTCTGGCACCTCAACATGTCCCGGCGCCGCCGCATCGGCCTCTGCGTGCTCTTCTGCACCGGCATTCTGTAAGCACAACCCATCCCCTCCATCGTACTGCATGCAAAACCTGACCCCATCAAAAAGAGCAGGAATAGCATCCACCCTCCGCACAGCCCGTACCTCCCGTCTTCTGCAGGCAGAAGTCCTCGTCGCCACCGCAGAAGTTGTGACATGGGGCCACTGCGAAGCCTGGCTCATCATCATCGTGAGCTGCATCCCGCCTCTCCGGCCTCTGTTCCTGCAGTTCTACCGTAACGTCACTTCCTCTCTGCACTCTTTCTCCAACCGCTCTGGTTCCGACTCCAGTGCCTCCCATACACGAAAGGCTGCTCAACCTTTCCATAAGCCGAGATCTAGTTCGGGTGCAGTGTCGGGTAGTAGTCCCAAGGACTCCTTCACCAGCTGGACCGGCTCCTCCAAGACCAAGAAAGGACTGTATGATATCTTTCCCACGAGCAAGGCGCACAAGGTCGAGGCAGTGGGGCATTGTCCGAAGCAAATGGACAGAGTACTGGACGATACCATCGTCGTAGATCGCGGGTTCGAGGTGCAAGAGATCACGCGGCCGGGGCACGCCATCACACGTTCGGACGAGAGCATGGATCTGGAGCGGAGCAGGACGGGGAGTGAAGAAGCATGGTTGGAGGACGGGAGTTGGGAGGATATTCTGGCGTCTGAGCAGCGGCGACCGACGTGGCAGGTGAGGCAGGCTGGGAGGTTTTGAGGTCTCCGAACGAGGCTTCAACATGGAGGCATGGGAGACCAGGCGAGGATGTTTGATCAATAGTTAAAAGGCACTGTACTTTAGTCACTGAGAGGTTGTACTTCATTGAATCGTGAATTCATTCCGAATAATCTACATCCAGAGCACGACTGGGGTATCTCAAACATGCAACCCTCCCATGTCCCTGGCGTCTTTCCCTATGTCCCGCTTTCGTCGCAGGTACGTTATAGTACAAGTTCCCTCGTGACACCTCAACCATTGAACGCCTTACTTTTTCTCCCTCACAGGCAACTCCTTTCTCCCATCTCCCTTCTCCCCATCAATCTGCCCGTGCTTTCCCTTCTCCCCATCAACCCTCTTCCCCTCCCCCTTCTGCCCCTCCAACCTCGTCTCCTCCCCCTCCTCAACGCCCATCACCTCCCTCGCCACCCCATCCGCCAACCCCTGCAAATCCCCCACCTCACTCGCCTTCTGACTCAAATATCCCTCCAGCATCTGCTTGAGCACATTCGCCCTAACCGGTTTGGCCAGGTAATTATTCATGCCCGCCTCAAGACACTTTTCCCTGTCGCCTCGGATCGCGCTGGCCGTCATGGCGATGACCAAGACCTGTCTGACGCGCTTATCCTCGTGTTTGCGGATTTCGCGCGTCGCGTTGTACCCGTCTAGTACAGGCATCTGGCAGTCCATGAGCACGAGGTGGAAGGGATCGTCGGCCTCTGCTGCGGCGGCGAGGGCGTTGACGGCTTGCTGGCCGTCGCCGAAAGCGGAGCACTTGAAGCCGAGCTTCTGCACGAAGGAGATGGCGATCTTTTGGTTGATGGGGTTGTCTTCTGCGATGCAGATCTTGATCTTCTCTCGTGGGATGGAAGCGAGGTTGATGTGCTCTAGTTGGCTTTGGGATTCTTCCTCGGAGGTGGTGACGCGGTAGATGCTCATTGGGTCGGCGGAGCGGCCTGCGTGACCTGCGCCTTGGCCGCCGTTGACGTCGGCGGCTTTCTTGAAGGGTAAGGTGAAGGCGACGGTGGTGCCGACGCCGACCTGAGAGGAGAGCCAGATGCGTCCGCCGCAGATCTCGATGATGCTCTTGCAGATGGACAGGCCGAGACCGGTGCCGCCGTAGCTGCGCGCGGTGGAGGAGTCGGCTTGCGAGAAGGGGAGGAAGAGTTTCTTCTTTTGTTCTTCGGAGATACCGATGCCAGTGTCCGTCACGGAGCACTGCACCTGAACTGTCTTGTCGTCTTCGTACTCAAGAATGGCGCGGACAGTGACCTTGCCCTTGGCGGTGAACTTGTAGGCGTTGCTAAGGAGATTCATGAAGACTTGGTGCAGTCGGACAGGATCGCCCATGACGAGCATATCTGCGTCGATCTCGAGCTCTTCGATGGTCGAAAGGCCTCGCTCCATGTTTGTGTATGAAAGGGCTCGCACGACTTCGGAGATCGTCTCCTTCAAGGATAGCTGAACATTGAACAGCGTCATCTTTCCAGCTTCGAGCTTCGAAAAGTCCAAGATGTCATTGATGACGGACAGAAGTGTGTCGGCGCAGACACGAATCGAATCAGCGTATCCTTCTTGCTCTTTGGTGAGCCTGCTCTGCTTCAGCAGTTCAGACATACCAATAACACCATTGAGTGGTGTTCGCAGCTCGTGCGAGACGTTCGCGAGGAACATCGATTTGGCCTTGGCTGCCTCTTCTTTGAGGCGGACGTTCTCCATGGCTTGTGCTTCAGCTTCTTTGGCCTTGCGTTCGGCCTCTCGTGCCTGTGACAAAGCTTGTTTCTGGATCTCGAGCATGGCAGCATTGCTCGCGTTGGCCTTTTCAAGCCGTTTGAATAACAGAGCATTTGCGATCGAGATGGCTACTTGATTGACTAAGAGTCGCAATACGGTCGTGGCGGTCTCTTTGAATGATCGTGCGGGACCCTCGATGTAGATACAGCCTAGCAGATGGTTGTCGCCATGGAGAATGGGAAGCGCAATCATTGCTCGTCCGTCAGGGTTGTTCTGCTTGTACTCTCTGCTGGCAGCAAAGCGTTCATCTTCGAGCACATTCGGCACAAACAGAGACTCTCGGAATCGCAAACAGTATAGCGTCACCGATCTCGCCACTGAGTCGGGCACTTCGTCGATAGGTTGACCATACAGGCTCTCTATCGGTCCGTCTGGCCCACGCGTGGCGGCAAGTCTCCACTTGTCGTCTTCATCCCGAACGATCACTCCACCAATCTCAGCACCGGTGGCATCGGTGATGATCTCTGTCAAGCTGGCAAGGAGCTTCTCCACATTGAGTTCGGACGACAATAGCTGAGAGGATTCCAAGATAGTGGCCAGGTCAATGACGTCTAGTCCGACGGCTGATAGACTGGCGTCGTCTTTGGTCTTGCCGCTGCGGTCCAAATCTGGAGATCCAGCTGGAGGTGGTGACAACCAGGCCTTGGTTCTCTCTTCCGATGTCTGCGACACCAGGTCGTCGTCATGCCTGTGTAGCTTGAAAGGTGTGGTGGCAGCATGAGACTCGATCGTCTGCGTTCCCTGGTCCATTTGTATGCCGGACCGAGTACGGTGTATTGTGAAAGCATGCTTGTCGCTGATCTGCTGGACCTTGCCAGTCGCCCCGATGCGTCGATATGCCGCGGTAGCGTCATCAATCAGGCTACGAGCTGGTCTGCTTGAGCCTCTACGTATGAGAAATTCAGCGTATAGCTCATTGGCAAGCGCCTCTTCCATGATGATGCCATGAAGCACGGTGTGGTTAACAGCGGCTTCATAAGATGCAATGGAAACGTCAAAGCGACCATCCAGCTCGGCCAACTCTGCATTGATGATATGCAGGTAGCCGGCAAAGTTAGAGTCGTTGATCAGGCTGACAGACCTAATCTTCTTCTCGATCGTCTTCACCCTCTTGAGAGTCTTCTCACGATCTGGTGAGTTCGGCTCGGCCCTGACCTTCTCGATAAGCGTCAAAGCAAGGAAGAACGAGGCAAAGTAGGTGTATCGCATGCAGAATAGTGCATTGATGGGTTCGTAGAGAGCTTCGCCAAGCTCTAGCGCTTGCTTGTGGTGGCCGAACCGGTACAAGGCTGCGAGCCGGTAGCAGTCGTAGATCGTGAGGGGTCGAGAAGGTTCCGAAGCCTTCTTGTGCACAAAATCGTGGTAAGCTGTGGTTGAGTGGTCTTGGTCATCCATAATATGTGCAGGATCCATATAGAAAGTCTTGCCTTGCAATGCGCGGCTGTACTGCAAAACGCCTACGAGGAATGAGCCGCCTCGTAGATCTGTGCTCCAATCGGGAATCTGTTCATTTTGATCATAGATGAATGCCTCGACGTCTGGCAATTCATAACTTCCCCACAATCGATAAGCGGCAGTGACGCCGACATTCAGAGTCTGTAGTATCTTGTCGCCAGCAGAGATCGTCGCATCCAGACCATGTGCAAGGATCGGTAGTTGGTCTTGCATGGATGCTTCGATATGGCCAAGGAAAAGCGAATGTAAGGTCCAGCCTCGACCATTAGTATAGGCCTCTTGCTCGAATACTCGCATGATCTTTTTGGCGGTCTCCCCCATCTGCAGCCCGAATTCGAGCATATCGTAGCGACCAATGGCGATTGAGCCCATATGAACGTAGCCAAGCGCTAGCTGCGGAAATACGCCCTGCTGTAAATACAAGTTCAAAATCTTAATGGTCATCAGGAAGAATAGCAGAGGGTCGGACCAGAAGGCAGCAGATAGCAATTCCACCATGACAGCTCCGGTTGTGACCAGTCTAGGATCGATGTCTCGCTTGGAGAGATCAGGCTCTTTTGCGGCCAACATGGGAGCTATTCTCTTGAACTCATCGTCGCATTGCTCCCATGTCATTGGTTTTGTCTCGTGGCCAAGATCTGAGAGCGCCTGTCTCATTGATAGAAAAGCCTTGATGCTGTCTCCTCGCTGCGCATGCATTCTCGATTCAATGACAAACGCGGCGCTCCGGTCGGCAGGATCTTTGGCGTGATCGAAAATCTCAGTGGTGATCGTCGTAGCAGACTCAAAGTCGCCAAGGAACCAGTAACTGCCAGCAGTCTGTGTCATCAAAGTAAGTACCTCGTTGTAATTTGTATCTGCTTGTTTGTCTTCGACGTCCCAGATATCCTTAGCAAGGAGTGCCAGAGCATGCTTCAAGAAATAAAGCGCGATCTGACGTGCGCCTTGCTCTCGAGCAGTCTCTGCAGCTTCGTAGAGTAGCTGACGGAAAGGTTTGTAGCTTTGAGCTCGATTCCGAATGACCTCGACTGCAGCGCATATATGTCTACTCTGATCGAAAAGAATCTGCGTCGGTTGCGAAGGCCGCCAAGGGTCATGTTTGATCATTGCGCAGGCAAGAACGTAGTGCATCTCCTCCTTGGCGTACGGGGCACGCAGAGCTGCAACGGCACCCATATATCGGTCGTGGCTGAAGCGGAACCTGTCTTCCTCTTCCGTCGCCATGATAGCGTACGAAGCCAGTGCAGATTGCAGACCAGAAATGGGGTCGTTAGCTCGGGTGGGCAGAAACTCCATCGGCGACGCCTTCGAGCAATCGCACACAATGACTCGGTTGATGAGTTGGAAGCTAAAATTGTTGCCTACCAAGCTCGCCCAGCAGAGGAGTGTCTTTGCATCTTGCGGCAGTTCTGCTAGTCTTCGGAAGATATAGTCGTCGGGCGCCAAAGATGTGCTTTCAGAGTCTGCGAATTGGTTGAAGATGCCGTCCAGGTCGAATTCCCACTGTGAAGTCCGCCATGAGTAGTAAATGCACTTTTTGCGGTAGCATTGGTCCAGAATCTCGCGGACAAGGAACGGTATGCCTTCCGTCTTTTGCTGGATCACAGCGACTAGAGGTAAGACGTACTGGTTCGATCGATGCAGCGTCTGTGCCACATACTCCGATGTCTGCTCCTCGGTGAAGGGTGTCAGCTCAACACACGTCGCCTTGTCTAAAAGTGCTCGTGTCTTGCCAGGTAAGGTGTCTTCAGATCGGAAAGTCAACATGAGGACGATCGGAATACCAGCGGCCACGACTGAGTGAATGAGATCCAAGCTCTCCTCGTCTGCAAATTGCAGATCGTCCAAGCAGATGCACATGAACTTGTGCATCACAAGCAAGCGGAGGAAGTCCATAAAGGTGTTTGCAAATCTGCGGTCGCGAACGACACCACCAGCATGCAGCCAGTCCGCAGCAGTGTTTCCTTTGTCGCCACATTTGGCCCCTTCATGCATGACAGCTTGAGTGTCAACATCCGAGAGCTTCGCGTGGTGCAAATCGGGCGAAATCAGCCACGGGGGAAGCTCGAGTGCCGTATGCAAGGATGCCCAAACTGGTCTGACCAGAGCCCTCACCTGTTGGTGCAGTTCTGTCGCGACATCGTTCTCTGAGAATATTTGACGGAACAACGATGACATGATCCGAAACGCAGGCTCGAAGGGAACCTTCTTGACCTGATCGAACTTGGCGAGAGCATAGTATCCATGCTCTCTTGCATGTGTCTGGACAATTTGAAGTATTGACGACTTCCCGAGTCCTGCACTACCAGATATGCTGATGACTTCACAGCGCCCGGCCTTACGGAGCTTCTGCGCTGTCCGAAGGAGAGATTCCTTCGATGGAGCGTGGCTATGTCCCGCCGATCCGGATGTTGCAGCGTCGATGCTAGGATTCGATATCCTGCTGTCCATGGAGAGTTTTTGTTCCAGCTCGTTGATCGCTGGCTCCGAAAGCTCGTGGTTCGCATCACCATTTTTCTTGAATGCGTCAGGGGCGTTTGCTTCGCATATCGAGGGTAGACGACTATCGCCTCGTTCTCGAGAAGCTGAACTCGCGCTGTCGGAACCAAGATGATCTCCTAGATGATCAGTACGGTCATTCGAATACGTGGATGCCGTTCGGAGCACATTCAAGCCCTGTTTTGTTATGGCAGCGCGGTGGAGTGCCCTACTCGCCGAGCGTTCCATGACCTTTCGGATTGCATCAAGTTGCTTCGATCGTCCAATTAGTCGTGTCGGATGGTTGAATGCGCTGGAGACATCTCGAGTGCCCAGCTTGAAGCTATCCAGCGCTTCGCATGCTCCCTCTTCCAGTAGCCGATTGCATTCCATGAGATCATGTCGTAGTCCGGCTGCAGATTGATACCGATCGGCCATGTTCTTCTGGGTCATCTTCTGGATGACTCGTGAAAGAGCAGAGGGTACATCGGGTCGTTTCGAATCGATCGGAGGTATTCTCCTGCTTAGTACGTTCTGCATGATGTCCAGAGGTCCACTGCCAGCGAAAGCCGGTTCGTCTGCTAGCATGATCCAGAACAAAATACCCAAGCTGTAGATATCCGTCCGGCTATCAGGTTCTGCAGGCATGCGCCCAGTCTGCTCTGGAGCAATGAATTGTAGCTTGTGCTCAACACCCAGCTGCGCGGTCAAGGTAGACCAACCAGCGCTCGTCAGGCCGTTCTCGAATGACCTTGCCCCAGAGCCAAAGTTTATAAGGCGAACAAGTCCAGTCTCCTTGTTGAAGTGGAACGCATCACCACGTAGATCACCATGTACTAGCTCTTTCCCATGATGTAGCTGTTCGATGCATTTGACAGCGCCGACCGCGAAAGACATGAACACGCGCAAAGGGGTTTTGACATGACTCGGCCGTCTTGGAAATCTTTCCCATTGCATCTGTTCTCTTTTGTCGCTTGAATCAGCACGATAGAAGCTGGGACCGAGCTCGACCTGTGACAGATTAATCAGACGCGCTGTTGTCTTGAAACGATGCAGAGACATACCAGTTCAATGAGATTGTTCTTGCCGGGCGACTCTGCGATCATGACGACAAGTTTACTGTCGCCAGCTTGTCGAGGTGGTAACCGGAGGAATTCGATAGCATTGACGAAGATGTCTTGCTCCTTTCCTGCTTCCTGTGCGAGCTTTTGTACCAATTTGAATTCTCGCTCAAGCCGCAGAGCGTGGCGGGAGACTCTTGCTACTACCGGTAATCTTTCGGTATACTCATGTTTGTTCTGTTCCGCTAAATCATCTATGCTCTTCCTGGAATTTGACGAGCTAGCTGTGCCATTTGTGGAAGGTTCCGATGACCGAGTGGGCAGTTTGTGTCCCCATACATGCCAGTGGTCGTAGGACTGTGTTGATGTTAGCTATAACGTATTCATCGTGCTCTTTCGGTATACTTACTGAGTGGAATGGCGGTACAGAAGTATCCCATTCGTAGCCCTGTACATCCTGCTGCAGACGGGCAAATATCCTAGAAGAGATCTGCTCATTTTCGGCTTCCGCCCTCGCCTTTGGGTCCATGGCGAAACCCTCCGCAGGTAAATGACCTCTAAGCTTTCGCCGAGATCAGGACATGCTCCGTCGTCTTAAGTCGTGATATGCAAGACCAGCAGCATATTAGGTTAATGTGATTATTCGTGGAGAGTGTGGTACGATGCCACGGTACAAGGCCAACCAGAGCGTGTGGAAGAAGAGGTCCGTCCGGAGATGGTGGAAGAGGATGTCGAAGTGCAGATCTCCCGCAAGCAGATGGGAATCTGAGTGCAACGATGCTTACTCACCGAACCAGGATCGCGGAGTATGCTCCAAAGTGGTTTCTTCGTTTGCAGCGGCTCTGGCGCAAATGGCGAGAGTGCTGTCGAGGCGAAGGTTCGAGGAGCACGGGCACTTCGATTCCTCGCTACGTCACCAAAATCATCCCCCCAAAGCCCCGGTCGAATGGGCGTCGAGATGGCGCTTTTTAGGGCTTGCCAGGGGAGTGGAAAGTCTGCATACCGCCGATAGTGTGGGCGTGAAACCACAAAATCGACAGATCAGATCGATTGACAATGTTTCATCAGTGCTGAGACACAACATGGGATTCCCTCATGCTACCTGCCTTGCAAGGACCACCCCTCTTCGCGTCGTGCTACTGTGCGCGTTCAAGGATCCCATGCATGGAAAACGGTCAAACGGCATTAGATCAGATCTTCCGGCAAACGTTTCTTGGATCGATCTCTGCATCCTGCAACTGTGTAGATCTCGCTGGGCAGGAAATCTACAGCTTCGGGATGGACATACTTTGAAGACATGTGACTTGCACTCTGATAACAAATGGTTTGTCACGGAGAGACAGTGCGTTTTCAGTCTTGTCTGCCACATTACTTAGGTCGGCAAATTCCTTCTCCTGCATCCTCCGTCAGCCACGACCTCACGCCATTCAGGAACGCCATGTATTGCCATCAGATGACATAACGAAACGACAGATTCTCCCTATCCGTCTTGTTCCCCCATCTCTCGGCTTCACCCGGCACAGACGTGCTCAGCTTGTCTCTGCGCCTGTTTTCTCGCCTGTAGTACATGGCCAGGAGAGCAGTGAAGACGGCGCCAGCGGTCAAGGTCGTAAGCACTGTCAGGCGTGCAGGTTGGTACAAGGGTGCATCTCGAGCTTGGAATGTCTGAGGCCCGATCGTGCTGGCCAGGCCGAATGCTGCAGTGACAAGACCCATGGCGACCGGACGCTTCGTACGGCCGGCGATGTTCGCCGTCGTCCACTGGTAGATGTGCGGGAGCGTAGCCGTACATGTGTTGACGAGGTAGATGCCGGCAAGTACACCCGACTTGTGTGACCTGGGCATGAATGACATCAAGCCGGCACCAAGAATAGCGGGAAGCAGGAGGACAATGATCCAAGCCCAGCGATTGCCAGTCTTGCGAACACCAATACCGCTGGAAACAGCCGAGAAGATGGAGATAATGCCGCTCATTGAATTGAGCAGCGCCGCTTGCTTTGGCGTGTAGCCAAAGTTGTTCAGAAGGGTGGTCGAGTATGACGAGACGACTCCGCTGGTCATGCAAATCTGTCAGAAGTCAGCCATATATTGCAACCACAGGACGTGCATTTCCACTGACCAGGACAGTGATGAGCATCATCCACCAGATTTGAATATCCGCCAGAAGCTCCCATACTTGTGCCCATTTGAAGTGCCTGTTGACGACCCCAGTCTGGTTGACGGAGATGTGGTTCAACAAGGCGGTCTTCTCGGTGTCATTGAGGAACCTAGCCTTGATGGGATTCTCTGCAAGACAAAACAGGGTAAAGATGCCAAGTACGACCGTGATGCCACCCATGGTAATAAACATGATCCTCCATCCAGCAAAAGCAGGATTGGCGACATGCTGAAAACCATAGGACTGAAGACCACCGACGATCTGACCTGTTCCGAGGCCGGCATACCAGAAGCAGAATCGGGGGGCCTGTTCTGACTTTGTGTACCACTGACTGACCAAAAGCAGCAAACATGGTGCGACTGCTGCTTCGAAAATCCCGACAAGCACTCTAGTGGCCAAAAGGGTCTCGTGATTGTTCGAGGCGGCGACAGCAGCCGTAGCAATGCCCCAGAGAATGACATTGGTGCCCATCTCAACTTGTCAGCGATCATGGTCAAATGAACGAAAATCGTGATATCTACCCATTTGGCAGCGGAGACCTTGTTCAGGATGAATCCAGTCGGCAGCTCCGCAAGAGTGGTGGCGACATAGAAGAATGTGTTTACGTTGCTGAAGTCGTTGCCAGTGAGTCGGAGATCTTTCGGCAGACCCATCACAGCGGCGTACTATCGAAATTGTTAGCGTGCCAATTTACGTCCATGCTCACTACGCACGTTCAGAATGGCCTTGTCCAGCCAGCACATGGTGTAACATAGCCACATGAATGGTATCAGTCTGTAGTCGATTCGCCTCCGGAGAGCCGGTAAGTTGATCGAGCGTATCTGGGGACTATCGACCTGGACACGGGACAGATATCCATAGGCTTGATCGGCATCCCTCAACTCAATCTGGTTCTGACCTGCTTCACTTGGCACCGACGTGGATGGCCAAGCACCCACACTGGCACTTCCTTTGTCGGTATGAGAGGATCGCTTAGAGTTCATCGTGTTTTCAGTAGTATGATTGACAGATCTGATGGAAGCGAGGAGCACAGAAAATCGGACTGGGAAGTTGCAAATTCGGACTGGGGAGAACTAGAGAAATACTACCATTTCCTGACCCCTCCCACGGCAGAATCTGTTGATGCTGCCACTATCACGCCGCACGCTGCTTCCTGCACCCATCCGATGGCATCCTGGCTGAATCATCATTCACGAATGATATCGACCAGGTTCATTGCTGCTGTGCTTCTTGCGAAACGGCTCGCGACACGTTAGGTTCAACTTGTAACGCGACGAGACCTGAAAAGGCAGTCTATCTCATCCACTGCATACGTTACACATAGTCATGGATCTGTCCGTCATGAGGTTTGCCGTCTGACAGGTCGGTGGCACGGACTCAACGCAGGTGTCCATAATTGAGGTTGTACAGTAACAGTCGATAGGACTTGCATCATCAAGCAAGCGGCAAGGTCGTTCTTAGCGTAGAAAGACAACACATCATCACGTCCGAGCAACGGTCGAGATGTGAGCGGGCACGGAAGAATCAGAAGCATGTCCTACTGAGACTGGCAAGATGAAGGTCACGCTGGCCCCACTTGCGCCCCACCTCGATCTCCTTCCCACCACTTCCCGGATTTCTGCATTATCACCACTGACCATATCAGGCGGTTGACTTGCTTGCCAACGGTCTGTCGACGATCAAATTGGCGTACTCTGAGACATGAAACGGATCAATCATGAATCAGCTCGCTGCTCAAGCCTCTACGCACCAGTCGGTAACAATCGCAGCGAGGTGAATGAGCAACGAGTCGGTTGACATCATGGGTACGGCTTCATGAAAACGAATATCCTGCCCAGCTCTCTCGTTGAATCTGCTGAGATAGTGTGGCATCGGTAAGTTGTGCTGATGCTTGCGTCTTCTCCACCATCACCTAGGTATCTATACTTCATGGCCTCCCACCATGACAGCAGTACCAGGAACAAGAATGGTCGAAGAGTGGTGCAGACAGGACATGTGTCGATACAAGAGGTGTAGCTGCCGAGAGGGCGACATGTGTTGACGCCACATGTGTGGTGCTTGACATGTGATGGATGACAACGCATACCTCAGGACAACCTCCACCTTGAACATCATGATTTTTCACAGCTGTCCTCGACATATTCACACTCAAGCAACCACAATGTGGATCCTCAACGGAACATCGGAGCTCGATGCTCAATCCAACCATCGCAAGATTCTCGGCAGTGCAATTGCCACATCCACCTTGATGCTGCTCACGGTTCTGCTTCGTGGCTACGTTCGAGTGAGAATTGTGAAAAGTCTTGGTGCTGACGACTGGTGTATCCTTATAGCCGCGGTCAGTAGAAAGGAATCTCTTTCGTAAACCCGTACTGATGAACCTACAGATCACCGCCATGGGCTATACCGCAGGAGGCATCATCCAGACCCGTTACGGGGTGGGCTTGCCACCGGCCTTGTACCCTCCAGAGAATCGCATCGATGGTCTCAAGGTGAATTGAACATTCGGTGGATCGATGACAAAGCTAACATAGAATAGCTCAACTACGCCTTTCGCTTCCTCTACTGTATCTCCGTCAGCTTCTTCAAGTTTGCGCTTTGTTTCGCCTACCTGCGAATCACAAACAACAGCTTGGCTGTTCGCGCATATCGCAGACTCATCATCGCGACTCTGGCATTTACCTTCACCTTCATGATCTACTACTGCGCGATCGTCATTTTCGCCTGCACTCCAATCAACAAATTCTGGCAACGTCAACTTCCTGGGAAATGCTTAGCGGTGCCCGTGGTTTACTACAGCCCGGCAGTCATCACCATAGTTATTGACGTGGTGTTGTTCGTCCTACCGATTCCGCTGGTCTTGCCTCTGCGCATGAATCGCCGCCGTAAGATTGGACTCGTCGTCACATTCTTGCTTGGCTTTATCACAACTCTTTGTTCCGTGATGCGACTCATTGGTAGCATCAAAGTTCCAAAGCACGGCGACCCTCAGTATCTGATCAGGTGGGCTATCATCGAGATGAATATCGGAGTGAGTCTTGAGAACAACTGACTCCCGGCACGTACTGACCCTCTCCTCTCTCAGATCATCACAACCTCACTTCCGACTCTTGCCCCTCTTCTCAAGTCCTCCCTCTTCCGCAAGTCTGAAGGCAGCTCGACTCATAGCTCACACAACCGTCCCATTCGTTCTGCTTTAGCCGAGAAGATTCCGAACTGCATCAAAAAACCCGCTAGCGCCATCATCTCATCAGTGAAGCGCTCTGGCACAACTTCCTCAGGCAGATCAGGAAGTGACGACGATACTCTCCGTGCTTCTACTAATTCTACATCTCGCAAGTCGTCGAATGGCAGCAACAAGACCTATTCCGCGACCCTTGAGCACATCCCCATGCCATTCATCGAGAAGGCATTCGACATCGAGGTGTGCAGCCGCCCTTTGTCTAATGAGGGCGAAAGCAGCTGGCTCGAGGAAGAGAGGCGCCTGCGTGGAGCGTAAAGGCACCAACTCCTTCGCGAAACACACACATGACGTTCACTTCCATGTGTTTGTACGATCTACATGAGACATGCACGACATGCAAACCATAGTAGTAAGACATGACGGAGTCATCTAGCCTCACGGCAACATATGAACACGATCTGCGAGATCTACATGAAAGATATACCATGGTATCTAGCTCCTTGAATTCAATCACCATTATCATATCACGTTCGTCCATGCCATGTGTTTAAGCGATAATAGAAGGAATGCATGAACCAGTCTATGAAACCTAACTACCGAAACGAAGAATTGTATACTCCTTGATCCTCCTCTTACCAATCCCATCTACTCCAGTCCCAACAACAATGTGGTTACGCTGACACTCGCTCGCCGCAAACCTCTATCCCTCAAGCGTAACCTCGATCAAGCCCCTATCATTCATCGTATTGAACCTAACCTCACCAAACCTCGCGTCCGCCTGAGCAAAGACATCCCTCCACTGCTTCGGCGTCCTGATCTGCCCATTAAGCAGCGAACCCATGAGCATATCACCCGACCTAACCATCATTAGCATTCCCACACCAAAACCATCAACTCATGAAAGACTCACCTCGCCCTGCGCCCCTCATTCGTCTCCCTCGGATGTTCCGGCACCATCCTCTCATGCACCAACACCTTACTCCCCTTCCTCATCCTCGGCAACAGATTCCGCACAATCTGCGCCACCTTCTTGTCCGGCCAATTCTGGAAAACCTGCGCCACGAAGAAGACATCCACGACGTCCTTGTCCTCCTTGGCTTCGTCCTGAGGCGTGAGGAAATCATGTGCCTTGAACCTCAACGTGCCCTTGTCCGTCAGTTCGGCCGGTGCAGCCTTGACGGCCGCGTCGATCGTCTTGGGGAGATCCTGGACTTCGAACGTCACGTTGTTGGTGATGCGCGCGAGGGCGATGGAGAGGTGGCCCAAGGAGCCGCCTAGGTCGACGACGAGGGCGGGGGTGCCGCGGGTGTCGAGCGCGGACCAGGTGGGGTGGGCGAGGAGGTGGGGGAGCGAGTTCTCGGCTTCGCGGTTGAAGACGGACATGGCGCCGCCGAAGCGCTTGGCGCGCAGGGGGTCGGTCTCGAAGGTCTCGTACATGGTTTTGGTGGTGTTGTTGGCGTGGGTGAAGCCTGTTTCGTTGATCTCGAGGGATAGGGGCCATTTGCGGAGGGCGGGGACGGCGTTGAGGAAGGCGGGCATGATTTCTTCGAGGATCATGCCGAGGGATTCGAAGAGGAGGGGGTCGTTGGCTAGTGCGAGGGAGTCGATGGTGTGGGAGACGCGGGAGGTGGTGGGGTCTTCTTTGAAGTAGCCGATTACGATGGCGTTTTGGATGAAGCGCTGGATGACGACTTTTTGGACCTCGATGGCGGAGGCGATCTCATCGTATGACATGGAGCCGTCCTTGGGGATGAGCTGGGGGATCTTGAAGTAGTAGAGGAACTGCATGACTGAGATGTCGGTGTACTATGGAACCATTAGAGGAGCGTGATGGTCTGATAGTGGGAGACATACACGGAAGAACTGCTCGTACAGGAAAGCACCTGGCTGACGAGCTACTCGCTTGAGAGAGTCGGCAGCATCTTCTACTGCGAGACGTGCCTCCTCAATTTCTGCTGGGGCATTTCGCCAGTCTGGTCGCTCAAAGGAACTTGTTGAAAGTCCCTTCTCCTTGGCGTAGTCGTCCAACTTCTTTGAGTTGACGAGAATGGAGACGGCAATATCTGTAAGGGATGACATCTTGTTTGCGGCTCTTTCTTGAGATCTTTGGGTCCCTCTGATAGACAAGAAATTCGCAGTAGAATCGTGAAGTATCGATTGTACCCTACCTGGTCGTTTCCCTACCTATTTATTCCTCGGCAGCTCGCCTGAGACCTGGTCGAGTCTCGTTGATTGAGTTACAGACAAGACATGAGGCTTCGCTTGAGCCGCGGCATCAAGCCATCCAGGATCATGTCGTCGCCTTGGCCCCGCTCCTGTCGACTTGGATGTGAGGCCTGATGGGTGTGTCTCAAGCGACGCGATTCATCTAAAACAATATAATTAAGACCAGCGTCTTGACTGGCTTGGTACGGAGTGTCTTATGAGAGCGAAGGACGAAGCTAGAGAGGTAATGGCGGGGACCCGTGATAGAGAGGTTGCATGTCTTGTGTGGATAGAAGAGGAGAGTGGTGGACTGTTAGTGGGGATCCGGAGCAAAGTCCCTTTGGTTGTGGAGAAATTCTCCGATGAACCCACGAGCCGGACGGACCGCACCGGAAGGCGCAAAGTCTATCTGCAAGGCTCTATCTTTGGATGAGATCCATGTCTCGTCTCTATCAACTCGAGACACCACCATCATGAAAAGCAATGCATCTTTCTGTATGCATATCTTTGTTACCAGATATTGAGTCCCGTAGCTTGGGTGCAGATATCTGTTTCCAAAAATAGTGCATATGGTGAAAGGACGAGCAGATGGCGAGCATCAACAACGCAGAGAGGTCTCATGCACAAGCGGCACAACACAGACACGTTTGTCCACCAAAGACCCGTCAGCCATCTTTTAATGGTCTGCCATAGGCTGACGGTACTGTCTCCTTACCTGTCAAGACAAGGTTTGTCCCGAGCCGTCTCTTTCGTAGTTCAAAGATGCCACTAGTAATCCTCTTCGTTAGTATGATCCCTTGATATGCTGGTATTTGTATGACAGCTAATCCTTAGCCTTTCATGGCTTGGAAATTCTCCGATAGCACAGGTGAAAGTAAGCGGGTCGCTAACGAGGACGTCTCGGACTGGCCATGCGGCGTTTCGGGGATGTTAGCCGAGGGAAGCATGCCTCGATGATCGAGTTTCGGCCAAGCAACCATTGGGACATGAACAAGAGACAAGACTTTAATGAGGCCATGTAGTTACTAGTCAGTAAGACAAGCATGAGGGACCAGACGATCCAGTTGTGCTAACTATCAGGTAGTCGATATGTACTGGCGGGATGTCTGTAGGGGCTATCTCAAGCTTGCTGCAGCGGAATCCTGCCGGGAATACCAAGTGAGACCAGATAGTGTGCCTGGTGATCAGGACACTATGCAGTCAGTCCCTTGAAACCCTACGGAGATCGTGGTAGATCTGACCAAGGGTCGCCAAGATAGCACTCATTTGTTTGTCACCATGCCTCCAGATCTTGTACGATACAGTAACTTGTGGAAAATGCATGAAAATCGATAATAGCCTTTCGATTGGTATTTGATACTGCAAATCCATCTCCTGGGACATGCCTCGGCTGTGGAGGGAGATAATGTTGAAAAATCTCATAACGCCATCGCCAGATGCATTGACAAGTTGCCATTTGTCGTCCCATGATTCTATGTTGAATAACCCCGACCTCCCAGGGTATATTTGGCTGTACGCCGCATCTAGATGTTAAATCAAAACTCCATCGTCCATCTCCACTGGAGGGTATTCTCGAGGTCCCGCTCGACAATCATCGTCCAACTCATGCAAGAAACGAAGTAACAAACGTCAGTCAACCGCTTCGTGAGAGGCGCCTAGAACTTGAGAGTCTTAGGCTTCTCCCAGTTGAAGTCCTGGTTTGTGAAGTGACCGTTCTTGGCTGTCTGGTTGTAGATGGGCTTGATCAGATCCAACTCCTTAACAATGACACCTGGCCTGAGGTCGAAGTTGCTGCGAATGATCTCAACGAGCTCTTCCGAGGACTTGTCTGATGTGCCGTAGGTCTCGACGAAGAGCGAGAGGGGCTCGGCCACACCAATGGCGTAGGAGAGCTGGACGAGGGCACGGCGTGCGAGACCGGCCTTGACGAGCGACTTGGCGATCCAGCGGGCAAGGTAGGCGGCAGAGCGGTCGACCTTCGAGTAGTCCTTTCCTGAGAAAGCACCACCACCGTGTGCACCCCAGCCACCGTATGTGTCGACGATGATCTTGCGGCCAGTAAGACCGGCATCACCCTGAGGACCACCGATAATGAAGAGGCCGGAAGGTTGAATCTATTTCATCTTAGCAAATCGCGTTTCCCAGATCTGAGATGCACTCACGTGGTAGACGGTCTTCTCGTCGAGGTACTTCTCTGGGATAACCTTCTTGATGATCTTCTCCTTGATCTCCTTGCGGAGCTGCTCGGTGGTGATATCTGGTGAATGCTGGGCGGAAACGACAACGGTGTCCACGCGCTTCGGAATGACAGCACCGCCATCGTGCTCGTACTCTACAGTGACCTGGGTCTTGGTATCTGGTCGCAACCAGGGAAGGGAGCCGTCGTTGCGGGCCTCCTTCATGGCAGAGTTGAGCTTGTGGGCGAGGAGAAGAGTGAGGGGAAGGAGCTCGGGGGTCTCGTCGGTGGCATAACCGAACATGATACCTTGGTCACCGGCTCCGAGCTTCTCGAGAGCCTCCTCGTAATGGAGACCCTGGGCGATATCTGGTGATTGCTCCTCAATCGCCACAAGCACGTTACAGGTCTTGTAGTCGAATCCCTTGTTGGAGTCATCGTAGCCAATGTCCTTGATAGCGTTGCGGATAATCTTCTGGTAGTCGAGACGGGCCTTGGTTGTGATTTCACCAAAGACCATGATCATACCGGTCTTGGTGGCAGTCTCACAAGCAACCTTGGAGAGGGGGTCCTCCCTGAGGCAGGCATCGAGGACAGCATCAGAGACCTGGTCAGCGATCTGCGAACTTGTCAGTGGTTGCTCTGTCCGCTTTTTACTGTCCAATGGCAGTATTTTCAGTCCAGTCTCACCTTGTCTGGGTGGCCCTGCGATTGTGTTAGTTTTCAAGCGGATTTCGGCCTCTCTGCTTGCTCACCTCGCCAACGGACTCGGATGTGAAGAGAAAGGTCTTCCCGTGGGAAGAAGTCCCGTTAGTGCCGTTGCTAATGGCCATGGTGAATGAAGTGTGACTGAAGTGGGGGCGGGGTCGTGGGACGAGCGATTCGGCTGGTCTAAGTCTATGCGGGAAGTGTGCAAAAAGTTCACAGGATGTGCAGACAAACACAAGGAATATGTTGCGAATATGAGCAAAGGGATTGGGTTGTGAGAAGAAGGAAGGGGAAAAGAATGGGCCGGAGAATTTTGTGTTGACCTGGCGAGCTACAGAGTTGCCGATGGGGTAACGAGGCACCACCTCTCTCACGCCATTCGCGCTTTGTCGCGGCGGCACCTTTGGAGAAACGTGCCCGACTTTTCTGACGCCATTTTCCTTCACCACCTAGCCTTGACCTTTTCGCGGGCGGTCAAGATCTTCGGCACTGACCCAGAAATGGCTCCAGCTCCACCACGTTCCTGTCTTTTTCCTCTGCACCAAACCTGAACAAGGGACCTCTCCGCAACAAGCTCGCCGCTCTCTCTGTGTGGCCTGATTCGTGCACCCGGGTCCCGCATCCTTGTCCCGCGTTTCGGAGCTCTCTTTTCTGCATCAAAGGCTGCAAATTGTCTGTCAAAAACTCCAATTCCCACTTGGCGCTAACAACCTCGGGCACTCGATCGTCTCTGCCAGCGGGAAACACAGTCACCGATCATGCCTCAACAATAAGCCAGCTTACAACTGCCGTGATCTCTGCTGGGCCCCTCCTCCATATCTTTTCCAGCCATGAGCAAGTTCGGGGTCCTGGCCATCGGCCCTGCAGGCGCCGGCAAAACCACTTTCTGTTCAGCCCTGATACAACACTTGCGGAACAATCGCCGGTCATGCTTCTATGTCAATCTCGACCCAGCGGCCGAGGACTTTGCCTACGAGCCGGACCTCGATATCAAAGATCTTATCTCGCTTCAAGATGTTATGGAAGAGTTGCAACTCGGCCCTAACGGCGGGTTGATCTATTGCTTCGAATTCTTGCTAGAAAACCTCGATTTCCTCACCGACGAGATTGAGAGTGTCGGCGAGGACTATCTGATCATTATTGACATGCCTGGTCAAATCGAGTTGTACACTCATGTGCCTATCCTGCCCAGTCTGGTTCGACATCTCACGAGAGGAAGCCTCAATATCAATCTCTGCGCTGCTTATCTGCTAGAGAGCACGTTTGTCGTCGACCGAGCAAAATTCTTCGCGGGTACATTGAGTGCAATGAGCGCTATGCTGATGCTTGAAGTTCCTCATGTGAACATTCTCAGCAAAATGGACTTGGTGAAAGGTCAAGTGGCGAAAAGAGATCTTAAGCGCTTCATCGACCCAGACATCAGCTTATTGGACGAGACTCCAGCGAACAATTTGATATACGCTGAAGATGACGAGGAGGAGGAGGAAGTCAAAGATCCAAAGAGCGTCATGTCCGGCGCCTCATTCCATAAGCTCAACCGAGCGGTAGGTCAGCTGATTGACGACTTCTCCTTGGTTTCTTTCCTGAAGCTGGACGCAAATGACGAGGACAGTATTGGAGCAATATTGAGCTACATCGATGATGCCATTCAGTATCATGAAGCTCAAGAGCCAAGAGAGCCAAAGGATGAGTTGCCAGATGAGGAGATGGATTGAAATCCTCCGGTCCAGGCTTCAGATCTATTATCATCGCCTAACGATAGAGGCGCCGTACGCCAGGCGCAAGGCCCCCACAACGAGATCTTTGGGCAAAGGTAGCATCACGATGGCGGACGGTCCATGCCAGGTCCATCCTGTGCATCCCGCTACGCACACACGCAGATCAAGCCACGACGACCCATCACAATCAAGATACCCAGAGATACATGAACAGACAAAACATGTAACATTACCACCCAACTAGAATTGTACATCTAGAACCCACTCCCGAACCTCACAAACCCGTCCCTCTTGCCCACCGCCTCTCCAGCACCATAATTAAACTCCCCCTCCCTCATTCCCCACGTATCAAGCGTCTTACCCGCATTCGCCCCCTTGCATCTCTCCAAACAGCTCTTCGGCCCATACAGCGCCCCGCTCCCACTGGCCGGCACCCGTCCTTTACTCTGCCCATTGACCACATTCTGATAACCCACCGCCGCATTGACCAGTTCCTCGTCCTCGTCTCCGAACTGAAACAGCGCGTTGGCCAAATTCATCGTCCCCGCGTCCTCGTTGCTCAAAGCAGACACGAGCTGCGCGTTCTCGCACCCCGTATTCCACATAGTGTGCGGCGCACCCTGAGGGAAGATCGTCATCTGGCCCGGCTTGAGTAGCGTGGAAATCGTTGGGGAGCCGTTCTCCCCGATCATGTACGTTTGGATATCGCCGTGGATGGAGAGGACGTAGTTGCTCGCGCGCGCGTGGAAGTGTGGGGGCAGTTGGCTGCAGGGGCCGAGGTTGATCATGGCCATGGTGATGGCGTTGCCGGTCACGGCGGGGAAGGTGGCGGCGTTGGCGTTGATGACGCCCCCGGGGGAGAAGTGTGAGTTGGTTTGGTTGGTGAAGTCGAAGGTCCAGTCTGAGGTGGAGGGGAGGAGGGCGAGGCGGTCGTTGGCTGTGGCGGCCATTTTGAGGGAGGCGACGAGGGAGGGGTTGGAGGTTTTGTCGACGGCGAGGGCGGAGGGGAGGAGGGTGAGGGTGAGGAGGGAGGTGGATGTGAGACGCATTGTGGTTGAGGTGATGGTGTGGATCTTGATGATGGAGAGTGTGGAAGGAGAAGAGATGGTTAGGGAGCAGAGGAGTGGATGATGGGGATACTTATGGTTGCTGGTGAGCGTGCATGGTCATAAGTATCATGGGCGATGGTGCCGATCGGACAGACCCAGATGCTACAAGGATTTCATCTTCTTCCTCATTTTTCGTCACGGTCATCTCCATACGAGCCAGTCGGGCAGCATGGCAGGGGTAGAGAAGATGAGGGTTGGTCGGTGCGACATGCCAAAATAGCAAACGGTCAGACGTGAGGCGCGGTACAGGGCGCGTGCACTGCATGGTATGCCTGGAGAGCTGGACGCCTTGTGCTAGTAGTGGTACCACGAGACGGGGAAAGCATGCACAATCCCAGATCAGGCCGGCTGCCGCCGTTGTTATAGGAGATATGAAACTCTGAGAATCCAGCAATACACTTACAAGCTTAGTTGTAGCTGTTTGGGCAAGGACTTTGACAGACCCCCGTTCCAACTATTCGTGCTCCCTGCAAATTGGGATATCAATGGGCTGTTTGCAAGCTGTGACGATCAGAAGACGGACCGACCAGGATGCTGCCGACGAGGTCATGCATGGATTCAATGGACCTTCCTTCATGGCGTTACAAAGCAAAGAGTGCCGTGCCGCGGTGCTGACAGCGCGGTTCACTGCTGACCAGTGGAGCGTCAAAACAACCAGATCTGTGGTCGATAGTCGCCAATGCACGTCAATGGCGCCAGAGTGACATTGCAGCTGAGCTGAAGCGATCACAAGAATAAGCAGAGCGGCACGCCAACGCACGATGGGATCCCTGACCCAGATATTGTCGGACGTGGCTGATGGATCTTTAAAATTACATGCGCGGCTCAAATTTGAGATGAAGATGTCGGTCACGTGTCGTAAGATCTGCTTGACGAATCAGAAGACACCTGGCGAGCCGCATCTTCGAGAAGTGGATACTCGGCCAGCTCCGATGCATCGAATTGACCCTGTCGAGACCAGTTCCACCACAAATTTCTGAACCATTTTGTGCATATCAAGTACGACATTATGGCGGCAGTGACTGATCAGGCGCCTGCGAAGCCGGCTTCTGAGATATACACAAAGGCTACAGAGGCAGTGTCGTTCATTCGATCAAACATTGGCAATCATGAACTTCACCGGCCTCGGATAGCGATCGTTTGTGGATCGGGGCTTGGGGGCATTGCAGATGTGATTGATCAGGATACCAAGTTCGAGGTACCCTACTCGACGATACCGCACTTCCCCAAGACGACAGATATGTAAGGTCAACTTGATCTGCGTACTACGACTGACAGATCATAGTCGTAGGTCATGCTGGGAAACTGGTTTTTGGATTCATGTCTAGGGCTAAAGTGCCAGTGGTCCTCCTTGTTGGACGAGCTCAGTATGACTGAGATCAATCCTACACTTAGCCCACGTCTAATAATTGCCAGCTTCTACGAGGGGCATGAGATGAACCTCGTGACATTTGCAACTCGAGTATGCGTGCTCTTGGAGGTCAAGACCATGATAGGCAAGTCTAATGTGTTCATGCCTCCTTTCCAGACGCTTATCGATCCCAGTGACCAACGCCGCAGGAGGCTTGAATCCAGAATACAATGTTGGAGACATTGTCGTGCTAAACGATGTATGTCTTGTGTCTACACTGCCGTTGGAATCAAAGCTGATGTGCCGCAGCACCTCAACTTGCCAGGCTTTGCTGGCTACCACCCGCTTCGAGGACCTAACGCTGATGACTTTGGCGTCCGCTTCCCGCCTCTTTCTGATGCGTATGATATTGAGCTCAGGCGCAGAGCTCATCTTGCCTGGCAGGAGATCGCGCCTTCCAATAACGCACGAAAGCTTAGAGAAGGCGTGTACGCCTTCCTGTGTGGTCCAACATACGAGACCAGAGCGGAATGCCGTATGATGCGGACTCTCGGTGCTGATCTCGTGGGTATGTCCACTGTACCCGAAATCATCGTCGCGAGACATTCAGGGGTCCGGGTCCTTGGTTTCAGTCTTGTCACGAACAAAGCTGTCCTGGAGCCTGTTGTTCGTGGTGATGATCCGAAAGTCCAGAGTATGAGCAGCCAAGAGCTCGAAGAGTTCCTGAGCCGTGGCGCGGCCAACCATGAAGAGGTTCTCGAGGCCGGAAGGGAAGCCGCAAAAGATATGCAGGTGAGCATCCCTATGCCAGACCATGCTAGACCAATGCTGACTTTCTCAAGGCCTTGGTCTACAAGATTGTATCCTCACTCTAATCTCATCTCTTCTTGTATGAAGCGGATCTCTTCGCTTTGAGTGACTTGTAGAAAGCCAGCTTCCCACTGGTCTTCTTTGCTTGCACGTCTCCGTACTTTTTCTTGAAGCGACCCGTCTCTTGCTCACCCGCAAGTACCTCTTCCACGAATGTGCGTTTCCGGTCCCGATTGCTGACTCTCGAGCTGTAATACTCGGTGGGCCCTTCGATGATCGTGCCGACTTGTGAATACTCGGGAGCTTTCATTTTCCCGCCTTCTTTCTTGTAATGGCGATGCGGGTCCAGTACATTCCTCATCTTCAAGATCTGGAGATCGCGCTTGAGCTCTGGAGTGAGATCGGTCTTTGGCAGATTGTACCACCGCTCGCCTGCTGTGGCCTTTTTCTTCTGTTGAACCTGTCAGATGTGATCCAGGAAGACAAGCGATAGAATGTGTGAACAAGGACGAAGGCTCAGAGTAACTATGATTAATAAACTTTCATAGGGTGCAGAACAGTAACCAAGACGGTACTGGGAATCTGCGTCAAGAAAAATTTGGGAAATGATTTCCTCTTAGCCATGAGTGGGAAAATGCAAGAAGAGCGTACCTCTAGTTGCTGCTTGCGAACAGTGACGGGATCCTCCACTTTGCGCATATGGGTTGTGTCCTTCTCCTTGTCGTGTTTGACCCCGCTCTCTTCGCGCAGGACCATGGCGCCATGTTTGGCCGTCTGAACGTGAGGTTTGGCGAGAGAGCCGGTGTCGAGCTGTGGAAACTTGAAGGATTTCTCTTCACCAGACCTGACTGTTATGCTGCGGTCCAGCTCCTGGAATCGCTGCTCTGCTCTACGAAGGAGCTCATCGATTCGTTCGTCGGACAGATCGTCCACCACCGTTTCAACCATGTTGCTGCTGATACCGTGAAGAGGCGAAGATTCGCTCAGCGGGATGCGTAGAAAAAAGTTGCCCTAGCACGAAATACAAAGGGCAATTTTACGCGAGTGGGCATTTTTGCATTTCTGCCTGATTCCGGCATCCCTCCGGCTGCAATACCAGCTCTAGCAAGTGCAGCAAGAGTACAGATCGCATTACAAACCCGTGCCCATTATTATTCAATGTGTAGTGAGAAGTCAGGACAGGATATTTCCTGTAGCATTCTGGGATGATTGGCGGACAGTATTGCGCGTTGCAACCTGCATGACTTTTCCAGCCACGACCCAGCCACACACAGCCGCCTTTCGTGTCGAAGGCAACATGTGGACTAACACTCTTGATGCATCTTCAGCGTCAAGCATTAGTGTAAGATCATTTTAGCGTCACTGATGAAGTCCTTGTAAAGATATCAACGACGAGATGAACAAGAACCCAAAATTCCAACACGCCTCGACACAATGCCGTTCGATAACCACACCCCCGAGGCGCTTCTGGGACGTGCGGACTCGAAGAATCCAGCTACAACATGTCGAGGATTGACCACAGCCGGCAAGCCATGCAGGAGATCTTTGGCAACGACCAAATCTACCGGAGCTGCAAAAGCGTCTCGATCCTTGCAGCCAGGCGTCGTAGCTGTCGTGGAAGGCAATCGAGGGCAGATGCTAGATGCTGCTTTCTATTGTTGGCAGCACAAAGATCAGGCGACTACCGTCACCGCTGAACCAGTGAATCACAGTCGCTCGAGGACTGCCAGGCTTGTGACAGTCACTGAGCGAACAAGCATGGATAGTTTGGTGGAGAGGTTGGGCATAGCACGCGTTTCTGAACCACAGATGCATCGTCCACAGCAGAAGGGACCTCGATCAGCCGATCCAAGGATACCTCGAGACTCCGGCCAACATCACTCGCACGGACGTGAGGAGATGACCAGGAAGCAGATTGATGTGGCAGTGCCGCCTCGACACCAGAATCCCAAACCTGTTCGGCGGAGACCAGGTTTGTTCTCGAGTTTGTGCTGTTTTGGAGGGAGTTTTGGGCAAGACGATGATTACTATGAGATCGTCCGACACAGGCGAGCACCACAGCCATCGATGCAAGAGATCAACCGTCGTGAAAAGGTGGATCGCGCCACTTCTCGACGTCCCGTGCCTCAAGTGGCAGCTGCGATTCCAACACACTCGACACCTGAGCTAGCCCATTATTCTGACAGAGAGGTATCACGCAAAGCTGTTCCGATACCTCGCAGAGCACTCTCTGAGCTGCCGCCTCGGGCAACGAATCAAAGACTCATACCATCACCAACTCAGCGCTACCTCTCCTACATACCTCCGACAGTCAAGCCTGAAACAGCGGCGATTCTTCTGACAGAACTCGCGAAGCCAATTTCGCCTCATGACGACGAAGGCTATATTTACATCTTCTGGTTGACAGATACCGACAAGGTGCCAGATGCGGGTACTGCATCAACTCTTTTATCCCAGCCAACGATGCGGGCTCGGAATCTGGACACTCTGGCCAGAACTTATTCGAAGCGCGTACCCAAGCAGGATACCCGACGGACCATCATGCTCAAGATCGGGCGAGCCAATAACGTTCATCGCAGAATGACGGAATGGACGCAACAATGTGGCTATGCCTTGAGTCTAGTGCGCTGGTATCCATATATCTCCTCGAGTCCGCAGGCTTCCCCACGCCGAGAGAATCTACCTCACCACATACGTTCTGCAGCAGCACGACCATCTTTAGCACTCAGATCCTCTTCAGACCAAGTTAGAAAGGTCCCGCATGTACATCGAGTCGAACGATTGATTCACCTCGAACTTGCAGATAAGCGAGTGAAGCGAAACTGCGAGGCTTGTGGCAAGGAGCATAGGGAGTGGTTTGAAATTGAAGCTACTGAGCAAGGCGTCAAGGCTGTGGATGACGTTGTGCGCAGGTGGACAGCGTGGGCAGAGCAGCATCAGACATAGCAATCATGAGTGGTCGTGACATGATGAAAGTGTTGCCTAAGGGCGTAGGTCTTGCATATTCACCGGAAAACCATGAAGCTCATGCAATGCATAAGGTCAGGAAACGCATGCCAGCAGGCATCTGCATTTTTGTTTCATGTATTTTCATTCTCCAATCATTCATTTTCCTCACCCCACCTCATCGCGCATAAGTGTATTGACTACTGATGACGAGAAAAATTGATGGCCAATCGCGTCTGCTGCGGTTCGCGCTTTCGCTGCAAGCCACAATGCAGCTCTGCTGTGCCGCATGTCTACTTCGCTTCAGCAAAGCATCTCTTCAATACCAAAGAGAAGTCACAACTTTGTACGGCACGACGCTGGAATATATAATGGTGATCATGTTGCTGCTCAATACGCCTCAACAACACCGTCGTCTTCCTCGCGGTAGGAAAGCACAGCTCTTGCAGCCGCCTCTGAACACCTCTTCGTGTCAGCGACCATGTCCAGAGGACCAGAGAAAGACGCTGAACTTGATGCGGACTTCTATGCTGTGTTTGGAGTCAACTCGTCCGCCACCCAAGCCGAGATCAAAAAGGCTTATCGCCGACTAGTACTAGCGTATCATCCTGACAAGACATCGGGCGATACTTCGAAACTCAACAAATTCCTTGAGCTGCAAGTTGCCTTCGGTGTTTTGACACATGTGGAAGCAAAAAACAAGTATGATCGACTAAGGACGGCTAGGCAGGAGAGGGATGCTAAAGCTACTCGTGCTCGAGAACAACGAGAGCAGGAGCGGGAAGAGGCCGAGGGAAGAGAGCAACGTGAGCAGGAGAGAAAACGGCAAGACGAGGAAAGAAAGCGCCGTGAGCAGGAAGAGAAGAAGCGGCGAGAGCGTGAAGAGGCAGAGAAGCAGCGACGAGAAGAGGAGGAGCGAAAGCAGAGGGAGGCCGAGGCTGAGGAGCAGAGAAAGCAGAAAGAACTCGATAAGGCAAAGCGAGAAGAGTCCATTAAGCAACGATATGCTGAGGAGGCGAGGCGAATGCGACAGAGAGCCGAGCGTGCAGAAAACGCACTGGACGGCGTGCAGTGTAAAGGCATTACGCTGAAAGGTCTCCGTTGCCGTAACTGGCCCTCCACTACTCGTCTCAGTCACCTTCACTGTCACCTGCATCAGCCGAACTACGAGCGCTGGAGTTGCAAGGGTATCACCCAGAAGGGTATCATTTGCCGCCTGCCACCTTCAAGGACTCTCCGCCACCGAGAGTACTGCCACCATCACCTGGCCCAGGCGCCGGAGGACCATTTCTCTGGCTCTGAGGACGAGACCGAAACCTACAAATTTTCATGGTCATCTGCGATGCCTAAAACGCCACCTCAGGATGTCCTTCCCTTGTCTTCGAGGAGAAGCAGCTCAAACAATCCGACCCCAGTCACACCACTCCGCCGGACACAGGCCGGCAGAAGGTACGATACAAGCACTGACGATTGCAGCTCTCCATTGACACAGCACACCACGCCCACGCGACCAGCACCTGGACCTGCGAGATCTGCAAGACCCAATGTCTACGCGGAGCAGGCCTCTTCCATCCCAGCAAGCCCACCAACGACACCCGAACCAGAAACAAACACGCCATCCAAGCCGAGTGCAAGCTCGAAGGTCCGTCCCGATCAAGCATCACATGAAGACAATGACTACTTCCGGACAAGGAGGAACTCAGACAGACACAAGACGCCCCCTACGCAGAACTCAAGCGGGCACTCGGAACCTGAAAGCACACGCTCACGCTGGCAGCCGACAGATCATGGCATGCCCACACCGCCAGAGACTCCTCCGGAAAAGCGTTCTAACGCTATAAGCGCGACAACACCGGACACATCCACGCCGTCGAGCAAAGTCACTCCTGAGATGCGTGAAAGTATCAAATTGTTCCGTAAGACGATACCGCCCCATTTGTATTCCAACCGCCGCAAACTCGGAGACTACCTCGCAGAAATGATTGTACCACGACCATCGCCTACGCAAGGCTATATTTACGCATTCAAGGTCGAGCCATACTATAGATGGGCCATACCAGATACACCTCCTAAGCCGAAACTCTCCGTCATCCAGGGCTATTCGCGTCAGCTACATGCACATTCTTTGGTTGACATACTTCATGAGGACAATGGCGAAGAAGACTTCTGGTCTTCTCCTCGATCACAACGGCAGACCATCAAGATCAAGATCGGGAGATCGAAGGATGTGCCGCGGCGGATCAAGGAGTGGATCGGGCAGTGCAAACACGATTGTGTCAGCGTTGTGAGCTATCCTTCTCTCAACGTTACGGCAATCGAGGGGGACACTCCTCTTGACAGCATCCTGGTCGATGATGTAGGGAGGGTGGAACGCCTGCTGCACCTCGTTTTAAACGACAGAAATATCAAGAGCGAGAGATGTGGGTGCGGTGTATTGCACAGGGAGTGGTTTGAGCTCGAGGCTGGGCAGGAGATGGCAGATAAGCTTGAGCAGGATATCAGGACTTGCATTGATCTTGTGCGGATGACCGGCTGAGTGAGGATACATTTAAAGCGTCACCAATTTACGTTGTATTTGTAGTTGTTGGAGCGTCACCAGTGTATTGGAGGAAGTGGGACAGGTCCTGCTGTATTTTATAACATAGACATGGGAGAGGGAATTATAAGTTCTTGCTATTCGATCTTTCAGTCGACGTCGTTTGATCAGGAAAATCACTGTCCCGCGACACGACCTGATCACCTGCCGACCCTCCAGCACATTATCCAGCCGTAGTATGTCGGCCCCCAACGTCAGACGATACAAGAACGTGCTCCTTCCCAACGAGTCAGTGGGGACCTGTACCGTCACCGCCAACCTCTCCCTCAGCATCTCGTACAACGGCTCCACCCCCTCAGATACCTGCTGCGTCAGTGCCCCCTCCAACACCGACTTCCCAGCCGTCATCGTGAACCTCTCATCAGCCGAGACTCCCAAATACCTTGGCGCCCGAGCAAGATGCGCAGTCCGAAACGCCTACCAAAATCAGCAATTCCTCCACCAGCATCTCAATCGCGGACAACTCACCCTCACCTGCCTCGCCATCCCCTGCATCGCCTTCTCCACCTCCTCCCATCCCCGTCCCGCGGCCTCAGCCCTGAAACTCGCTGCCTCGAAAGCCCGCACCACTCGCCTCTGCGCCGCAGGGATATACCGCTCCATACTGTCCTGGGGGAGGTAGGGGTCTAGACCCAGGAAGGCGTCGACGATCATGAAGCAGAGCAGCTAGTTCCCGGATAGGCCGTCGTATTCAATGTATCGTCCCTCGAGTAATTCGCCGGCGCCCCGGCCTTGGAAGCCTTGGACGTAGCGCAGCCAGATGGAGGAGGAGATGGATTGCTCGACAAGGGTGTCGTGGAAGACTCTGAGGATCGACTTGAGCTGTGTTCCAGCCGCGAGGGTGTGGGTTAGGCAGAGATGGTGCTGGTTCGATTCGAAGGCGAGGATGGCGTTGTGGAGGGTGGTGTACATCGGTAATGCCTGTTGATGGTCAGGGGATATGAGTGGTGCGGTATGGGCTAGACGTACGAGCTTCTCCATGACTACGAAGATGTGGGCGAAGTGGTACTCTGCTCGTCGGGTGGTCTCTGGCATTTCGGGGTTGATCTGATATGCTAGCGTGCCATGCTCGTCGAAGTTGCAGAGGAAGTTGGATGTCACGTTGCCGCTGGGGGAGGTGATGCCGAAGTGGTCGAGGAAGAAGCTCCATAGATAATCGAGTTGGAGAGGTAGGGTGACGAGCTTCTCTGCTTGGGCGGACTTGGTGACGGGTATGGATGCCCATCTGTGGAGGACCGATCAGTATGTCCTGAAAGCGCTGTTTGCCGAAGTCACTCTAGTGGCTCACCTGTACGCATGCCTCAGCATGGATATACATGCAAAGAAGCCATTGAGTGACTTTCGCTGATGCATGTCCAGTGGTCCTTGTCGCCAGATTTCGAGTGATGTGTGGATCTTGTCCACGTCAACCTGTTCATTGAGAAGCTTCGACACTATGGCACGATATTCCTTCCTCCGAACTACAACGTCGTGTTCACTCAAGCCTGTTTCTCCAGTCGCTAACAAGGGCGCAGTGCTTGTGTAGATGAAACGATACGCTTGTAGTGGACCAGGCCAGTGATCGGATTCTGCAGCAGGTGGCCATTGCCCGGCACCGTCTTCATTGATCAGTCTCGTGATTTCGGCACCGACTTTACTGGAAGCTTTCGTAGTGTTTGCAGTGGTCGGTCTTGAGTGTGGCTTTCTGGCGATGCTGAACCAGGTCTTCGACTCTGTCAATCGTCTTGCGAGCAACATAGCCCCGATCCACACGAAGAAGACGATCGTAGCAGATTTCTGCATGGTATGGACAGCCATAGTGCAAACGAATCGAGGGTGCAAGATCTCCCAACATTAGACATGTGGTGGAACAACGATGGAAGTACTCACGCTTCCCACCTATCAATATCTCGATTTTGCCGGTGCCGCACAAGTCCTCGTCCTACATAGTAGAAATGGCTCACTTTCTCTACTGCTTGTGAAGGATCTTCGCAGCTATACTCAGGGTGTGATTGTCCAGCGCACGAGGACGATGGGCAAGTGCAGACGAATGCAGCCGATGAATTGGTGGTGAAGCACATTCCATTGGCTTAATACTTCTCGCCTCGCACCAATATCTCGGGATTTCGTCAAGCTAGTACCTCTGCACGTCAAGATATTGCTTCTTCGGCCCGTAGTGTTTCCGTGGCGCTTCGCACTAATCACGCCGGCCTGCACAGCCATTCTTTAAGGCGAAGGATTGAAGACGTGCGAGAGACGCCATCGGGAGAACACCGGGTGGACACCTCATACTGGAGTATTTAGAACGCTGCAATGCTCTGGTCTGGCCGGAATGAGACTCATGCAAGGCATCAGCTCAATTACTGCTGCTCGACTAACTTGATGTGCCATGCTTGGGTGATGAATCTCGTCAGAGTACTTGCTCACGGCCTGCGCAGGTTCGTTCCTGTTCTCAGCTCGTCAGAAATCTACCTTGTGATTTTGCATCTTGTAATCTTGTCGCGTAGTCGTAAATCAGCCGTCCCAAACTGTTCCTCGAAGCACGGGAATGGTTGAGAGCAAAAAGATCTGTTTTGAGGGCTATGAGCACATGGAAGGATTTCAAGAAGGAGTGTCGTACTTAGTCAGCATGGTCAGCATGGCCAGCAGGGAAGTAAACATTGATCTTATCCCTGATACATACAATGTATGCCTCTGAAAGGTAGTAGAATCATGGGACAGTACCCATCCGACGCTCATTCGTATCGGTATCTACAGTATATCCCTACTTACAATAATCTCATACATCTCGTGACTCGTATAATCATATCCTCAACATGGCCTTCATGTCTCAATAACTTTTATTCTATGGCACATGTTTCCTGCTCCTTCTCAAAAGATGGGCGAACTAGGGTCGAAGGGTCCAGCAAGCCTGCAGTCCATGCCGGTGTCGTGCCTCTTCTGTGCTTCCTCTGCGCTCCTGGCCGCAGTCTCCCAGAAACCGACGGATTGTGCGTAGTTCTTGGATGTTTCAGTGACTTTGTTTCCCATAAGGTCGTCGTTGACGATGGTGATGTCTCGTGCTGAGAGGCGGTAGTGAAGTCTTGGCTCATGCTGTTCGGGGTGAGGGACATCAAGACTCGTTTCTCTTGTGCTGGGCGATTCTTCTTCGAAGCCATTGTGCTCGGTGGCTGATTGTTGCGCTGTCGCATAGGATTCACCCGTTGTGCTTGCGCTAGGTGGGTTGGGGAGACTGCTGCTAGATGTGTTGACCGTTGGCAGTAAGTCAGGTGAAGTCGTGACTTCGACGGAGGGCAATCGCTTGTGTCCATTCGCGTGCGTGGAAGCAGGGAGGTCATCAGCGCCTACCGTCGAAGTTGGTGTATTGTCCTCAGCAATAGTTGACCCAGCTGCCATCTGTTTAGGTGCTAGTCTCCCTCTTGCAAATTTCGAGCGGGGAACATATGCATCGTCCGCGACATAAGTCGTTGTCAAGGGATTAGGCGTGGCATTGGTACGGTAGTTGAACGGCTTCGAGAAGTTGCGTGCATGTCGAGCTCGCTGCTCATCACTAGATGCACGCGATCTTCCAGGTTGATCTTCAGCGTACACCTGTTGTTGCGGACGGTACACGTCAAGACTCTGGCGCTGATGGTGCTTGCTTGTGGCATTGACAAGATTTTGCCGTGGATTGTGTTGAAGAACCGTCGTATCAAAACTCTGTCGGGACTGTCTTGCCGAGGAAGGCTGAACTTCGATCGGGGATGCAGATGTAGGCTGAATCTGCACCACGGATGCCTCGGCAACCTGATGAGGAGAGTCTGACATCTGGGAGGAGTTCATGTAGGATGCCATAGAATTGCCCGAGTGCTGTCGTGAATGAGCACTGCCTTGGACAACAGGTTCGGGTGCACGCAAAGTCGCATTTCTCGGTCCCTGTGGAGGCGTTGTGCTTCGCGAGCGAGAACCTGAATTCGAGCGTGATCTTTCGGAGTGTAGCGATCTTCGGTATTGCTCGGGCGCAGGCGAGAGGTGTACTGTCGGCGAAGCTTGAAGTGAAGGACTGCGTGAATGTGCTGAATGCAGATTGCGAACCGGCTGTTCCAGAACTGATGAAGCTTGACTAAATCGAAGTGTTGGCGCTGTTGCGGGCGAATTGTTCAAAGACGCACGTCGACCCAACGGTTTTGTGTCCAAGCTACTTGAGGCTACAGTGACCTCATCCAATCCACTGACCCATTTCGCATCGTCATGATCGGATGGGATGCGTTTCGATTCGCGCTTGGAGTCACGTCGCGTTTCCTCGGTCTGAAGCGGCGAGTCTCGTTTTGGCGAGCCTTCAATGGTTGGAGCTGGTGGTGACGGCACCTGTGGAAGTTGAGAGGCATTCAGAGACTGACGAAAGGCAAAGTCCTGACGCATTGGCGAATCGCCGGGTTTGGCATAGAGCTCTTCGTCATCGTCAAATGGTCTTGCCGGTCGTTTCGGCTGCTGTGCATGAACGGCTTGCTGCTTGACTGGTGATGGTGGATCCTGGTTCTCGATCTGGTCGGATTTGGCTGCTGGTGGTACCACAGGGCTGAGGCTGGATACAGAGCTCTCTTGACGCAGCAAGTGCTCATCGTCTATCATCGGGACTTGCGATGTGAGCGGTGACTTTGCATTTAGATCAGTGGTCGATGGCTTAGTATTTGCGCGGGCAGAAACGAATGATTGCGCAGGGCTAACAGACTTGTGCGGAGAGGGCGGTGCTATTTGATCGTTGAGGGAAGGTATCAGCGGCAGTGCAGTATCTCGGTCAGATATTGGCGAGACGGGCCTTCGTTGGGCGGGCTGCGAAGGATTCGAGGTCGAGTGGATCAGGTTGGAGGATGGACGAGGGGATGTCGGGCTCGACGTTGAGTTCGTCATACCCATGCTGCGCTTGTCGAATGGGAACTCTGTCCTACGATCATCATCGGGCAGTACATTTGACGACGCAAATGGGCTTCCGCCCTCAATGCTGATATGAGTCTTGGGCGCACTCAGTGAATTGCGCGAGCTCGGATTCGAGGACCATCGGCGACTTGAAGACCAACCAGAGTCTCTCCTATCCGAGCCACTCTTCGACTTGTCCTTGGATGAACGTGGGAAAGCATCCCATTTGCTGTTGGGCTTGAACGATGAAGGCGGCGTCTTCGCACTGACAGGTCCAGCACCCTTTGCCGAGAATGAGCTCTTGCGCGACTCTATATTCTCGTCGGTAGACACGATGGATTGGTCTCTAGAGGAGAAGAAGCTGAACATTGAGCCGTGCTTCTTCCTGATTGATGTCTTTCGTGATGGTTTGCTGTCCTGGTTGAGACTTTGTCGGCCCGCGGCGGTTGTTGCCGCCGTTTTGTTTGCGCGCTCAGGATCTGACTGTCTGCGGATGGATGATTGACGAGTAGCTTTCGGGATGTCATCGTCAGACGGCCTTTGTATGGGTAGAATGGGAGAGACTGGTGATGTCGTCTTGGAGAGAGACACCAGATCATCGCTGGAGTCAGGTGGCGGGGGAGATGGAGAAGCGACGGTGTTGAGAATAGGACCAGGAACCTCGCGTATTGAGTTCAACGGGCCAGCGCGCGCAGGGATCGAATGGCTCGTCATGTCTCCTCTTGGGAGCGCGCTGACAGCTCGAGTTGGTGACAAGTTGCCCAATGCCTCATTCAAAAGGGAAAGCTGACCTCTTGACGCATCTCATGGTGAGGGGTATTCGCATTCGAGTGCAGAGGAGAATGGAGGCTCGCTGGGGAACGAGAGACGCGCGCGGTCAGCCACGAAAAGAGACTCGCGAAATGAATTGCAGGTTGCGAGGACGCCAATGAACCAATGAGAGTATGTACAAGCAAAGGAGATTGCGAGAAGAGATGGGAGAGGTGCGATGCAAGTGCGTCACCAACAAGACGAGGTCGAGTCAGCAGAAGCGGGCAATTGGCTGGTTGGAATTTGATTTGTTCAGCCCCGGGAGTTTTTTGGTGATTCCAAGAATAGAGACTCTAGTAAAGAACGAGTGCTTGGCCCGTAAGTGGTGAGCGGAGTTGCTTGCGAGGCCGCCCAAGGGAATCGATCAAAACCCACCTTTGTCGCGAGACTTGTTGCCCGCAAGTACCTCTTTTTACATCTGTACAACATGTATGTGCTACTCGAGACATGACAGCGAGGGCACAGGAACGTCTCTTGCAGTTCACGGCGCACACAAGGATGAAACAAATGGAACAATTCCTCTCCCATCCTTCCTATTCCCGCACTTGCTCCTTCCTTCTTCCATCCTTTCCCAGAAGTGAAAAAGTAGGTCCTTTGATTTCCACAATCTCGGGTCACTCGGCTCCTCCCTTTTAGCCCCGTCATGTTTCTTTGCTGGCGGGGATGGGGATACGTTCATGAGCCTCGATCAATGTCAACAACATCTCCTAAAGACATCGATACCGCTTGATATCAAATACGAGATCCGCTTGACCCGACCCCTTCACCGCTTCACCCATGTCAACGGACAGCCGCAGCATCGCCACGATTTGCCATCCGTGCTCAAAACCGTTCACGACATGGACATTTCCGGCTACGGGAGTGTGAATACGGCGACACAGGTCCAGCCACCGACCTCTTTCGGTCTTGTAACGACTGTTGACAGTGCCGCTGTCGAAGCTTATCCTGTTGCACAACAGTCGCCTTGTCCTCAAAACATTCGTTCCAGTATCACGATAGCCGAAACGAATCTGTGAGACACGATTGCCATCATGTAATCGAGGCCGCGAACTCGAGACAGCATCTCATCTAGTGTACTGTCTAGCTCGTCCATGATTTTGATCTCGCATCAAGAGACAGCGCCTGGAACACATGTAGTATCAGCTGTACCTTCGCTGGCCATGTTTACTGCAATCTCCGCAGTGAGGGGGTACCTTCTTCATATCCTAACGATCCGTATACAACAGCATGCGTGAGGTTGTAGAACCAACTCTAATCCTTGTTTCCCAGGAGTTCCCATCTAACCCTGACCACCAGGACCCAAATAGTATAAAAAGGCCTCGTCATCGGATGAGATTGCGAGCTCAACGTCTTGCGTTGTTCGGCATTCGGTCTTGGAACCGTTGCCAAATTGCTTGCCTCTCCAGGTCACAAACGGTACAACCAGAGGCCTGTGACCGATACATTCCAGACTCTAGATATTCTGGGAACATATCGACTACTGCGCGTAAATCTTGCAATGGAAAGGTGGTCATCAATATGGCTGCACGAGTCGCGAGCCGCGGAACATTCCTTTCGTACATCCACGGCCGCGGGATACATTGTCCAAGGCACATTCCTGACGAGAACATCGAGCAATTGATACCTTCTAGACTTTTGCAGATCTCATAGCGGATATACTTTGACAGCCGTTGACACCATGAACAGGTACCAGCATGCTCCAGCTTCAAGCCGTTAGGCCCGTCAGTCGAAACATTGGAAGATATCCACAGTATCGAGCTGTATATGGCATATCATTCAGTTATAAGTATCGATTGCTTTCTCACCCTGTTAGCACATCACCAACCTTCTCTTCCTTCATCGCATAGACACTCCTTAGATCTATCCTTGATTCACACCATTCACAATGCGTTTCACCAGCTCTCTCCTGCTGCTCGGCGCCGCGGTCCCTGCCGTCCTCGGTGCTGCGGTGCCTGAGCCAAACAAGGCTCTGACCACCGAAGCTCCTAAGAAGTCAGAGGAACCAAAGCATCACAAGAGCAAGGACGACAAGAAGCATCACCACAAGTCAAAGGAGGTCAAGTCAAAGCACGAGGCACACCACACCGAGAAGGTCACCGTCACCACCACCGCCCATGCTGCTCATGCGACCCACCACAAGCGTGAGGCCGAGGCAGAGCCAGAGGCCGAAGCTGCAGAGGCTGTCGAAGCCGCCAAGAAGAAGCACCACAAGCATAAGAAGGGCAAGAAGCAGCACGCACGTGAAGCCGAGCCAGAGGAGGCAGCCAAGAAGAAGCACCACAAGCACAAGAAGGGAAAGAAGAACCACGCACGTGAGGCTGAGCCAGAAGCTGAAGCCGAGCCTGAGGTCGCTGGAAAGAAGCACCACAAGGGCAAGAAGCACCACTCCAAGAAGCTCCATGCTCGTGCCGCCACCACTACCGCGGCTGCTGCCAAACCATCTGGCAAGGCTCCTTCCGGCAAGCCATCAGACAAGCCCGCTGGCAAGCCCACTGGCAGCACTACCAAGTCCGTCCCTGCTCCCAAGCCCACCTCGAACAGCACCATGCCTGTCCATCACAACACGACCTCCCCCCACGTGAAGTTCCACCTCGAGTCGGTCGGCAACCTCTTCAACCACTCCCTCCTCCAGCACACCACCACCGGCGAGGGTTTCAACCTCTCCTCCCTGACCAGCGCCTACACCTACAACGCCACCAACAAGTACATCTACCACGACAGCTCCTTCTTCGTCCTCGACACCGCCTCCACGCCCGCGCACATCGTCGCCAAAAACCGCTCCTCCATCGCGGCCACCGATGCCCCTCTCTTCTGCGACATCGACGCCAAGACCTACGATGTAGCCTGCAAGGCCCAGAACGGCGCCCTGTCCGTCTTCACCATTGCCAAGAGCACCTCGGGCAAGAACTACCTCGCCCTCGGAGCCAAGGGTGCCGCGCAGTCCATCAAGATCAAGGCCGTCAAGGCGAAGGAGGCCGCGCACCACACCACCACTACCAAGAAGGGCGCCGTCAAGCCTACCCCTAAGCCCCAGAGCCAGAAGCCTTCCAGTGCGAAGCCCACCGCGTCTGCGAAGCCCACGGGCAAGGAGTCCGGTAAGCCGTCTGGTAAGCCGGTTGAGTCTGGGAAGCCGGCCAAGTCGACTGGGAAGCCATCTGCCAAGCCATCGGGCAAGCCGGCCGCTACTAGCAAGGCATAGATGGGATGTGTTTTCGGAGTTAGGGAAAGCATGAGCATGGGATATAGGTTGTGCATAGATTGGATTAGAGTAGTTGTAATAACATTCTTGACTTCTTCTTCACGTATCCTTTTTCTCCATCCCAACGTGCAAAATGACGAAAGGATGTGGCACTTGTAAGGTATTTTTTCGTTCAGTCGTATGTTGATAGCTATTCTCTGCCTTCACGAAGCTTGGATCCTACTGTCCATTACCAAGCCTCATCATATGCTTGGTCCATCCTTAAAATCACCACAATCTCATATCCTATCGCTCAGCATTCAGTATTGGCCAAAGGCAATTCTCACGACTCACGTCCCACCCAATCTTCTCTCTTCCCCCATCCACCATTATTCTTCCGCTACCCTCACGACGTCCTCCGATCCCGAAAACTTCACCATCCCAACCCACCCAACCCCCACCAAACCCCCCTGACCTCCCCCTGCCACTCCTCCACCATCTCCCCGAACCGAACCTGCATCAACTCCGCCCTGACCTTGAGATTCGCACCGTCCTGCACCCTCCCCAATAGATCCCTCAACTTGGCCACCTTCTTGATCGGCCCCTCTATGAGCGCGCCATATTCGTGGTTGATGATCCCGAACAGCGGCATGAGTGACTCTAGAGGTACGTTGGCCGTGGCGTCATGAGAGAAGGTGAACTCCCATTTCCCCTTTTCTTCTTCATCGGTCGAGAATAAGGGATCAGGGTGAGAGGTGGGACTAGGAGGGGACATGCCGCTCATGGGAGAGTCGATCCCTGGTTCGTTCTCGGTGTCTTTGTGAGGGGAGGTGGAGGGGAGTGATATCGTGTCCTTCCCGTCGAGAGCGGCGGCCATGACGTCGCGGAGGCCTTCGAGGTCGGAGTGCGTGGGCATGGCGGTCAGGTCGTCCTGGATCTCGTGGACTAGAGCGAGGATGGGACGGAGGGCTTTGCCGGTTGGTGCGGTGAGGATTTGCTGCGGGTGGACGATGAATGTGGCGAGTTTGTTGAGGAGCGGGAGGAAGGACTGGACTTGGCTGCGGGACTGTACGTATTTGTTCAGGGCGGAGTGATAGAGCTCGAGAGTGGCGATGTTGGCGGTGGAGATGTATGCTGGGATGGCCAGGTGGGTGGCATGGTCCGGAGTGGGTTGAGTAGTGTCGGACATTGTGATGTCTGGGTCGATGAAGATCTTGGGGTCGACGTCAAAGGAGGTTGGCGAAGGAGAGGGCTGAGTTCGGAAAGGTTTCGCTTCGACGACGCCGTGTATTTGAAGGTCGTGAACCGCGTCGTCGGTATTTAGATCCTTCTCAGGCGTTGTAGCTCTGGTGTAGCCAGGATTGCCCGAATCTGGTGAATGTGAAGTTTCACTAGAGTTGGCTGCCGACGCAGAAGGATCTGGCTCAGTCTCAATACTCTCGAAGAATTGGTCAATGTCCGGGTCGTCGCATTCGTCGGCCTTCTTGCTGGTGTCCTCTTCAGTCTCCTCAGTGGTCTCCTTGTTGACGTCGTCTTGCTTGCGCTTCCGCTTGAGCTTGAGAAACGGACTATTGGGATCTTTGAAGGCGCGGCGATTGACCTCCCACGTGCGACGCAATAGAGCAAAGCGGTGCAAGGAGCCAGTAAACACCGTCTTGGGCTCTTGCGACATGGAGAAGGGCGCAGAGATTGTGAGAGGTGAGGAACAGATATAGGCAGAGGATGTATGTGAGCAAAAGATCGTTGCTGCGTCACATTGTTTGTTGTGAGAATAGACGTGAAGGTTTGCGATCACATGTGATTGCTCTGAACATTCGACAGGTGAAAACAGTGAGCTTCCGCCTAGTGATTGTCATGCGATCAAGCATGTGATGTTGACAATGAGTCGCCATAGGAGAAGCCAGGCACATGTGCATCTCTCGGGAGTGGTCATACCAGATGCTCGAAGCAACCTTTGCTGCTCATATATTTGGGCGTTGATCTGCCGGTATGCTACATCTAGGCCTGCGTGAGTTGTTTCTTGACAGCCTCAAGTCTGTCACCTTTTTCTACCCATCTCTGCTCCAACCATGTCGATAGCTCCTCGCTCGATTCCGGAAGCGACGCCAGCTCATGACGATCAACATGAACGTACATCTTGTACTTCTTGCCCAGATTTGCGGTGAAGATAGTCTCCAAGAAGGTCGGAGGCGCCATGAATTTGTTGCCCTTTGCGTACGCGATTGTCACATCGTAGACGGCTTTGACGTGAGCAGCCTTTCGCAGATTCTGGACTGCCGCAACGAAGCCTTTGACGCGAGGATACAGAGTATGCTTCATGATAGGTTTGTCATGAGCTTTGCACCACGCCACCGACTCTGCATATTTTTGCGGCGTGTAACGTGTGCCTTCGCTGTATGCGATCAACCCTGTAATTCATTAGAACCTTGTTCAAGCGATGAATGTCTTATGCATACACATCGGCCACTTGCGAGCGATGACACCGTGGAAAACTCGATCCATCTCTTGTTTGTCTTCAGTCCATCTTCGACTGACCAGTGGCATACCCATCGCCCACAGGCCCCAGCCCAAGAACGGTACCCATCTGAGCTGTTGTTTCGCGAACCATCGGCATCGACTCAACATGCCCGCCTTGACGGCGAGATGCTGAACCAAATAGAAGTCGGTCCAGTCGACATGATTGGCGACCACGATGGCGCTTTCTCCGGCGGGTAGCTCATCCCCGGTTTGAATAATATTCGCTTGGTTCTTGTCCTCACAAATACGCTGTATGCCACGCCATACACTTTCGGCTATTCTTGACGAGACGTCGTAGGTCCAATCTGGAAAGAGAGTGGCTGCAGGAAGGAGAGCGGACAAGGCAAGATCTGCCACCAAGAGATGCGTTACCCATGGCACGAGAAATCGCAAAAGACGTCCACTCTTAAGCAGAGCTAGCGCCACTCTCTGCCAGAGGGACAAGGATTCCTGCGCAGAGTCTGCCATGCTGAGCTTCCTGTATGCAGCAATCTGATAAGAAGGATGTCACAGTTTGTCACGCGTCGTCGACCGAACAGGTGGGAAAATGGCTGCAGTGCCGAATGCCTCGTTCGCCGTAGCGGGATCGGGAATGGATCTCACTGATCGACGACCAGAGGAGCTTCGCTTGCGGAACACAGCGGTCCGGAAGGCTCAAGCTCCCTCGCTCCAAGCTAGGGCAAGCACGCAAAGTTCGGCGCAGCATGGAAATGAAAAGGCACGGCTACTTTTGCTGTACTTGACACCTCCACCACTTGAGGGCAGGCAAGCGATTGGTGCGCTGGCAGATCAGTGCCCGTGCCGTACATATCCCATGCAGCTGAAGATGAAAGTCACTCGACATGCGCAACCCGAAATGAGACATGTCACTTCAGGATCGACAAATGATAGGACACGACTCAGTCGACAAAGAGACTCCAGGGAGTGCTTTCAGTGCGGATCAGCGACACACAGACATGGTCTGGAGGACAATCAGCGATATGCGGACGCCAACATGGAGCCAAACAACGGTCATCCACTCGTCCTGCATCATGGCGCGCGGTATTTGGAAGGAAACGCATCCACCATTCCACGTCAACGGTTGCAACAAGACTGCAGGACGCGACATTTGGGAGGATGCCGACTGCTTTGCATCGTGCATGATCCCTGATCAGTCGTGCCGCCGCCGGTCCTGAGTCTCTTTGCGTAGAGCTCGAGGGTCTGGCCATGGGCCGGTAGCTTTTGGGAAACTTCAACCGTCCAATGGAGAATGGCTGTGCTTTTTGTACTGTCATCCGCACTTTGATAATCTCAAATACCTTGTCCAGCTTTCTGCTCTCTATCCTTGCTCAGCGAACAGCATCGCCCCATCCCGTCTGTCCTTTCCGCGTCGTCCTTGAAGGTCATAATCTAGATTTTCGATCGCTTGGATAGTCTGTTGCTGGCTACGACGAGTGCGAATTGCTTCATCAGAAAACCATCAACTTTGAGCGGGTACAACCTCTGTATAACTACCAAAACCTGTCGACCTCGGCTGCCACATGGTTGACGTGACAGACGTTTAGCAGCAGGATAAATTTTCGACCTCATCATCGTTGCAGTCTGGCCTTTGGCTGGAAGCTTTGGTACCTTTCCCCTCGTCCGCGAGCCGCTCTTGTGGACCTCATCGTGTCTCACATCTGTCGGCACACTGCTGGATCTTTCTAAATAGCTTGGACGCCCGATATCCTTTACACAAATAATCCTCGCCAACCACCTGTTCGCACGCTTCGAAGCTGGGTCTGGGGTAGCACAAAGAATCCTACAGCTACGGGCAGTGCCTGTCACGCTCCACCTTATCTCATCCTGAATCTGGTCACTTAATAGTTGCGATGCTGGCAGTTCTTGTTTGCTAGTCACAGGTGAGAATATCCCGATTTCCATTTCGAACACTACCTTGGTGTCAACGATAATCATGTGGTCCACAAGCCTGCTCGATTTCCAAAGTCCTAACAACATTTTCTCGTACGACCTCGACTCCTTTCGTGGTCCGTCAGGCAATGGCACAGTAGCTGACACGCTCTACAGACCAGGATCCAACAAGATGGCCACGTACGACCCAGCAATGGGGCACATGGGGCAAGGAGATTATGGCCAATACGGTACGACTCGGGCAGTGCATGGTATCCATGAATGTTCCGGTTCTGACACTTGACAGGCGGACAGCTTCCCCCCGAAGGCGAGGCCCGCAGTCCGATAACTAATATACTGCGTAACATTGGCGGTACCAATACGACGAAACAGACGAAGGGTACGTTGGCTTTAAGCTCGGAGACTTGTGAACAGCATCATGACAGACTCAGATGGTCAACCTCAGAAGCGTCGTGGCCCCAAGCCCGACAGTAAACCTGCCCTCACTCGACGACAAGAGCTCAACAGGCAAGCGCAAAGGTGTGTGTAGTCGTCGTTCCGAGGGTTCAAGCATTGACGATTTCGACCAGAACCCATCGCGAGCGCAAAGAGCAATACATCAAGGCACTCGAGCAAGAGGTATTGAAGCTCAAAGAGCTCTATGCAAACGTGACCCGAGAACGCGACAATGTCGTTGGTGATAACCAAAGACTTCGCGACATTCTCAAGGCACATGGCATACATTTCGACATGGCCACACCCAGCGCAAGCTATGGGACCACGATGCCATCATACTCGGGAAGCGTTAGTGGCAGCGCAGCTGGCAGCTTCAGCCGTCAAGACTCAAACACCACCGGCATGAGCCCGTCACCGATCCACAGCCGACAATCTCCCCACCAAATGCAGACTGGATCTGCCGCGCAGATGCCCAACAACAGAGGCTTAGACTACGATCAGTTGGGCATCGACTTTGTTCTTGCGTACGACTCCCATGGCAGACCCGCCTACCCCTCTCCCCCTCCCGGCCAATAGATCGTATGCTTTAAGATATAGACCACAATCTGGACAAGAGCTAATGGTACGTGCCCAGTCTTGAACGTCCCTGCATGGACCACATGCAATACCTCGTCGTCCGATCTCACAATGCCGAAGGTCAACCTTTCCATCATCCCATGGAGCGTGCCGACGACATGGAGCACGAGCACATGTGCGGACACGCGTTGATGGCGACATGTCCGCCGTTCACTCACGTCATGGATAAGCCGGGCGACCCTTACCCGCATCAGATGCCACAGGGCATTTCCAAGCCAGACCTCTCAAGGCTCTTGCAGCTCAGTGCCACTCTGCCGATGGAGGGCGGCGAGGTCACTCCCGTCCGCGCATGGACAATCATCATGTCGAGCGAGCGTTGCCATCAGATGACCGGGCAGGACTTTGCCATGGTGCAGCAGGACCTTTTTGGCAAGGTCCGCTGTTACGGGTATGGAATGCTTGACTTTTCGGCTGTAGTCCTTGAGCTGACACAGATACAGTTTCGGCGCCGTCGTCGAGGAATTTGAGGTCCACGACGCCATCAACAAGGCATTTGTCGCCCGCGAGACAGCTGCTCAAGCCAACATGATGGGAGCACATATGCCCCAGCAGTACCAATCTGTGATGGCATAGCTCAAAGTAAGCTTAGCGACATGCGATCGGAGGTCAGGATATGTCAAGGCAGCAATCTCATTGCGAGCCAGAGTAATGTACCGGATGAGGAGTTGTCTCTTTGGATGTATTGGTACGAGCAAATAGCCTTAACGAAACGAATGCGAGCATTTCCAGTATTGTGACTGATCAATATGGTTCATGATGAAATCGCATCGTGATCTGCATATCCCGCTCGAGACACGAGAATTGGCTCCAGAAGCCCGGACTTTACCCCGTCGGGGGTCCCGAGACCCATGACAGTTGCTTCTTTTCATCTCCAGGCCCAGAAAGAATGGCGCCGAAACGTCATCTGTTTCCCCACAAAAGCATCATTTGTCCCATGTTACCAGGCTAGAGGTCGTGTGCCTGATCATCATTGCATTGACCATTGCCTATCCCTAAAATCCAAAATCCATTTCTCAGCTTCCATCGCTCCATTCCCTTTTCCCTAGCATCTCAAATTCCCTCTTCTATAGCAATGTCCTCCGCAAACGCACACGACCTCTCCTTCTGGGACGCCTCCCCCGACCTCTTCCTCTTCACTTCCCTGACCAGCGGCTCATCACACATCTTCACCGCCACCTCCCGCCTCGAAACGATCCTCAAAGCGAACCGCATCCCCTTCCGCGCCATCGACCTCGCGACGGACGAGTCGGCGCGGCGTCTCTGGCAGCGACGCAGCGGGGGGAAGCGGAAGCTGCCCGCGTTAGTGAAAGAGGGGTTCGTGGTGGGCGATATCGATGAGGTGGAGGAGTTGAATGAGTTTGGGGAGCTGAAGGCTGCTGTTGGGGTGAGCGCGACGGCGGGGGCAGGGTCTGGAATAGGAGCATCGAAGGCCCCGGGGGCGGGGGCAGCGATAGGAGCGACGTTGGGTACGGGGTTAGGACATGCGGCTGGTACGGCGCCGCCGCCGAATACAAAAGCCACGACGCCGGCTGCTGGCGTGGAGGGGAAGGATAAGGAGCAGGATCCGATGCGGGATCTGGCGGCGCAAGCGGCGAGTATTGGGCTGGAGAGACAGAAGGGGCCCAAGGTGCTGGTGGGAGAGGAGAAAATTCGGCCCTTGCAAGCTGGGTTGGGGGTGAAGGAGGCGGCCGCTGCTGCGGCGGAGGCGGGGAAGGGAGGGGTAGAGGGGGAGGTGAAACCTGTTGCTGAGACGGATGCTACTTCAGCTCCAGTGAAGAAGGAGAGTGAGGAGGTGGAGGAGAAGAGCAAGACTTCGGATCCTGTTACTGGGGAAGCGGTCAAGAGCACGAGTGTTCTAGACGATGATACGAAGCCCGAGACTATGACCAATGCGGTGGACAAAAAGGAGGAGAGCGTTGAGACAGCTAGTGCCGCTGCTTCAACTGGCGAGGACAAGTCAGAGGATAGGCCGGAGGACAAGCTTGGAGCTGCTCCCTCGACTACTTCAGAAGCTATCACAAGCTCGGATAGCCTAGCTCCTGCGACATCGACGACTTCACTTACGAGCACGAGCAGTGTAAGCATCACGACACATCACCGAGGCAGCGAAGTTAGGGACGCGAGTCCGGAGGAAATCAAGGAGATCGAAGACGGGAATACAATTACTGAGCAGGATGGGGAGGACGAGTCGGATGAGAAGGACAGCACCAAGGTGGATGCAACAACGGAGAAATTGCCTGCAAAAGTCGATGACACCAAGAGCAGCGCCACGACTGCGGAGAAGGTAGAGGCAAAGGAGAGTGCAAAAGCAGAGGATGCTTCCACAAAGAAGCCAGCTGATGGCGATGCAGCTGGCGTGAGTGTCGAGGACTAGACGGCGTCCCCCAGAGCAATTACTTGTCGTCTCAGCGGCCTTGAGCACAGGTGTCAGGATCATGATAGAAGACGGCAGCGACTGGTTCGCTTTGCTCAGTAGATTAACGTCATTTGATGTCATTGATTTCTTGCTTCTTGTGAGCCATTGCAGTGATATAAAGCTTGCTTCGCTGAACGCTACTGTGGCTCAGTACTCGTGCCCTGATAACTCTCATGTAAGTGCTCATGCTGCACTGCCACCAGCAATGGCTCCGTCCTCGTTCTCCTCGTTCTGTGCTTCGGCTGGTTTCTCGTCCTCAGTGTCCTGCGCAGCTTTTGCTTTCTTGACCAGTCCAGCCAGTCCTCCGCTCCCACCGCCCATGCCGAACCTAGCGGCAAGTCCACCTCCAGCGGAACCAGTCGTGGCAGCTCTGGTGTTGTGCACGACCCCGTCTCTACTCGACAGTGTCTTGTTATGCTCCACTCTTCTAGTGAGGTAGATTGTGGCTGCTTTTCCTCTCCTCTCCAAGATCCGCTCCATTTCTTCTTCGTAGGCCTTTTCGTAAATGTTGTCTTCCACGCCTGGGGGACTCTCGCACACGATACCGGACGTTTCGGGGTCATCTGGTATTGGAGAGTCTGGACCCGCGCCAATGTTGAGATGAAGAATGTCCAGTAGGGGATCATGCGCATGACCACGACCAGAGTCGTCTGGTGAGAAATTTCTCGAGCTATCGTGCCTTCTCCCTCTTGGCACTGACGATGAAGATGTTGCAGAGGCTGGAGTCCCTGGACCAGGCTTCTCGAGACCAGTAGAAGAGCGTGAGATGGCATCGGGAGTCGATCCAGACAAAGAATCGGCATGTTGTGGTGTCACCCGTCCCGATTCAGTGACTCTCAGCTCGTGATGCACGCCCTCAGCGGTCAGTCGGGACTCGACTGGACGTCGATCGTGCGCATCATGGCTATGTGACTGTCGAACACCATACTCGGCTCGAATGGGAGCAGGAGGTGCCACTATCCGTGATGAGCGACCAAGTATACCCTCCATTAGCTCCGGTCTTCGTTGGAACAGCAGCTTCTTGAATCGCTTGACTGCTTTGGCCTGTTCTTCGTGAGGACAAGTTTATGTAGTGCATTACGCACGCGACGTACCACTGCCAGCAGATGGCCCATCTTGCCTGTAATGGCGGCATTCAGTTCTTCCTCTGTTGGATCGTCCACAATATTGGTGCAGTTCTCCTCTTCGGATAGCAAGCGCTCTTGGCCGTCCCGTGTGACCCATGGATGTTCCTGAATCTATCAGCATCAGGACCATACCAAAAATTGTAGCAGTTCTCACTCTGATATCGGGCATGGCGATGCGCTTGCTCGGATCCTTCTCAAGCATACGTTTGATCAGGTCGAGAAATTTCTCGTCCTTCTCCCCGTCAAACGTTGGCTCTTCGCTCCGAATAGCCTCATACAGCTCAAGCATGCCTTGCTTCTCGAATGGTATCCGACCGTAGCGCAAGCAGTACAGCGTAACTCCCATGGACCAGATGTCCACTGCACGACCCGAGACGTTACCATGTTTCGCAACGCACAGCTCAGGGGGCATGAATGCGGGAGATCCAGCATGTTTTGAGGTGTGCATTTCCGATTCTTTGTCGAACATCTCTGACACGCCAAAGTCTACGATCTTCAGAACATCATCGTGAGTAATCAAGCAATTATCCGGCTTGAGATCGCGGTGAATAATCCCTTGTGCGTGTACTGTACCAGGTCAGTCTCTTCCGACGCATCTCGTGACATTTCACTCACAGTATTCAAGGCCTAGAAGCATATCGCGGAACCAGTATCTGCAGGTGTCGTCATCGTATGGATCTGCCACCTCGTCCAGCCCGACTTTCATGACCACGCCTTTCTTGCACATCTCTAATACCATGTAGAGCGAGTCCTCATCAGGATCGTCGAGCACTTCGATCAATCCCACAAGGTTTGGGTGGTCGAGCTTCTTCATAATCGCGATCTCTCCTTTAATGAGGTCGAAGGCATTGTCCGTCTCCGACTCCTTTTGATCGCCTGAACCATGTCGGTGCAGAGGCGAGTTGAAGCCTCCGCTTGCCGTGAGCACTCCGGACCTCTTCTTTTTCGATGGACGCCGTAGCAGATTTGACTGCGCTCGTTTGCGCAACCGCGACTTGGAGAACTCCTTGACAGCCTAATTCCAAATCAGTGTCCTTCCTCGAAACTGTATAATGCGCCCATACATATTCTTGTCCATACTGATCAGCAGCCAGATGCACCGACCCGAACGATCCTCTCCCAATCTCTTGCTTTATGCTGTACTGGTTGATGCGATGTATCGAGGCACCGTCGTCTTCGCTGGAGCCATAGTGTGATTTGGCGTTTGTGGTTTCCTTTTCTTCGTCAACTCATGTCTGCTAACATTAGGGTTGTAGTTTCACACCTTGACTTCCTTGTTCCTGGAGCTCTCGCGTCTGTGGTGACGCAAGGGACTATTGTAAGCCGGCGCAGATCTGGGCAAGACGTCAGCGCAAGTAAAGCTCAAGACAAGCTAACCAACACGTGCGACACGGCCAGAGGTCTACCGCCAGGTGAAGCGGCAGGTACATCGAGAGATATGCCATGGCGCGACTGAACAATGCCGCTGGCCTCTAGCTGGTCCTCGGCGGCACTCGAGGACCTACTGGAGGGGTCGGTCATGGTGAGTGAAGCTGCCCCACTTCTCTAAGTCGAAGCTCGCATATTCGTAGGGCCGATAAGGGAAATCCTCGTTGGATCCAAGCGAGGGTAGCAGTGTCCGGCGAGCGAATGGTAGAGATCGTGGGCGAGATAGTGAAGAAGAGTCCTTCAGCTGCAAAATTCACCGTGCCGTTTCCTGGTCGAGCTGGTGGCTGTCATGCAATGAAAGACGTGAACCAATCCACAGTCGCAATTGACAGTGACGATCCTTTGGTCGAGCCCTTTTGGTGGGGTTCTCTGGGTTAGGGTAGCCCAAGGACCTTCCTTCATCCCAGGCCAATGAACGTCCCGGTCCACTCAAACATTAATTCTAATCTTCTTTCCCACCTTATGTCGTTATGTTGTAAGAGCCATAGTAAACATCTTAAAGGTGTTGACTAGCTGAATCGACGCGTCGACCTTAAACCTATCATCGCTCGAGTGTCTTTGTGCAACCTCACACAAACCTAGTGCCCACGAGCTTCACTTCATTGCATCCTCTGTTATGCCGCCAGGTGCAAGACGCAAGCAGTCACGTATCTGAATGATTACGTTTCTTCTAGTCTCGCATCTATTATGACTGAGCCGGGCCTTTGTCGATAGATCACAGAATGTGAGGTATAGGTCGTCGAACCGGCCACATGGACCAACATCCACAAGAGAGCCAGCCGGACATCAAAGACCATCAAAACCTGTCCTCATGAGGACACGCAGGCCCCAGGCTGCCCAACACCACGAAACATGACAAGCTATACTCGAATTCAGCTCAGGAGACATACTAGATCCTAACACTACAAGCACTCCATTCACATCGTCTTCCGAGGTCGCAAACATGCAGATATACAAGGTACATGCAAGCCCCTGCAACAATCTTGCCCAGCATGCCAGAACAGCCTCTACAAATCCAAATGCAAACGCGTCTCCCTGGCGGACTGTCAAGTATGAATTTTCTTCCATCCATCTCTCACACCCGCAAGTACAAGAATCTCCCATTCCCACACCTGTCCCATTCACTACCACAACAACCCCAATATGAAAACCATCACCACCCTCTCCACTTCAGCGTACTCGTAGTCCTTGCATCAGCAAGCATCCCCCTCGATAGGAAAGGGGCATCCCCTCTCATGACCCGCGACACCGAATGGGCCAAAGATGCCATAGAGCGCTCCGCCATGGCAGGGGTCAGCACGTATGAAAATCCTTCAGACCGCAACCGCAGGCCTGTGGATGACAACGAGAGGATAGCTGCTTTCTATGCCGGTACGCTCAAGGCTCGTGGTGTGGAAGACTCGGAGATGCAAGTGGACGGGACTTTGGAGGAGAAGCTGAAGAATGGGTATGCTGGGTTCGATGACGAAGGGGCGAGGCCGAGGAGGAGATCGACGTCGCTAGTCGGTGGCGGTGCGGCGCTGTGACGTGGTGGAGTAGAAGGAGGGTCGTCGGATCATGTCTTTGGTGGTCTGAAGAATGCTTGGGATACGCGAAACGACGCAAAGATCGAGGAAGTGGAGCATCAGGTCGGATAGTCTGGTCGGAGGGAGGACGATGCTAGACTAGGATGAGGTTCGGACAGAACTGGAGGAGTACTGTACGAACTTGTATTGAGCTCCATGTGGTCATCCTACGTTCGCTGAAGCGCGGTAAAGAGAGCCAAATCATACCCATTCACTCTGTATGGTCAGTCGAACAAGATCCGCGGCCTATTGTGGATATTGAATATTCTGTCTAGCTGTCTTCACAAACCCCACCCTTGCGCTTTGTCAATCCTACCTCCATCAGTATAGCTTCAACTACACTAGCTATCACTCTCGTCTCACAACTCGCTACAACCTTCCTGCTTACATCTAGTCCTTTCCATAGTCATATGATCAGTATTACAATACATAGGGTTCAAACATTAGGAGAATCTAAGATTTTTCGTCAATACAATATCTAAGAAATAATCAATAGAGCTTCTCAAAATTATAACAGTATGAAATGAGACAGTGAAGAAGGTGGTGATTAGGGTTTTGTGAGATCCGGAGACTACTCTTCTGGCGCAACAGGAACCCCACCACTAACTTTTGCCCATCTGCGTTTGCCGACTTGGGCATAGCTCCGTTAAACAACTTCAGCCGCGATCCCACCAACCTGAAGTTCCAACATCGATCAATTGTCAAGCATTTGTGAGGTGAATAGCATCGCTTTTCTCCAACAGAATGTCATTGTACTCCTTCTACATATTTGACCGTCACAGTGAGTACATCGCAGGATAGATTTAACCAGTTCTAAGCTGTGGTAGCCGAATGCATATACAGCAAGAAATGGGCGCAACGACCACTGTCAGGAAATGCGAAGGCATTGCAACGACAGTCGGGCGCGAATGCGCTGAGCAACGGTACTGATGTACCTGGAGTTGGTCGAAAAGCACTATCGAACGAAGATGATGCGAAGCTGGTCTTCGGCACTGTCTTCTCGCTGAGGAGGATGGTAAGGTCACTGGGAGGCGATGATGACAGGTATGATGGATCTAAACTCCCACTGACTTTGATTGACATGGTGGCAGCTTCTTGTCATATCGCACCGGAGAGTACAAGCTTCACTACTTTGAGACTCCGACGAACCTCAAGTTCGTCATGTTGACAGATACTCGCATTGGCAATATGCGTACTGTGCTGCACCAGATATGGGCCAATCTCTATGTGGAGTATGTCATCAAGAGCCCAATCTCACCAGTGGAGCATCCGGGTGGGGTAGGGGTGGCAAATGAGTTGTTTGAAGGCGGCCTTGAAGGCTTCATGGTAAGTCGGTCTTCATGGTGGCTAGACCGTATGCTAATGTTGTGGCAGAACTCCATATTCCCGCCCGAAAGTCGATAATCGGGAGACCATGGACCAGTGGAATCAAGGAATTGATGCTCAGCTTGATCGAAGGCGGCGACAGTCTGATGAATAGTACATGTCGGTATCTGGCGGAAAGGACATCGAAGCACCACGATCCTATTACCCAGGGCGGCACAGTCATCTCGCACGTCTACTTGCTCTGCTTCGTCGATCGTCCTCTCATAACGGATAGCAATTGCTTCCGCTGAGGGGCTGGACTGTAGGAAGCAAGCGAGGGGGTTACTCCGACGACAATTGGAAGGCTCGAGGCTCTTGCGGCGGCACAAGAATGAAACAAAGTGTGCCAGGGCCCTGTCAATACTCACGCCGCACATGCACATGCACCGCACAGGCATCCTTACGGACGGCAGGCAGATAGCACATGGCACGCTTGAGCTCAGCTGCGATTGCGCGATAGGGTGCGGGATGAGCTGGCAGCGAGGAAGGACCTTTCGTGTAAGGGACCAGAGGTACCTTCGCAGGTCAATGGCATGTGAAAGGCCCGAATATATGGTACCAGCCACATATGTCTGCCGTCATTCCACTCCTGTCAAGTATCCCGCCAATCGATACCGACTGCCAATGCATGCACTTCGTTTGCCATACCGTGGACGGAAGTGACAGAAAACGCTGGACCGACTGACATACTACTTACCATAATGACGGTACTTATCAGCAATAGCCATCAAGTCGGTATCTCGACAATGTGAATCCCGCATTCCTCCGGTAATGCTGCTATGCCCGAGCGTAGCCATGTCTCCGCTCCACTGGGCCGTGCCTGTGTAACATGCTGTACACTGCAGTCAATCCCGCCGTGGGACAAGGATGTGGTTGTAGAGTGGCTGCATGTAAATGACATGGTGAGACGTGCGACGAGCGACGATGAGTGTTCCGTGCACTTTTGATACCGGTCCCGTGACGGAGGAGCCATACTCTTACCATGGTACATCTGTGGGGTCATCTGACTTTGCTCGAGCAGAACATCTCAAATCAGAAACCTGTAAGGCAGATGATATTTTGACTCTGATACGTGACATACATGCTCAAATTGAACATTTCAACAAGTGAGGCTCTTGACTTGATTGAATTTGTGCAGGGGGGGCCGGTATTTCCCGATTCGCACAAGATGAGTTGCGTGGCTTGCAGCTCGATTTCTGACGTGCATGAGCTGTCAAAGCTCGCTTGAACTATCTCCTGGTTCCCCTCGCGAGAAGGGCGGTAACACAGGAAGGACCACGAGATCGCATCGCCTGTCGGCTTGTGTTGTTTGACCACGGTTGGACGACGTTGACTTCGGTTCGTAGGTCAGAAGCGATCCGGAACAGCCTTGATACGCCTCATTCATGCAGGCGTTGACTCGAATTCGGAACGTCTCCCGTCCGGCAAGGAATGGAGCGAAAGTCTGATGCCTTGACACGAATGTTTTGGTCCCAGATTAGACCGGGGATGATGAAGTGCGGTACGAATGTTATCGTTGATGCATCTCTCCGCGATGCCAACATGCTCGCACTGATCACATTCAACGGCGTTATCTCAAGAGAATCGAGTGGCTGCGGGGGGGATGCTTTTTTGGCAACGATTCTGTTACAAATAGGTCGAAGTGAAGCTTGATAGGGGCATGCAAGCAATCACGGCGATAGATGGTCCCCCTCAAACGATTAATCTATGCACGTATATTCGAGCACTTGCATTAGAAGCCGTTCGGTGCTGATCTTCAATTCTGGTGCAGCAACGTTCGGATGCCAGGGCCCTGCCAGACGCGGAGGATGTTCACTCGAGCGTGGGATGAGACGATGGAGCGTAATTTCTTCTTCAGCCCCTTTACGCGTGCGTAAGAAAGATCCGGGGAAGAAACGTGCGGAGATGAACAGCTCAACAGGTCAAAGACAAATGATGAAATGAGAAGGTGCATCTGTCGACGATGAGCGGTCAACTCGATGAGGGTTGGGAATGATCGATTGTGGGAGATCGCGCCGAAGGGTACCTCGTTACTTGAGAACTGGTATGATAACATAGCACGTTTGACGTACAGCAGAAGAAACGCTTGGTGTGTCCATTGAGTTTTACTGGACTGCCCCAGCAGTATCAACACAGGTCGCTCGTTAACTGATAGCAAAGTTGCTCAATCGCTTGCCGTCTTCCTACCGTCCTGCCAACATTGCGGCTGGCAAGTCCTGGACGTCCATCCAATGAATCGACAGGGGCATGATGCCTTGTGCCTGACAAAGCCACAAGTAGATACCGCGCCACGGAACAGCATGGTTTGAGTGATATTGGATAGATTGGAGAATGGCGTCGAGTATGAACGATGGATTCACCCCGCTAACCCAAGAAGTCTCATCCGTGGATGTTGCGAGGGGAGGATTGCATGAGGTGTCTTGGACGACCATCGAAAGACGGAAGACTCGGGCCTCTACCAATCACGAAGGACGGCCCGAGATGGAGTGGTTACAGTGGAAGAGACCCACGATTATGACGCCAGCCCACACGAGGACGACTCGGGATCAACAGGGTGCAGTGCCCAGAGCGTCTTGACCGTAACCTTGTTGAGTCCAGCGCCTCCCTGGCCCCAGTCTGGTTCTCACGCGGTTGCAGATCAATCGGTCCATCTCCAGACCTGCGTCAGAGCATGGATTTTGTGGTCGATTTCTGTGGACCAGAGAGGATGATTCTCCAGGTTATTGCATATCCCCCAGAATTCGATAACAAGGGACGAAAAGAGTGGAGATGTGATTGCAACGTAGCCGCCAATGCAGAACGGCTCGACGAGCTGCTGTAGAATATACGCGATAGATAGCTTGATGCGCTCGAGCTCTCTCTGCCAAAGGAAGTGAACCCAGTTGCAGGGTGGGTGGTGCAGACACAACGCCTTCCCGCCCATGCTCCTTCCTGCACAGGAGAGAAAACGTTATCCACGTTGACGAACCCCGCGTTCTGTGATTGAAAGGGCAGCTTGACACCTCCGTGTCTTGCAGGTATCTTTTGCGGTCTGAGTGCTGTAGTCTTTGTAGCTTCCTGTCGTCTCGCGGCGACATTGACTACCAACCGGTCATCTGTGGACGTGGCATCGACCTGATCTGTGGAACCAGCCAAGACTAGACAAAAGTTTGTCCCGCCTCTCGAGGAGAAGGCGTGGGCGCGAAAAGACGGCGAGAGGGACGTGGACGTCTGTGCAGCGACGGTTTTGCTCAGTGGGATCGCTGCCGAGAACCAGTACACTTGGGTCCGCCATCCGGGATTTTCCTCGAGAATTGACCCCTTCTCAGTTTCGTCGACCCTTCAGACCGTTCAACTTGCTTCACCTCTTGACTCTCTCAACCAACTCTTGAACCACCTCCTTCCCCTCTAGCGACTCTACGAACGATCCAGCACCATTGTATATACGCCTCTGTCGAGATACCCCGTACATACTACCACCATACACACTAGTCCGTCAATCGATTGTGGGGCAATGCAGCACACCGATTCAGCCTGTCGATAATCTCTAATTGCGGCTCGCGACATGGCCGAGGTGCTATACCACCCAAGGAAGCCGAATGGCCAGTCCTACTACTCGAGCTCACCTCTGAAGCGATCTTCACATTCTTATTCATCGTTCTTATCGCAAGGAAATCCTCCATACACACCGACTCGCAATTCACCGCCCAGTCCGCCATCTGCCGACCAGCCTTTCACCTCCAATTCTCTACCATCAACTGCCACAACCTCAGCTTACCAGTCGTATACCGACCTCTCGAGCCCTTCGTCGTTACCGCCTACGCCCGCGTCGAGCGTATCATTTGAGGACAAAGACGATAGAGAAGATGAGGATATCGCATTTCCCTCCTATGACGACGGTGTGCAATTCTACCATCAGGACGAGCCTTTAGATCTGCCACCCAGTCCGAGCGATGATAGCGACGCGGGATCGACTGCACATGAGGAGCCTTCCAACAGAACAGACTCGACGCGTTCAGAATCACCATTACCAACGCCCACAGTAGCAGATGACACGGCTGTCAAGCTCAACCCGTCTCGACACGTTGATTATCTTTCACACGACTGGAAAGAAGAAGACATTTGGTCGTCGTGGAGGCATATTGTGTCCCAGCGCAAGGTGTATGGACAACGGTCGCGGTTGGAGAATGCATCCTGGAGAACATGGGCCAAATCGAAGTATCGATTGCCCACTGTGTCTCCAGAGACATTGAACTGGTAAGCCACTGTTTTCGTAGTGCAACATTAATTGGCCTGCTCACGGAAAACAGGTTAAAAGAAAGTGATGTTACCTGGTTGTACGGCCCACTTCAGCCAGCTACCTCGCATCCCATCACTCAATCAACACCAGAACCATCACCTAACCACATTCCAAGCCAGTCATCCTTTGTCAAGAAGCCGATTCTGAAGAAGCGTAGCATGTCGGAAGTCATGCTTCAACGGTCACTGTCTGCCAATTCTCTTGTCAAGCAGGCTGCTGCCTCTGTACAAGCACAGCAGACCAGTACCACCACCAGACCAACAGCAACACTTCTGCGAGGCGCATCGGACTTCAACTCGTCCAATCAGTCTTCGGCGATCAGTCGTGATCAGCTCGACTACTTCTCTACCATCTCGTCGTCTGGCGGAAACACACCTTCTGAGGGTCCCAAACGGCATATCAGATTCGATGACAAGGTCGAGCAATGCATTGCCATCGATTGTAAAGACCAGGACCAGTACGACGACGATTCGAGCGATGATGACTCTGACTCCGATTCCGAGTCTTCGGATGATGGAATTCTCACAATGCGGAAGCCTCGACGACGAAGGCCAACCGTGGGCAAGCGGACTGGTTCTCGCAGTGGCTCGAGCTCTGCGAAAATCATCGAGAAGCTGCCAGATACGACATTGAAATATAAGACAGACTCACCAGAGCCTGCCAGGACTGCAATCCAGCTACCTTTCTTGTCTGGCTGGGGAGCTAGTTCAAGCAAGCTGGCACAATCGCCATCTCAGGAGACCCTCCGGCCCGCGAATCCATCCCGAAACTTCCTGCTTCAGGCAGATGAAGAAGAGGACGCTGATCGAGATATGCCGTGGCACCCAGCCGGTGCTTATGCGGATCGCCAGGATGGATCCAGCACGCCGAAGTCCCGGATGGTCGATATGGATGAAGGACACTCGAATATGCGCAGGACGCCTTCTGGCATGTTTATGCCATACGATGATGACGAAGACGAGGTTGCAACAGAACTCGGACTCTTTGGAAGAGTCAGCGAAACGATCAACACGGCCAAGGACATTGCTCATGTTATTTGGAACGTAGGATGGCGCAAGTGAGGGCATTCTCTCATGCATTTTGAACGACGGCTTCTGCTCTGTCCAGTTTCGTAGCATGTATCACGAAGATGCACGACCACCAGACGGGAGGCGGGCAGGAGGGCAACGGACTGAATATGGCGTTAAACAGGACAGGGATATCGCATACCCAGCATGCGACTCAATATCAGTGCTCCACGGATGACACTGCATCTTTTGACTTGCATTTTGGCGAGGCAACTGGCGTCTGATATAAAGGACTGGAATCATCACCACCAATTGACATCGCGCAAACGGACGGGTTTTCTCTGTAACTTAGACTTGTTCGCAACGATGAAATGAAACCCTTTATACTACCCTCTGAACCTTCTTCGAACAGTGCTCTTGATTCATCAACTCACCAAATGATTCCCAGGGACAAGCTCCCTTGACAGCCAAAAAGCGTTTCACCTTTGTCCTTCCAGCTTGCCTTTCATGACAGCTCCGATTCCAGGAACCGTGATAGACAGGCCCTGCATGAACCGCGAGAGGGGCTTTCCGGCGAAGATCGAGTCATGTCCATCCTGCATCATCGCCCGACGGGCTGCGGGCTCGGTGGAGAGACAACGACAGGCTGGAGGTCCAATCCCCGATCATCCCTTGCCATGGAATTTTCCTTGGAAGAACCATGGACGAGCGAGATTGACACCCACAGCCCAGCCATGTGTCAATGAAAGCCCTGACGAATCCAATTGAAGTGGTCTCCAATTCTCGTGCTACCTGTACACCTCACCTTTTCCTCTGTCCATAGCGACGTCTGCCTGCTTTTCTTTTCCAGCGTCATCGTTCATTCCACGGGAGCTACCCTGTACCATTTCCCCGATCAAGCCCGCCAGCTACGCTATTCCCGCTCCCCACCACCCGCCTTGCCTCGCTTCTCCACATCTGAGCTTGCTCCTCTCGCCCGCCCACACCCGCAATGGACGGCAACATGGACGTCGCGTCCATCGTCGCCGGCCTGAGCAGCGACACAGAGTCCGGCCGGAAATTGGCCGCATTCCACTTGCAGAGCCTCCTCGCCGAGGCCGAGTTCGTGGATACGTTCGTGCAAGGAGATGGCATGCCGGCGCTGTGTAACATGGTGTTGAGGGAGAATGGGAATACGTTGGCGTATGCTTTGGGGAGTCTGGATAGGATCTTGGAGCTGGATTTTGGGTGGGATCAGGTGCCGATTGAGGTTGCGGAGAGGGTGAGATTGCTTTGGAGCTGAGAGGGATTATAGCTGACTTTCACAGGCGGTGGAATTGGTCGTTGATCGTCCTGTGATCAATGTTCTTCGCAATGCGTTCCGGCTGCTTGTGCTTATAGTCACGAGACCCTTCGATCAGCTGGACTATCCTCTTCAATCGCCGGGTGGAAATGGTATTGGACCTAATATCGACTCGCTGAAGCCGATATTGAAAGAGCATGTGAATTTCTTGGACGCGTTAATTGAGAAGCTATCTTCAGCGGATCATGCGCTATGTGGAAATGCTTTGCAGTTTCTCAATGCCTTGATCAGGGATGGTATCATGACTTTCTCGGAAACACAGCTCATGCGCTTCGTGAAGAAGCTGCAGGATCTCGAAATCTTTAGCACAGTGGAGAACCTGATGAGGGGAGACTCTCTCGTGGACATTGCTGAGCCGGTCCTGGACTTTCAGACTCTTACAAAAGTCATGCTGCGGTGCTGGCGATTTGTACCCGTCGACCTGACACGGCCAGCGCACAGTGAAGCTCTGGGCAACATTCGAAAGATCGCAACCCGGGCCCTCCCACACAAGGCTGTTCTCAGTCGCAAAGAGGAGAAGCAGCCGGAGACAAATGGTGAAAAGACGAACGGGGAAGTGGAAGGCGAGGTGCCATGGTCAACCATCGGTTTCGAGTCCGAAGATCCAGCCCGCGAGCTCCACGAGACAGGCCTACTCGGCCTCATGGACCTAGCGGACTTTGTCCGCAAGAACACCGACTTCTTCCAAAAGACGCTCCTCGAACAATCCGTCCTCCCCGAAGACCAGCGCTGCCCCTTCGCCCGCGTCTGCACGACCGTCACAGCCATTCTCTACGAACACTTCTCCATTGGGGACAGCAGCGCCAGCCCGCGCAACTCCGCAGTAATCTCAGCCCAACTCGAAACCTCGCTCGACGAAACCGTCCAACCCCTCCTCCTCTGCCGCGATCGCCTACACGGCGCCATCGCCCACGCCTTCTTCCGCCTGTGGACCACAGCCGAAGCGACCCTCCCTGAATTCGACAAAATCGAGACCCTCGTCCGCCTCCTCGTGACCAAAGTGATCGGGGGTTCCACCCGCCAGTCCACCACGCAAGAAGTCGAGGACGCCATCGACGCCACCACCCTCCCTGAGCTGCGCAAATGGCAGCTCTCAGACCTGGACACACTGCAGGAGTCGGCGTGGGGGACGGACCTCGCGCGTCTCAGGGAGCGGTTGCATGAGGAATCGACGCAGTTCATGCAGGAGCAGCGCATACGGTGTCTGTTGGAGGGCGCGTGGTTCCCTGCGCTGGCTGGGGTGGAGAGCGCCACGCCGCCGCCGTTGTTGGAACGCCCGTCGAGTGGGGTGCTCGCGTGGCGGTTTGTGCAGCTGAGTCCGAATAGGAGGTATTTGCATCATGCGGCGTATTCAAGGAAGCCGGAGGCGAAGCCTGGGTTGGCGGATTTGCAGCAGAGGATTGATGTGAATCATATCAGTAGTGTGGTGTCGAATGTGGTGTCTGCGGTGAAGATCCCGGAGGAGGTGAGGGTGCATGAGAGTAAGGGGAAGGAGAAGAATGGTGGTGGAGAGGGGACGGTGACGAGATTGATGGTTCATGGGACGGGGAGGAGTGGAGATGGGGAAGCGGAGACGCCGTTGTTGGAGTTGCAGACGGCGAGTCAGACGACGGCGAGTGAGTGGTTGGATGGGTTGTTGATGTTGCTTGATCAAGCGCCGATCACGAAGGAGACGATCAAGATGGTGGGTGTGATTGAGGAATGGAGTTTAAAGGTCAGGTTGTTGGGGTTGGGGTGGAGTGATGTGGATTGGGACAAGTTGGAGGGGGAGAAGGGGATCAATGGTAATGGGATGAATGGCATCAAAGAGACGAACGGCAAGGAGGAGTGGAGCCGGGAAGGACTCGACGATGAGTATTGGTATGATATGGGTGAGGGATCCTGAGTGTCTCCGAGGACAGGGAGGGCGCAGATGATGGGTGGCTGCGGACGAGATTGCCGACTGCTTGGTCAGAAGCAGTGTGACGGAGGATTGTACATATCTGATACCAAAAGAGCTGTCATATGGCAGGCAGCGTGTAACTTTATACCAGTTTGCATTTACCGGAGCATCGATCCAGGTGAACGAGTGATTCCTTGCACCATGGCACATATGATTTCACCTTAAGCTCCCCTCGGCACATGGTCTGTCCCAATACCATAGCACCACCCACAATCGGTCCTTTCCATCGGATACCTCAAGACGCAAGACAAGCTCACTCATCACCACTAAGCACGATCTCACACTATCAGCAGTCGTCGGCACTTCCGTCCACCCACACGGCAGACCCACAAACCTTCCCTGCCGTACCCTCTCCAAGTTGAGTCCCATCATCCTCCCCTCGTCTTAACAGATGTGTTTCGAAACGTACCGCCTTTACACATCAGGCAGGACAGCCCGACCCAGCCGTTACGTTACGAGCCACGACTGCCCACACATGGTCGCGGGCGTGAGTTCAACGGGCATGGACGGGCGCGAAGAACAACGGTTGTAGTGCTCCCACGGTTCCGTGAACGGTTGACACAAGGGCTTGATACTGTTGCGTGGGCGCATGGTATGGGGAGAGCCGAGACGAGGTGGTTGGGTGCTATCGTCGGCGGGAGAAAGGAAGCAAGGGAGGGGGAAATTCTGGATGTTCGATTGTGCCTCGACGTTCAAGCGGGTGAAGAGGGCGTAGGGCTGGAGGCGCCTCTACGATAGCGATGTCGATAGCAGGGCGTGATAAGCACGTGGCAAGATATGGAATTGTAGATATGGAGGGAGGTATAGCCTGCCGGTTGTGCGCAGGGAAGGAAAAGCGAGTGGTTCTCGATGCATGAATTACGCGAGGTAAGACAGATGGTAACGTGACTGCTGACTGCACTATCGATATGTGAAAATGGACTATTGGTGTTGGTGGCAGTAAGTGAAGACAGGAGGAGGATGGCGAATGCTGTGTTACCTCTGAGACGTGGTTGTGAGATATCCAGAAGACGCTGCTCTGACAGTGGTAGCTATGGTACGGTACCTGGTGCCACCTCCACACGTACCAAACAATCCAAGCGCATAAGCTATTGGAGATCTTGAAGGAGCCGCGCATACTGGTGAGTACAGGCAACGGGGGATATTGCTTCAGACTGAATCAATATAGGTAGGGCAGCTGGTCTCAGGTGTATGAAGTACTTGAAGCATACCGTTCGAACAATATCAAAAAGGTTAAAATGTAAACATCAACATAGCCGATCAGCTATAAGCTGTAGCTAAGTACCAGTGTTTCATGATGCGACAACTCGCAGACCTCACCTGCAGCTTGGAGTGTGCTGGACTGCATATCCTGCCAACGAATGACAGCCTTGGACTTGATCGGTAAAGCTGACCGGCGCTTACAGCCACCTCGCGTGCAGATGCAAGGAATGCCATGCCGCATGGAAGGATTGTGGATGCTGCCAGCACATTTGAAATCAATAAGCGGATTTGGGTCAACGAAGAATCCTTCAAGGCAAGGTCGGCGGTGATTCGGACCTTTGCCAGAATGAGAACAAGGACAAAGAAACAGTGAGGGGTTACAGTCCCGACAAGGCGTGTTGACAGCTACCAAGCGGATTGCTGCAGTATACTTGTGTTACACTGGCATTCCTCACCGCATTCCACTCCGGAAATGATTGCCATGACCGTAATCTAGGCCTTGTCACACGAGCATCAATGCGGAAGTAAGCTACGTCTCAATCGCAGAACGTTCTCTGTCATTCCCAGAAGAGCCATGGGCGTCAACTGTCAATGGTCCAGCTAGCTCGTGTGGGAGAGATTGGGCTGATGCTAAATCTGGGATACGGCCCCAATCGTCGGAATCCCAGCCGGCGACAGGCGCTTGCATCGAAGCTCTGTGCTGAGCAAATGGACGAATTGGAGGAATGACGGCGAGTCAGTCCAGGGCGAAAAATGAGAGATCGACGGGGAGGGACAACGTTTCCAAACAATCGGAATAGCAAGACGGGAGCTAATCCGTTGGCGTCGGTCTGGGCGGAAACTCTAGTGTGATTTTCGCTGATCACGGCCAGGAACAGGCAGGATCTGTCCCATACCCCGAACCCATCGTCTACCTCATACGAAGGAGATATGGTCATCATTCAATCGTTTTTGAACAACGGTCTTGTCTTGTCTAGATTCCTGTCTGCTTCGACATGTAATCAGGTCCAGTTTGCCGACTGCTGGCTGGCTATCACGGATGGTGCACAGATGCGTGGCTTGAGCTATTCTACCTCTCACTTTCGTAGACGCCGCCGGTCGGTTATGCCGTACACGTGCAGCGATGTGGCCCACATAGTTTCCAGCTGCATGCATGCATGTGGCATCCACTCGCAACCATTCCGGCTTGCCTACCTGTGTCTAGTCGGTTTCCAAATCATCCTTGGCTATGACATGGCGTTCTGCTTCCCCTTGCATCGACTTCACCTCCCGCCGTCGTGGGAACAGGCAAAGCAAAATACATTGCTTTGGGCTGACCACGAGTACATACATCACAGCCTCACCTGCTCTTCCCGATCTTCCCTCGCAACCGTTTCGACGACTGGTCACCCTCTTTTACCTCTCCTTTGCTTTTCTCCAAACCTGCCTCCTCGCGTGAGACCGTCAACAGTTGTGCCCAACGGCCAAAGACGCTCCCTGCCCAATCCCTACTCGCTCCGATTACCTTGTCTCTCACGGCAGTGGCTCATTCCTTGATACATCACCGTCACACTATCACTTATCATCATAGCCTTTTCCCTCGACTCACTTCACGACATTTACAACGATTGCTCAGCGCTTGAAGTCGGCCTGTCGCAGCTGTCATCCTCTGCCGATCACCTCGCTGTTCGGCTCACTTTTCCGGACCGTCCCATTTTGACAGGAGTGAATACCAGGTAAAACACATCCCCCGCTGTCATCTGAGACATGTCGAACCCATTAGGTCGCGACTACATAGCCGATCGGGTCTGGCCTAGGCAAACAATGCGCTGATATCAATCCAGCATCCTCCTCACTTTCAGACCTCATCGATCCCATCGTTGTTGCGACTTCACATCCCTTTATTCACGAGTCAGCTCAGCAATGGCTGCCACACACCACAGGGGATCGCTCCCTTTCCTGCACCGCTCTGGCTCCATCTCAAGACCAGATGCCAATGAAGCGATGTTCTCTCCACAGTCGCCCAACTTCATCTCCAAGTTGCGAGCACGAAAGCAATCCAATGCACGCGAGTCGATCACACCTACCGAGGCAGTATGGTTCCTCTCGCTACCAGACAAGGTCAAGCGTCAGCACTTTACCAAGGAAGAGCAGATTCTGATCCGGGCGAGGAGTGAGCTAGCCCTACTCGACGCTTCCCCCGAGACCCTCAACCATGTTGAGGACGCACACCCGAGACCACACATGAGGACGAAGAGTATGGCATATGAGAGTCCTTCATACACATCTCCAATCCCGTCGCCGTCACTCATGCCTTCCATGCCCCCTCTCAGCAACCGTCACTCGATGGCACTCGAGCATTTGCGTGCCCGCCCCACCCAATGGCATGCCTCGCCAGAAATCCCACAAGAAAAGTTTCAACAACACCTTCAGCCACAGCTCGTACCTCCTCAGCAGACTTTCCTGCGCAGCCCCACCATCAACTTCGGTGCATGGGACAGTCAATCAGCCAAGTCACCATCACTCGATACTCCTCGTCCCAACACAGGCCGTTCAATGAGCCAGACCTCACAAAGAGCAGGTCCTCCTCCACCACTCAACATCCAGAAGCCTCTCTACCTGCGAGATCCCTCCACCAAGGCTCTGCTCAAGGACTGTGTTAGCAATGGCCGCTTCGAGGAGACTCTGATCTTTGGCTTTCCTGCACTTCCAAACAACCTTCGACCACCCCCTACTCCATACGATGCTGTCAGCCCAGGCACCCAAATCAAGGAGACCTGGTTGGACTCATCACTCTATGGTGAAGACCAAGACTTTGACAGGGAAGAACTGTCATCTGCGGACGAGATTGAGCCTCCCACCCCCGACTCTTTCATTCAACCTCAGATCATCCATCGCAAGTCTGGCTACTTCTCGGTCAATTCGCAAGAAGATGATGCTGCCCCTTCCCCAACTATCCTTCGCAATGGATCCAACACTTCATACTTCGAGGAGCTCATGAAGAGAGACATGACCCTGCGCATGACCTTGACCAAGCCAGAGCTTCGTGCATCTGAAGAGGAGCTGTACGGCTGGCAGGACGGCCACGAAACTTCGCAGGAGTCCTTCGACTTTGCAAAAGACCCTCTTGCCCTCGCAGACCTCACCTTCTCCGACGATGTCACTGGTGAGAATGGCGCTTTCGCCAACGCTCTCTCCAAGAAGAAGGGCATCAAGGCATTCTGGTTCCGCAAGTGAACCATACCGCCATCCACTCGCTACGAAAACTTCACTTCGACTTGTACATTTTTACGACCAACTTTACCACACTCGTTACGTAGCCCGGTGTTTGAGGAACCATGGCATAGCTATTTCGGTATCAACTAGCGTTCAAGCGTGGGACGGCAGTTCCGGCGTGAACTTTGCTATTTTCCGGCATACATAAGTGCCTACTAGACGAGGGCAAGGCACTGTATTATTAGGCCTGGAGATGAAGATGGGAGGCTGTCTGTGACACAGCTAATGCAAAGCAACAAGAGCATCGCTGGGAGATGAAGATTGCTTGTTCGAGACGAAAGAAGATTGTACCATATTACCCAGTGAGAATCAATGAGAACATAATTATTTCACAAAATATTCCCCATCGTTAGCTGGTTTGAGCATACATCTGAAGAGCTCGAGGCGGTCTGAGTGGTATATGAAAGTGTCCACGAGATCTTGTGGCTGGGGCTATAATGTGCTGAAGTTTGCAAAGCAACCAGTTTTGTCTACGTATGAGGACAACTTCATATCATGGTTAGCGCAAAAGCAACCGGTGCGCATGAATTTCTGAAGACAGTCTCCTTGACGTATGTCGTCAAGCAACTATGTACTCCGAGACCGTCATCTAGCAATGTGCTCAGAGGAGATGATCAGTCAGCGTCGTCCTGCGTGCACGAGTCTGAATTATACTAGATGAAAGCAAATTGTAATTGGAGACACAACGGCAATCTATACTTGGATTCAATTGCAAAGTTTGTTGACAAGTATAGGGCATTCTCATCTGACTTGGAGTCGAGGGACTTCAAGATGCAAACAAATGCGAGCACCACAGGGAGAGCTAGTCAGACTGGCGAGCTGGAATAAAATAGCAGCTGTCTGGTCTTTGGCCAATCTGTGGTTGGTGTTGCCCTTGAGTCGTTCTTCCCTGTGATCTACCCGCCAAGCCCTAGCTCTCTCTACCCCTGGCGGCCAAAAACTTGGGCCCCGATCAATGTTCTGGCCTTGCTGCGGTGTCCTTTTGCTATAATCATTGCACAACAAACGGATCTCAGCCATTGACGGAATTCGCATCTTCTCAAGCTTTTCGACTGTTCGAGTCTACTGCTCAACATAATACTACGCCTTTGCCGAGCAGATACGGACCGCTGACACGAGACCGCCCACCCCTCTCTGAACCACCGACTTGGCACCATCCATCACGGCAGGAGCGACATTTGCATTCCCTATCACATTTTTGGACAACAGTGTCGCACTCTCATCGCTTCGCGGACTTCCAATAGACTACCATTACCATCTATTCTACAACCATGCGCTGACTCCTATTTCAAGACAAGCATCAACAACACATAACGACCCCTAATACCACTCTCCGGCCAATCGGCCACCTTTAGCCATCAACCTGGCGAAACGACACGACACCCCAAACATGACCTCGCGGCAATTCTCACGGTCTCCATCGCCAAACCCAGGTGCTGGCTGGGCCACGCCGACTCTCTCTTCACCTCGCCAGATCTCTCGCTCGTCAACGCCAAAGCTACACGCGAGTAGTGGTCACGATGTAACATGGGCTTCAGCGCAAGCAAGATCAGCACAAGTCAATGGGTTCTCGAAGGGCTCGGGTGATGGGGCTGGGCTAGGATTCTTGGGCAGAGTAGGGAGAAGTGTCTCGCAGGGTTTACCTTTATGGACTGAAGAGGAGAGGAAAGACAAGTATAGTCCCGGTGGATGGAGTCCAGGGGGCGGCAGAGGATCTGGAGTCAAGAGCTGGTTAAGAGCTATTATGCGCATGGGCATGAGGATGAGACTACGAAGTGTCTTGCTTGTGGTGCTCGCATTTGTGGGGTTCATATTCCTTCATGGACGTGAGTAGACCAAGCATTGTACGTGATGAACAGACACTGACAACAGCAGCAATACGATACTTTTACAGGCGAACGAGTTGGCTTGGTGGCGGCAGCAAATTCGTGGTCATCCTTGCTGCAAACATGGGTGGTGGTGTAATGGAGTGGAAGGGACCAAGAGAGTGGGCGATTGAGAGAGACAGTGTACGGAATAAGAAGCGATACGTCGCGAGATGGGGATATGAGCTCGAGATTGTGGACATGAGCACGAAAAAGCGTTACGCCCACGAATGGAGAGAGAGCTGGGAGAAGGTCGATACGATACGCAACGCGATGAGAAAGTATCCGCATGCTGAGTGGTGAGTCTGGCAAGGCATCTTCTTAAAGCACTCCCTAACGCTTCCTAGGTTCTGGTGGCTCGATCTCAACACCTTCATCATGGAGCCCTCATACTCCCTCCAATCCCACATCTTCAACCACCTCGGCAAAGTCACCTACCGCGACATCAACCACTACAACCCCCTCAACATCACCCACCCGCCTACAGACGAATACCTCGACGACGTCTCCCGCTCCCCCATCGGCGATGGCAACCCCAACTCCATCAACATCGTCATACCCCAAGACTGCGGCGGCTTCAACCTCGGCAGCTTCTTCGTGCGCCGCTCTGCCTGGACCGACCGCCTGCTAGACATCTGGTGGGACCCCGTCGGCTATGAGCAGAAACACATGGAATGGGAGCACAAGGAGCAGGACGCGCTGGAAGCAATGTACAAGAACCAGCCGTGGGTCAGGAACAAGTTGGCGTTCATCAACCAGCGGCGCATCAATAGTTTTCCCGCAGGGGCGTGTGGTGAGAAGGGCGATGATCCGCATATTCATTATAGTCAGAAGGATAGGGATTTTGTGGTCAACATGGCGGGTTGTGAGTGGGGTAGGGATTGTTGGGGGGAGATGTATAATTTCAGGGAGTTGAGTAATTGGTTGAATAGGACGAGGTGGGAGAAGTTCAAGGATGGACTGTCGGCAATGTGGAAGAAGATGAGGGGGATAGAGGAGAAGAAGAATTGATCGCATGTTTCGTGGGTTTTGGCGGTTTTTTTGCATAGCATCTTCATGGGTGGGGACCAGGGGGCCCGGCTTGGGCAAGGGGAGTCTTGGTCCGGGTGGGGGTACGGAAGGGTCATGAATATATCTATGGCATGTATGAGAGCGCTGCAATGGAATGTGGTTCGTTGATTGTTGGTGCTGTACATATTTGCTTTGTTCTTCGTGGTTGTGCCTAGTGCATTACGTATATTACGCTGCTTTACTGGCATGTTTCTTCCCTTACCGTCCGCACAGCTGATCGCCTCTTGTCCTTCTGCCATCGCCCATGTCGCTCCTTCTAATGCAAACGTGGTTGATCCATGTCCCATCTACGAGTCCTTCGGCTTGTAGTTTTGTTGCTCAAACAGGTAGCCCCTGATCTTTGCGTGCTTAAGTTGTTGCAGATACCGTTCTGTAAAATGTCAGTATAGCTGCACTCCTTCCCTTTTACTCCTCCCTTCCTCTAATTCGGATCGCTCTTGCTCTTCCCATCCGACATGTCTCGAACCGTGCGGTCTCCCTGAATACAACCAATCCCCCGGCTACCATCCCCCTCCTCTTACCCAACCAATCCATATCATATCCACTCGACCTCCACCGCCGGCCCATACGAAAGAAAGAACAGAAGACTCACCCCTCAAGTGCCCACATTTCTCCAAATGATTGACACCCTCACGGAAGTAGCACTTGCCCATCTCCTCCCGGATCAACCGCGCCATCATGCTCTGTACCCACTGCTCGCGTATCACGGCGTCCTGAGCTGCTTTGAGCGCCTTGTTGTCGTCGTAGTCTACGCCGTCAAAGGTCGGCGGGACGGAGGGTTTGGCTGCTTTGAACGCGGCGGACTCGGGGGTTGGCATTGTGCTTTTTTGGTTCCCAGAGGCTGCGGCCGGGTCGGATGTGCCAATGGGTTTCGTGGACGGTGGATGGGCCTTGGAGAGTGTCAAAGGAGTGGTGAGGAGACGGATTGTCGCGATTTGGGGACTGGGAATCTGCGAAAGGCCGGGTAGAATTGGGGGTAGTCGTGATGAGGGCTTCGAGGTTCGAAATGCCAAGACGATGGACGCTAGGCAGGATACGGATGTCTACTATCTACGGTTGGTAAGGTACTGTCGCTATTGCTGTCTTTCTTCATTCCAACACTATGACAATTCGTGGTGCTATCAAGTTCTCACTCTCGAGATGACCAAAAATTGATACAGAGTATAGTATGAATTTCCTAAATCCAAGTCTTGCCATCGTCACCACCAATTGATCTTCGGACAACACTCATTACCCTCTGCCCACTACTCCTTAAACTCCGTCTACTCACAGCCGTCTTGGAACTCGCCAGACTCATTGGCGTCTGCGGCACTTCCGTCCTCTTAGGTGCTCGCATCGTTCTCGGCGTCCTGCTCGTAGCCGGCGTAGACGGCATACTCACTGCCCCTCTGTCCCGTCTCCTTACTCTCTCCAGCAGTTCCATCTGAGGCCTTTCAGGATCCCATACGGCTTCTGGACCTGCATAGCTGACTTTCCATCTCGTATCGTCTACTCTTATCACGTGTGCGGCGTCAAGATGACGCATGAGGTTGTTTCGTGCCGTCTGGCAGTGCGTGCACAGTCGCTCGATTCTGAATGTCTGGAGAGGGTGGGTGTGACGGATCGGACATTCTGCCCATGCAGTCAAGGCGGAGCGTGTCATGAGATGCAGTCGTAGGGCAGTGGAGTCGCGGCATTGTCGGACGGGGGTGGAGGAGAAGGTGGTGTGGCCGCAGGTGGTGAAGATGTGCAGGCGGTAATAGCACATCGCTGAAAAGGTAAGCTGGAGATGTGAGAGGGGTGCATACTGGGTGCTTCTGGAGGTGGGTATGTTCTGGTAGTCTGCGAGGTGCGTTCAGATTGTTCAATCATTTCCGGCGACTGTCAATGTCTCCTTTGTCCTGCGATGTTGGCGTTGGATTTGATGTCTTCGTGAGGCCGCCCAGATCATGTGTTAAATGGCTCTATGTAGGAAGCGGTGCAAGTAGAAACTACCGAACACATGTGAAGCTGTTGCTGACAGGATCGAGCTCCGTAATCAAGCGAACCAGGTGAGTTGGCATACTCGCCCTGACTTTCGTGTTTGCTGGTCTAGATCATTTGCTCTTTGTTACCGAGCTTGAAGTTCTGACATGGCAGAGATGTCCTTTGTACTTCGTGGTGCATATGTCTGCGGCATTCCCGCCTCGGACAAGATTGACATGACTTCAGATACTCGTAACAATCTTTGAAAAGCATCAGTGAACAGAGAGTTATCAAGACAGAAATGTTCGACCATTTAGGACTTGGATCAGGGGCGGCGCGAAACCTGTCAGTAAGAGGATACTACATCCTTAGCCGTCGTGCCACAAACGATATCAATTTGAATAGCGCGGTGGACCTCCCGCAAAGCACGCTTGCGGCACTCATCGTAGCAGTGATTGCTATTCTGGTGGTCCTCGGCTTTTCACTTTGGGTTGTACTTCGATACACATGTACACGAGATGGACGAAAGGAGGGCATGAAGGTCGGCGACGATCGTGACGCGTATCAGAAGGAGAAGGGTATCAAGGAACAAGATGGGTCTCAAGTTGAGCTTGACGGCGTGAATGAGGTGCCAAATGTGGAGGTCACATCGCATCCGGAGCACAAGACAGACTGATAGCTATCGCGACACAGTGAGCGCGATTTACTACAATCCTCGTCGGAACGAGCTGCTTCACTCACTTGATCTCTGTCAAACATTCCTCTCAGCGCCAGAACGCATCGACATACAAAGAGTAGGGGAAAGATTGTGGAGAAGACTGCGCGTCTGTCACAGCCTTGACGATGCTGCATCTCGAGCAAGGCGTTGATGCCTCGGAATTGAGGCATGATACTGAGTGGTCAGGCTTATGTCGATCTGCTCAGACTCATGTTGTGGCATTTCTTCGAGTGGGTCGTCGATGTATTCGCCACACTCACATCCAGACGTCGCGTCGCGTCAATACTAAGCATGTCATGCAGGTTGTGAAGCGAATGAAAATAGTAAACGACCTTCCTTTTCAGTGCAACAGTAGTGTGACATGTCATCGAAGCATGTAGGCCAAGCTCACATGCATTCTTGACGACATCGAACGTGATGCTTCGTTGGAAGAGCAACCCGCAGAGAAATATGGCAGACCGAAATTGAGGCATCTGACTGGTTGTCAAAAATTGACTAGGTCTGCAAAGCATCATTACGTGTGTTGTCACTCTGCATGCATGACTTTGTTACAGATCACGGTGGAAACGCCTCAACGCCGCTGGGGGGAGTGCTTGCGTGTTTACGCTGGTGATCGTCTGGGCAGGGGAGTGTCTGGATCACCTTCGTGATCGCTCTGTCAAATGGCTGATTATACTGCTCGCACGCTTCTCGTATAACAAAAGTTGAGGAAGATGACCGAGGCTATCCGTTGAGTGCCAATGACAATACCGATGATATGATATTCGCTATGACTTTGACAAAATGAGTTCCTGCTGCTTAGGAAATGAGAACAAGAATTGGCAGGCGCAGTGGTGTTTCGATGCAGGCACAGCCGAACCATTCTCCACCTGTTCCAATTTTGGGTGGTTGGTGCGTCATCCCCAAGACTTCCACTCCTTTTCTGATCTGCTCCACCTTTGTTTCTTCATCTTTCGTCAGGCCAAGCATCGTCGAATCGAGCAAACGAGATTGCCTTTGCGGCACTCTGGATCCGTGCCGAGTGGGTACGCATCGACTCAAGCCGCAGGGGATGCTCTTCTCCTGTCCTTTGCCACACGTGCTGAGGCATCCTTGGGTCAAAGCCTTCTAATTGTTATTACACAAGCACTCTTCGCGCAAGCAAATATCGAAGGATGACTGGGCAACCGTCTGCTATACCGCCCTTATCATAGAAGACAAAACCTTCAAGCCTCTTGCGAACATGGCTGTACCACAATCAGGGAGGTAAGTTGTTCTTATGTCAGAGTCCCACGTTTCGAGCAGCTATCCTACAAGCATTTCAACCTGATTCAGAGCCTGATGCAAGAGCTACAATCCGGATTTCTGGAAAAGCATCCCCGCAAAGAACCAGATTGTGTTTGGACTGTGGTAGGACCACAGAGTAACGTGACTCCACGCGTACGCTTGCCAGGAACAGGATGCAATCCTGCCTCACGGCCTTAATTGCCAAGATTACAGGACAGGGATGCGTACCACCGCAAATCAATTAGCGGAGAAGCGCCGCAGACTTACGTATGTCCCACTTCCACACCACCAGGCCTGCCGAAGTAAGCGACAGGTCTTGGTTTCAATCTATTCGAGAAACAAGCACAATGACATGCACTTCGGTGGCTATGATCGTATACCAAGAATCTGCAGCGTAAGTGTTAATGGTTGGTACGGTGACTGGAAGGCATAGAAGGGTCTGTATGAATCTATCTGATCTTCTGGTATAAAGACAGCAGCTGCGACACCCCTTCCCTCGATCCATCCAACAAAGAACAAATCAGCCAACTTCAGAGAGACAGCCTCCACAACACTCGCTGACATCACATACCACTCGCTTACCATCTTTACCTGCTCTAAACCCCTTTTGCACTCAAGATGAAGTTCCAACTTGCCTTCACCACCTTCATTGCGCTCTCGTCCGCGGTCGCCCTCAGGCCCCGTGACGATGACGATGATGACCGCAACGACGGTCGCAACCAAGTCGCCCCCGCGGCGACTACTACACCAGCTGCGGCTCCCGCTCCCGTAGCGCCCGCACCCTCTCGCCGTCCCGAGGGCTGCACCGACGACGACGATGATGACGATGATGAGCGCTGCCGCATCGGTGCACCAGCCCCAGCTCCGGCTCCGGCTCCGGCTCCAGCTCCAGCACAGCCAGCTCCTCCTCGCCGCCCTGAGGGTTGCACCGATGATGATGACGATGACGATGATCCTCGCTGCCGTGTCGGCGCCGTCGCTCCTGCCCCAGCTCCAGCTCAGCCCAACACCACTCCGGCCCCTACTCCTCGCCCCGCCGGCTACCGTGACGACGACGACGACGATGATGACGATGACGACTGCTACGACGATGGCAACGATCGTTTCCGCTCCGAGAACCCTCGCTGCGTTGGCCGCGACACTCGTGTGCCTGGTGTGCCCCGCCCGACTCCAGCCCCCGTCGGTGCCGCCCCTACTCCTGTTCCAAGCGGTATCCGCAACAATGACGACGACGACGATGATGACGACGACGATGACTGCTACGACGATGGCAACGACCGCTTCCGCTCCGAGGACCCTCGCTGTGTCGGCCGCAACACCCGTGTCCCAGGCCAGCCTCGTCCCACCACCCCTGTCGTTGGCGTCGCTCCGGTCCAGACCAATACCTCCCGCTCTACAGGCGTGACCTCCACTACTCGCGCAGCTAACGGCACCGCCACCGCCACCCGCACTGGCATCGTCGCTTCCTTCACCGGTGGTGCTACTCCGATGCACGTCACTACTGGCTGGGTCGCTGGTGCAGTCATTGCAGTCGCAGGTCTGTTGGCTTACTAGATGGCTGTAGCTGGGATACGAGAAATGATGAACGGGAAATGGTCACGCTCCTTTTGTTGGAATGTTTGTCTTTTGGACGCAAGTCCTGTATATAGATTGCTGTTCTCGGTGGAGTAATGTGGTGGACACTGAAGTTGCTTGTTCTGCTTTGGCTTTATGCCTGTCTATAGTGAATATAAAATCGCTTGCCGAAGTTCGCTTCCTTCTTATCAGTAGTTCATAGGATTTGAAGTCGGACATGTTTACGTTTGAATGCGGAAGGAATCGGTTCTGCGGTCAAACCCACTCATGCTTCAATCAGGCGCATCAGAATCGTGCCGCCCCGCCACGTATAGCCATCATCTAGCACGTCCGGGAGCGTCTCACCGTTAGCCACCATCCCCTCCGCGCGAGTGCAGAGGCCATAGTCGCAGAAGCCGAGCTTCTTGAAGAGGCTGACACTGACGATGTTATCCGTCTTGATCATAGTCCGCAAACGAATCTGCGAGCATCCCGTCGCTTTACTGATGCGGCTAATTCTGAGATAATCGAAGGCGCTACTGCAGAGCCTGAATGCCAGTCTGTGGCCCCTGAAGTCTGGCAATACGTAAAGACCCAGGACCTGCCAGCGTTCTTCTGACGGTGGCGCATCTGCGGCTTTGAATGGCTGATTGGCTTCTGCCGGCAGTTCGAATGTGGCGGCATCGATGGGACCGCGGACGGTGAGCTGGGCAATCCACTCCACTTCGTCACTGTCGATACTCGAGCTGGAAGAGTCCTCGGTCGACGGTGCTACGGCGCAGATGAATGTCTCGAGGTCGGATTGGAGAAGTCGTTGTTGCCAGACTTCATCAGGGTATTGCTGCTCGGCTTCAATGGTAGATGAGAATGAGTTGGGTGATAATTTCAATCCAGTTAAACGTAGATCTCGATACTTCTGAGCCAAGATCGGAATTGTCGATGGATCATTTTTTGGTACATGGAAGAATAGAAATGGAGGACTTGCTTCAGCCATGATGGGAAGATCACTCGATGAGAAAAGTGACGACGACTTGCTGGGCGATTTGACCTAATTTATACAGACCTCTGGTACAAACCCTAATTGTTAGATCCGAGCCAGTCTAGTCCATTCATGTCCTTATCGTTGCAAAATGCAGGAATGGGAAGCCTAGGGCGTGCCAAACGGCATCATCAAAGCCCGCGCTTCTCGCGGCTCGCAACAAGCCGAGCGCGGACTTTTTTGAGCTTTAAATCGTCAACTGTGCAGTCTGAACATTCGCCATAGATATGGCAGCTCCTGGCTATTTCAGATCGCCATTCAGTTTGGCGAAGCGATTAAAAGTAAGCACCATCAATTGCAGCCTCTGCTCTGCTGACGTTACTTAGATCGCTCCGCCGCAAATATGTCCACAATCTCGAACGGTATACCAATCACGGCAGCCCTTCACAGGCGAGAAATCGCCCATGATGAACGATTTCCGAGCCGGAAACGGCGAAGATTATGATGACATGATGTCTGATGCCACCGAAGAGTACGCAGCCCTCTCTCCTTCTCCCTCGACCAGCTCGACTAACATCCCAAAAGCGCTCGTGGAACCACCCTCCCTCTCCGCAACTACAAGCTCCCCGAATCCGTCCAGAAAGAAGTTGACACGCTCCGCCTCCCCCGCTCCGTGCAACTCACATATCTCAACCCCCTCAAACGCGCCCCGACCCACGGCATCCCCGTCGCAGACCTCCAGCTCCGGTCCTACTCCGTTCGCAACCTCGAGTTCATGGCCGACTTCGCCCTGCGCGCGGCCTACTACCTCAACCTGCCCGCAAAGGGTGCCGTGCCCCTCCCTCGTATCACGGAGCGCTGGACCGTGCCGAAGAGTAACTTTGTGCACAAGAAGAGCCAGGAGAACTTTGAGCGGATCACGATGCGGAGGCTGATTCAGATCCAAGACGGGCATCCTGAGACAGTGCAGATTTGGTTGGGATTCTTGCAGAAGTACATGTACTATGGCGTGGGGATGAAGGCGAATGTGTGGGAGTATGGGGCCGTGGATGTCGCCAAGGAGATGGATGAGAAGGCGGATCAGGTAGAGGAGAGGGTCAGGGAAAGGCTGAAGTTGTTTGGTAGGAGGAAGGATTTGGTGGGTAAGAGGGATGTTAAGCATCTTGTGCATGATAGTCTGTTCAAGGGCGCCTATGGAAGTATGGGCCCGATGGGGTCGAGTAATTATGGCCACATATAGATGTGGTAGATTGGGTATATGTACATATATGTCATGTCATGAGTCTTTGCGTCCTCCCCCACCTCGCTCTCGCACTCAAAGGGAAGCGGCGCTGCGCATTTACTGTGCTCGATCTATCGTCTGCTGTGCTTCGTCGCTATTCGGGCTGCGAAGCGTCGTTCAAATACAAGGTCTGATGGGAGCCCAATGTCATGCAATACTTCATCATTGGCAGTGCTTATTCAGCTGCCCTCCTCAATCCCAGTCATCGTCCTCATCGTCCTGGACAGGTGCGCTGCGAATAGTCCGTCGACCTTCGTCCTCGGCTGTCATCTTCGATCGAACCAGAGCACCAGTTGTGAGCAGTCTTGCCTCAAGCTCCTGGACGGTGATCGAGTCCGGTCTACTGCTGATACCCTCAAAACCAATGATGCGGTCCACCGCCACTCCATTGACAAAGGCAATAACGCATGGGAGGACCTGGATCTTGAGCTTCGTGATCAAGAACGGTGCATTCTCAACGTTGATGCTGGCAAAGCGTGTATCGAAATGCTTCGGCGCCAATACCTCCAGCTTCTGGTCCATAGTCCGGCATCTGGTGAAGTCCGGCTTCATGAAGTGTACTACGCATAACTTGGTGGAGGTGGTAATATCCAAGATTGTCTTTTCATCTTTGATCTCGACATAGGTGCCAAAGCCAGACTCGCGCTGAGCCTTTGCTCTCGTGAATTCGGAGTGCAGCTGTTGTAATCGTCGCTCTCGTAGACCGGCGAGATCGTTACTGTCGTCCTCTTCCAGGGCGGCTATGAGCGCGTCTTCGTCGTCCGAGCTCGCATCATTCTTCCTGTCCACAAGCGAGGCTACTTTTGAGTCGATCTCGGCCATTTTCGAACGACTAGAATATATTCAATCACATGCAGGTCCGGAAGTCTCGAAATTTCCGTGAGGAGACGCGGGTCAAGGTTGAGGGTGACGCGACGCTAGCGTGGTGATCCCCAAATTTGTGCCGAAGTGGTTGTGGAAATGGTCGCGAGACATGGATGACTGACGACAAGAATAAGATCATCTATCTGAGGATAGGGCATTGCATCGGCAGGACTCGAAGCGGAACCTACTGAGCTACTGTACAGCAAGACAAGACATTGCCCTGACCTTACGTCTCGAGCAATCCCTGCAATTTGATCCCGCAAGCTGAATTACCTTTTCTGTACACGAGTCAGCGGGCAAATCTGGTGCCTCGTTCCGCTGAGTGCTGAGAGGTGGGAAGGCCGGGAGAGGCTCAAGGCTTCGTAACCTTGGACTTGCTTCCCTGACAGATCGTCTACAGACAATTTCACCTCCTCTCACTCTCTTGTATACATCCACAACACCGTCGCTCCGTCTGACCTTGCGCACCTCCTTTCCCGGCCCTTTGCAAATTTTCGACAAACCGTCCAAAGCCAGGGTCTACAGCCTCTCCTTTCTTCAGGGCCTTACTTCGACTAGGCCCGTTATCGATCCCTTTATACCGCATACGGAGATACGGCGCACCAGATCATGGCAGACGAAAAGAAGCGCGACTTTGCGATTGAAATGGGAGAAGAGAAAGACAACTTTGACGCTCCACCACCACCACCAAAGCCCGCCATGGCACCCTCACCACCCATCAACAACCCGGCTCTGCCGATCCTGTCTTACTGTGGCAGCAGTATCCTGATGATGGTCACGAACAAATACGTGCTCAGCGGATTGGATTTCAACCTCAATTTCTTCTTGCTATGCGTTCAGGTCAGTGGTTCAAGGATCTTTGCTGGCCGGGCTGAACTGATCCCCGACAGAGCGTTGTCTGCGTTGCTGCGATTACCACTTGCAAGACTGCCGGTGTCATCACATTCAGGGACTTCAACAGCGACGAGGCGCGAAAATGTACGAGACTCGACCAGAAAGAGCAAGACAGACACTGACATACCCAGGGTTCCCCATCTCCGTCCTCCTTATCGGCATGATCTACACCTCGACAAAGGCCATCCAATTCCTGTCCATCCCCGTCTACACCATCTTCAAGAACTTGACCATCATCCTGATCGCCTACGGGGAGGTTCTCTGGTTCGGCGGGTCCGTGACCGGCATGGCACTCTTTTCCTTCGGCCTCATGGTTCTCTCCTCGGTCATCGCCGCCTGGGCCGACATCCAGCACGCAATCGCATCCCACGGCTCCTCCAAGAAAGCCGACGCAGAGATCGCGACCCTCAACGCAGGCTACATCTGGATGATGCTCAACTGCTTCTGCTCCGCGACCTACGTGCTAGGCATGCGCAAGCGCATTAAGCTCACCAACTTCAAGGACTTTGACAGTATGCCTCATCTCCCCTCCCCCCTCTCCTTCTCCCCCAGTCCACTTACTCTCTCAAAGCAATGTACTACAACAACCTCCTCTCCATCCCCATCCTCCTCATCTGCTCCATCTTCCTCGAGAACTGGTCCTCCGCCAACCTCGCCCGCAACTTCCCCGCCGAGCAGCGCAACAGCATCATCATCGCCATGATCGCCTCGGGTCTGTCCTCCGTCTTCATCTCGTACACCTCGGCATGGTGCGTGCGCGTCACTTCCAGCACGACATACAGCATGGTCGGCGCGCTGAATAAGCTCCCCATCGCTATCTCGGGGCTTGTGTTTTTCGATGCACCGTGTACGGTGGCCAGCGTCAGCGCCATTGGCGTCGGTTTCGTGAGTGGGATTGTCTACGCTATTGCAAAGGTGTGGCAGGGTAAGGCGAATAAGCCTGGATTGCCGGCGCCGGTGCAGAGCGCGAGTAGTCAGAGTATGAAGGAGGGGTATAAGTCTTGATTTTGGACGTTCGGGAGAACGGTGAGAGAAGGTAGGGAAGAGGCGGGAGAGAAGTTTGTGTAAGATGAGGATATGAAAGTTGGAGTGAGGCAGAGGGAGGTAAACGCACAGCTGTACAGTGTGTCGAGTGTGCTTTTCTGGCGTCTGAGAGCATACCGTGGAGTTGTGCCTTTTGGGAGGAAGAGAGTATTCTTGTGTCAAAAATTGATATAGAGATGACTTGTTTAATACATGGTCTTGTGACTGAAATCCTTGTTCGACCAATCGTGCATCAATCTTGAAGCAAGCTCTGCATGTGTTGGGAGATCAGGAAGAAAGCACAAATTCACGGAAGATGGGACTCGACTTATTTCCACAAGGACAGAGTGGTGTAGATTGGTATCTCGTTTCGTAGAACTACCTGGATCGCTGCGCATGACCATGATAGCGAAAGAAGCCTTCATTATCGAAGACAGGACTGCCCTCTTCATATGACTTAAATAGAGTGCAGCTAGGGGAAGCTCTCCCATTGAGCTAGGCTGCAACATGCGACCTTGGAAAACGCCGGCGATACTTTCATCGAGAGAAATCGTGAGCGCGGATGCGGATGCGGATATGTGTGTGCTGTTGTGGTAAAGGTGTTTTGCTTAACGGTCCTCGGCCCACTCGTTCTCACGGCGGATCTGCTCCTCCTCCTCGGGGGTGAAGTCGTTCTGGATGTTGAAGGTCTTGCGGATCTCCTCGGGGGACTTGCCCTTGATCATATTGGCGACGGTCTTGCAACCGACGTCGAGAAGGGCCTTGATGTCCATGTAGTTGGCAGCCTGATATTATTAGCCTGGGCGGATTCATGGTAGTGGTGTGAGAGACTCACAAGGATGATCTCGAAGAGCATTTCCTGGTCGACCTGCATGAACTTCTGGTCCCACTCCTCAATGTCTGTCGTCTTCTTGCGGTTGTCGGAATCCTCATCGTTGGCTGGCGGGGGATCCTTCTTGTGGTGGTCGCACCACTCGAGAACCTTGCGGAGAACGGGCTCGGACACCTGTGAGAGTCAGTACGAGCTAGCCAGGCGTATCACCGAAGCTGAAGAGCGACTCACGTTCATGATGGGAATAGCTTCCTCGCCTGGGTTACCGAGATCCTCAATCATGTTCTTGATGAGCATAGATCTTTCGGCGACGGCACGCTCTGCGTTTGTCAGCATATGGACATTCTGTGCATTGGCTTTTGCTTACCGGTCTGGATGTTAACGCCATCGGAGCTGGTCAGGGTGACCTTCTGCTCGTCGGTGGACGCCATTGTGAATTTGTGTGAAGTTCAGGATGTGAGGTGAGTCGCAGAAGGTGGGGTCAAAGATGGCCTCTGACGTTGCGGTGTGGGTGATGGAGGAGAAGAGGTTGTTGCGAGAGCGCAGCAGATTATGAGTAAGAGCTGTGGCTGCTTCTGTGAAGTGTGACCTGAAGGTTTGTTGTGAAGATGAATAAGAAGAGAGGATGGAAGAGGTTATTGCGAATTGAATGCGCAGTTGTCGCTGCAGTTAAGCTGAGCCGCACTTCAGGCTGCAGACGCTTGGACCACTTCGAGGCCTGAATACATGTTCGCTAACGGAGTCACTCTTTCACCTTGCTTTGTCTCACCTGCAAATTGGCATTCCTTGCATGTGCTGGCTCGACGGATGCAGACAACTGGCACATGCACGCAGATGGAGCTCACTTAGGCAACACACATTGTGTAGGACTGACTACATGTCAATCATCCAGATGCCAACTATACGGCAACGTCAATCTCAGGCTGACCCGACTGAGGCAGGCGCATGAAACTTCCAGGCTGCTACGCCGCCTCCCGGACCACTTTGTGTACCGCAACAATCATCACATGTCTACCAGACCCACATTGGACCGTTCTATCAATGATCGGTGAGCTTCACTCCTCACTTCGAGGCGTGCTCGGAATGGTGCTTGGCCCGTCGGCGCAAACATCGGAGCACTTGTGTCAATCGGCTCCCCAGGGATCTCTTTGCAATCAAAGCAATACACCAGTCTGGCGATAGCAATGAACATACTCTGGACTGCCACATTGTACCCGACACAAGCACGTCGACCTAAGGTGTGATCAGCACTGATATTCAGCCCAACAAGACCCTACTTACCGGCGCCAAACCCGAGATGACCCTTGAGCGGCTTGTCCAGGTCTTCGTTCAAGAATCGCTCTGGCCAGAAACGTCCTGGTTGTTCATATTCCTTTGGATCATTGGCGATGCCCCAGTGGTTCCACGTGACAACGGTTCCGGCAGGGATGAAGTAATCTTCGAATTCATCGTCCTGCGTAGTCGCGTGAGGAATACCGGTCTCGGCTATACTGGGTCTGCGCGATGGTTAGTCTCAGAACACGAGCGATCGCTCCCCCATTCGTACTTCCAGCGGATTCCCTCTTTGATCGCTGCCCTGATCAATGGGAGCTGCTTCATATCGGCAAACTCCGGCAGTCTCTCGGCATTGCTGCCGCACACCCTGTCTAGCTCGACTCGAGCTCTTTCGACCCAGTCTGGGAACAAGGCAGCTCCGGCGATGACTTGATCCAGTGTCATTCTCGAGGTGTCGGACCCTGCTTCTAGCAGAGTGCCGGCGATGAAGAGCGATTGTTCTGGCGTAAAGTTTGATGAAGCTCCTGAATCTAGGAACTCGCTCACGAAGCATGGCGGCTGGATTCCTTGACGACGTCGTATCTCAAGCTCGTCGAATTGCTTTTTGTATACGCTGCAATCTTGTCAGTGCCAGCCAATCTACTCATGGAGCTCTTGACTCACGCAAGTGTCCTCTTGTACAATGCATCGGCTTGCCATCTCCATGGCTGCAAGCTCTTGAGATAGGGCATTCTTGCCAAGAATGGAAAAGCGTCCACGAGACTGGCCCCTGGCATTAAGTACTTGACGAAGGCCTCGCTCGTCTTGTACAGATCCGCCACATGAGGGTCGTTCATGTCGGATCGCTTGCCAAACAGGAAGCTCATTATGACCGAATTAGAATATCGGCCATTCGCCTTGTAGAACGTCTCGGGGAAGCGAAGGTATTCTAGCAGTAACACTCGAGACTCGACATCCTGGAAAGGCTCGAAGTGTGACATTTGCGTACTGTTGAGAATCTTGTGGATGATCTTCCGCTCCGACCTCCATAGGTCTCCGTATTGCATGAGCAGCGTTCGATTTCCCCTTGACACGAGCTCGCTTGCCATCGGGAAACTCATCCTTGAAGAATATTTGGAGGCTCTCTTGTCAAGTAGCTCGATCGCAGTCCGCTGTGAGTTGAGAATCACCCAATAGGCCCCACCGATCTTGATCGTGAATCTGTGAAGGGATTAGTGGCCTTGTTCGATACAGGTGAGTATATCTACATTTCTCCATGTTTTTTCGCGAGCTCCGTCAGGTATGGGCCTTGGTTTTTCTTCGGCATCTGATGCGCATTCCCTATCAATGGTAGCCCCGGCACCAGAGCTGGAAACTTGTATTTCTTTTCATATTTGCGCTCTGCAATGTATCTCTGAAGAAGCCAGACAAACACAGAACCGAGGAGAACGACTGCAGGTAGGAAGACACGGCTGGTGATCGAGAATGAATACATCCTTTGACCGTCCGGTGCAAGGTTGGCACGCTGAAAGCATTACGCGGGGAAGCACATCTTGATAATGCATCTCCTCCACATTTCTATACAGGCGGACGCGGAGTCTCCGACTCGCGTAAGCCACCAAATTGTTGCGAACCCCATGGGGTGGGCGCGCAGAGCCGCACCAACCTTGTAAAGTCGGGACCGGTCAGTAGCTCTCCACATGCCTACAGCGGACAATTGCTGCCTCCTCCACTACGAGGCCCTCTCGAATAATCTTTGTGGTGTGGTACCGCTGCTCTCTCATCGGTAACAAGACTACAAACCACGACCTAATCGGCCTTTTTTTATTGGGAAGAGACTCACCATCCGATGCGAACGACATCACAATGGCGGACCACAAACCTCTGGCTGGAAAAGTCGCCCTCGTTTCTGGATCGTCTTCGGGCATAGGTGCTGCAATAGCTCGTCTGCTCTCAGAACGTGGGTGCTCCGTAGTTATCAATTATCCTTTCCCATCGGAACAGAATGCCGCGCAAGCAGTGCTTGCGTCCTTGGCACCAGGCGCAAAGGCGATCGCCATCGAAGCTGATCTCTCGACTCTGGCTGGGCCGGCTCAGCTGATCAGTGAAGCTGTTCGCCTCTTCAACCATATCGACATCCTGGTGAACAATGCTGGCAGAGCAGGTGACGCTCTTCTCTCTGACATTACGCCAGAGTCCTGGAATCAGGTTATCAACCTCAATGCACGAGGTACACTGCTGCTCACACAAGCTGCCCTACCTCATTTGGCCAAGAAAAACTCGAGGATTGTCAATATCATCTCTGCAACAGTGCGAGATCCAGTACCAGGCTTGTCACTATACGCTGGGAGCAAAGCAATGGTAGATGCCTTCACAAAGACATGGGCAAAGGAGCTTCCCAGACAGTACGAATGCACGGTGAATTCTGTTGTCCCAGGACCAATACAGACACCCATGATGGACGCAGCGGCACCAGAGATCAAGGAGAAGATTGCCAGATTTGCGGACATGACTCCTGTAGAGCCTAGACTAGGCACACCAGAAGATATAGCTTGGGCCGTGGGCATGCTGTGCGAAGAGGGAGCCAGATGGATCAATGGAGCTTCTATAGGTGTCAGTGGAGGCCTGCACATACACTGAAATCAACATCTGTTGTATCTATACATCTTAATCCCTTCTGATCATTGTGCAGTACCTTCTGCAAGTGCCAATTTCTTCTTAGATACCAACACCTCATCACCGGCCCCCAAACAAACTTTCCCCTCCTACGTCAGCGGCCCCGAATTTCCACGCAACCCAAACCTTGGAGCTTGCACGCGCCAGCACTTCCAACTCCCTGTTCACACCCTCGTCCCACCATGTAACCTCCTCCCCATAAGCCAGAAAATGGCACAAACCAAATCTCACCACGGCCTCACGCCAGGGGAAAGCATCTCCACCGCCCCGAAACCCAGCAAACCCTCCAAGAAGCCCACACCCGGCAACAAGTCCGCCCAAGGCTCCTCCGATGCCATCACCGAAGCCGACCGCCGCCGCGAAACCGCCCGCGCAGCCAACCAAGCTCTCAAACTCCAGCGCCAGGCAGAAGACCTGACACAAGCCGCCGCCGGCGCCGGCGACCCACAAGAGAGGCAGAAGCTGCTCAACGAGGCGCTGAACAAGTCCGTCGAGGCAGAGTCCTTCGGCAAGACGGCCAAGTACCTCCAATCCGGCGCTTTTCAGGGCCTGTTAGCAGGAGGGGGACTAGGGACGGGGTTCGGGGCGGGGTTAGGGGCGATAACAGGGACGCTAGTGGGGGGCGTGAGCAGTGTTATTTTCGGGGGATTGGGAGGGGGAATAGGCACTGCGGTGGGGGCGATACATGGGCCGTGGTTCAAGGTGGGAGACGCGATGGGGGCGGGAATCAGGAAGATAACAGGCGATTGGCCTGGTTGGGAAGCGACGGAGGAGCAGAAGTATCAGTTGGAAAAGATGGTGGGGCAGGCGAAGGAGACGGAACGGCCGAGTGTGGAGGAGCTTGAGGGGATGACGGCGGGTGACGGCGCAGATGGGGCGTTCAGGGATTTGACGGGGCTTCGGAAGACCGAAAAGGGGTGGGGGGAGAGTGCGAAGGGTCTGTTGCCGCCTTCGTGGACGAAGAAGCAGAGTAAGCTGGAGGATTTTGGGACTGGGCCGGTACCGACGGATAGCAAGGGGAAGGAAGAGCATAAGAGAGACAGTGGTAATGAGAAACGACCCACGTCGTCTGACGGACAGGCTCAAGCGACCAAGAAGAAGCCTCGAAAGCTGGAGACTAGAAGTCGAGGAGCGGATCACGGCAATAATGGGGAGCAGACCGGGACATCTGTCACACCACAGAAGCAAGAGTCAAGGAATACAAGTGCAGCAGCATCCCGAAGAGCAAGTGTCGACGGGACGGAGAAACAGAAGCGACAACCACGCAAGTTGAACAGCACGCCGAGACCACAACCCAAAACTGCTGCCTCAAAAGGATGAAGCGGATTAATTCATGATCTCGCATGATCTAGAAAGAAAACCTATCTGTTCCAGGCGTAGCTGGCCGATCAAGCTTGAAGTAACCCGGCGATAGCTTCTGAAAGACGCCTTGCGGGTCATACTTTTTCGCAATCTGCTGCAACCTCGCCTTGTTCTCGGCACCATAACTGGCGATAACATCCTGGAACTCGGCAGCGTAGTTCATGTAGACAAAGTCGCTTGCCAGACCCCTGGCAACAGCTTCTGCCTTGACTGCTTTGAGACAGTCTGAGGCAAGGGTAATGATGGCATCGTCGTCTGCCGCATCCTGCCAGAAGAGATTAATCAGAAAGAGCGTGAGTGGACCATCTTCTGGCTTCAGCCCGAGCGGATTGCCTCCGTTCTTTGCCATGTTCTCGATCTGAGGGACGGTGATGGACTGAAAGACGGCAAGTAATTGACCGCCGCGGAGGGCACCGGCCTTCTCTGCAGCTTCGAAGAAGATATCCTTGGCGATGTTATTCATAGCTTCGTCGTTCTTGAATGTCATGACATAGTAGATCACGCGCTGGCTACCAGGCGAGTCGTTTGACTTGCTGTACTCGACCAACTTGCGATTCTGGGTCGAGCTGCTGATGGCTGGGATGGCGAGGTATTCTTGAAAGATTTCCGCTTGGTCGCCGCCTGGCTTGCCGTACCATAACTCGGTAGAAGCAATCTTTGTGCCGTTGTTGATGGTCCACACGATCCACTGCCCGGCGTAGCGGTCTTGAGGAGAATTGTTGCCCACATTGGTGAAAGCGCGGAGGACAGCTGAGAACTCTGTCTCGAGAAAGATGCGGCTGCCACCCCATAGATCGGTGCCGGGCACAGAGAGCGTTTCAAAGTTGAACTGAGTGACGATGCCGAAGTTGGGTCCGCCGCCTCTGAGTGCCCAGTACAGGTCAGGGTTGTTCTTGGGTGATGCGTTGACCTTGATGCCACTTGCTGTGATGACATCATAGCTGGCCACGTTGTCGCAGCCCCATCCTCGTAAATTTGCAAAGTACGAGATACCACCGCCAGTGGTCAGGCCACCGACACCTATACTGAAAAGACGCCCACCGAGCACGGTGAGGTCTTGCTCGGCGAGCTTCGCGTAGGTAGGACCCCATCTGAGACCCGCTCCGACAGAGGCGACGTTCTTGTCCGCTGATACGGAGATGCCATTGAAGGACTCTAGCGAGACAGTTATACCACCCTCGAAGCTGGAAGAGCCCTCGAACATGGCATGACCGCCGCTCTTTACTGCAAAGGGACATTGAGTGAGTCTTGACAACAGTACGACCACAGAGACAGCCTTGTCATCTGCCGGCTTGAAGACACAGAAAGGTCTGACATCTCGCTGGATGAATGAATAGTACGAAGTGCTGAAATTGGTATATGAGGGTGTATTTTGGGCAAGTACTCGTTCTTGGCCATAGAGAGCCGTCAGTGCAGCGCACTGCATCTAGTCAGTAGAAGACACTCGACCACTGATATTGCACGTACCGCACTGGCACATGGTGAGATAGTACGACCACCATTGCCGACCCCTGGCAGGGTTGATACGTCCACGTCGAGGCCCTTGAGAGCGTCGATGGCGTTGAAGTTAGCATTCTCGAAAGAAGTGTCTGCCTGTCCTAGAGTGACATGGAGAAGCGAGGCGACCACTGCCAGGCTCTGGAGTCTCATGATCGGCACTGCCTATGTGGATTGGGCTACAGAACAAAAAAGAGAGTTGTGCAAAACCAACCGGGATATAGAGTTGTACTTATCGAATCGCGCCTAATAGCAGATCTACAAATAGGCGGCCATGCCAAGGTGCCATCTATCGATAAGGCATAAGATGGCAGTGCTTAACAGATGTATCGAATGCAAATTGTCGTAGGGCAGAGTCCGGCAAGGAAATGGCGTGTACATTGTCTTGGACACCTTCTCTTCTCGACAGGACTTCCGGTGAGAGATGCTGCAAGACACATCAACAAGTCCCTGCGGCGACCCTGCTTTGGTTTAGCGATGCTCGCTTGGACAGGGACAAGCTTTTGACCCGCACACGTGCATGGCCTAAAGACGAGATGAAGCGGCGAGAGAAATTGATAGGCGGGGGAGATTGTGCCTCGGCGGAGAGCGACATGATCGGCGACTACATGAATCAGCTGTGCTGTGCCGTGCCACCGCAGCGAGACAATAGCAGAGACCTAGGCTCCTCTGAAGCCGACATACGTGGTCGCAATACACGATCCTAGAGTAGTGGAAAGATCCAAGCCGTGATAGATACTCGAGTTGGCTGGATCCAGGAGCAATGTCGCTCAGCTGACCGGGAAAGCTTGGCCACATGACCTAGCCACGACGTAAAAACGAATAATGTAGTACTTTCCTAGACTTGATATGTGCATCTAAAGAGTTGCCTTGTACGCGACTATCGTCATTAACCGTTCATGAGACAGGAATAATTCCCTGTAAGCATCAGACGATTATTCCCAGCCGCGCGCAATCTCAACAAACGACGCGCCTCACGCGCCACACCTTACCATCTTGACCCCTTGTTTAGAGCGCACAAAGCCTCTCACATTCACTCGCTCGACTTTCGACTTGCCAACAATGCGAAGGACTCCTTATGTAGCCATCTGCCATCGTAGTTTGGAAGTCTGATGTGGAGGCGAACATATCTGGGGCTGGTACTGCTCCGACTGTACTTTGCCGTTTCACCGAGCTATCTCCATCCCGATGAACACTTCCAGGGGCCAGAAGTTATCGCAGGTACATTGGGAGATATTAAACACGTGCAGGGACGCGTCGCTGACCATCATGAACAGGTCAAGTCTTTCATACTCCGACCAGACTGACGTGGGAGTTCACCTCAGCCACACCCATCCGAAGCATCTTCCCGCTATGGCTCATCTATGGCTGGCCACTCACTATCCTCAAATGGATCTGGGACGGTCTCGGCTACGGTACCGTGCCACCAAACGTGGTCTACTACGGACTGAGGCTCATCATGTTCACCATGAGCTTCGTCCTCGAAGACTGGGCGCTACATGAATTGCTCCCGACTCCCCGCCAGCGCCGGATTGGTATCCTGCTCGTCGCCTCTTCTTACGTGACCTGGATATGGCAGAGTCACACTTTTTCCAACTCGATAGAGACCTTGGTCGTTCTCTGGTCACTGGTCTTCATTCACAGGATTCAGGAGGACAAGGTAAGTTCTGACAGGAGCACCTTCTGATGGGCATACTGACAGCCTACAGAAATCTTCTCAACTTCTTTACTCATACTTGGTCGGCTTCCTTGCAGTCCTCGGCACCTTCAATCGCATCACCTTTCCAGCGTTCCTCGTGATACCCCTGTTGCAATTGCTACCTCATTTCAGGATCAAGTACGGTCGATTTCCCTGTCGCATCGACACCTGCTGACCCTGAACAGGCCATGGTGCTTGGTTGTCATGATCGCATCTGGACTTCTCAATCTCATCTTTGCTATCATCCTTGACACGGAGTGGTATAGCTCCGGCAAAGTCACCATCTTCGACTTTCTGGAGAAGATTGTAGTTACTCCCATCAATAACCTAACATATAATCTGGACACCGCAAATCTTGCTCAGCATGGTCTGCACCCCTTCTACCAACATATACTGGTCAATCTGCCACAACTAGTCGGACCAGCATTCCCGCTCATCTTCATATCACCTCGTCTGAGCTCACCTTTCTACTCCGCTCTCTCTGCCATCATCATTCTCTCGTGCTTCAAGCACCAGGAAGCTCGCTTTCTCATTCCTGCAGTACCGCTCCTGCTAGCCTCGATACAGATACCCAGCAAGTACATCAGGTCCATCTTCGCTATCTGGCTCGTGTTCAACTCTGCCCTTGGCATTCTCATGGGCATCTATCACCAAGGCGGTGTTGTACCTGCTCAGCTCTGGATTGGCGCGGAAAGGTCATACACGCAGTCCTTCTGGTGGAAGACTCTGAGCCCTCCAGTGTACCTTCTTGGTGAGGAGGGCAAGTCTATCACTACCCATGATCTGATGGGCAGGCCTGGTGTAAACATGACCGCATACCTGACCGAGCACATAGCTTGCGAAGCAACGAGCAAGTCTCTTCTGGTAGCACCTCTGAGTGCGATATATCTCGATCAATATGTGGAGAAGAAGTTCTTGGATCGAGATGGTTTACCATTTACACTGACTAAGAAATGGTCATATCGGAATCATTTCAACTTGGATGATCTAGACTTTGGGGACGATGGAGTCTGGCCGACGTTGCAGAGAGTTATTGGCAGAAGAGGACTTGGTGTCTGGCAGATACATAGGAAATGCTGAGTATCTAGTCGTCTTTCATCTAATTCACTGCACGCTCAGCTGTACCCCACTAGTGTACAAGACTCCACTCTATGACTTCGGCCCATTCCCCGGCTCTATGGCCCTCCAAATGGCGCATGTAAGTACCATGCCAAACAGCAACACCACAAACACTATGCAATACGCAGTCCCATGTTTCTTCCGCACCCCTGCCTCACCCTCATCCGACTGGCTCTCCGAATCACCGTCTACCCTCGCCCTTCTCACATCCTCCTCTATCCTCTCCCATCTCCTCCGCATCTCCCTCAACGCCCCATCCACCTCCCCCTGCCTTACCGTGTAAAACTCCGCCGTCCTCGACCTGCCCTGCAGTACCACAGCCCTCGGCACATCCGGCATCACCATGCCCCTCGCGCTTTCCCCCACACCCCTCCTTACTTCGCCCGCATACCTCCTTACTTCCCCCTCGCCTTCCAACTCACCCTCAATCTCAACGGCCCACTCCCCCCTCCCCTCCTCCCTCTCCCTAACCATCTCTCTCCTCCTCTCCCTCACCACCTCCCTCGCCCTGTCCTCCCGTTCCCAAATCCCCGCCCACACCCTCCCCTCCTCCTCCAGCCGCAAAACTTCCATTTCTCCCAGACTGATCTGCCTCCCCACGCCACGCGCTCTCGTGTTTCCATCGGAGGCGCCGAGCGGAACCGTCTGCGCACCGAGAGCGGTGTTGCGTCGGAAGGACTGCCGGGCGCCGTGGAATTGGCGTTCTCGAGCTCGGGCGTCGTAGGAAAGGAGGGAGGTGTTGGCTACGTTTTCGCGGCGGGAGAGGAGGGGGATGGTGTGCCGGTTCCGGAGGCGGTGTGGGAGCGTGGGGGTTGAGGGAGGGGCGGGGAGGTCATGGATGCGGTGGGGGACTCGTGGCGGAGGGACAGGATAGGGCTCGTGGGTGGGCCAGATGTCGCGTTGGGGTTGGAGTGTGGGGGACGGATAGACGAGGGCGCTGGGATGTGGGCGAGGTCGAGGCTGGGGGATAGGCGACGGGGAGAGGAAGGGTTCGGAACTGAGATCGACGGCCAGGGAGGGGATGGGGTTTTCGCTTTCGTTAGGTGCGGGAGCGTCGTCGGTGTTGGCTGAGGGGTCAGGGCTGGCTGGAGAGGGGCGGTCTGCGGTCAAGGACTCGTCGAGCTCTGCCGTGGGGCTTGTTGATGCCTCATTGCCGGCCTCCGGTGTGTAGCCTGGTGTGGGTAGTGCAGTCGGGCCTAGCTTGGGATGAGGCTGGCGATCAGGGGAATACTCGTCGCCATTGTCCGTGTCTGGGATCTCTCGAGCCTTGTCGGGTGCTGAAATGCTTAGCTCCACCCTATACAAGGGCTCGGGCAGTGTCAATGGGGAAATGCAGCGCAAGGACTGCATGCTCTGCGGATACAGCTCCATACCAAATTCCCGAATTGGAATCTGTGGTAGTTCAAGCAATCTATCGGGCCCCGAGTGCTGACACCTGGTAGTCCAGCTGCTCTGCCTGTGAATGTCGTGGTAGTTCCCCAATCTGTTCTGGCTTGACGACCTGGTAGTCCAGACTATCTTCAAAGCAGCAAGATTGTCCTTTGGGCATGCGTCGTGATGATCCCAGTAACCAGACTACCGGATGACTGCGACTGTGGTAGTATTGGGCTGTGGTGTAGTTCCCAGCTATGGCACTCCCATATTGGTCATGAAATATTCTGGTAGCACGGGGAAAGACGAAGGAGAGATGCACGACCTTATAGAAGATATACCAACTAGGTTTTAAATAGTAGCATGAGCACAACGCATTCTGTTCTCGAAGTTGTGAAGCTTCTGTTGCATGGAGTGGCAGCAGTTCATCCGGCAAAAGAAGGTTGATATGCTTCCCGGCCAGCGACAAAAGCCTTTGTTGACTGCTGCTGAGGTATGGAAGACCACCAATTCTTGCGCCACAGCTTCATCTACCCGGCTGCATAAGACCACTATACTTCATACTCGAATATCTCCATCATGTCCAATCGTGGTCCAAAAGCACAGAAAGACATGAGATCGCAGAGCTGCAATTGAGAGAACGCATAGAAAGAAAAGCAATTACACACTCACCATCCATAAAATCGGCACTTACAAGACATGTCCATCACCCACCACATGCGTCTTCGCCAATGTGATCGTGAGATGTCCGCCTCGAAGCTGAGCGTGGTTGTGGTCGGAGTGAAGACAGCCATATCACCGAGAATGACGTCCTCGTCTCCACCCAAAAAGTTTAACCGGCAGTCACGCAATTTTCGGGGCCCTCCTCCGTCGTCAAATCATCGCGGGGCATCAGCAAAAAACGTGGTCCCCTCCGCCTATGACAGAGCGGGCAAAGGGTCCCACTCCTTGAATGTGCGACCACAATCTCACTTCCCCTTCTCATCCCCAATCCACCACCAGCTCAACCACCACCACAATGAAAGCCTACTGGTACGACAACCTCCCCGGCGACCAGCGCGCCCCGCACAACTCCGGCCGCGACGTCGACCCCTCCTACCTCTCCAAGCTAGGCATAATCCACCACCAAATCTCCTCCCTCTCAGACGTAGACCGCATCGCCAGCGAACGCTCCTACTCCAATCGCGACGAAATCACCATCTCCCCCAACACATTGCCCGGGTACGAGGACAAAGTCAAGATGTTCTTCCACGAACACCTGCACGAAGACGAGGAGATCCGGTACATCATGGACGGCGGAGGGTATTTTGACGTGCGCGGCAAGGAGGACGATTGGGTGCGCATCAGGCTCGAGAAGGGTGATTTGATGATCATGCCTGCGGGGATCTATCATCGCTTTACCACGGATGAGCAGAATTACACAAAGGCAATGAGGTTGTTCAAGGATCAGCCAAAGTGGACGCCGCTGAACAGAGGAGAGGAGACAGATGCGAATGAGTACAGGAGGACGTATCTCGAGGAGCGGGCGAGGGCGGCTGCGCACTAGAGAGTATAGTGGAGGCTATAGCGTAATGATACCAAGATATAAGAGGCAATACAAAAGTTATTATATATGATAATGGGCTCAATGGGTGTGACTTGACAAATTTGCGAGGAAACTTGATTAGCGTAATGCAGTCTATGGTCATTTTTGTCTGCAACCCAAACGCCTGCACATGTCCCCTTCATGATCCCTCGACCCTGGGTGGTGCCGTCGTTGCGCGGCTGGCTCTCGCCTGCGAGATCGTTCATATGATGCGTACTATCGATGCGTAAGAGGATTCATCTAGGGCACAGCACCCATGGACACCATCTTCTTTCGGAGATAGTTCTTGTACGCTCCGATGGTGCCATCCCATCGCCTGACGGTCTTGTTCTCACAGACCATGATGTCCTTGGCGATCTTGTCGAGGAGACTATGAGAAGTTAGCTATGAGCTTGGAATACTGACTAGATATGCTTACCGGAAATCGTGAGAGACTACAACAACACCGCCGGAGAAGGCGTTGATAGCATCGGCCAGGGAGTCAATAGTGGGAATATCGAGACCGTTGGTAGGTTCGTCGAGCAGCAACATGTTCGGTGACTCAATGGCGAGCAGGGCGAACACGATTCTGCTCTTCTGTCCCTCGGAAAGGGTACCCATAAGAGCAGTCTGCGCCTCACCACTGAGACCGTAGCGACCGAGCTGTTGTCGCCAGTACTGGTAGTCTTGACTGGTGGATGCAAACTTGTCGCGGACGAAGTCAAGAGCAGACTTGTTGAGGTCGAGCTGCTCAGCTGAGTGTTGAGAGTACATGCCGAGCTTCAAGTGGGTGTGACGGGAGACCGAGCCGCTGGTAGGTGACAATTGACCAGTGAAGATCTTGAGGAGGGTCGACTTGCCAACACCATTGGGTCCAACGAGAGCTGTTCTCGAGTCCATGTCGACACCGAAGTCCAGGTTCTCGTACAGATTGTCCTCTTTCTTGCCGGAGTAAGCAAAGGTGACGTCGTCAAGCGAAAGCACAGGTGGAGGAAGCTTCTCGACATCTGCGAAACGGAAAGTGAAGACACGATCTTGGTGGACGGGCTCGATGAAGCCATCTGCCTCCATCTTGTCGAGAATCTTTTGCCTTGACTTGGCTTGTCTGACCAAGTTTGCATAGGTACCGGCTGAGGCAATGAACTTCTTGATGTGCTTGATCTCGTCCTGCTGCTTCTCGTAGGCCTTCTGTTGGTTGACCTCGTTCTCTGTTCGGGTCTTGATATATGAGTCGTAGTTACCACCGTAGTAGATGAGCTTCTTCTCCCTCATATCAAGCATGTTTGTGCAGACACCGTTCAAGAAGTCCATCGAGTGCGATACAAGGACGAGCGTGCGGTCCCACTTCTTCAGGTATTCTTCCAGCCACACGCAAGCTTCCAGATCCAGATGTGCGGTAGGGTCGTCAAGAAGTAGCAGAGAGGGCTTGACGAAGAGTGCCTTTGCAAGGGCGACACGCATACGCCAACCACCAGACATGTCCTTCGTCTTCTTGTGAATGGTAACTTTGTTGAATCCGAGACCAGTAAGAATGAGGGATGCGCGAGTGTGGAAAGTGGAAGGATCCATGCTGTCCATGTGCTACCTGATATTAGTGACAGCCTATACAGATAGGGTGGAATTGACTCACTTCGTAGATGGGCTCCAACCTTGGATCATCGGGACCCTCGTTTTCCAGGATCTTCTCTGTCAACAACTCCAATCTCTTGAGCTCCTCCTCGGCTTGCTTGACGACCCATTCAAGGGCGCCCAAGTTCGTGATGGGCGCACCTTCGTTGAGCAGGTAGATATCGATGTGGTCGGGGAAGGGGAACTCTCTGGCAGCGATAGCTTTGAGAAGTGTGGACTTTCCGCAACCGTTCTCTCCGAGTAGACCATATCTGCGACCATACGAGATCTCGATATTGGTGTCGTTGAAAAGGACTTTGCCGTGGAAGACCAGCGAAGCGGAAGAGATTTTGACGTCCCTGCTCGCTTCCAGGGATGCCAGCACACCAGTGGTGACACGGTCGGAGATGCCGTCCGCGTCTTCTTGCAAGCCTAGCTTCTTGATCTTCTCGTTGATGACAGGCTCTCCGTCTGCGTTCAGCTCCTGTCCGTCGGCGTCGATAAGGGGCGGTGTCTCGTCTCCGTTGACAGAGGAGGCCTCGGAGCCATTCTTAGAGGCGTTCTTTGAGGCCAACTTGGAAGTGGGCGTCTTCTTCGCGGGCTTACCATCGGCCTCGCGCTTGGCCATGCGGGCGGCTTTGCTTGCGGAAACCATAATTGCGGTAGTTGTATGGTAATTAGGGAGTGACGCAAATCAAGAAATGTCAGTTTACAAAATTTGAGAGGGGCACAGCGAAAGAGGCTGACGGTGAAGCGTGGGGCAGTGGGCGGATACAGCCGCCAATGACCGAGCCTGAAACCCTTTGACCTTTGGGCAGCAACCAATCTTTCTGCTGGCGCTCAACACTTGACAGTATGATGGACAGAACCAGGACAGAACCACCTCCGTCATGTGAGATTGACCTCGCGAATGCTTTCGTATTTACGAGCAACATACACAGCATTGAGACGACACTGGAGCGCGACTGATATCCTGAGGTGTTCTTTTCGCAAGAATGGAAACCACCCGACTGGCTGTCGATGCAAATGCTCCAAACACTTCGAAAGTGGAAGCATGCCAAACGACTAAGCAGTCCACAATGGTGACACTCGTCAATGTTCATCTTCTGCGAACGACGGTATCGAAAACCCATCCATCGACAGCCGGGATGCTCCTCCTAAAGACTTCCCTTAACTGCTGGCAAGCGGAAGCAGTATTAACCATACCCAATTGGGTAATTATAGCCAGCGATAAGAGCTGAGACCCCGCCCTATCTTTCTCTAGCGATTGTCCTCTGGCCAAACACTTCTCTAAGAGTTGCTTGAAAGTTTTACATGAGCGTGACTTCTTTGGTAATTATAATCATCCACAGACGTGGCCAGCCGTTCTTGTCTCGTAGGTACCCAGTCGTATTTGTATAAACCCATAACCTCTTCACCTCTCCTCCGGCTCAAGCAGATCTCCGCCATACCTTTGGATCTCTCACTACCCCGCCATCATGCTCGAGCGCGTTCAGCAACTGACAAACCACCTGAGCGGTCAGGTTGGTCCTTCGCACCCCTTGGATCCCCTCTCCGCTGGAGAAATCAAGAAGGCAGTCGAGATCATCAGCACGACCCACCGCGGTCTCTTCTATAATGCCGTTACACTTCAAGAGCCACCCAAGGCAGAGATGCTCGCCTACCTTGCAGACCCCAAGAACACACCACGTCCCGCCAGAATTGCAGATGTCGTGGCTATCGGAAGAGGCAGCAAGGTGTATGATGGTCTAGTGGACCTCGAGACGGGCACAATCTTGCAGTGGGAGCTCACAGATGGTGTACAACCCTTGATCACGATGGAAGACCTGCAGATCGTGGAGACCGTGGTTCGCAAAGATCCTAAGGTCATCGAGCAGTGTGGTATACTCGGTATCCCGCCTGAGGACATGCACAAGGTCTATTGCGATCCGTGGACGATTGGCTACGATGAGCGCTTCGGCAGCGGCATTCGACTTCAGCAAGCCCTCATGTACTACCGACCACACATCGATGACTCTCAATACACTTATCCACTCGACTTTTGTCCAATCTATAATGCCGACACACAACAAATCATCCACATTGACGTACCACCGACCCGACGACCCTTGAACAGGGCTCCGCCAATCAACTACCATGCAGATGCCATTGAGAAAGAAGGTGGATTCAGGACAGACCTTAAGCCGATCGAGATCAGTCAGCCACAGGGCGTCTCATTCACCGTAGAAGGCCGCACACTGAAATGGGTCAATTGGTCTGTACACATCGGTTTCAACTACCGCGAGGGTATTGTCCTCAGCAACATCACATTCAATGACAAGGGTACTGTGCGGCCAGTCTTCTACCGTATCTCACTCGCGGAGATGGTCGTACCCTACGGAAACCCAGATCACCCTCATCAGCGAAAGCATGCTTTCGACCTTGGCGAATACGGTGGAGGCTACATGACCAACTCATTGTCACTTGGTTGTGACTGCAAGGGCGCGATTCACTATATGGATGCCGACTTCGTCAACCGAGCTGGCGAGCCACAGACGATAAAAAATGCTATCTGTATCCACGAGGAAGACGCGGGTATCCTGTACAAGCATACCGACTTCCGCGATGAGTCTACCACTGTTACTCGAGCTCGCAAGCTTGTCATTTCTCAGATCTTCACTGCCGCCAACTACGAATATTGCGTATACTGGATCTTGCACCTCGACGGTACTATTCAGCTCGAGATCAAGCTGACCGGTATTCTAAACACTTATGCGCTCGCACCAGGCGAGTCTGCCGCTCCATGGGGCACTGAAGTTTACCCTGGTGTCAACGCACACAACCACCAACATCTCTTCTGCCTCCGCCTCGATCCCAACATCGACGGACCCAGCAACACCGTCTACCAAGTCGACGCCGCCGTCCCCGACGCACCTGTCGGCAGCAAGGAGAACTTCTACGGCAACGCCTTTTACGCAAAGAAGACCAAGCTAGCCACACCCGAGACATCTCGCAGCGACTACGACGGCAACACATCGCGAACATGGGAGATGTGCAACGAAAGCAAGCTCAACCCCTACAGCAAGAAGCCCGTCAGCTACAAGCTCGTCTCGCGCGAGGTCCCCCCTCTTCTCCCCAAGGAGGGCTCTCTCGTCTGGAAACGCGCCGGCTTCGCCCGCCACGCCGTGCACGTAACCAAATGTCCGTTCCCCCTCCCCTCCTCCGCTCTATTTCCATCCCATGCTAACCCTCCTCAGACTCCGACACCCAGCTCCACCCCGCCGGCCGGCACGTCCCCCAGACCTCGGGCGAACCCTCCGCCGGCCTCCCGGCCTGGATCGCCGCCAACCCAACGGAAGACCTCACCAACGCCGACGTGGTACTCTGGCACACCTTCGGACTGACGCACTTCCCCTCTCCGGAAGACTACCCCGTCATGCCCGCCGAGCCCATGACGGTGCTGTTGCGCCCCAGGAACTTTTTCACACAGAACCCGTGCATGGATGTGCCCCCCAGTTATAGCAGTACGCCGAGCCAGGTCAAGGCGGGGAAGCAGGGGATTAGTGGGGTGGTGGATAAGATTAGTAGGTTGGCCTTTGGGGAGGGGACGCAGAGAAAGGGGGGCAGTGAGTGTTGTTCTTAGGCATGGTTCGGAGTGTAACGAGATTGTAATGTTGTATGTGCTGTTCGCATAGTTTTCAATACCATCGTTCACGATGCTGGCTTGCATTTGAATGATACTTTTACAGTCATATCTTACCACGTCTGTGCACGTGGTAATACGCCACGACTCGTGCACACATATGTCTGATCACACACGCACCATGCACCCGGTCACTGGCGCCGCCTCTCCGCATCTGTCGCTGGCCGTCACGACGCCATGTGGCGCTCCCGTCAACGGTGTCACATGCTAGCCATGCGTTCTGCAGGGGAGTGGAAGGGTGATTGATTGGTTGCCGGCATAAGCCTAGTGCTAGTGTGAGAGCTAATGAGCTTGAATCCTGACGGCTGCTGCTTCTCAAATATCATTCTGAAAATTAAACAAGTGGACTTTTTGAGTGATTGAAGTGATCTGGCCGGAAATACAAAGCAGGTGTGAGTGACGTCGTGAGTCGTGGTTTTGGCATGGGGTCTAGTACTCCAATGGACTGGGATACTTGGAGCTTGCTGCGCGATATTGGAGAGGATACCTTTGCGCTGCTCGCTGGTTGAGTGCGCTGTCATGGTCAGCTAGGAATTCTCAAAGGGGAGGATAGATACATACGTGACTCGTCCCTGAGTCCAAGCTAGCTCCCGTTGCACCTCCCTCGCTGCCTTCAGACCGTCGCGGAAATTTGTCTGCGCCGCTGCAAGTCGTCTCTGCGCCAATGCTTGCAACTCCAGCAGTTCGCGCTGTTTGGCGTTCAAAGCGCCGCTCGTTTGAGCTTGTGTCGCGAGCGAGCGGTCGAGTGGCGTTGCGTCGATTGTAGAAGATAGCCGGTCGGACATGTACTCTAGCAGATCGACGGAGGAGGAGCCGCTGCTACTGGTTTCGTAATCTGAGGATGAGGCAGAGAAGGTGCCGCCAGTCGTGGTGATTGACTCGGGCCGCTCGGGAGATGCGGATGGTACCCTTCGGTATGGAAGAGGCTGAACGTAGGTGGGTTGGGCATAGTATGATTGGTATGGTGATGTGGTAGCAGGGGCTTTACCAGCAGATGAGAAATGAGGTGTTGGTGATGTAGGGTAGCGAGGTGATTGGTATGTCGAAGGCATTGTGAATGAAGACTGAACGAACGTATACTTGCTATGGACTGGTGTTGGGTAGCAATGCTTGAAGAGGCTTGGGGATGATTGGGATCAAGGTCGGAGGGAAGGGCACGCTCAAGGAACTCAATCTATAGCCTGCTCGATACGCTGAACGATACCATGTGCTGTCTCATGCTTGGTATTGTCCCGTAAATATTGGGTACCCCGCTCTGGATGCCAGCGATATGTGATGGTGGAGGTGATATGTTGTTAGTTTGAATGGCATCAACGATTACCTTTGGAGGCTGCAGCGGCCCGAGAATGGACCCAGACAGAGAGTGGTATGATTGGGTATATCAGAGGATGTGGAATGGAACTATCTTAGGGTTCCCTTGTTAGAGTCGGGTTGGGGTAGTCAATGCAGAGAGCTACCCGCGCGAATCCTTGCTCGGACGGACAGTAGGAGCGGGAGGTGCATATGTCAAGAAGCAAGGTGCATACCCGGCGTGCATGGTCAAATATCTAACCGCTGGTCCATGTGTGGTTCGCAAGCGGAAATTTGGAAAAGCTCTGCGGTGGGCTTGCGGCTTGCATGGGTAGCAGAGCTCCATCCGCCCATGCAGCTGTCATCCCCTGAGTCGTGCGATCGGGTCCAATTGCAAAGTAGGATGGAAGATGCAACCATGCATTAGCCTGTAGGACAACACAGAAGGTCCCTCGGCAAGCCAGGGGATACGTGGAGCGCTGAGAGATCAAGCGGTCAAGAAGAGTGGCCGTGGATGGAAAAAAAAGAACACAGGGAGTGAAGTTGCGTCGCTGGGCAGCTTCTGATTGGCTGCGTATGGTTTGGGCATTCAGGCAGGGCACCAAGGCGACTGGTTGGTCTAACACTGATCACAGAATGACAGAAGGGCACAAAGGGATCATGGTGTTGAGATATGTGTACATGTTTGAGACTATTTGCATTAGAATTACCCGACAAGCAGGACCTACTATGTAGCGAGCAGAAGTATTGCAGTTGTCATAACGTAAGAACACGGCAAGAACACAATTGGACAATCAAGGCATTAGCACAAAGCAAATCGTTCTACTAGAATTGGATAGACATGAAAGGTAAATTAGAATATGTAAGATGATGTGAAACGAAAGACGGGTTTCTGTCCCGGAGACGGCCTTTGCACCGCATCTGTGTCATGGCTTCGTAATTTCGTCAATCATGATCGCTGAATAGTGACAGTCAAGCTCTAGTCATCCCTCTCCGCACCAGAGGCATGTTCATGCTGAGGATAGGAGAAGTTCTCGTGCTCGTCGGCGGACGCTGCAAAGCTCGAAGACGGACTGCTGGCGGGCGAGGTCTCGGGACTGACGATGAAGAGCTTGTCATACGTGCCAAAGAGGTTCCGACTCCAGTAGACGTTGGAGGGAAGGCGAATGGAAGCGAGTGAAGAGTTGTAGTTGGGGAACTGACTGTACTTGTCCTTCTCGTAGGGCATGAAGAGGTCGTGACGCTTAACTTCGATGTATGACGTCCTCTTTGGAATCGACTTCTTTGTCACCCTGAGGCCGCGATCTGTGGGAGCTGAGTCAGTAGAGTTCAAAATCAAGGCAAAGGCTAAGGACTTACTGCGATCAAGAACGTCGCACAAGGCTTGCTGACTTGTCTTCTCTATTGAGAGACCGTCGTTCCAGTAGTAGACAAGAATGGGAGATTCGTCGCCAGAGTCAAGAGCATAACGAGTCGCGCTGCTTGTAGAGCTGTTTGAAGAGTCCGTTTGCCAAGTCTGCTGAGTGCTAGTTGTCAGGCCCAGCGCCGAACCGTCCGCATGAGAAGTCATGACTAGAGAGGTGATGGTGGTTTTCGAGTGATCGAAAGTTGTGCTTGTTATGTGAGCGTAGAAATTAGCTGAGAGGAGGGATCTAAGGTAATATAGGTGTATATTCGTTTGCGAGGTTCCAAGGTGGTTTGACGTGTTCGGGGAGAGCGAAGCGGCGGAGTCCTTCAGCCACCGACACCCAATAGAAATGCGGGTAAACCTCAGGTCCAAGCTTTCCGAGACGGTGATGATGTGGAATGTTGAGTGGGAAGAGAGAGGATTGGATGAGGGAGATCGAACTGTACAGTGGGAAGCGTCTGGAAGTGAGGCGCTACGAGTTGAAAGATCCGTGCGCAGACGGATTGCAACGAGGATGGGGCGCAGCTTGTGACGCTCAGGCGCAGGATTCTTTCATTGCCGCTAACACCTTTGTTCGTTTTCGGGCATCAGACACCACTCGTTTGTTCTAGTACTTTTGTCCTTATGCACTGCGCATAAAGCTATTCCGTCTCTGGCCGCAACATCGCCGCTCCGTACGGCTTGCAGAGGTGACTGTTTCTCGTGCCGCTGGCAAGAAGCATGACATGGTCGTTCCTGAGTCAAGCGTCCGTGACGCCGGTCTGCCAAGCCAAGAGCATTGAGCCGAAGAAGGACGAGGTCGAGTGTCAGTCCTTCTGATCCCGAGACATCGCTCAAAAGTTGCCGTGTGTGCGACGATTTCTGGCGCAAGTTGTCTCCTAGATCTTCTGTGCACGGAGAGCAGATGAGTAAGACGATAGGCAGCCTGACCATGACGAAGTCTGTTTCCAAATTTAAGCTCAGAGCCGTCCCGTCGTGCCGCACCTGAACCACAGGATCTGGCAGAGTTTCGGGCGATCGGCCGTTGGTTTGTGGAGAGCTTCTTGGACCTGATTGTTTCGTTTCTCGACATTTGACAGCTGCGCCTGAATTATTTCACGCCAATGTGGCATCTCTCAGAGAAGCAATCGTCCAATCTCCCACATTGCATCTTGCACTTGTGTTTCAGCTGACCTTTTTGGTCTGTTACTACTGCACGGCTCATATATCCGACGCGGCTCCTGCAGCCCGTCGGAGCGGTCTATCTGCATAGTACAGCGCTTCGCCGCCTTTGCAACATTTTGCCTACCAATCTATCAGAGTCACATCCTTGCTTCGCAGGCAGAGCTGAGCGCACATATATTCAGGCTTTGAGCTCCACGCCGCCAACCTGGACTCCTTACCCGTAAACCCTTGGGCTTTTCTCTCGCCCTCCCAACCAATGCCTACCACACCTGCACTTGCAACAAGAACCGGAGATGCGCGCCCCGGTGTACCAGACAACCGACCTCACCGACAACCAGCAACTACCAGAATGGCCTCCGCAGTAGGCTCTCCCGGCTCTGCCAGGATCAGCTCTCCAAGTAGTCTCCGCTCCCACCTCCGACCTTCGCCAGACGGCTCACCCAGTCGATCTGGAAAGTCTTCGCCCGCGCTGAGCCATTCTCCTGCCCGAGGCGATGTGACAGCGCGCGATCGACACGAAGCGTATCTGTGGATGAAAGATGTTGAACATCCATGGGATCCATGCATACTCACTCTGGACGGGGGCGGCATTCGCGGTTTTAGCAGTGCCCTGATCTTGAAGAGACTGATGGAAGAAATATACGCCTGCGAAATCAGACTGGAGAGAAAGGAGGGACCAGCTGGCGGAATCAACTCACAGGCAACTGCATACATCCTCCCGAATTCGGCAGATGAACTCCTTCCCTGCCACTACTTTGACTTCATGTACGGCACAAGCACAGGAGGATTAATAGCCGTCATGCTTGCACGACTTCGGATGGACATCACTCAATGCCTGCAGCAATATCGCGAAGTTGGCGAACAACTCTTCGGTCATAGAAAGAGCATCATACCATTTATGACAAAGTACAAATGCGAGCCCTTGGAAGTAGCCGTCAAGGGACTAGTAAGAGAGCGAAGGCTAGGACAATGGCATCCATGGGACGAGGAGTTCCGGCGCGATAGCGTACACGAACCTGCCAGCAATTCTTTCATGCTTGAAGGAGTTGACGCTCGCGACATGGCCGGACCGAGCGATGTAAGCTTCGGTCGTCGCTCTCACGTCGATAGCGTTTTCACAGATCATCTGACGACTGAGCCTGAGCGGATACCAAAGATGACCGACAGCATAATCTCTACAAGCACCGTCGCCTCGAAATCACCACGATGGGATCCGAACGCACCGCGCGTATGTCAGTCATGCTGCCTCACCGCGATCCATGTCCGCGACAAGGATATACAAAAGGCACATCTTCTCAGATCATACCCACATAGGTACACTCGCGAACTCCCAGCTTGGATCACGCCTTACAATTCTGGCGCCGACAAACTCGAAATCTGGCAAGTTACTCGAGCGACGAGCGCCGCCCCCTTCTATTTCGACATGCTAACGGCTATCGTTGACAATGAGCCAAGGGGTCACAAAGATGGAGGTATTCGCGAGAACAATCCTGCTGGCGCGGCGTACAGCGAATTCGCTTCGCTATACCGGGGGAAGGAGAAACCCGCATTGATGCTCAGCATAGGCACTGGACGTCCTGAAGCCAAGTCAGACGGCTTCATGTCTGCCTTACCCTGGCCATTTGGACGGATCTCTCTACTGAGCAAGATAGCCGAGAACATCAGCGTCATTCCACATCTACTGGTCAAATACACAGAGAGCGAAGACAAGCATCAAGAAATGCTCCGATATGCACGAGGCGAAAATACATGGTACAAAAGGCTGAACGTCTCTGACGGTCTCGGAAACATGCCCCTTGACCACTGGGTCAAGGGCATATACCAAGGTACCCAGGTACCAGGTGGTGCATCTTTAACTCGCATGGAAGAAGCGACTCAGAGATATCTATCGAGAGATGTCGATGATAGCATTGAAATGTTTGATGCGCCAAAAGAGATGATCAAACAGACTGCGGAGAAGCTTGTTCGCGTTCGACGAGCCAGAGAGAGATTAGGCGGACCTCACTGGGAGACATTCCTCGGCCGCGATCTCGAAAACCAGATGATCCGTCCGCAACCCGTTGAAGGCCAAGCCACAGCTGGAGCATAATCGTTGCCAACTACCTGGACGATCGAGATGACGATACATGAAGCGGCATCCCACGCTTGTGTATGATATCGATTGCCTCTTGTGCTTTGCCGTCATAGACATCCGCAGCGGCTCTCTTCGTGAAAGGCTTTGTGGTGGGACCTACTTCAAGACATTCGCCACCACCTGAACATCCGTGCATACACTCCTCGAATGTCGCAATTACGCTCTCCATTGGTGTCAATAGACCCCTCTCCTGCGCTTGTTCGTAGAAGCCTTGACTGGATATTGCTGTCTGGACTATTAGTGGGCACACAGCGTTTAGCCCGATACCAAATTCCGCCAGCAATTTGCCGTATGTCCTCACAAATCCTATCACACCATGCTTGGCTGCGGTGTAGATTGGTAATGTCGGCACACAGTAGAATCCGCAGACTGATGCCGCGATTGCAATGCTTCCCCTGAAGCCGGACGTGGAAGGCTTCTGGGATCTCATTTGCTGAATTGCCAGCGCAGCTGTGTATAGGGGTCCGTTGAGATCAACGTTGAGTGTCGTGAGATCAGGCTTGACAAAGCCTGGGTTCTGGCCAGCACTATCTTGTATATTCGCAGGATCAAAAGGAGGCAACCAAGGTCTTTCTCCGATACCTGCGACAGCGAAAACGTAGTCGACCCTACCTCCCAAGAACGAGCAGGCAGTCTGGAATGCCTCAAGCTGGGAGTCCCAAGATGCCACATCGACGGACACTGCGGTCGCTAGTCCTTCACCGAATGGACCGGAAGAGGAGGGTACATCACGGGGCCCGTCATTCAGTTCCTTTGCATAGGCTTTGGCCGCATCAAAATTGATATCGGCTATGGCCGTCTTAATCCTGCATGAATACGTCAGCGATGCTATGTTACGCATCAGCGCATCTTCCAGCGGCATAGCGAACAGCATTTGCATACAGAGCGAGCAGAATAGTACTAATGATATAATGAACACGCACCCTTTCATCACAAGCATGTGCACAACTGCTCTGCCTATACCACTGGCACCACCTAATTTGAATCAGCGCCGCTCATAAGGCGCATAACCGTACTCACCAGTGACGTATGCAGTTTTCTGAGTCTCAATCATTCTTGTTCTTGCTTGCCCAAAACATCATTGATTCACCATGTCAGATATCAGTTCCCCAGTTGACCGAGGATGGGGAACCCCGCACAACTAGTGAGGGGCGCTTCACGGCGTTCGGCCAACCTTCCTTCGGTCATCACACTTCCTAACATTCCTCGAGCTGCAACACTTGTTGGCCTCGACATCGCGGTCGTTTGGCGGATATTCAATACGCTATGCTCTGCCCTTGAGCACTGCATGACTTGCCAAGTCTCAATGGCGTCGTGGTCTGGAACATGTATGATGACACTGCCCAGCAGTATGCTCTGAACAGGTGGGGTACATAAACCTTCTCGTCGCCTCTACTTTCCCCCGGCCCCTCTTCCCTTTGCATATAATCACCACGATGCCAGAGACCCACGACCACAATGGCGACCCGGTCACGCACGGCCGCGCTCGCGTCAATGGCATCAGAATGCACTACATCACCGCCGGCAGCGGCCCAGCGCTCCTCCTGCTCCACGGCACCCCCAAGACACATTTTTACTGGTACAAGATCATCCCTCATCTCACACAGCACTTCAACATCGTCGCACCTGACCTCCGCGGTTTCGGCGCCACCGACAAGCCCCCTGCGACTGAGGGCTACGACAGCGGGACCAACGCTTCAGACGTAGCCCTACTCATGACACAGCTCGGCCACGAGCAATTCTACGTCCACGGCGAAGACCGCGGCGGATCCTATGCCTACGTCCTAGCAGCGCACCACCGCGACCGCGTCCTCGGCCTGTCCTTTTGCGAAATGCTCCTTTCCGAGGACCTGACGCGACAGACATACTTCACGCAAGAAAACATCTCGGCGCAGTACGAGCAGCGCGGAGTGTGGAACTGGCATATCCCGTTCTTCTGGATGCCGCATATCCCTGAGATGCTGATACAGGGGAAAGAGAGGGAGTTCTGGACAATGTTCATGGCGCAGGAGTGTTATAATCCGGACAAGCTGGAGCAGGAGGCGGTGGAGGAGTGGATTAGGCAGGTCAAGGCGCCGGGAGGGTTGAGGGGGGTATTGGAGACGTATAGGAGTCATTGGAAGAATTTGGAAGTTGAGCAGGAGGGTTTGAAGGAGAAGTTACCGGAGAAGATGAGGGTGCTTACTGTTGGCGCGCCGGAGTGAGTACTTACTTGACTATTTGTGTGAGCTGTGAGAGGCTGATAAGGAACAGATTCTTTGGACCGCTGGTCGAAGGGCAGATGAAGAAGGCTGCGGAGAAGGTGTATCATGCCGAAGTCTTTGATAGGTGTGGGCACAGTCTGTCGCTGGAAGCACCGGATCGGATGGCAGCGGTGTTGCGGAAATTCCTGGAGTGAGAGATGGTAGGAGACTCAACTTGAGCAAGACTATGGATGAAGTGTGCTTGTGGTAGAGGGCGTGCCTCTTGCAGTTCGGATGATCCGGAGGGGCTTATTCTGCTCGTGACAAACGAAAGCTGGTACATTCCAGTGCGGCTCAGCATCTACCTCGCACGCCTGATCTTTCGTCCGGCCAATTTGACTGTCAACAATTAAAAAGCCTCGGTATCTTTTTTGAAGAAATAAAGTGGGTCAGATATCCACTCGGGATTCATGTCTGTGCAATGATTACTATCCTTCTTCGTGCGATCACTTCAAATCAACCCGTTGAGTAATCTGTGTCTAGAGTATATGAAGTGAGCGTATCGCTGCTCGCGCGGTGCTACTTGTGATAATCCAAAGGTGGCCAGAGAACATACATGAACCATTTTGACAGGCAGAAGATCAGGAGGAACAAGCTTTGTGGACGTCACCGAGGCACAGACAAGCTTTTGTCTTGATTTGCGGGAAGCCTTCCTTAGCGCCACCCGAGAGGCAATTCAACTGCATGACGATTGTTTCCACCACTTTTCCTCGACCTGCCGTGCCATCCGGTCATGCACGCGGAGCTTGTTTGGGATTCGAGATGGAGGGAGGACGGCATCTGTAGCGGCATAAGAGATGCGAGCTGCAGTACTGGACGAACAACAAGCAGAACTTCTGCTGTATTCGAGCAAGCAGAGAGAGCTCCTGGTGGAGCTGAACACAAGCAATCGCGATCTCAATCATCCACGAGGCGTCCAAAACCAAGCGAGCATGATCTCTCTTGACCATCTTCGGACCATTCAGCTCCTCTGGCCCCGTTCCTCGGCCGGTAGTCCGTTTGTTGAGTAGCAAAAGTGGTTCGCGGGGATCGTACTCCAGGCACATCGGCACGACGACAGTCAATTTCATCACACCCATTGCGATCGTCACCACGCGGCTCCAGTCAATCCTCCCCAGTCAACCCGACTCCGGATTTGCTTCATTGCAAGTAGATAAGTATCCACATCCCCGTGGGCAGCAAATTCTGGGGAGACAGCGGTCTAGTGTACTTCTTTCCTACCCTTTTCCTTCCCATTGGTATCCCTTCTGTACCAGAAAGATCTCACGCAGACTCGCCAACCATGGCGTCCGATCCAATGCATCGTCTAGCGACGAATGACATGGAGATTGGTGCTACCGAAGCCGTTCAGAAGCACTTTGAACGTCATGTCGTAGCAACCAAGCCGGTCTCGCAACGCAAGCTCAACTTTGAGAGGTCACGACCACGATGGCTTCGAGAGATGCTCGCTGAAGCCACTGGAGTCTTCTTTTATGGTGAGCCTTGTCACTGCTTCCGCTAAAGCTCCAGCACTGACATCCCCCAGTCTACCCAGGTATCGCTGCCACTGCATCCACATTCCTCAACCAGATCACAATCGAGAACACCACCACCCTCCCCAGTACCCCCAACCCAGCATTCGGCTCCATCTTCCAAGTCGGCTGGGCTTTTGCCTTCGGCATCGCCTTCGCCATCATCGTCTGCGCCCCCACCTCCGGAGGCCACTTCAACCCAGCCATCACCATCTGCTTCGCGGTCTGGCAAGGATTCCCTTGGAAAAAAGTCCCCTACTACATCTTCTCGCAAATCTTCGGAGCTTTCGTCGCCGCCCTGCTCGTCTACGGGCAATACAACCAGCAAATCACCGTCTACGCCGCCCGTCTAGCCGAAGAAGGCCTCGGGCCCGTCTTCAACGGCGGTCCGGCAAGTATCTTCTGCGTCTTCCCCACCGGTCCCCCAGCATACCCTGCTGCCATCACGCAGTCGAACGGTTTCCTATTCCTTATCGAATTCTTCGTCGACGCCTATATCGGCATGATCATCTGGGCGTGCCTCGACCCGGCAAACCCGTTCGTATCGCCGCAGTCTGCGCCTTTCGCGATCGGACTCGCGTACGCTGTCATGGTGTGGGGTTTCGCGGGCGTCACCATCTCCACGAACTTAGCAAGGGATTTGGGGTCCAGGATCGTGGCGGCGATTTTCTTCGGGAAGGAGGCGTTCACGTACATGAACTATTCCCCGATCAGTATTTTGGTCAACGTTCCTGCTACGCTGTTTGCAACGGGGTACTATGAGTTGGTTCTGAGAGATAGTTTGCAGAAGATCGGCAAAGGTGCTGCTGTGCATGAGGGTGGAGAGGAGGGTTTGGCGCTGCATTTAACCAAGTCTGGGATTCCGATGGAGAGACAGACGACGAATGGGATTAGCAATGGGCTGCCACAGATGGAGAAGGGGTACACGAATGCTATTGAAGGAAACGGGTACGCGAATGGGCATGCCAACGGACGGTCTAGGCATAGAGGTGGAGAGGAGGTGGAGGAGCAGGTTTGACTAGACTGGGTCGAGAAGAAGTAGTGACTAGCGTGGGAGGTATAGTGAGCGATTATTAGAATGATATCTGGATTGAATTAAGAGATTCTATGCAATGCTTGGGTATCTCGATGCAGAAGCAAAGATCGTGAAAGCTTTCATCCTTTTAATGCAGTTGTTCGTGGACCAGGAAACTTGCCATCCGCCCTTCCGAAACCTCCCATGAAGAAAGACGACGACTAGTCATCCTCATCACTCGTTGCTTCGTGGTTCTGCTTGTCGAACTTGAATCGATCGAGCTTGCTTTTGCGGTCTCCGTCCGTCTCTCGTGCCTTCTTTGCAGGCTTGATCTCCTCCTCTTCGTCGTCCTCCTCTCCCTCTGGCTTCCCATCATCCTCGTCCTCCTGCTCCTCTTCTGCAGCTGCCGCCTTTGCCTTCCCACCGTATTCCGGTCTCCCAACCTCTATTCCTTGCTTCTTCAGCACCTCCTCCACCTGCGGCAACAGACTCAATAACGTCTCATACTGCTCCATCGGCAACGCGATACCCTGTCATGATCAGCTTGCACTTCCAAGCCTTGTCGTTCAATGCTCGACTGCGCCATCTATCATCTTCTCCTCCCACCCCCAATTGCTACTCAGATCTCCCAGTCGCGATCAAGACGTACCTTCTTCCCCGGCAAATTTTTCCCGTCCTTCTCATAGTACTCGCGGATATTGATCATGCTCTTCCCTTTGAAACTCGTTATTGAAACGCGTCGATTCGTTGACAGCTGCTCTCGATATCAGCTTCTGTTCAAGGCGCTGTTTGTGGAGATCAATGACTGACCTCCCAGTATAGCTCGCCGTCATCTCCCCGCTGTACTGTTCCTGGTGCAGAGGACGATGATTTGCTCTTCTTTTCTCGTTTGGCGGGCGGTGCGTCAGAATCGGAGTCGTGGATGCGTTTGGAGGATTTGATGGTTGGCATTATGATCAGGGTACTTTACGGTCGCTCTTCAAGGTGTGGGCTTCAGTGCGATAGCCAGTACGATGTCAGTGTAGATGACCCCAATATGTTGAGCTCGAGCCAAGTCGTGAAGCTCGAGCATGAATGTACTGTGAAGCTCGCGTCGCGCGCAAAGTGAATGACGTCATCGCGTCCTTTATGAGAAGGGAACAAGTGTATGAGTGTCCTCATGCAGGAGCATCTAGCATCTCTTTCCTGACTTTGCTTCCATACACATTGGCTTTCCAATGCAAGGACGACAAGGTGCGGCTTGATGTAGTCATCTCTAGTACAATTGTGCCTCACGTATCAATCATGAGTATAATTGCTTTGCATGAATCCTTAGCAGGTGAGGTAGGTGGACTATTCTCCTTGTAGTCTTCCAGTTCCGGGCTCTCTCACTATCCTTCGCACGAATGCACTGATATCTTCTTCGGCCAGACTTGACCTCCAAGTACGAGATGCAAGCTACTTCTTGCTTAGTGTTCGTTCTGACCATGTCAGCTTCTGTTCAGCCTCGCGAATAGGCATGTATGGCAACAATACAACTCTTAGGCGACCTATGACAGGGTTCAACTTGTTCATTGCCCAAGTCAGCCCACATAAGCTGCGATGGGGAAGCTTCACCATGCAGCAAGAGATGGCGAAGCCACAGTATATAGCCACAGGTCACGCTCCTCAATTGTCCTGCATTAGCACATCAACAGCGACAAGATGTCAAACATTAAGACCGTACATGTCCCACACCTTGGCGGTACCGATGCCGCCTACCAGATGCCTTGCGCCTACGACGATTGCAAGCCTACCGTGGTCTTGATCAACAGCTTCACCACAACGTCAGACTTCTTCCAGAAGCAATTCGCCAACGAGCACCTCACGAACAGATGAACCTGCTCGCAATCGAGCCACTCGGTCATGGACAAACGCGAACCAAGAGTCTCCACTTCACCTACTGGGATACAGCCATCATGAACCTCCAAGTAGTCAACGCGCTCGGCATCAAAGGCAAGATCTTCGCCCTCGGCACCGCCCAAGGAGGCTGGATAGCCATGCGAATGGCACTACTCGCACCAGACATAGTAAGCTCGAGCATCTTCTCTCCCCGTACCAAACAGCCTCTAACCCTGCAGATCTCCGGCGTCATCCCCCTCGGCACATCAATGGACTACGAAAGCGAACGCACCCGCCTCCTCGGCTGCTGGGACGCGCCCGCCATCCTCACTCCCTTCATCGAGAAATGGACATCCCGCGCACCAACCCCTGCTTTCCGTCCTGGGGCTGAGTACACCGACATCCTGATCTCCCAAGGCTTTGGTGAACTTCCCCAGGCAGAGCGCGACTTCTGGACGCGCGAAGTGGAGAAAAACTACCGTGGTGATGAAGGCAGGCAGCGCATCAGGGTCGCGATGATCAATCTTCGTGATAGGGATGGGTTGCAGCCACGCTTATTCGATGTTAGGTGTCCTGTGTTGTGGATGCAGGGGACGGAGGATAAGTCGTATAGTGTGGCGAATGCGGAGGAGGAGATTCGCTTGTTTGCGAATAGTAAGGAGGCGAAGTTAAGGGTTGTCGAAGGTGGGCAGCATTTCCTGAGTTGGTCGAATCCGAGGGAGGTGAATCAGGAGTTGTTGGAGTTTGTGCGGAGGTGGAGTTGAGCAGGGTAGCAGCAGGAGACGGCGGAGACGAAAAAGAATGGTGGATTTTTGGTCAAGACTAGAAAAGTTTAGCTCGATCAACGACCTCACAGTGCACAAAGCAGAGACATTCAGGATAATTGACTGGCTTGCATTGCGGGTATATACACTATCTACAAACGTCATGTCATGATCTATGCCTCGAAGGCAGCAGCCCTCTTCTTAGGGGCCGAAGGCACCTCCCACAACGTGGCGGCGACCCTGTTGTTCTCAACACCCGGCTGGCCAGGCAGGAGACCACCACCGACAACAAGCAGCGCCCTCGGGTCACTCTTGAGGATGTTCAAGCTGCGGGTGTAGCTGGTGTTCGACGGAATGGAAACCTTCTCCCATGCAGTGCCTGGCTCAGCGAGGCCGCGGTTGAGGAAGATCTCAGGCGCATCACCGGAGCTGACGATGACGGTACCGTTAGGGCCACCGACCGGGGTCCAGACGTTGTAAGGGCTGCCGCGGGGGACGGTGCCGTCAGTGGCGCGGAGGACAGTGCCAGGGGCCTCGTTGAAGTTGCGTGGGTCGTCGGCGAGACGGGTGTAGACGGAGAAACCACCCTCTACGGAGCCGAAGAACTCGTAGGTGAGGAGGAACTTGCCGTTGGGGAGCTTACTGACGATGGGCATACCAGGGCGCCATTCGGTGTTGTTATAGGCTACGTCGTTGCGGAGGGGACCCCAGTTGAGGAGATCGGTAGAGGTCTGGTGGACCATCTTCTGGCCGTTGTTGACAAAGTCGCGCTGGTCGGAGTAGTAGCAGATGAGCTCCTTCTTGTAGAGGTAGAGGAAGGGTTCCCAGACAGGGGTGAGACCGTTATTGGGGATGGCCTCACCACCGCGTGCGACGGAGGAGACAAACTTCCAGGTCCTGGCGTTGTCCTGAGAGACGTAAATGTCGATCTTGGTCTGGGAAAGGTCCTGGGGAATGAAGTTGCCGGCAATGAGGATGTCGCCCTTGCGGAACTTGCCAAGGTTGTCGGGAAGCTGGTAGATGAATGGCTGGTAGCGTGCGCCCCATCCATTGACCTGGTCGTAGAGACGCGATCGCTCCTTCCATGACTTGCCCTGGTCCTGGGACTCGTAGACAGGGTAGTATGGGAAGGTGTTGTTGTTGCCGAGGTAGTTCTCCCAGGTGGCGAGAATCACGTTCTTGCCCTTCTCTTTGATCTCGAGAGTACGAGCATAAAGCGTGCGTGGCTCAGTGTAGTCTGCCGGCGGGCTGAAGATGACCACACCAGAGTAGGTCTGTACTGGGCGAGGACGCTCGACAGGAGTACCCTGTGCGGCGACGAGGGTGCTGGCTGCCAAAGACAGCAGAGCTGATGACCACCTCATATTGTCTGTATGTGTGGGAAGAGTGAAGGAGAGGGATAGTTAAAGGTTAAGAGATAGGATGATCAACCTGGCTTACGATGCGGCGGACGAGTAGATTATATACAGCAGAGAGATCTTCCTCGCCCACGTCCTCCCCGAGAGTTCAGCTATGGGTCAGCCAACTTTACAGTATTGGATCCAGAGATGGCCTCATTTCCTCACGCGTGCTCGACCCGAAAAGCGCATCCGGACAGGCGGCTAAGCACATGGTCGGCATATTTGCCTCTCGACCAAAGGGTAACGCCTTGCAGATCCACCCTAGTCGGAAGATTTTTGATCACGCAGGGAAGGCGATGGGCGGTCGGGACGAAACCGAGTGGAGGTTTTGCAGATCAAGCACCTTCTTTGTTTGCTCTGAGCCAGAAGAAATGTCGTCGAGAACCCCGCATCGCCCTCCGCAAAGCGCGTCCCCCGCCGGACTCATCAAAGCTAAAATCTGCAAATTCAAGCACGGAGCAGGTGGGGGACCACATGGCTGTCCAGGCTTTGCTATTGTTCCTGGAAGATAGCATCATTGTGGCTTGTTCTACAGGTTACAGAGCATCCGCCTCAGCTTGGCTGAAGGGCACATTTTTCTTCCGAGGCTTTCCATGCCATGCAGGTCCCATCTTATACATCCTTGAGTTTCCACCAATACTCGACAACCACCAAAAAGCATGTCGGCAATATCCGTCATATAATGCCGACAAATTAGAAAGGCGGCAACCAGAACGGATATCCTCCATTCTTGAGTCTGAAGACACTCATCAAGAAGCTGTAGGTGCCAAAGATGACGCCACCCCACACGAACACGGCGATTTGCTGCATCCGTGCATCGGCCATTCGTGGTACCTTGAGAGCCAGGGAAATTGTTGCAAAGGCAAGGACGCCATCTGGAGTGTGTCAGATTTGAGATCACATGTTCGTCCCCGGCTGTCATGAAACTTACACACTGCTGCCACGATCTGTGTCTCAAGACCGAACTGGTTCTGGAAACCACCAGCGAAGTACGAAACCTTTCCCTTGCCGTCACCAGCCACGTACGGAACCTTCCTGATATGGTTGAACATGTGGCCGCTGGTGAAGAGCAGAATCGCGATGAGACTCAGTGCCGCCCACAAGTTACGGTTTTGTACGATGGGCAAAATGTATGGCGCTGCAACCGTGAAGAGCGTAAGTGTACCCAAAACAGCAACGACTGTCACTGCGATCTTGACGTAGTTGATTGGCCGCACAAACTTTGGGTATTGTCCTTGAGGAAGTGCTCTCGTTACCCAGTGATGTACTGAGTCACCAGTCGGTGATCTGTTCATGTCAGCATTCCAATCTTTCCGCGCAATCCCTTCACGTACCCAGTATTGAAGTCCAGTCTCTTCGGCTGTCCATCTGCCTTTGCATTCGGACCTTCGCTTGGTGGGAAGAGCAACAATATCGGCGCTGTTTGCAGTCCCAACTGTCCTATCATCAGCTTCAAGTGTTCTCCCACGTCCATAGCATGGAACTCACGGATTGGAAAGTTCCTTTCCCATCTAAGAAGTCCAGTGTACCAAAGACAGTCTTGCTTGCCCCGTTCTTGTCCCCTTTCGTCCAGCTCTTGACCAGCAAATCCCACTCGGGCTGAAATTCATGGCACATCTGACATCCAAACCTGGGATCCAGCGCCGTTAACAGTACTGCAGTGGAGTAGTTCCGTGGCGGACCCGTAAGCTTGCTATACGATCCATCGGTGAGCTTGATCGGTCCACCCTTGGAGGTCTGTCGGGAATGGTAGTCGCGGAACTTTTCTTCGCCAGTTTGCTTAGCCGCCAGTGCGCCCAGAGGCAGCAGAGCGGCAATGAGCGTAGGGAGACGCATCCTGATGGTTGTCTCTGTGAAAGTGAAGAAGCAATGCCGCCGAATATGATTTTCTGGAGCTGTTCGAGATGCGAGAGAGCTCAAGCTGTCCTGAAGGTCTTGGCAAATTGCGTGGACATAGGTACAGGCAACCGGACAGTGTTTACTCCCACCACAATAATGTTTCCGCGTCGCGACAACACTACGAACTTTAGCTTTGACGCAGGTACTATTACAACACAATTTCTGGACAGCAGCGCGAGGACATGATGGCTCCTGTGGCTGTCGCAATGCATACCTACGATCATTCACTACATACTGCGGCGCTGGAGCTAAAGTACGAGAGGAGCGTTCACTTGGTCGACATCATTGCTAAAGAAGAGGGGATCCGCAAATTGCGCTTCGACAATCATGTATTGGAGGACGACAATGTCGAGTTGCGCGACTTGTTGTCGGCTGAGCAAGAACGCTGCGACAAGATGGAGAGCATGATGAACGAGCATCTCGTGAGGGCAGAAGAGGCAGAAGCCGCTTTACATGGGCTGGAGGAGGAGCTGCAGGCCAAGGATCAGGAAGTCTCTTCACTCCGCGTATGGATTGTGTATCTACTGGTGTGTTGATCATGCTGATAATGCCCCAGGCTGAAAGTAAAGCACTCAAGAACCTCACCACCGACACAAGCAAGATCATGACTGAGAAGCTCGAGCTAACCCACGAGCTGTCGCGACTCAAGCCCGAAATCGAGCACCTTCGCGCCCAAGTCACTGCCAATGAAGGTCTCCTCACCGACAAGTTGAGTCTCCAGCGCAAGATCAGTGAGATGGAGGTCGATCTTGAGAATGCCAAACGTGATGCGAAGCGTGCGCTGGCCAAGCGACGCAATACCATGGTTGAGGTCGCTCAGGAGGATGAGATGGAAGGATTGCGCAAGTCTCTTGCCAAAGAGAAGCGTCTTCATGAACGCGCAAAGGAGACGATCGAGGAGCTGCAGACTGAGCTGGATCAGCTTAAGAAGGCATCTGCCCAGAGCACTGCTGTCGAGACTCAGAAGGTCGAGAAGAACGCAGAGGCGGAAGTGCGTGCGCAAGAACTGGCTCGGGACCTTTCAAAGGAGCAAAAGGAGAAGACCAAAGTTGAGAAAGCTCTGCAACAGGCGCAGACCGATTTCGAGACCAACAAGGCCATACTCGAGGACAAGTTGACACAGTACAAGAATCGGGTACGGACACTCAAAGACCGCCTGAGGGAGACAGAAACATCTTTGGAGCAAGCCCAATCAGCTGCCGCCAGTGCCGCCGCCGCTGCGCCAAAGGTCGCGAAGTCTACTGCAGCAGCAGCGAAGATTGCAACCAAAGCGCAAGGCACAAAGCGTGGGGCGGCCCAAATGGACCCCGACGCCACCACGCTCGGCACCCCAGGCGACGCACCCGCAAAGCGTGGCCGCAAAGGCGCCAACGTAGGCGAAAAGTCCTCGTTCTCCATCACGCCTTTCCTCAACCGCACCATGAGTGTTGCACCGGACAGCCCAGACGCCGCTAAGGACGACGGCCCCTCCTCACCAATCGCAGAGGAAACAAGCCCCAGCGACGCCTCCAAATCCTCCTCCACAGCCGCAGCGAAGAAGAAACCCCTCCAACCCGTCCCGCATAGCAAGCAGAACATCAAGAAACCCACCACCCTCACGGCCGGGTCCAAAACGACCAAGATCCCCCTCCAAGTCGTCGAAGAAGAAGACGAGTCCGCCCCCTCCCCCAAGAAAAACCCCTCTGCTCCAGCCGAAAAGCCGAAGAAGAAGATGCGCAAATCCCTTGCCATGTTCGCCACGTTCAACCTCGAGCCCGAGACGGCGGTGGAGAAGAAGAAGCCCAAGGCGCGCAAGCTGGGCGGGCTGGGTAAGACCTTGTTCGACGAGGAGGATGACGCGCCGGCCAAGGCGATGCCCGGGCGGGGCCTGTTCGGGGGGGTTGCGGCGGGGAAGATGGGGCCGTTGGCTGGAGGGTTTGCCAGGGGGAGTTTTCTGGGTGGGCCGAGGGGGGTGAGGAATGAGGATGGGTTTGTGTTCAGTCCGTTGAAGAAGGAGAGGAAGGCGGGGGCGAGTTTTTTGAAGTAGTCTGGCTATTGCGAGGGCTGGGTGGGTTGGCATAGCGTTCAGCGTAGGGATGGTGTAGTTGTATGAGTATAAGATGTTTCATGTTACTTCGTTGTCGGTGTCTTCGGGGAAAATGAGTGATCGATCGACATCGGCTTTGCGGCGGAGGGCGACGAAGTATGCCTCTTTTGACTCCTGAGAAAGCATTAGTGATGATCTGAGAGAATTGAAAGCTGCCTTGACCGACCTTTCTTGAAGCATCAGGCTTCTCCCTGACGACCTTCTCAAAGAGCTTCTTCAGCTTAAGCTCAAACGCCTTCTCTTCTGCTCCCTGGTAGAACTTGCAGACAAAGTGCCCGCCCGTCTTGAGGGTATCATAGCAGAACGTCAGAGCAGCGAGACAAAGGTCCTAACCATGTCAGCAACCTCATACACTGGCTTTGCTGATGATGATACTCACCATACTCCCCGCATGATCCTTGAAACTCACACCACTCGTGTTCATCATCCTGAAATAAGGGTTACTAACGCTCTTGATCCAACTCCCGCTCGCCAGGGGCCAAGGCGCTGACATGTCACTTAGCACAACATCCACGGTCCCCTCCCCCTGTATCCCCTTCCCCTCTTCCTCCCCATCTTGTCGCTCTTTCCCCTCGCCCTCCTCTCCCCTCTCCCCCAACACCCCCTTAGTCCCCATAATCCCCGCCCTTCCCCTTCCCCACTCCTTCACATACCCCTCCACCTCCCTCCTCACCTCCCCACTCAAAAAGTTGCCCTGGATACTACTCGCCCCTCTCGGCGGCTGTGCAGGAATCACATCGACACCCACCACCCTCCCGCCCGGCCGCGTCCTGCTCACGGCCACCTGACTCCATGCCCCAGGGGCGAAACCAAGGTCGATGACCGTCTGGCCTGGCCGGAAGAGACGGTGGCGCTGGTCGACCTCGAGGAGCTTGTAGGCCGCGCGGGACTTGAGGTTGGAGAGCTTGGCTTTTGCGGCGTAAGGATCGTTGCTTTGGCGGGTTTTCCAGCGGGAGGAGGAGGCGGTGGATGAGTGGCGGGGGTTGGGGGCTGTTGGGGGGAGCACGTGATGCTGGGCATGTGGCAGCGCAGTGATGCAGGGGATGTAGCGGAGCGGAGCCGAGATACGGACGAGGCGGGGAGGGATGCATGCTGCAAACGATCGCATTGGGATGGTGCTAGAAGGTGGGTAGGGGAGACAAGAATAGTGCTGAGCCCTAACACCCTCTCTCGTCTGCTGCCGGTCGTACAGGAATAAACTCTCCGGTATGGGGGATACGAGAGCGGTTCTAGAAATGCGATTGTGACTTTCGTACGCCCTGGACCTCGACCGGTCTGGTGGAGCGATGTCACTTGGTGGATCTGTGGCGCTGGTTCCGGCTCCTGCGAGGACGAGGTGGAGGCGTCCAATGAGTAGTAGCAGATGACCACTTCTCGTATGCTCGACCTGGTTTGACCCTCCGTTCAGCTAGCAACATGCACTGCTGGTCAGGGTTGCATAACGTGTGATGTGATGGTCGGGTGTGCTGTTGTTGCAAGGTTCGTCAGAAGCACCGTCGATCCGGGATAGATTGCCATGCGAAACTTTCCCGCAATCGCTTCTTCTTTTCGCTTTGGGAACTGTTGCGAGCGAGATCTGCAGGCGGGAAGGACACGTGGAGAAGGATGAACGGGCTAGGATGACGGTTTCGGACTGCCCGAGCGAGGAAACGAAGAGTTGAAGGACAGAGTTGCTCTTTCTTCGCTTCATCTTCGTGTCGATCTTTGAGTGGACCAAGCAAGGCGAGACGGTGCGAGCACTGATGATCTGCCCGAGTCAGTGCGTCTTTTGGCAGAGACCTGCTGACAGGCGTGGGTGGACCAGCACAGATCTTGCATCTCCTTTAATTGACTGCCTGCAGTTCGGAGATGGCGGATCGGCGCTCAAGGGGCCCACTGATCAGCTCTTCCTGGTGCGTGGTCGTCGCCAAATCCTGCCCGTGAATGACTACAGCTGTAGCTCTTTTCGGCAGAGCTGATGTGGACATGGGACGCCGTGGAGCATCAAAGTGAAGTCAAGGAGCAGGGAGCACTCTGTCACAGACGACCATTGACGTCCACGAGACACGCAATGCACGGAACGCAGCTGCTTTGTTCCAACCTGTCGGACTAAGACGATGGAGCTGATCCTCCCAGCTGGGTAAGGGAAAGGACTAGCGTTGAGGGCAAACGAGTAATTCGGCAGATGATTGGAGACTGGGGACATTCAAGGTGGTGCGGATGCTTCCTTTTGGTATTGGTGTTCTATGTAGCGACTGACGCGACTCTTCGAAAACTGCCAGAGTCGATTACTGCCTTTCCGAAAATAAACCCTTGCGTCCAGGCCGAGCTGTGACCGGAAGAACGCAATACTCTCCTGTCTACTGTACATGATGGTCCGTTCTGCTCCCTACACTAACACCTCGAGGGTGCTACTCCCCAGTGGCAAAAAATCCAATGCTTGCATGCGATGAAGGCAAAGTCCGAGCTTCAAATCTTCGGACTCGCCGGGTATCACAAAAAAGTCTCATTTCTTCGCTTTGTCAAAGAGATGAGACTACCAGAAACTCAAATGCTTGCGTTCGTGCCCCTTCCATTCGTCTGCTGGTTCTTGTAAAAGCAAAATTTGCACATGTTGTACAATGGCTGATCAAATTTGACTGAATATTCGTGTGCTGAGTACCATGGATGCGTCCATGTCCGTTGAAGCTGGCGTATTATTGCTGCCGCTTGATGGCTTGAAGTAGTGCTGGCTAGCGTGCATGGTCCCTGCGCGGCTGTGGTGAATGATGGTAGCCGGCATGTGAAGGGGGACGAGAATGCGGATCTGGCGGTCCATAACCAGGCTCATGCACTATTCTGGGTTGTGTTGCAACGCTATCTCGACGACTTGGGGGTCTGCGTGCCGCTTCAGATTGGTCCTCGTTGGACTTGTTGCTGCGAGATCGAATGTGACCGTTCGAGTTTCCTCGACTCCTGTTGCTAGATTGGCTGGAAAAGGATGGCGAAGTTTGTGATGGTGGAGGATTTGGGTGATGACCACCAATGGCTTTCCGCTTGCGTGGAGAATCCCTGTATTCTCCTTCGCCGCCATGAGACGGATGAGCCGAAGAAGGTTCGTTCCTGCCAGATGGTGTAGGTGGCTGGTTCCCTTTCGACTCCTGTGTCGCGGGCGGAACCCAGTGGTGGAAGTAAATCGACGGTGACGAAGCCGCTTGGTCGGACTGGCCGACATTTGTATGTTGTGCTGCTGTTGGCGCTGTGCTACTTGGTGCTCCAATGTCGACTGTGTTGATCCTCGAGAGCCCAGAAGCGGGGACTGAGCGCGGTGCGGAAGTCGGAATGCTAGTTCGCGGCGCCGAACCATAGGCTGAGAATGTCGTTTGATGCTGTGTTATTGGTGGTGGCGGCTGTGAAGGCGCACTAGTGCCTGTCTGCTGGGCAGGCGGATATGAAGGTTGGGGAGGGTTGATTCGGGTATCCCGAGCCTGTTCAGGGCCTAGCTCCAGGGCCTGCATCTGTTGTTGACTCGCTTGAAGCTGAGCGGCGTACTGGTGCAACATCTCCACGCTGGCGTTGACGAGATTTGGTCCTCCCATGCCAGCAAAGATGACCGGGATCATGTGTGGTGGGACGCCTCCCTTCATTGACTCCCTCAACATGGACTGCTCCACAAGTCGCTGTTCAAGCCTGAAGGATTCCTGACGCGTCCTCTCTTCCTCCTGCCGCCGTCGCTCCTCTTCCTGCTTGGTCCTCTCCTCCTCTGCCTTGGTACTAAGCCAATGTCTCATAGACTCCTCACCACCTGACCACTGCGACGGAGGTGCAGGCATGGCCCCCAGTTGTGGTTGCTGCTGTAAAGTCGAGGGGCCTGGCGGCGGTGGAGGTGGTGGAGGCGGCGGTTGTTGTCTATTCGGTTCTGGTAAAGCCATGGCCGATGGAGGCGGTAGGCCTCTATGCGAAGTCGACATGACGTAGCTGTTGTGCGGTGGTACACCACTTAACACGTGGTCCACGTGTCTTCGTGGCGAGTAATGCGAGTTGAGATGAGGCTGTGGTGGTGAAGCGTAATCATGCGGAGACCGGCCTCCAAAGTCAGGTTTGCCTGATTGCTGGGAAAGTGTGAGCAGCATGTTGGGCAGAGGTCAAGCTGCAAATGTAGAAGAAAGAAGTCGAGAATTGGTGTCAATCAAACATTGTTGTACAGAACGCCCCGTCGCGTGTCGTGTGTAATTGCAGAACCACAATTACAACGACAGCTGGATAGGATGAATACGGGAGATCAGCTCGGTAAAGGTGAAGAGAGCTGTCTAATTGGGAAAGGTCTGGATATTAAAAGGAACGCATCTCGAGAGATAGACAAGCGGGAAGAGGAACAGCTAGAGTTTTAACGAATGATGGAAGAACGTACATGACGGGAGTGCAGATCTGGAGCGTGAGTGACGTGCCCCGCTGCCCGGTTGCATTGACGAGCAGCCCGCAGGAACGCCGACGGAAAGACGAGCCGTGGTGGTCCTCTGGGTGAAGAGCCAAAAGGCAAAGTGGTGCAGGCTTTCCGCTGGCTGGTCGATCGTCGGCGCTTGTGGAAAGTGATTCGCACAGCCTTCGGACAAGCCCTGTTCTGATTGCTGATTTCTTGTTGCCCTGCCTTGGGACCACCGCAGGACCACGCGCTGGGATCGCCCGCTGTGGGTTGCACGCGTGCGTTCTGTTTCGGGCAAGGAGATTCCTGTTGCGTCCACAAGCTGTCCAAAGTCTGACGGCAGGCTAGAGGGAGGCCTCGGGTACGCCTTACTGGATACTGTCAGATGCTGGAATGGGCGCAGGTTCTGGATGGCTGGTGTTGCAATTGACCACGAAGCCAATCAGCGGGCCACGCGGAGGAGGAGTGTCGGTCTTTCGTTTCGAAAATGGAGAAAACGGGTCTGGAAAGCGTGATCGACACAGATGCGAGATCTGTCTGATTTATCCTTGACCTAGAACGGTAAAAGAATGTATGAGCGCTTAGATCCTTTCTGGATGCTGTGAGATGACCAGTGTCTTCTTATGTATCATCAGCACAGGTATGTGACCTGTTGTGGGCCTGGTACCGAGTCAAGAAGAACGGTCTTGTCGTCCGGACTGCAGGTCGAGCGTCATATACGGTAGGCCTCTGGTGCTCAGAGATAGTTCAACAGAAGCAAACGATTGGCAGAAGTGCCTGCCATGACCATAGGACAAAGAGATGTTGGAGCAAAGAAGATGACGGGTATAACGTTGCGGGAGACGTTGATGGCAGCGGCAGGTCCAATTTCAACTGTACGTCGGATGCACAATGGTGCACGGCGAAGATGGGCGCACCAAACTGTTGACGAGGGACGATGTGGCTTGCCATTGAAGCTCTTTCACATCTTCTTCATCTACACTACCAGAGATTGCGCTCCACCAAAGTAGCTCGAGGGTGAAATCGGTTGTGGCGCCGACCGCCTGATTTCTAGTTCCCTAGATGCTTGAGCAGAGGGAGGTCGAAAAGATCGACCACAAGGGGGTGTCATTATCTAGCCTCGATCCAGCAGAAGGATGCTATGACCGCTGGGAACCATGGGGTGCTTGGATGCTATAGTGGCCAAGCTACACGAACGGATAGGACGTTGTTGTGTCCGTACATGGTGAAACAAAAGACGTTGTGCATATGTGATTAAAGGCCAGTGCGATGTTCACCTGTCATCAAGCGCCGCAAATGCAACGACCCGCACAAGCCGTTTGGCTCTGCTTTCTATCATGTGGGATGAGGCGGTAGGAGACAGAAGATTGCATGCGACACAAGGAACTCGAAGCGATGTCGTTTGACTCGAGATCGTCCCGCTCTGTGACACTCTTCAGAAATCCAGTGGCTGGTAAAATGCCCTCATGGAAAAATCGGGTATCTCAGGTACCCAAAAACAGCAACGATCCGAGAGGGAGGGCCAGAAATCCTACCAGTTCCCATGACCGGGTCTTCATCTCCTTTGGGATCCCATTCCAACACATCTCTTTATATTGAGGAATGCGAGTCATGGATAGATGGGAGACGATGCCTGCAGTGGTGCAAGAGCGGGCCGTTCAAGAGTGGATCTTCCGTCCAAGGCCGGAGCAATATACTGTACTGTACCCAAGCGCGTCTAGCAGGGTGTCTGTGACTGGGTAGCGACATGGGAATTTTCTGCGTAGTACGCATCATTTCTGCCCGCCCTGGCAAAGACGGACGGAGGAATGGTAGGGTACCTGGCAGTAGACGCATTGGGATGGTGCAGGATTCGACAGACCAGGATCCAGACCGTGGGACGTGCTTGACGGCCATCCACAACTGTCACTGACGAGCCGATGAGAAGTGCACACCATCAGCCGGCACAGATAGCCCGCGCTGCCCGATGACAGGGGCGAGCCCTGCATGACCAAAGTGTGGGAGTTGCCAGAAGGAAAGAAAGACGATGACATGTGTCGGGAACAAGCTTTCGATCCGTGTACGCGCTTCCAAAGGGTAAGCGAAAGGACTAGAGACTTTGTGATTTTAAGCTACCGAAACGGTCCACGGCTCGACCTTCACATCATCGTGCGGATTGTCAACCGAACCAGATGTCAAAGCTCGATCCCTGCAACGTCAAAGGGAAGCCTTTGCCGGCCGGTGGCTAGCGGTTGAGTCCTGAAACACTGCTACTCTCGACAACATCCAACGCGACTTCCTTAAACGTCCCAGACGAGATTGAAAGCGGCTGCTCTGACGTCGCGAGAAGAGGGTCAGTGGACGCCTCACCCGACGCATGGGGAGCTCGCTGACAGGTCTGATTCGGGATTCCCAAGGTCTTGTTTCGCGCTCGGTTGCTCGACTCGTCAGATCTGGCGAGCTCAAGCGCAAAGACCTCAGCCGGGACCCCCATCCCTTTTGGGCACTTTTGATCTGAGAAGGAATTGGCGATCGCGATAATCCTCCTGTTTTCCACGAGGTGTCCGTTTGGACAGTGGGAAAGGTCCAGATCTGACGTTGCGGGGGAACTAGACTCGATGTCTCGGCGAGAGGAAGCATGACATCTCAGGCTGATCTCAAACTTGACAGAGCACAGCGCGAGTCATGGCGTATTCCCAACATTGCCACCATTGAAAGCTAGAGTACGTTTCGGACGCATCTGTGGGAACGTACGCTAGTCAGACAACCCTTTCGTAAGGACGTCTTGACAGTCCATGGACAGAGATAACCCGACAAGCCTTTCTCGAGCCTAACCAAAATGTAGCGGCATAAGTTCGGCAAAGTGTCACGAGTTCTGTTGACGACGCCGCCGATCATGAGTTTCTCTTAAAGTGATCTGCCAGTACAACATGCAGCGCCGTGGACGGTAAGACTGAGCGGGAGATGGAGTATCTAGCTACGTCTCTGCAAAAGGAGTACATGCAAGAGCCCCGCTCCCGAGGTGAAGGATTACTCTGGGTACTGCACAGTCGCCCAATTGAGCCATTACTGCATACTATATGAGGTGGGATCAGGAGGAATTAAAAGCATTTATTGCCGGTAGGCCTTATCATCGCGGCCATGCTCGCAAATGGGATATCTCGTGAAATCATCAAAGCCTCGTACCCTCATCCATGCAAAGGCGTCAATAACTTGACAACATCGAAGCTGTGTAAAAGTGATTCGTGGCGCATCGGCATATCATCGTACGCCGAACTCAGGCTTGCGTGCGACGTTGACGGCGGGTGGCGGGCCATCCGTGTCTGGGTAAGGTAGGTTGCTAGCGGGTGGTGGCGGCGGACCGTATCGTCCCAAGTTGCCCATGTTAGTAAACGTTCGAGGCGGCTGATCGGAATCAGGGTATGGAAGTGGTGTCTTAGGTGGGATTGGCGGAGGTGAGTGTTTTGGCGAAGCTTGAGAAAGCCGTTGCGAAGCTGGTGATGGTGGCTTTTCGAAGCTGACCCGTGGCGATGGGGTAATGGTGGACGAGCCGTCAGACCTCCTCGGACCGTCCATACTCGGTCGCCATGACTGTCGATATGAGTCTGGCCCATATGGCGCTGGGTGGTTATGCTGCGGACTGTCCATCGGCGCAGGATATTGCTCCTCTGGCACTACTGTGTATTTGGCGTCGGCTAGCGACCCACGGTGGACATACTGCCGTGGACCTACCACCGTGTGAACGCCAGGTACGACGTCCTCGCCTGGCAGTTCGACTGCTAGTGGATTCGTTGGGGGTGGAACGGCAGATGCCGACATGGGTCTGTCCCATCTTTCTGGACCGCCCTGGATGCTGTTGGTCGATATGTTTCTATCATGCCTGCGCTTTGCAAAGTGAATCTTTGCCATTTTGGCTGCTGCTTGCATGTTCATTGTCGTGGTTTCGTTTCTTGCAAGATACATCCTTGTATTGGTAGAGATTTCCGAGAGTCTGTTCCACTCTGTGTATTGTCAGCTTCGAACACGAGCATCTTTCGGGCGAAGCAATCTTACCATTCATGCCAAATTCTCCAACTCCGACTTCCACATTGAGGCGGTAGTAATTTTCCGCGTTGACGCCGCGCTTGGAGAGATGCTCCTTCATCATATATTGATGGGTCTCTTCACAGCCTTCGATCTTGCTTATGAGACGACGACGTGCTTCGGCAAAATCACCCATGGCGCCGCCAACGAAACTTTCCCACCATAGATGTTGTTGAGCATTTGTGCCCCCAGGCCGCTTTCCAGTACCGATGCTGACGAAGACGCCCACTTCTCGTCCCGGCCATTCATTCAGAACAGCCTCGTCCAAAGCTTGCGGTCCGGGGTTGTACTTGCCTACGCCCTCATCGATGAAGACTGACTGGCCGATCTGAATCGGCTTGAATGCGAGACCAGTAGCCGAAGTAGCTCGTCCAGCCTGCCAGATGGTACAATTGAATTCGGGCGCTGGCTCTTTCCGCGAATCGTAGGATCTGAGCAAAGCCGCTGGCGCACCCTTTGGTGTGCCTCGATAGACTGCCGTCACAGCTGTTTTGGTTCTGTGTTCGCGCATGTCGTATAACAAAGCATTTGGATTTCCCCATCGACTTGCTCTAGGCATGATCGGGCTCATGCCAACCTGACTGTATCTGCTTGCCACGCTTGGGCTTCTTTGAGGGCTGGCATATGAATTGCGGCTGCTGGGAATGTCCGGTGACATGGGCGTCGCGGTCGCGACGGTATCGTTGCCCTCTTCGCCATCTACTGTGTGCCCACTGACGCATTCTCGGATTGCTTCTTCCAACTTGCTCGCCTTGAAAAGCGTGCCTCGGTAAGGTATGCCCGCAAATGTCTTGTCTGTTTCGAAGACCCTCCTCGTCATTCGCACGTATACATCTTTGCAGGTGTCGATATCGAGGCGTAACCTTCCCAGCATGAGCGCGATTAGCCCGCCTGTTCCGGTGCCGACAATCAGGTCGAAATGTTCACAGGGTCGAGGGATTTCATGTCTTCGTGGTGCTCGGCCTTCGGTCTCGACAAAGGTTCTGTGCATCAATTCTTGCAGGATGATGAGCATTGAATATCCGCGTACACCACCGCCATCCAGGCTCAGAATGCGCAGTGGCGGACCTTTCGTCGTATCCTTTCGGCGCAAACGCGCAGTGTCGTCCATGGTTATCGTTCAGCTCGGTCGCGGATTGGCGGGGTGAGTAGGGCAGCGTCGGCAGCTGACCAGGTGTTGACGTGGAAGCGAGTCGTTGGAGGCAGGTGAAGCAAGCGAAGGTATGCGACACGTAGGAAAACGAGAGATGTTGCGCTAGGGTGTGATGTTGAGCGGTGGTGCTGACCGGGCAAAGCGGCGTGCCTTGGTATTCGGAGGGGCTGCAAGCCTGCGAGCACTTTCGGATGCCCGACTAACCAAAGACTGCAAAATGTTGCATCAAGCTGACAATGGGGCCATCTAGTGTTGCATTGGAAAACTCGGCCAGTCTTTGCGGTGGTTGAAGATGGTCGCAGGTGAGGATCAGGAGGAGATGAAAGCGCCGTATGCAACTCTAGTATTCATCTTGACTGTGACCTTCTTCTGGTAGCTTTTTGAAACTTGATCGCGTACTCGTGGATTGACGTTTAGCCAGGCAAGCATCATGATGAACGCTCGTTAAGAACGACGATTTGATTGGTCGTCGAGATGGAATGTGGATGATCGGTGGCTGTGCAAGTCGTCGTCTGCAAGGTTCCTGAACCTCTTTCAGCTGCACTGTGCCTGATCCTCTCCGATTTGCTCCACCATAACCAACTTTTCAATTTTGTGATCAGACGACTTTTGACAATCCTACCCAGGGGCTTGTCCATGTCATTGGAAGAAGTACTCGGGCGTCAAGAGCCGCCCAAGTCGGGATGTCGATCTCCCAGTTCATGCGCCACATCAGAGACAGGTGCATCGGGTGGCGTCCTGGTACGCCCTGTTGTCATTGATCCGTACACAAAACACATGCGCATACTATATCCTGATACAGAACGGTAGGTCTACTGCATCGTGGCAGGCCAGATCATGTCTGGAGAAATACATGACCAGGCACTGAAGGCGAAGTCATACAAACATTTTGGAGTATCCCTGAAGACTGGCTTCCTTCCCGAACAAGGCACGCCTACTCTGCCGTCAAGTCTACCTGAATACGTATGGGAGGTCAATCTAGCAGCCGCGACAACATCACGTCTGCAGGATCAAGATGGCACAACTGAGCGTGAATTGGATCTGACGAGACATCGTCCTGGGACGTCTTGGAGAGCATCCATTCGTCAGGTGGTTGAATCCATCTCCATACGAGCTATCAACTAACACGATACTTCAGCTCCCTCTTCTCCACCGGCTTTCGTACACGTTGCTGAGTGACGAAGCCCTTCTCCGTAGGGCCCATGTCGTGCTTTGCATGCTAGGTCACTTTTACGTGCATGGCAGCGACGACAACGACGCTCGAAGTGTGCCTGCACCCATCGCTATACCCTGGCTTGAGACAAGCAAGCTTCTGGGTGTGAAGCCTGTACTATCGTACACATCTGAGATTCTTTGGAATTGGACTTCCACAACCGACGGACTGCCAACAACAGAATCGATACAGATCTGTGAGACCTTCACAGGGCATCCTTCTGAGATCGCATTCGACTCAAGTCCCATTCGCGTCGAGCTAGTCGGGGCACCTATTCTTGCTGTGATTCACCGAACCTTTAGTGATCACTTTTGCAATCACGACGTTGCCACTTTAGCCAAGGCGTTGGCAATCGAGCTAGATATCATCTCCAAGACATTGGTCAACATGAAACGACATGTGTCTGAACTCTTCTCAACATGCGATCCTTGTCACTTCTATAATGTTCAGCGTCCTTGGATCTCTGGCTCGCCTCCGGAAGGCTGGACCTATGATTTAGGTGCAGAGCGACGGCTGCTGCTACATCTCAGAGGGTCGACCGCGGCAGCGTCGCCTCTCTTGCAGGCTTTGGATGCTTTCCTTGGGTTGATCTATTCAGGGGAACATCAGACGTTCCGAGAAGATCTACGAGAATACATGTTCTCTGGGCATCGACGCTTCATTCAGGCTTTGTCGGATGTGACCATCACAGACGTCTGCCACCAGAACGTGCTCGATCAGCTCACCATACTACCAACTTCCCCACCGGTTCAGGGATTTGTACATGCTCTGAATTCCGCCTCCAGCAGTGAGTTGCATGCACTTGGCACTACACTATCAGGGGCATATGATACAGTCTTGAATGAGCTCAAGGCTTTCAGGGACGAGCACTTTAAGATTGTAAGCTTGTTCGTAGTTCTACAAGCAGCCAAAGCAAAGAGAAACACCAATGAACGTGCACAAGGTAGTGGCATAGCAAAAGAAGCTGAGGCTGTCCGTGGTACCGGTGGTAGCGACCTGAGTGTCCTGCTCAATGGCTATAGGACGGTCACCGAGAAAGCACTTTCGAGAAATCAAGCATGAATACCGTCTCTATTCAATCCACGAAGATGCTCTGCGTTCACTTCCAGTGACCGTGTTCCGTCGAGCTCTACTGCTATGATCTCGTGTTGGCATGCTAGTCGACAACGCTGGCCGTGTCCTATCTACCAAGAATCGAAGAAACCTCACGCGTGGCATGTAAATGTTGCCAGCTCCAGCTAAGAATATCGTACCAGCCGCATGCTCGATCATCATATCGGTTGGTTGTCTGACCGCAAAGGGCTACGACTTTCCGGGCTTCGGAGCCGACATTTTTCGGGAGGAAGAGGGGAGGGACATCAGGCTCTCCACTTCTCGTACGCCCTACAGTAGTCAATACCTTGCATCTCCTTACACATTGTCGTCCCGCGACCACAGCCGTGAAGATCGTAATACCCTGTCGAAGTAACCAGAAGTCCTGATGCGTGTCGAGAAGGTCTGACCTCAGTCACGTTGTGGTTCCACTGCTGACGCCACTCAGATTTACGCCTACCCGGTAAAGGCGCTGCGAGGCCTTGAGCTGTCGTCTGCAGAAGCCACGAGATATGGCTTGAGCTTCGATAGACGATACATGCTGGTTAAAGTCCTTCCCGAAGGAGTCCAAAACATTCACGTAGCCCATTTCCCGGAGTCTGTCCTGTTCAGCCCTTCTGTTCGGCTAAGTCATGAGGATGGTGTTGACGAACTTACCATCACCCATCATGCTCCCAACAGGCCGGAGACATCTTTGACATTTCCGTTGTTCCCGAGTATCGAAGGTCTAGATACTGTCGACATCACAATGCACAAAACGCCTACCAAAGGTTTCGACATGGGCCCGGAGTGCAATGACTGGTTCTCAGAATGCTTTGGCTTTCAGGTCAAGCTGCTTTACCTCGGAGATAATCGCCGCAATGTTCTCATGTCTACACGATCAGCTGGCGTAAATGGCGCACAATCGTGGTCATCGTGGGCTACTAATGTCCTGACTGGATCAGGCAAGGACGAGATCACATTTGCCGATTGTGCTGCCTACTTGGTCACGTCCCGAACATCACTGCTAGATGTATCAGAGCGTCTGCCGGAAGGCGAGGAAATGGACATTACCAAGTTCCGGCCCAACATCGTCATCTCAGGAGCTGAAGAGGCTTGGGAGGAAGACTACTGGTCTGAGATATCTATTGGCGATGTCAAGCTGGATCTCGTCCACAACTGTGTTCGCTGCAAAAGCATCAACATTGACTACACTACTGGTAAAGCTGGAGAAGGTGAGAGTGGCAAAGTTCTCAAGAAGCTGCAATCAGATCGCAGAGTTGACACTGGCGCCAAATGGAGTCCTGTCTTTGGTAGGTACTCCTTCCTCTCAAGAGACTCAGCCGAAGCCACAATCAGTATTGGGGACGAGGTCAAAGTCCTGAGGAGAAATGCCCAACGGACGGTATTTGGTACGTACTTCTGATCCGCCTTTGTTAACACATAACTGATGTTGTTCAGATTGGCCAGGACTCGGTTAGGTCACGACGTAAAGGAGACACCAACAGACCCTCTGCTGGACATTGCCGCTCACTACGATCAATTTTGTAGACTCTTCTCCGCGTCACATAGCGCTCGGCGTATCTAGAACGGATATTTGCGCAATTCATCCTCCTTTTCTGGATCAAGACCGTTTCGGACCTGCTCTTCGTGTTTCTCATCCAGATAACGGAGCAGCACATCACCATATTTCGCTTTACCCTTGTACTTGCTCACATCATCTCCCCAGCTTCGGACCGCCGAAGCCAATCGACCAGGCACGTAAGGCTCCTTTACGATCTCAGTGACCGGCTGGAAATACGTCCTAATCGTGAAGACCACACCACCTGACCGAGGTAGTCTTCGTAAGCTCTGCCGCTCCGATCGGAAGTAATGGTGCTCTATCGCCTTGTTGGCCTGAGCAGTATTCCAACCAGTAGTCGTGTCATCTTCGTCACCTATACTGTTCGACCACGCCAGCTGATCATCGACCTGAATGAAGTAGTTGTTCCTTAGAACAGGCGCTTCCGGCTTGATCCTCCGGAAGAAGTTCATCATGCCCTTCTCCAGCTTCTCCTTAAAGCCGGGCACATCACCACTAGACACTCGTCAGCACTATCAGACCAACAAAAACCCGGATCCCTCTCACCTAGTATGTATCTCACTCAACGGCATCCCAAACTTATCCTCCAACCGCCAAAACCCCGGCAGTAGCACCGCCCCAGCAAGCAAATAATACTGCCCGTCCTCCCTCTCAAACATAATCGCCAAATCATCCTGCACCATCCTCGCAGCCAACATCATCGGATCCTCCTTCGTCCCATTAACACTCAACACCTCCTTCCGCACATCAAACCTCTCCCCCGTCACCAGATTCTCCATCCCCGTTTTCGTCTCGCGGAACAAGCCCGGATAGCGCTTGGGTAGATACGCACACAGTTCCTCGCACAACTCCACCGCCCCGTCGAACACGCGTGGCTCGTCGGCTGTGCGACAGCATCGACTTCCGCGCGAGGCGATGCGCGACGCTTTGTCCGCGTGGTAGCGGAGGTACTGGTTGTCGAGCTCGATCCACTCGTCCCAGGTCATGGGGCGGAGACCCATGGTGATGTTGTATTTGGGTCCGTGGCGGAAGGGGCGGTAGGGGAGGGGCGCGGTGGTGATGAGGGACCAGCCGTCGTAAGGGGCGGGGTCGGGGCGGGTGAAGGGGTGCGGGGGCCAGGTGCCTGGTTTACGGGCTGTTTGCTGGGGATGAGTGGTATTGAGGAGGGGGATGGAAGGGAGGTATTTGGTGAAGGACGAGAGGGTGGGAAGGACGTTATAACGTTTGTTGAGCTGGAGGAGGCTGAAGGCGAGGAGGCTGAAGACGCTGGATGAAAGGAAGACGAGTTGTAACAAGGGACGATCGTGGCCATAGTATGTTCTTGGAACTTCGGGAAGAGGAATGTCTGATTCCGCGAGAGAATAGGTGTCCATGGTTGGTAGGCTGGAGGTGACTGCGCGGTTTTATTCGTAGGTTGGATCCTAGAAGGCACCCGAGCTAGGATGATGTTCTCTCTATGCAAGTATTTTGTTGTAATTCATGGACTTCAGCCAATTCATCGCTTGGTGTCGAATGGCGGTTCGGTGTGGTCTTCTCGCGGTGGGATTGTTCATGGGATCGTTCTACTTGACAACGATCGTGGATCACCGTGTAGAAGGCATTCAAAGATACAAAGAAGACATGCAACGTACAATCATGATCTTGTATATAATTACTTCCTACTCTCGCGACCAGATACCATCATGTGCCGCTATCTCGACCATATCGCCCCGCCCCAGGGCTAAATTTTCCCAATCCGGTAACGTCAACGGTGGATCCGCAACTCTGATATCGACCCCGCCATATCTCAAGACACTATGTAACAGTATTTACTCTACCTCAATACTTAGGATCAGACGGCGAGGATGCCGCCGAAGTATCCTCTTAGTCCTCGTCCACGATGACTTTGCCCTTTCGCTTCAGCAAGCAGTACTTGCCCCATTTTCTCCTGTACTGCTCAGGTATGATCTCCCAGTCAGGTACCCAAAGTAATCTGGCCAGGGTACCAGTCTTGACTGGGTCGAGGAAACGTTCACAGTGTATTTGTTCATACTGGTCTGCATCATGAACCCGGTCCGGCTCCAGACCAGAGGCAGGTACGCCAGGCAGACTGGAGTCGACGAAGAATGTGCAATGGTCTTCTTGGATCTGCATGAATGTTAGCACATCTATGTTGACAAGAGGCACAACATCAGCGCGACATACATATTTGCCGACATCCTCTCTGTTCTCGTCGTTCATTCCGGGAGGGGTGAGCCATGCACCAGGAAAGATACCGAAGCCGCCGACATTTGCTTCACTGAAGTGTCCTGGTAGGAGTCCATCGAATGCAGACTTGACGAATTTGCCCTTTACACCTTGTGGAAGATGGAAGGATGATGGAAAGCGGTACCATTCTTTGCCCAGGCAGACCGTATCATGGGAATGGGTAACACCAGACTTGTGCAGTGGCTTGTACACGCTTAGTGGTGCGCCATAGCCCTGCACAACGCCCAAAGTACGTGATGCTCCCAAGAAGACAGCTGTAATGGTGAAGCCGGCGGCGATGAGAAGTCTCAATCGTGCCGGAATGAGGCTGATTACAGAGGCTCCTCCACCAGAAGAGCTCAGATGGATCAAGGACACGTGTAGAGCCATAGCTGCGTTGAGAGCGATTGCTGGATAGATGGGATACATAAAACGTTCTTCTTTGTGCGGTTGTATTGTGAAGATGGCGAGCCACATGTAGAGCGGAGTCGCAAAGGTAAAGTTCCTGATCCAAGAAGACTTGGTGGCTGGTTTCCGGTAGACGAAGTCTTGGTAATACAAGAGCGGTATCGCAAGCAGACTGATAAGAAACCAAAGGTTCCAATTGATGAGCAGATTGCGGATATAAAAATGCCATGGCTCGGTACCAAAGATGTTCGGCCCCTTGCCTGCCACAGCGGACAGGACGTTGTACTTGATGATGTTCCATGGGAAGCAGACGTATTTACGGTAGAAAGCCAGGTCGATGAAGAATTCGAAGAAGGCAAAAATGGAGATTCGCGTGGTTCCGTAAAGAGTCCTGATACCCAGTTCTTGCCATTCGCCCGCAGTATACGTCACGATGAATTCCTCTAGCAAGAAAGGAGCAATGATCGCACCTGCAAAGGGCCATGCAAGTACACTTCCGAGACCGATCCAGGTGATAGCCCAGGCTGTGTTGAGACCTCCTCGCCAGTCGAGGAATGCCGCGAAGCCGAGCATGGTCATATACATGGTGAAGCTGGAAGGTAGGAAGGCTACCGAAGCATGAAACATGCCTGGACTGGTAATGGTAATCAGGGCAAAGTAGAGTCCGATGCGAGAGTGAAGGGTCCGACAGATCATCGTGTACAGTCTTGTCTCGCAGCCAGCGCAGAAGAGTCCCAGAACGAACCGGAGCAAGTAGAATTGGAAGGGCTTAGAGGCGAGGAATGCGATCACTCGACCAAAGAAGACGACTAGTGCATGCAAGCCTGGGTACAGCCATGTCCTTATTGCGAATTCAGGGGAATACTCCCAGGTTTCGAAACCGTACCCATAGTTAAGGTAGTGAGTTGGATCCCAAAAATTGAAAACTTCGTCGCAGTCTTGGATGGGCGAATAGATGGCGGCGAGTGTATTGACCGCGGCAAATGCGATGAACATTTGCCAGGGCTGAAAGTAGTAGAAGGTGAAATCACGACGCTTCTCTCTGATATCAGTCAGCAGAAGTCAGCTATATGCAGTACGAGTCCGTATACTGATGCTTGAACATCTCAGTTCTCATGAACTTCGATCGTTCCCGGGCAGCTTTCGCCTCTTCATTGCTAGCTGCTTGGACCTCTTCAGGGGACTTCTGCGGATTGCCAGCATAGGCAGGCTTTATCGATGACTTTGGGTTTGGGACAGCTCTGTCAGAATATTCGCCAGTACCTTGTTTGTTCTGGTCATATCCAGCATAGACCTGCCGGAAAGCAGGACGTTGCATGATGCTGGAGGATGGCAGAAACGTGGCGAGATCAGTGACAGGAAGCAAAGCGATATATTGAGCTGGCCTCAAGATTACCATAGAAAACGGCGACGGGTGATCCGCGCTAGTCCGCGCCAGAACGCGGATCCTTTCCCCGCAGAAAGCTCCAAAGACAGCCGCGACAAAAAATTATCTCTGACCTCAACTTCACCCGCAACCAGGCCTCCTCCAACTCTCTCCCGCCAATTGATACGACAGCAAATCATGTCTGAAGCGATCATGGCGGACGAATATGACGAGTACGATGAAATCTACAAAGAATCAGAGCTCTTGAGCCAAGCTCAGACAAATGCGACAGGCTCGAATAGCAGTCAGGTCAAAAATGACGTCCTCGCTGAAAATTCAGCAACTACCACAGCTGGCAAAGATCTCGAGTCTGCCTCTAGTGTGATCAATGGGGGCGGCGAAGGGACTCACAGCGAGTCCCCGAGTAATGTCTTTGGTAAGTCAGCGCACTCAACGTCTACCGCAGTGCATGCCACCACACATGACGCTGCAGTCGCTTCGGGACCCACCGCCGCCAATGCCACCATGCCTACGGATGCGTCTGCAGATGCCTCCATCAACGTAATGCCTACCACGCCGACCCGCCCGGTAACCTTGTCGGCCTCTTCGGGTAACTTGGAACTGCAAGCTCAGCAAGCAACACAGCAGGCAGATGATGTGCACCCAATGGAAGTGGAAACTCAGGTAAATACCGTCAACCAATACCGGTTACCTTGGCTAGTCCTGATCGCTAAGCCGCACCAGAATGCCGCTACCCAGCCAGAGGTAAAGTCAGTGCAGGTTTCACCCAAGCTCAAACAGGAGCCAGACGCCGAATTCCTCGAGGCTGCCACTGCAAACAAGGACAATCCGGCGGCCGAATGGCAATTCGATTCATCAGATGCGATGTCCACGTCAGACTCCTCTAGTGACTCTGATTCCGATGACGACAGCGACGATCCCGAAGGCGAATACGCAGAACTGGACCCTGCTACAGCTGCGAAAATGTTGATGGCAGGCGAACAAGGTGAAGATGACGGAGACAGCGGGAACAAGGGAGGCTTAAAGACAAAGAACGAAAAGACGGAAGACATCGTTCCCAAGCCAGATTTCACATTGACAGCAGACATGCGCATCATCCCACTGGGAATTGTCGAACATATTGTCGAGACCTTCGCCGTCATCAAAGCGTTCACATCTGGAGAGTACCGAGTATTGGAGTACGGATCTGCCCTATGCCTGGAGAACCGTACCATAGTTGGCGCAGTCATGGAGACCATGGGCAAAGTACAGGAGCCGAGGTACACTGTAGCTTTTACCAACAAGCAAGAGATTGATGATATGGGACTCACACATGGCACCAAGATCTTCTATGTCGAGCAGCACTCTACTTTTGTTTTCACGGAGCCTCTTCAAAAACTCAAAGGGACAGACGCCTCCAATATCTACGATGAAGAGGTTGGCGAGGATGAGCTAGAGTTTTCCGATGATGAAATGGAGTCTGCATGGAAAAAGTACAAAAAGCAAAATCGTCAAGGACATCGCTCGACGTTCCTGGAGAACTATGTACCTCCCGGAGACGACAATCAGGAGACGCGTGGCTATGGCCGGGGCGGTAACGGGCGCGGTCACCATGTCGACAATGATACGTCTGCGCAGCGCCCCCTGATCAAGTACGACGACGATGACGATGATGATATGTACACACCACTCACACGCCCCAGCAACTACAACGAAACGGCGAACGGGCGCCATGGACTGAGCAGAGGCCGAGGCGAGAGAGGTGGCGGCAGAGGTCGTGGTGGTCGTGGCAGAGATGATCGAGGCCGTGGAGACAGAAGCTATAGGGGAGGAAACCAGTCTGGCGGAAACCGTGGCCATCACGCAGCTGCACAGCCTTATCCGAACCATTCTGCTCCTATACCACCACCCGGATTCTATCCGCCAAGCTCAACACCGGACTACGGCGCTGTCGTGCCACCTCCACCTCCAGGCTGGCCACAGCAGCAACCAGCAGGCGCGCAGTCATACCAAGCCGCCGGACTGCAAAACCCTTACGCCTATCCGCCTTTACCGGCAGCAATCCCACCAGGCTCACACGTCAACCCGGCCTTTTTTGCCAACGGCGGTGGTCAACAATCACACCATCAAGCTCCGCAGCAGTATCACGCAACCCAACCAAGTTATCCAATGTATCCGTACGGCCAAGCTCAGACGGGACAAGACCAGGCCGCCGCGCTTCAGGCTCTTATGCAGTACTTCCAGCAGAACGGCACCGGGACCCAACAGAACGGGAGCCAAAGATAAGGTCGAAGGGAAGAGGGCAGATCTGGTTCGAAGACCTGGGGAAGGACGATCTCTGCACTGCATCTCCTGCTTTCACTCACCTTCCAACGCTTTGCATTTGCTTTATTTGTAAGATACCCGCACCAGCAAGCGTGCATGCATACTCAAGGAGTAATACCAAGGCGTCCTGGGACCGGAATAGCCACGGAGATGTTCATAGCGATCTACTCACTGCATGGCAGCAAGGCTCGAGGTTGTATTGACTCGACGCCACAATCAATGTGCACATGGATGTTTGCGTGACCTCTGAACCGCGTGGGGGCACCCGACCATCTGGTCAGGCGGAGAAGGTGGGTTTGCTCGTCTATGCTTGCATCAAGGTTAATTTTTGATGGTGATGCTGTCCAATGAAAGATCGTGATCGATATCAATCCTGAACCATCTGTGTGTTCGGGACTCCCTTGCGCAGGAACCATATTCGTAGGTTCAACCACCGTTCGTTTTCATTTCAGCTGCCGAACATCTGTTTGTCGCTTCTTCTGACCGAGACATCTGTTGAGGCTGAGCTTCCCCCCCGGCAGATTTCTTCCGGAAATTTCCTCTGATGAGAGCCTGACGTCTGGTCGAGGATGAAACTTTTGACTTCAACGTCAGTCACAGGCACATGTCATGATGTGCAAGAGAGTGGACCCGCCGATGTCGGGAGCAGTTGGGAAAAGGGTCCTGGCTCGAGACCTGCGAGTCCAGCTGGTTGGGACGCTAGGACAGATCGAGCACATTCGCATGTCTTCTTATCTTTCCGTGCCCTGTCAGCCAATCAAGTCGATTCCTTTTTTGGACTTATCTCGACGTCCTCTGATAACGTCGTCTGGCGAGTTTGAGCATGACAATTGGAATTGGATGTGCCACAAGCGATTCGGCAGGGCGTATCAGTTAGTGATCCAGATAGCAAGGCGATCACATCCTACGAAGCGAATTTATTCCGGCGTGGGAGCCATGCTGACTCTGCATGGATACATGGTGTTTCCTTCAAGCGAGCCCTGCTAAACACTTGTGGTTGCTACAGCATTGGCACTTTAGGGTTAGAAGACTATGTAGCACCAGAGTAAGCTTAGTGGTCAAGTGACATTTGTATATATGAAGGAACCCGCAATGCCAATGATGCCGTCTGCACCTCAGACGACAGGTCAAGGATGGAAGTCGTCGACGTGTGCTTACACTGGTACCACCACATGCATAGCCGATCCACATAATCAAATTCACGAACTCAGCCAAGCTCATTCTAGCGCGTTGAGGAAACGGCAGAGACGCAAGAACAAAAATACGATCCACGCTGAGGCGCCGAATGGGTGTCTCTGGAAATGGCTCAAACGTCTTGGCGAGCGGCGTAGATAAGGAAATTCCACCAAAATGCTCGCTCTGATTGCGGCGCTGCTGTAGGGGGGGTGTGCGGACACGCGAGCAAGGATTGTTGCATCTAATAGAAACGCAGTCGATCTTGATGCAGGAATCAATTGTGGCTTTTAGGTCTTGGGGTGTGGGAGGGGACAAAGATCAATCAGTGGTGATCACATCTATTGACGTACGAGAAACGGTTTCTGGGTCTGATATAACCTTTGCGTCTCCCTCGCACCCGCTTTGTCCCGCTAGAGTGCCGTACTTTTTTTGGTCGTCACCCCTCGAGGCCCATTCAGCCAGAAGCACCACGCGACAGCTCCCGGAGATCACAGAGCCACAGGCATCGTTTATCTTTCAAACCAGGACCCGCTGAACCCCAATCAACCGTCTGTGGGTTACTGCCCTTGGTTCTGGTCTCGCCCGTGCTTTTAGTCTTCTATTGGGTCTTCTTCTTTAAATACATCCCATTCCCTCCACCGTTCGCGAGCCCAGTTGTGGTCGTCGTTTATTTTCCCGCCCTACTCAACACCCACCGGGTCTCTTCACCCATCTCTCTGAGGACCTTTTCTTTCTTCTCACGACACAGCGACAGACTAGCAATCATGTCGTACGCATATGTTGGTGCGCCAACAGAGTTCAATGGCACAAATCCCGATCTCGGAGGCGATTCAAGTATGTCCACCACCTCATTCACACGATACCAACGATCACATGGCATTATCGTCAAAGAACTACTGCAAAGTACAGAATACTAACAGATTCTCACAGAGTCGGAAAATCTTAACCAATGGTTCCAATCTGGCGACCAGGCCTACATCCTCGTCTCCTCGGCGATGGTGTTGGTCATGGTTCCAGGCCTTGGTTTCCTCTACTCTGGTCTCGCTCGCCGTAAATCAGCTCTGAGCATGCTCTGGGCTTGCATGGGTTCTCTCTCCGTCATCACATTCCAATGGTATTTCTGGGGCTACTCGTTGGCTTTCAGCCAATATGCCACGAACGGCTTCATCGGTGATCTCAAGAAGTTTGGTCTCATGAACACTCTCGCCATGCCCAGTCAAGGCAGTCCTCTCGTACCGGATCTTCTCTATGCTTTCTACCAGGTCAGTCAACGTCGTGGACAAACAATCCGAAGCTGTACTAACCACTTCTATAGATGCAATTCTGCGCCGTCACAGCTGCCATTATCATGGGCGCCGTCGCTGAAAGAGGTCGTCTTATCCCTGCAATGGTCTTCACCTTCTTCTGGGCCACCCTCGTCTATTGCCCTATTGCTTGCTGGGTGTGGAACATCAACGGCTGGGCCTTCAACTATGGTGTCCTCGATTACGCCGGTGGAGGACCTGTCGAAATTGGTTCTGGTATGTCCGCATTGGCCTACTCGTGGATCTTGGGAAGACGCCAGGAGAAGATGATGTTGAACTTCCGCCCACACAACGTGTCCTTGATCACTCTCGGTACCGTCTTCCTCTGGTTCGGTTGGCTCGGCTTCAACGGTGGCTCTGCTTTCGGTGCCAACCTCCGCGCCGTCATGGCTTGCTGGAACAGTAACTTGACCGCCATGTTCGCTGCTATCACCTGGGTTCTGCTCGATTGGAGACTCGCTCGCAAGTGGTCCATGGTCGGTTGGTGCTCTGGTACCATCTCTGGTCTCGTTGCTGCCACCCCTGCTTCGGGTTTCATCCCTCCCTGGGCGTCCGTCATTCTCGGTATTGTCACCGGTATCGTGGCCAACTTTTCCACCAAGAGTGAGCTTAATCGAATAATTCGCAGATACGGCAAATACTAACAGTTTCGCAGTCAAGTACTGGATTAAGATCGACGACTCCATGGACGTCTTTGCTGAGCACGGCGTCGCTGGTATTGTTGGTTTGATCTTCAACGCGTTCTTCGGCGCCAGCTACATTGTCGGCCTCGACGGTGTCAACACTGGTCTCCCATACGGAGGTTTCCTCGACCAGAATTACAAGCAGCTCTACATCCAGATTGCCTACATCTGCGCATGCTCTGGCTGGGCATTCGCTATGTCAGCTCTCATTGCCTTTGTCATTGACAAGATCCCTGGTCTTAAGCTTCGCGCGTCTGATGAGGCTGAGCTCCTCGGAATGGATGACGACCAGATGGGCGAGTTCGCATACGACTACGTCGAGGTCCGCCGTGACTACCTTGCTTGGACCCCCGCGAAGGCCGATCAAGCTGGCGAGGACCACTCCGTGGCTGTCGGCGACCGACACGGTATCCCAGAACACAGCCAAATGCTCGAGGGCAAGGAGCCAAGCGATAGCGGAAGCGCGTCCGGGGAGGCACACACTGGCGTCGCTGGCGACCGTCATGCTCAGGCCTACGAGAAGGTCGAGCGCGCTTCAGACTCGTAGTGTGGCAGCCCTGACATTTGTTTGTTGAATTTGCCCTCGAGGCGTAACTAGATACCACCTATTCTTTTTTTGTAATACTTCGACCAAGCGACGTAGCGAATCTAAAAATGCTCATTTTGGATCACATACACAAACCATGTCTAGCTGCGCATCGTTCGTCTTGTGATAGCCCGAAATCCCGATCTTGATGGCGCACAGGCACCCAGCTGTAGGTATACCTTCACACGGAATCTCGATGCCATGTCGGATCTGGCATCTCCTCTCGTGAACTACTGCAGCCTCACTTCATGACGACAGAAAATCCCCGCAATCGTTCAATCGCCAGAGGAATCTCCGCGTAAGGCATTTCACAATGCTGACTCCTCTTCATCTGATTTGTCCCAGAAGATCATCTGAACAGCTCCTCTCCCGAGGTTTGACAGTGCTTGTTTGGTGCTCCAGCCAATCACGACGCGTCCCACTCGCATCTGATAATAATCCTAGATCTGCGGCTGCTCGGAAGCTCGAAAGACACCATCACGACGCCATAGTTGGGGACAAGCCCCCACCTTTTTTCTACCTCGCGACGGGCGGTCAGGGCTAAGGAGGTCTTTTCTGTTACCGTGCTTCCTTCTTTACCATCTTCCTTGTCATTCCCCTATTCCCTGTCAGAAGTGTCGAAAATAGCAGTAATGTCTTACAACGAGGAAGGTCAGCAGAACATTAGCACCGAGCAGGAGCCGCTGCTCGGGAGGCCTGGAGATGCCACGCAACCGCCGCAGCAGTCGATAATACAGAATCTGGTACTTGGTAGGTGTCGAGCTGTATGAGAACTGAGCAGAACCCTAACATACTGGACAGGCACAGCAGTCATTGCTCAGGCAGGCGTGTGGGTGGTGAGTAGCTCTTCTCCTGCAGTCTTGTATGATGCTGACGATTCTATCTAGCTGGCAGCGATAGTATGGGGAGCAGTCTTCTCAAACGACCTCATGCTGTTCTCAGCACATCCGGTATGTTGTGCTATCAGCAAGTGTCGAGGCTATGCTAACACACCTGGTAGTTGCTCAACTCCGCTGCCGTCGTCTTCTTCGTCCAGGCTATCCTGATCGTGCAACCAACTGCGACAAAGGATCAGAAACGAGTCGGAACATACTGGCATTCGGGCTTTAATAGCATCGCCGTACTCTCTGCGATTGCAGGCCTGGTTGTGATCGAGTACAACAAGTTCGACCATGACGGCGATCACTTCGTCTCTCCTCACGCCATCCTCGGCCTGATCACGTACAGCCTGATCGCACTCCAAGCATTCATTGGAGCGACCATGTACTTCTTGCCAGGCTTGTACGGGAGTGTGGATAATGCAAAGAGCTTGTACAAATACCACAGGATTTCAGGATATCTGGTACTGACGCTGCTACTGGCTACTGTCTGCGCGGCGACATACACTGGCTTCAATGAGAACGTGCTGAAGATGCAGCTATGGGCCTTGGTGGTCAGCAGCTTGCTCATTCTGGTTGGAATCCTCCCAAGGGTCAAGAAGGCCAAGCTGGGTTTCTGAACAGCAGTCTGAGCTGCTTTCACGGCAGCTAGTTGATTCCAGCCGAGGACGATTTCAGCGGGCAGCTGTACCCGTGAACGACCCAGGCACTTGCAAGCGAAGAGAGGGACTGGTCATGATACCACGACAATCATTGAAATTGCACATAGCGAACTGCCTTTATGAGCGATTGATTTTGTTACTGCATAGGGTATCATGAAGCGACGCATTGTACAGACCTGCGCTCAACGATGAAATGTATTCGTTTTCTGTCGTCGATGACAACGAAGAATTGCAAAGCATGTGAGATTGCTGTCAACGCTTTGGATATAGCTCGGAGATGGCAGACGCCTATGCTCATCTCCAAGCAGTTCGTCCCTGATCGCCGGCCGGTCGTTGCATAGTCTTCTCGAAATCGTCCTACCACGCGACAAAAGACCAGGGTAAATAGATGAACTATGCATTCTTTTGGACAGAGCAAATCAAAGACACTTCCCAATCCGAGCACGGTATCTGCGCGATCTTCGGTTGCAATTTCCAGGGGCCGCTTCGGCTCCATGCTAGTGCGACTCTATTTGTGATAGACTCCAACAAGCCACCTGCGAACATGAACAGTGCTCAGGAACAGGACCAGACGAGCAATTGCTTTTGGTCGCAGGCACAGGCATGCACCTCTCCGTTCTCCCTCATCGTCAGCCCCGAACAGCCTCGCGTCGTACGGCAAACGTCCTCGCTTCTTCCAACTCGATACGGCTTCAGCTGAACAAGGGACGCCCTCCTCAGCCCTGCTGGCCATGAACGTATATTTGACCCACGATCACCCGCCATTGCAGCACAGACAGGGGCAGAAGCACTCCGCGTCCCACCACCATGGACGTCGAAACGACCTCCGCACACAAGAGCAATTCGCCAGACCGACCGCCAACGCCCTACGATTTTAATCTGCTCAAGTCACTCCGCACATCGGCTGCAGTCGAGACTCTTCCCCCGACCACACCCCCGACCAAACAACGAAGTCAAGCGGGTGAAGTTGACGAAGAAGCAAACACCAAGCCGACGGGTCTCGAAGCATCTCCCACAATCTTCAACGGCTCCCCGAATTCTCAGACAAGCGGGAAACGCGACTCGGCCATCGAGCGCAGCCATTCCACCGCACGATTCGAGAACTACGCCGGCGCGCGCAACTCTGGGGCCACCGCAGCGGCAGCAGCAGCACAGACCGAACTACCACGGCAGCCGTCGAGAGGCACTCTCAGCTCGCTGCGCAAGTCGCCCTCGCTCAAGCGATTGAGTGGTTCGCCTACGCAGAACAGGCTTAGGAAGAAAAGTCTCCCAGATGAGGTGAGGCAGGCATTGGAGGAGAGTGAGAAGCCACCACCACTACCACAACACGTGAGGATAAGATCATTTCATGGCATAAGCATGGATATACCAAAGGGAGAGCTAGAGGGTTTGAGTGGTGCGGATGGGCTGGAGTTCTCAAGCAGAGGCAGTGTCTTGCTTGGGGGAAAGAAGGAGGGTGTGTTGACTGAACAGGCGCAAATTAGTGAGGAGGGGTATAATGAGGGTATCAAGCAAGAGATTCCTGAGATAAAAGTGCCGGGAGAGGAAACGCACGTCGAGCAGAACAAGGAGGAGGAAGTCATACAGGAAAGTGTCCCCAAGGATTCTGCAGTAGAAGAAGAAGTGCCGCAAAGCCCGAAACGACTAGGAGCAGGACGACGGAAACCAAGCATTCAGATGCTGCAAGCGGCGATACAGGACGGCAGAGTGCTCTCTGCAGAAGAGATCTCCTTCTCAATCCGCCTACGATCTATGTACGATCACGGCGATGAGAACGCAGCAGACTGGTCGAATCCTGCAATTCCCGATACCATACGACCGATCACGCCCGAGCCTGAAGGCATGGACCGAGTGATGACACCAGATCCCGAGACCACTTCCCTCTCCGTCCCCAAACACCGCAAGACCTCCTCCAATTCCCGCATCCGGCCCTCTGCCTCTTCCCGCCTCCCCTCGATCCCGCGCACCTCGACCGAAGTCGCCGGCGGCATCGAAGACTTCGAGGACATCTCCGCCCGCGACGTCGACCGCTACGGCTTCATCGTCCCCAGCCTCACCCTCTCCCGCACCTCGAGCACCACCAATCGTCCCTCGACCGGCGCTCGCCCTTCCACCTCCTCCGCCATCCGCCCCAGCATCCAACGCGTCTCCACCTCCCTCCAACTCGTGGCCAATACGCCGCGCCGGAAACGCTCCACGCTCCGCCGCGGCCCCAGCGTCGCGACCAAACGCTCCGCCCGCTCCATGCCCCCCAACAAAGACAAGGACGCGCGCTCCCTCCGCACCCAAGCCAGCGTGCGCTCCTTACGCTCCGCGAGCTCGTCCCTCTTCGAAGTCCGCGGCCGCTACGGTCGGCTCATGGATCAAGCGAGCGATATGCTCACTCTACCGCCCGGGCTTGAGTCCATCGCTGAGGCCGAGGACGGGGGCCGCACCGGGGAAAAGTTGCGCCGGCGCGAGTGGGAGCGGGAGGAGAAGTGGCGACGCATGGCGCGGCGGCAGACAGGGGAGGAAGGCAAGGGGGGCGGGATGGCGTTTAGTTTTGATGTTGCGGATCCGCGGCTGGTGGGGCGGGTGTGGAAGGGGATTCCGGATCGGTGGAGAGCGACGGCGTGGCATGCTTTTCTGTCGGAGAGCAGGAAGAGGAGGAACGTGGGGGAGAGTGATGAGGTGTTGGTCGAGGAGTTCCATCGCTTGCAGGGGGAGAATTGTGCCGATGATGTCCAGATCGATGTCGATGTGCCGAGGAGTATTGGTATGCATGTCATGTTTAGGAAGAGGTATAGGGGTGGGCAGAGGTTGTTGTTTAGGGTCTTGCATGCGATTGCGCTCAAGTTCCCGGAGACGGGGTATGTGCAGGGTATGGCGAGTTTGGCGACGACATTGTTATGTTACTTCGATGAGGAGATGGCGTTTGTTATGATGGTCAGGCTGTGGGAGTTGAGAGGTTTGAAGAGGCTGTTTGAGCATGGGTTTGGGGGACTGATGGAGGCGTTGGCGGAGTTTGATGGGCAGTGGTTGATGGGGGAGGTCAAGAGCAAGCTTGAAGAGCTTGGGATTGGAGGCACGGCGTATGGTACGAGATGGTACTTGACGTTGTTTAATATGAGTATCCCCTTTCCTGCACAGTTGCGGGTCTGGGATGTATTCATGTTATTGGGAGATGGTCAGGTGAAGGTCGTCAAAGAAGGAGACGGCGGCTTCGATGGTGCCGAGCTGGATGTACTGCACGCTGCGAGCGCGGCGCTAATCGATGCGACCAGAGACATATTGCTGGACTCGGATTTTGAGAACGCCATGAAGGTTTTAACAAGCTGGATCCCGGTCAAGGACGAGGATCTGCTCATGAGGGTCGCAAATGCCGAATGGAAGGCGAAGAAGAGAAGGGACAAGCAAAGCTAGGCGCTAAAGGCAAGACGAAAGATCATTGCAGGAGTCAAAAGGTTTCCACGACACTGATACAGGCGCATTTTCCTTTGTTCACGACGAGACGGCTAGCGGATTGCTTTGCATCTGTGATACCCGGATATGCTGTTTGAAGCGAGAGTGTTAATATCGATAATGTAATATTACTAGTTCCTGACGCCCTCTTTGCTCTCCTGCAATGTCCATTTCGTCTTACCTATAACATACCATCAGGCATTCTCATCCTGGGTCTGGTTGAAATGCGCATTTGCCAAAATAGTCCAACAAGCTTTTGGGCACTTTTCGGGCCGCGCCTCGTTTGTGAAGATCGTTCTGTTCAAAAGAGCTCGGACCCCGAGTCAATGGTTTGTGACCCAGGCACGGCATGTGACGCCGCATCTTTCCTTGACTTTTCACTTCTTCACATTCACATTCACATCGCCCATAATTTCTCCTTGCCCTTTCACTTAGCGCTTAGACAGCATTTCTGTGGATGCACGCGTATTGAATTTTGATCGTCACCCTACACAAGGTCCTCGCTGCGCATACTTCCAGCGTCGCGTGCTCAACATGGGCGCGATCAAGAACCTTTTACCTTTGGTCATCCTCTTTGTCGTAATCGGGGTGGGGTCGTATTTTGGCTATCAGGTTAGTGTTGTAGTTCTTGGTGTTGCTAAAGCTCCCCGAACATATTCTGTAATGGAATGGTCTGGACAAAACTGACAGCTATCATAGATATACACATGGTCAAATGAAATGGCAGACCGAGGCAGACGGAAGATGGAGAAGAAGAACGTTGTCTTCACCAAAGATGGCATGAAGGTTGGTGTCAAGGAACTCAGCGCAGAGGAAGCGGCAGACCGTCAACAGAAGTACGTTGGCCACAACTATCAGGTATCCTTATTCTCGTCTGACTTGCTCTCAGCTATCTCGTCAAGGCCTGGAACCTCTCATCTATGCCGGCATATAAATCCATGTTCTGGAACAAAGAGGAACAAGCTCGCCAGAAAGCTCTCGGCAAGCAGGGCAAGTCCTCTGGATCTTCACCGTCAGGCCCATCTAGTCCCAGTGTTTCCAGAGTCAGCACCGGCCAGAGCTTGAATGCACAGCGCCCAGCCGCACACCGAGCCCCAAGCAACCCGGGTGCCTTTCCCGACTGAGCATGAGTCTTAGCAGCACGTACTCTTATCTTCAACAGCAAGGCTGGAACTATCAGCGGTGAGGACGTTCATGATCACGACTAATGAGCTGCATTTTGCTTGATATCTAATTGACGAGACGAGATGGAGGACCTGACGCACCAGGCACTTTGGACTACCGGCCCACACATGGTCAGGAGCCCTCAATTTATACACTTACTTCCCCATCGTTGCTTCTTGTATCAGCGAACTGCGTACACATGTGACAATGTCAATGCTCTTGATGTGCAACGGCCGGAGCAGCTCCGAACGCCGCCACTATGCTTTGTCTTGGCGCGGCCGCGGATCCATGAAAGTTCCACGTCTCCATATCCTCATCCTTTAACCTCGTCGACATCGCCCTTGACTTTTCGCGAGTCCAGCGCTGAGCTAGTGATTGCTTTTCACGCATCCATCACCTTTCACACTGAAAATTGGTCTTTCCTCACTTCTTGGACATTGCGAAAACGTACCTCGAAAAATGTACGGATTGCGGAGAGCTTCAGGTATTGCTTAGCTAGATCGTAACCTTGATTGATCGCAACATGGGTGATTTTGCTCTTGGCTCTCCGCTCATCTCTAGTCTCACAAACACACCCAAGGACGAATTCGCCCCCAAGAAGAAGCAGCCACAAGTTCGGTATCCTGTAGCTCCCAGCCCAGGCGGCTACCTGCAGACAGGCTCGTCTTACTCCCAAAATCCGCCAGGCTTAGGTCCGACTTCTGCACCTCTGGCAGCGCCGGGCAACCCAGACAGTTACTTTCCCCCACAACCAAGTCCTGGCCCCACCATGCAGCAGCAGCAACAGCAGCAACCATATGGGCAGCCCTCCCAAGGAGGAGCTGGACAATTGAGCGGTCAGATGGGACAGATGAGTTTGGATGGTACTGGAGGAGCAGGAGTACTCGCGCCGCGAAAGAAGAAGGACAGACATGCATACCATCAAATAGAGCAATCAGTACCTAGCCCGCAAGCGACCAATGGCGCGCCTCCGGTGTCCTCGCCATATGGGAATATCGCTGGTCCCGGCGCTGGGGGGCCGTACATGTCTCAAAGATTGCCATCTGCAGGTGGGGGACAATATGCTCCTCCAGCTACGCAATTCCAACAACAGCCTGCGGCAGCAGCATCACCAGCTCCGGTACAACCAGGAATCACACCAGGGGCCACCATTGTGGGAGCCCCAGGATCCGCTTCAGCTCAAGGAAAGGTAGATCCAGACCAGATACCGAGCATACCGCGATCACGAGACTTTCCCGCAAAATACTATCTTGAACATATCTATCCGACTATGGAACAGCATCTACCACCGCCCGCCGCTGTTCCATTCGTTGCCTTCGACCAGGGTAACTGCTCTCCGAAATACGCACGACTCACCATGAACAACATTCCGGCATCACAGGAGGCTCTTGCTTCTACTGGCCTGCCTCTAGGTCTCATACTTCAACCTCTGGCACCGTTACAAGAGGGCGAGCAACCTATACCAGTGATTGACTTCGGCAATGAGGGACCTCCCCGTTGTAGACGGTGTCGAGCCTATATCAATCCTTTCATGATCTTCAAGGCTGGCGGTAACAAATTCATCTGCAACATGTGCACGCACCCGAACGATGTCCCGTCCAACTACTTCGCGCCCACAGATCCAAGCGGCATAAGAGTGGATCGCGCCGAAAGGCAGGAGCTCATGCTCGGTACCGTGGAGTTCACTGTGCCCCGCGAGTACTGGTCGAAACAGCCCGTTCCACTCAATTGGCTGTTCCTAATCGATGTCAGCGCTGAAGCCATCAACAAAGGCTTTGTGCATGGTATCTGTGAGGGAATTCTCAGCTCGCTATATCCAGAAGGAGAGGATGGGGCACAAGAAGACAAACCAAGGCTACCACCTGGGGTAAAGATCGGAATTGTCACTTTCGACCGAGAAATCCAATTCTACAACATTAGTCCAAGCCTGGGACAAGCTCAGATGATCATCATGCCAGACCTTGCTGAACCATTTGTCCCGATCAGCGAAGGTCTCTTTGTTGATCCTGTCCCCTCGAAGACCATCATCACGAATCTATTACGCCAAATCCCACTAATGTTCTCGCGAGTACCTCGGCCAGACCCTTCGTTATTGCCTGCTCTCGATGCTGCGCTTGCAGCATTGACTGCTACAGGTGGCAAAGTCATCTGCTCGGTTTCAGCACTCCCTACGCAAGGACCTGGACGCCTCTACATGCGGGACCTCCAACAGACATCCGACACAGACCTCGAAAAGAAGCTGTTCACCACAGAGTATCCAGAATGGAAGAAATGCGCTTCGAAAATGGTTGAAGCAGGTATTGGAGTTGATTTCTTCATGGCGTCTCCGAGTGGCGGATACCTGGACCTTGGAACCGTGGGCCATATTTCGGGCACGACCGGCGGCGAGATCTATTACTATCCAAACTTTCATGCACCACGAGATCACCTAAAGCTGGCCAAGGAGATCGAGCACACGCTATCAAGAGACACTGGTTTCCAAGCACTCATGAAGGTACGATGCTCGAATGGCCTACAAATTTCTGCATACCATGGCAACTTCGTGCAACACACCTTTGGTGCAGATCTGGAGATAGGAGTGATCGACCAAGACAAAGCCCTCGGCGTGGGATTCACTTATGACGGTAAACTCGATCCTAAGCTGGATGCTCATTTCCAATCAGCTCTACTCTACACAACAGCCAGTGGCGAGCGACGAGTACGATGCAGTAATTTCGTGGCATCCGTCAGCGAGGGCGCCACGGAAGCGATGAAGCTCGTAGACCAAGATGCAGTGGTCGGGATCATTGCCAAAGAGGCCGCAGCTCGCGTCACAGAGAAGACGGTCAAAGACATCCGCAATGCACTTACTGAGAAAGCTATCGACATCCTCGCTGGCTATCGTAAGAATTTCTCCGGCTCGCATCCTCCAGGTCAACTCGTCCTGCCAGAAAATCTCAAAGAGCTTTCCATGTACGTTCTCGGCCTAATCAAATCTCGCGCCTTCAAAGGCGGCCGGGAACCTACGGATCGACGAGTGCACGATGTGCGGATGATCCGTGCCATGGGCTTGACTGAGCTATCCCTCTACCTTTATCCTCGAATCATCAGCGTACACAACCTCGACCCAACGGACGGCTTCGCAGACGAGAATGGCAGATTACGAATGCCGGAAGCACTTCGCGCCAGCTTTTCACAGGTCGAAGATGGAGGAGTGTATATCGTTGACGACGGGCAGACATGCTTACTCTGGCTACATGCTCAAGTCTCGCCAAACCTCCTGGAAGACCTGTTCGGCCCTGGCATTGGTAGCTTGCAGGACCTTGATCCCTTCATGTCTGCTCTCCCTGTGTTGGAGACGCATCTTAACGCACAAGTCAGGAACGTGATACAGTACCTCGAAATGACAAGAGGAAGTAAGGGCATGACTATCCAGCTTGCACGACAAGGACTTGATGGAGCAGAATTCGAATTCGCTCGTCTCTTGTACGAGGACAGGAATGGCGAGGCACAGAGCTATGTCGACTGGTTGGTGCATTTGCACAGGGGCATACAGATGGAGGTAATCAATTCCCTACCACCCCATTGCTGGAAAGACGCGCTGACAAGACAGCTGTCCGGACAAAGGAAACGAGAAGATGGAGGAGGTGCAGCGGCAGATGTGACAGGGGCAGTGTCGTCGACGTTCCAGAGTGTGAAGTCGTCAGTATGGGGACAGTGATAGATCAGATGTCGAAGTGGTGATGGTGTACGACGTATGACGGCTTGGAGATGCATACAGCAGATAGCGATGCTGTCGTGAGCGACCCTTTGAATTCAACCACTTGCCTGATCCTCACGATTGACTATGGTTGGCTGTATTCAGCCGCATAAGCGCCAAGATTTTCCGGGTCCGCCGATATGTTTCTCCGAAAAATTCGACCTTCACCAAAAGTCAGCTTTACCGCAACATCAAGATCTCAGCAGATTGTGATTGAACCTGCACAACAACCACAATGCCGACCAGATTAACCAAGACAAGAAAGCAGTACGTCTCTATCATCCACTATTCATCACTTCGGGCCGCCAGTGGTCGCTATGCGCCCTCTGACACCAGCGCGCACACCTCCAGCCTCAGTCACGTCCGTCCGATAGAGAACGATCGCTAACTCTTCAACCACAGCCGTGGCCACGTCTCGGCCGGTCACGGTCGTGTAGGCAAGCACCGAAAGCACCCCGGTGGTCGTGGTATGGCCGGTGGTCAGCACCACCACCGTACCAACCTCGACAAGTACCACCCTGGTTACTTCGGAAAGGTCGGTATGCGATACTTCCACAAGCTTCAGAACCAGTTCTGGAAGCCAGTTGTGAACCTCGACAAGGTACGTCTATGTTCGACCCGATCGTCGATCGATTCTTTCCTTCGAAAAGAGAATGTTTCGAGATGACCGGCAAGAGACTGCAAACGGGTACGAAAAGAGGCTAACATCACAACAGCTCTGGTCCCTCGTCCCCGCTGAGCAGCGCGAGAAGTACCTCACCGGCAAGGCTGGCAAGGACACCGCCCCCGTCCTCGACCTCCTCCCTCTCGGCTACTCCAAGGTCCTCGGCAAGGGCCGCATCCCCAACGTCCCCATCATCGTTCGCGCCAGGTACTTCTCCAAGGATGCGGAGAGGAAGATCAAGGAGGCTGGTGGTGTTGTTCAGCTCGTCGCATAGACGTGCTAGTATGAGCATCGGATGATAGCATAGTGACACGAGGATACTGCGACCAGAAGACGATGAGTCGGGTCCACGGGGTGGAAGATAAGCAGATGGGATGGGCAAAAGCATGACTGGGCATAAAGGCATACCCTAGGGTTTCTCATTGTCGAGACTCTTGCAGCGTGGTGGCTGAGGATTGAACCATAGCAATGCGAATGGATCATTCCTGAACAAACCAATTACTCCTGTAGGGGAGTCCGGCTGACACTTTGTGCTGGCGTTGTGCTCCCCTTGTGGCTACTCTTGACGGCTCCTGTTCGTCCTCATTTCGCCGTCGTTGACACCGTGATTTGCTTCGATCGTTACCACCGCTGCTTTGTCTGATATAGTGACATCGTGCTTGACTGTGATGCTCAGGACACATATCTCGCCAACAGAAGCTCTCTCTGCTTCGGCTCGCGGTAAATAGTGGTAAGTTCTATACGACCTCTTAGATACATCTCATCTATGTCAGAACGGAGGACAGACACAATGCAGACGTGGGTGGTCACATTGTGTAATCTTATCGAAAGATACGCAAATCAAAGCGTAAATGTTCTCATACATCCAGGGAGGGATAAGGCTTGAGAAATTCGCCCCTAAGACAGTATGGAGCCAACAGAGAGACTGAACCAGAGAAGGCATAGTTGACGCATGTGTCTCCTGCACCGCTTGCTACCACACGAGCGACGACACAGCACATGCACAATGCGGATCACTCCCTGCTCTAATAGAGCTGTACAGCAAACGAAGATACATTGTACCAAGAATGTATCTCAGAGTGTATTATGCAAGGAGGTATCTCAAAGAAATCATGTCTTCGTCAAGCATCATACCAGTCTCCCTGTCTCTCTTATTCCATGCATCCTTGGACATTCCAACTTCCATGACACCGCCCACTCTCCTCCTCTGCAACACCATCGACCCCCATTCCTCCTGCCCAGCAGTATTCCCACGCGGTCCACGTCTACCGCCTCCCATCACCCATCAACTTCCCAAACAATCTCCCCGCCGTCCCCTTCCCAGCAAGGATATCACTAATCTTATCCATCATCGGATCCCCTTCCTTGTCAGGCATTCTACGTCCATTTTCGTCGAACCGCGGAGGCAGATCCTCCGTCTCATCACTCTGCACACTAGCCGTCGTATCCCTGCGCGACGCTCTGGGCCGTACTTCAGCATCAGCGGAACGAGAGCGGCGCTTGCCTTCACGTTTGCGGTCTCGATCCCTTTCCCTATCCCTGTCTGCATCTCTGTCCCTGTCTCTGTCCCTGTCGCGATCACGGTCTCGATCCGATCGGGGGTCGTAGCGTTCTTCTTCTGGGGACGAAGTGGGGTAGTCGCTGCCACTTTCGTAGCCTTCCCTGTCGCGACGGCGGCGACGACGTCGTTGACGCTTGCGCTCGCCGTCGGCGGAGGAAAGGTCGGCTTCGTGGGCGTTTCGGGTGCGTTCGTCTTCAGGGTTGAGCGAGTCGCGGGGGCGGGAGGAGCGGCGGCGGTGGTCTGGGGAGGAGGAGGAAGGGTCGGCGAACTGGACGGATTTGCCGCGGGGAGTCCTCACGCCATCTAGTAGACATCAGTATGTTGGTCTTGGTGCAGGGGGGTTCATGGAAGGGAAGGTATAGGATCGGAGGAAAGGACGATCACGCACCGTGCTCGTCATCGGCGCCGGTACCGAAAGTAGGACTCACATTTTCTGGTCCTGACCTTGCATTGTGGTATTGGCGGTCGTCGTAGCGGGGATCGCCAGCAAAGGTCTCGTTGGGGGCGTAGTCGTAGCGGTCGTTTGGTGAAGCGGGATATCCTTCCACACCGGGAGTGGGCGTAGCACCGCCAGGAGGTGGGGGATAGTCGGCGGGGTTGTAGGGCTGGTAACCTCCTTGCTGAGCATACTCGGCTTCTCTGTTGTCATACTGCTGGCCTTGAGGTGGTGGTGGAAAGCTGTTGGTCTGCGGGTAGAATTCCTGCTGTGGCGTGTACCCACCAGCGTTGGGCCCCATAGGCGGCGGTGTGTACTGTTGCTCTTGAGGATACTCTTCATCACGCTCGCGACCTATTGCAGGTGTCAGTGCTTGCTCAATGTGATCAAGACGTGCAAACTTACGTCTTCTCTCCTTCTCAGCCCTCTTGCGTTCATTCTTCTTAGTAATGTGATGCGCAGCGGCTCCAGCAACACCAGCAGCGGCAGCCGCTTCAGCGAGTCCCCTAGTCCTGCTTCGGCTTCGGCTCCTGCTACGACTTCTTGATCGACGGCGTCGACGATCCGGGCTAGAGTCGCTTGAGCTTCCGCGGTGACGGCGTCGGTATTCTCCAGGTCTTTCGCGCTCAGGGTAGATCGGGTCTCCACCATACTCGATGAGAGCTGGATCGCTGCTGGCACGACGCAGACCGGGCTCATCAGTGTAGGGTACTGATCTGCTGCGAGACCTGCTTCGGCTCCTGGAGCGAGACAGCGATCTCTGGCGAACATCGCCTCCTTGCTTGGCTGCTTTTCGAGCCTTGTTGCGTTCGTACAGATTGGCGATGGCTGCGCCACCAAGACCAGCTGCTGCGACCGGTACTCCAGTCCGTAGTCGGCTGCGAGAGCGAGACTTGCCCTTTGCACCTCGTGAGCGACTGCGCATGCGTTGCCAGAGGCCAGCTGCAGCAGCCGATGCGAGGCCGGCTTGAGCGATACGATTCTTGCGGGTCTTTGGGTCTTGACCAGCACTCCCTGCGCGCACCTGAACGACTTCTTCGCTCGACTCGGAGCCGCGACGTCGGCGGGAACGACTGCGGCGCTCGGCAATCTGCTGCTGTTTGTTCCGGTTGCGGAGTGCATAGCCAGCAAGAGCACCGACGGCTGCAACAGCTGCGACACCTCCAAGCTGGCGCACACGAGACTTGCTTCGACTGCGGCTCCTGTGCTTTCGGTGCTTGCTTCTCGAGCGGTAGTATGCGGCGTCGCTGCTGCTTGATCTCGAGCGCGAGTTGCCACGAATACTTCTAGCCTTGCTCTTTGCCCTGCTGAGACCCTCTGCAGCCACAGCGCCGAGAGCAGCAGATCCTATCATGTTGCGTCCACGGTGGCCGGGCTCTTCGCCTTGTCGCTTCTTGTGGTGACGAAGGATCTCTGCAGCTCCAATACCTGCGATAGCTCCTTCAGCGAGATGACGTCTGGTGTGCGGAGAGCCAGATCTTGAACGCTCGCTGACCCTTTCCTTGCGGACGTAGACTTCGTCGTCGCTGTATCTATCATCTGGGTGCTGCGATGCAGAGTCCCGAGGATCGACTTCCCGACGGTAGCGGTATTCTTCTTCGTCTACATATCCACCTCCATCATCGCGCCTCGGACCACGATCGACCTCTCGTGTTCGGCGCTCGTAGTAATAGTCCTCCTCATCTCTCCTGCGGGGTGGTGGGGGCTCTTCACGGCGGACAAGCTGACGATCGTCTCTAATCTCTTCGCGCTGGATAATCTCGTACCGCGGTCGTTCGCGCTCAAGCACGATTGGCTCTGGTCGAGGAGCTTCCTTGATGATTATGGGTTGCGGGTCTTGACGAATAATGATCGGCCTGGGCTCAGGCGCATAATAGTCGACTGATCTGGTGTATCGTTCAAGGTCGTACGAGTCGCGAGCAGGTGGCTGGTATCTCTCAATGTCTCGTTCGATACGTGTTTCGTGGATGTGTTGCTCGGCTGGAGGTGAGGGCGCCCGGATGATGTCCCTTTCATATCTGTATTCGCGCGACACAGGCGAACGCTCTAGCTCCCTCTCTCGCTCAACGACCCGGTATTCGAGGTCTCTGCGGCTGGGCTCACTTTCGCGCTCGCGTGTAACTATGCGATATTCTTCTTTGCGCGGCTCAACTTCGCGCTCGGTTATTCTGTATTCCTTTACTTCTTTGGTAGGTGCAGGGTCGCGGTCACGGTCGCGGTCGCGCTTAATGACAATGTCTCGCTCTCGAACGCTCGTGCTTCTGGCATCATCATCGTCGGGAACTCGGTAGCGGCGGACGGTTGTGTAGGATCGTCCACCGTCCCGCTCCCGCTCACGTTCCTTGTAGACAACCGACATGATAGAAGTCGGCCAAATTCAAGGCGTAAGCTGGCAGAGTGGAATTCAGGCGGAGTGATGTGATGTGAGGAGTGCAAGGGGTGCGAGTCGGAGAGTGGGATGTGAAATGTGAAAAGGCAAAAGCGGCGGGTGATGTGTTGGCTGGAAAGTGGGCGCAGCGCCGACGAAGGCTAGCGCTGATACCTCACGAGATGTAGTCTTCGAGGCTGCTGCAATCTAGTCTCTCTGCCGTACAGAATTGACCAGCTTGCTTTGCTATGCGCCGGGATGTGAACCGCTAGCTTGTCGCATGGAGTTTAATGACTTGTCCGTTGTGTCTAATTCGCAGCGGGCGCGACGGTGTTGAGTTTGGCTGTGTTCGGCTGACTTGGTCGATGGCGGGGTCACCTGTCACTGCCGGGTTTTGACAGATTGTTGTGGGAAGGTGTGAGTGTTTCGGATGTGATCAATCCAGATTGCTGCACATCATCGCACGTTTATTAATGTCGCAAGACCGGCCTGAAGTGTGAAAAGTAGTAGTGGAAGTAGATGAAGTGAGCTATCAAGGTGCGGCACGAGGCGGGAGGCGATGATCTTGTGTCTGATGCGCAAGTGGTTCGTGGCAGTCAAACGCAAACGAAGAAGAAAATCAAGAAGCAAGATCGGCAGGAGGATCAGGGCAGATGAAACAATCTTGTCGAAATGGTCGTGGGTGTTTGTGTATCTCATCATATTCCCAGCCATCCCGTTCCACTCTTTCCTCACTTCGTCCACGACCTTAGCGATTTGTGTCCGATGACGTCGTGTACCTGTGCAAGTGAGAACGACGACGGGGAAACACTCAAACCGGTTTTGGTGGAAAAATTCGAATTGGACAGCGCATCGCCTTGCCAATGCATGCTATGCAAATATGTACAGTCATGTCATGATATGCATCGTTAGCCTCCCAGTACCCACAGATAATCTGTACAGTGACGTCCGCTATGCTTTGATGTGTTCATCGCCTTTTACCGACATGCGATTGTATTTCCTCCTGCCAAGCACATCGGTACCCAGAGAGAATCTTTCCAGCTCGTCGCAAACTGAAGGTACCTTCTCTCTTGCCCATACCAGGAATTGCAATTGACTCTCGTTTGAGCTGACGACGTTGAGGATACTTCCCAACCTATGTACGGTCAGTTGTCGGTCTTCTGGACTGGCTGTCTTTGACTTACATGTCCACGCTCGGAGCGACGCCCTTGCGCTCCCAAATCTGCTCCATCAATGATATCGTCACCGCGACCTTGCCGTGAGCTGCCAAAGCCGCCAGTACCCATGCATAGTAAGTAGGCTTCATCTCAAATCCAGCTGCTTCGAGACGACGGTGGATTTCCATAGCACGTTGGTCGCCCTGAGGCGAATCTTGACACGCCTCCATGACAAGCTTGATGCTCAGTATATCTGGTCCTTCATGGCTAGCTGTGATTCGTGCCCAGAACGCCAGTGCTTGAGGGGCTTCTCCACAGGCGATGCATGCTTCCATCAAAGCGTTATGTAAAGCTGTGTTTGGCTCGATCGAAGTATCAAGTTTGAGCAAGTTATAGAGTGCGTTGAAACTCTCATCGTCTTTGAGCTCCGTGATCCCCTTTAAGCATTGAATGTACGTGTCGAATATTGGTAGCGTATCTTCCCTCGTGTGTAGCCGCATGTGTTCGAAGATGCTGACAGCCAGGTGACCGTGGCCTCGTCGCATGAATTCATTCATGAGTCTCGTGCGCTGATCCCTGTTCATATCGTCGAAAGTCTTCTTGAGCAACTCGTACGTCGCCCAGACTACCTCTGAATCATTCTCCGGATTCGAGCAGAAATCGATGAGTGCGTGTAGAATACCCTTCCTCTCTGCGCTGGAGTATTGGAAGGCATGCGTGTTGAGTAGATCCTCCGCATCATCAATCTCAGCTCTACTGAGGTGCAACACCGCCAGTGTCGAAACGGTCTCAGCATCGAAACGTGCTCCAGTATCCGTCAAATCAGCAGCAACATTCATGATCGAATCAAAGTCGTGGACTCTCGTCGCACACATGGCTCGTACAAGCTTGTTGACGGCCGACACCTCCTCGCCGTTCTCCGGATATGTTTCGCTTTGCATATTACTGTATGCTGTCAAAGCTCCATCGACATCGTTCACCGAGCAGCGATAATCGATCTGCATGACAAAAGTGGCAGCATTCGGCGTCAATCCATGCGCTATCCCCAGGTTGAAGAATCGCTCGGCTTTGTATGCGTCTTTCTGCCACAAAGCCAGTCCAATGAGCTTGTTGATGGTGCTGATGTTGAGCTTGAACTTGCCAGACTCTTCGAGAATACCGATCATTCTGTCAATCTCTTCAACACCTTTGCCGGTACCCGCTGCCCAAACAAGAATGAGATCGTAAGCTCTCTTCGGCGTTACCATGTCTAATACGTCAGTGGTCAGAGTCTGACCCCATTCTCGATCGCCAGTTTCGATGCAGTATTGAATCAGTGCTGTGTGCAATTCTCCAGAAGCCCGGTCCTTTAGCAATGAGTAGCCTGTAGCTGCTTCCAACTTGGCAGTCTTGAAATGATCGTACCACAACTTTGCGTTCGAAGTGTCCCTTGCCTTGGTGAAGTGGTGACAGAGAGTGGCGGCGCACGAAGACATCTTCTCCACGGCAAATCCATGCTGTGCAGCCAAGTCGATTGTCCTCATCACTTCCGCTTGATTGCTTTCTTCGGAGAAACCACGCAAGATGAAGGGGAGACACCGAGCAATGTCAATATCCAGAGTTGCTACAGTTTGGGCCGTTCCGAAATCATCGTCCTGTGAGCTTTGTAATGAGCGCTCAAACACAATCTCCCGCGCTCTCATTGATCTTCCACTGGCTGTTAGGGTGAGTATGCACAGCTGCACGTCTTCCTGTCCAACCGCCATTCCGCCTTCTGATCGCTCCAATATATCTGCGAGAAGCAATACCGAAAAACGACCTCTGACTTGATCATCGCGGGTATCGTATGGCTGACCTGCTCCACGAGGCTCTTTGAGCACTCTTAACAAGTCCCTCAGTTCCTCTACATCGAGTCTCGCGTTGTTTGTTCTGCGAAGGTATTTGTAGGCTTTGTGCAGCAAGTTCACATGTCTGTCCTCGACATAGCTCTTGATAGATTGCTTATGTTTTACATACTTCCGGACGGCATGTCGAACCTCCTGAGGATCATTCAATCGAGCATTCAGTCTTAGTCTCTTTGCATGCTCTTCAAGCTTGTCAATGCCGGGATCCAGGCGAGGCTCTGTGACTGCGTTGCGTCGCTTGCCGAAGATAGGTAGTCCTAAGAAAGATCTTGATTGAATTCGGAGCGGAAAATGGGCTCTTGGTCCCAGTACTGGTCTCCGTCGAGTTCGTACACCCGGAGCGAGGCATCCGGAATAGCTCAGGCGCTGCTCAGCTACCAAGCGCCTGAACACCGCCCTGGTCAATTGTGAGGGCATGATGTCGGTAGATCGTGATACTGCGCATTCTTCGGGACGATGGTTCTATCAATCAATGATGCAGCATATCAAATGCGACATCTCTGAGAGCTCTATTCCTTGAAGCTATAGAAAAATGTCCATGATGCTGGGACCGCGGGCCGACTCCGATTGGCTGGCTTCGGACATGGAAGAAACCTCAATCACCGCAACACTCATTAGCAGCCTTGGACATCCTCGAGTAACATTCTACTTCATATCTAGAACGACAATCCGCACAGGCTCCATACCTCCATATATCACAATGTTCGTCTGTAGATCCTGTCGAGGGCAGCCGCGCCGCCTGTTCTCCACCTCAACACCTCTTTTTGCAGAAGCTCTAAAGACGACCACGCGATTTCAAGGTAGGAATATGTATTCTGGTGATTGGATTAGTGGCTGACTGGGTCTGAGATACACTATCGAGCTTAAGGGAGCAACAAGCGACACGACCGCCATCCGCGACCGCCAGAGAGGTTCAACGGCACAGACAAAAGGGAGGCATGGCAGCTGCAACGCGATTGATGGACAGAAGCAGTGCAAATTCGGTCCAGAGTGCTGCGCAGGCACAAGAGAGGCTTCTTAAAGAGCAGGCCGAGACAGACAAGAAGGACCTTGCCCGCAACATGACACGGTTCTGGAAGGAGGGAGATGTCTATGCACCGCATGACCTGAGTGGGGCAGAGATGTCAAAGTGGAAGTTGACAAGAGCAAAAGGAAAGCAAGCGAGAGACGTCTGCGACAATCTGCGACTGAATCCGCTCGATCACTACAAGGTCAGCTGAAGGAGGCGCGCCGTTTCGGAATCGCACTGATGCATGACAGAATTTCTCCATGATGTCGGAGTACATTACAGATATGGGACGGATCAAGGGTAGAGCGGAGACCGGTCTACGACCGATCAATCAGCGGCGCATGGCCAAGGCAATACGTAGGGCTGTCGGATGCGGCTTGATGTCTAGTGTGCACAAGCATCCTGAGATATTGAGACTCCAGATGGACAGAGACCGACGTCGTCGCTGAATGCTGGAGATCGCATCAAAAATCTATCAACATCCTATCACGTCTCGGCCGGCATTTGATGCGGACTGAAGGTCTTTGGCCGCTCGAAGACGAGCTCAGGTGCGATCCATAACAAAGACGACATTGTTACTTCCCTCACGGCCTGAGCTGCTGAGTCTCAGCTGTGTATCGAGGATTGAGCCTATCTGGACTGTCGTGCACCGAGGTCCATTGAAACGATGATGCACTCATTGGTCTGCCAATGCACCAGATCAACTCAAGGTTGGCCAATGCAGAAGATCACTTCAGTCAATGTACATATACCAAATGTAAAGCAAGCATTCAAAGCTCCTAATGTCTCTACGAGTATCATGTCCTGCACGAATCCCTCACAATTGTGATGACTTCGAGCTTTGGATTCCATGCGGCGATACCCCGCAGCCAATCAGAAGCAAGCAAATCACCAGTTACTTCATCGATCTTGAACTTCACGAATCTCCGTACATTTTGCCTCATACACAACAATGGCGTCCAAACTGTTACCGACAGCTTTCCGAAACGCCTCGAGAGCTGCTCGACCAGCATGGCGACACCAGCGCCGCTTTATCACACCATCCGCCATCCGACGGAGCGATTCTCTCAACGTGGTATGCTGCCACCAAATATCAGGTCAAAAGCACCAGCTAACAGCGCCCAGCACCGCGACACCCCCGATAACAATCCCACGATACCCTTCAAATTCAACGAGCAAAATGAGAAGCTCATCCAAGAGATCCTCTCCCGCTACCCTTCGCAATACAAGAAAGCCGCCGTTATGCCTCTTCTCGACCTGGGTCAGCGCCAGCACGGCTTCACCTCCATCAGCGTGATGAACGAAGTCGCACGCCTGCTGGAGATGCCGCCGATGCGCGTCTATGAAGTTGCGACTTTCTACACGATGTACAACCGCAATCCCGTGGGCCGATTCCACGTACAGTGCTGCACGACGGTACGTCCCTGGTTCCCTCCTCCTCCTCCCCGTCCTGTTTCTCTCCAATGATCAGTACTGACATTGCCCTCTCTAGACGCCCTGCCAGCTCCGCAACTCGGACGCCATCATGCAAGCCATCGAAGAAGAACTCGGAATCCATCCCGGCGACACCACAGAGGACAAACTCTTCACCTTTACCGAAGTCGAGTGTCTCGGCGCCTGCGCCAATGCGCCCATGGTGCAGATCAACGACGACTACTATGAGGACCTGACGGCCGAGACGACCAAGTCCCTCCTCAGGGCACTGAGGGAAGCGGCGCAGAAGACGGGAGCGAGCGGTTTTGCGCCGGGACTGGTGGGTGAGGCGGGCAAGGACGCCGCAGGACAAGGAGGCGAGGGAACGCACATTGGGGAGCAGGGAAGAGGGTATGCTGCGCAGGGAGTCAAGCTGCCTAGCCCGGGCCCGTTGAGTGGGAGGAAGAGCTGTGAGCCCAAGACGGGGTTGACAAGTTTGAACGGCGAGTTTTGGGGTCCGGAGGTGTTCAGGAAGGATGGTGTGTTGTGAGAGTAGAAGTGTCATAGATGAAAGACAACAATGTGCATATATCAAACATCAAGTCGGTTACATTTCAGTCTGTGGTATAAATGGCCGGCTTTCCACGTCATCCACAACACTTCTCAACACACCCAAGATCGTCATGACACAACTTCCTAGTGTGCTCCATTGGTGCCATTGGTACCATTGGTACCATTGCTTCCGTTAGCACCATTCGTTCCAGTGCCGCAGCACACGCCTCCGTTCCCATTCACGGTCCCTGTAGCAGCAGGCTGACGATGCTGCTCGCTCAATAGTGTACTCTTATTGAACTCCTGCGTCGAAGGCGGGACATCAATACCAGGGTTCTTGTCGAAGAAGTTGACCGGCTTGAGCATGACCCTGATGATCTCGCTGGGCATGACGGGGAAGTCTTCGATGCGAGGGATCTAGATGTTATCAGCCATGGACTTCCACAACATTCATATACTACGAGAAAGTGATCAAGGTGAGGTGGACGGGGATTACTCACATGGTTGATCCCGAACTGCACATACACTACCACATCCTCATCCTTCACGCCCTCCTTCCTCTCCGCCCAACTCCTCACTCCTGTCCCACCACGGCTCTGGTTCGTATACTTGCCTCCCGCAAAAAGCTCATCGTCGCGGTACTTGACCACGTAAAAGTTACGATCACTAAACTCAGCGCGCTTATAGTTGAAACTATCCTTGTCACTAAGGATTTTCTGGAACGGCGGCGCCATGATCTTGTACCCGACCGGCTTGCCATTGATCTTGTTCGTGACGTCGGCGTTCTGGATCTTGAAGACGCGATTGCGGTCGATGTCGAGGTCGTAGCCGCCTGAGGTCTCGATGATGGTTTCTTTGGTCTCGTAGCCTGTGCCGTGCGGGTTGAAGTCGCTGCGGGGCATGGCGTGGGCTTCGTCGTAGACGACCCTGTTGCGGTGGCCGTCGATCATGGGGTCGACGCGGAGGGAGAAGATGTGCTGGTGGTGTGTAGCGAGGACGCCGGGATGGACGACGGTGCCCCATGGTACGGAGATGCCATCGTCGATGGGCTGGGTGGAGAGGATGCCGGTCGCGCGGACTTCGTAGTGGAGTTCACCTGCTTGGTTGAAGATGAATGCGAGGATGTACTCGTAGTTGGCGACGGTGATGATGCTTTGGAGGACGAGTTCGCGGTTGCGGGCGAGAGCGGCGCGGCCGGTGCGGTAGTTGGTGTGCTTCCAGAGGAGACCAGCGTCCTGCTCATGAACGCAGACGCAATTGGGCATGGGGAGAAGGTCGCCATGTTCGTCGGATAGTGTGGCGGATAGGTAGTGGATGGACCCGAGACAGTCACAGCCGAGCTGAAGGTCGTTTGCCATGATGCCTGCACCAGCGTCACCAAGATCGAAAGCAGACTTCTTGTGGAAGGGGTGGCGAGGGTCGGCATAGGGGATGTTCATATCCGAAAGTGAGAGGCGGTAGAAAAGAGGACGTCCGTCATAGCGCACATCGTAAAGTACCATGCCTTCACGCTGGTTGAAGCCAATCTTGAAGTTCCACTTCTGCCAGGCAAGAGTGTTGAGGGTACCTTGCTGAGTGACGGTGAAGCTTGCACCTTCGGGCTGGACGACTTGAAGAGGCTTAAGATCCTTGCGAAGCTCCTGGTACTTGTTGACGTACTCATTTGCTGGCTTTGCCTTCCAGGGCCCGGGCTCCTTGGTTGTATTGTCCTTACCAGTAGGCGAGTAGTCAATCCTGAGGACTTTGTGAGTGACACCATCCACGACCGGAGAAATGTTCAGAGGCATTGAGTAGTGGTTAGAGTCTTCTTCAGATGAGTTTGAAGGGTCACGCATATAGAGGAAGCACTGAAACGTTCTGTCATCGTCGCCGATTCCATCTGATCCGTATGGCCAGGGATCACAGACAATGACAGTGCCTTCTGGTAGCTTCAGCTTGTCAATGGCAGCTTGCACTCCGGGATCCTGGAGAGCGATCTTCTCAATCTCGATGATCTCCTCGCCTGACAGGGCGGCGTGGACGTTCTTACCGAGACGAACATTTCTCTCAACCGATTGAGTGCTCAAGTTGACAATGGCTTCGTGCAGCTTGTCCTATCATCGGTTAGCTCGAATACTGAGAGACTAGAGAGACATGAAGTACAGTCTGAACGAGCTGATAGACAACGAATGCCTTCCTATCAATGGATGGCAACGAGCTACCATTGTGCTCGGCGTCGAGGTATTTGAGGACCTCAGCCTTGGGTGCCTCCTCAAGAGTAATGGCTCTAAAGTAGAACCCGGTCTTCTCAGGCCATTCACGCTTGATCAACGTAGCAGCATTCTTGATCTCGTCGCCCGTCAATGGAGCAAAGACGTGTGGCGAGTTCTGTTTAGCCGGATGTGTTGGTAACGGTGTTGACTCGATAGATGGCGCCATGGTGCAGTATTCTGGTCAAGAAAGATTTGTGATGAATGTGGATAGGAGTGAAGTAGAAACGCGCTGCCTGAATCTTACTTCTATACACTCTTACCTAACAGCTTCATGATTTGGACCACAGAAAACACCTGCGATAGTGTATCAATGAGGGGCAGTACCCAATTGGCGGACTCGGCTCCGAAAAAGTGGAAGACCCCTCACCAAAAGACGCCTATCTTGGAACCGAAGCCGCTGTGGACCCTGAAGCCGAAAAGCAGTTTTGCAGCTCATACAAGGTATCCTCTGTAGCACCTCATTGACGACAATACCCAAGACCCGTCTCTAGTCCAGCATTTGTGCCAAAGAGCACGCTGTTGTCATCTCATCGACAGAAATGCACCGAGACTACGCTCGTACGTCGGTAAACCGGCATGCAGCGAGCATCTGGCCGCTTCTGCAGCTCGTCGCATGACCTTGTCACAGTGTCTTGCATCTGTTCAATCTGCTCTTCGGTCTGGACAGCTCATCACCTTCCCAGCAGTCATTCTGGACAGATGCAAGACAGCCCGCGTGAGTTGTCTTGCATGAGATCCGCCGTATCCTCGGGTCAGGGTGCTACTTGCCAGAATAGCAGATGGATTCGTTGTGGTGACCTTGAAGGCAGCACACGACAGATGGACACCACGCGACTTCACCAGGTATTGTTATATACAAAACGGTAGGGCTGCCGTTGTCATTTCCCCTTTCTATTGCCCAGCATACATTTTCATTTACACTTAATACATTCTTGATCGCATTCTGCAAGCCTATTCTCGACTCCTCATTTCCCAACCGGCTTCAGCACACCGCTTGGACTGTTTGGGCGTCAAGGCGTCCAGACCGCTCCTTGGTCCGTCTGTTGATCGTGATTCGACAAGGGATATCAAACCACATCATACCACTTCGACGACTTTGACGAATATCAAACCATTTGGACATAATAATTACAGTGTGACATTCCTGCCAACATACGACAGTAGCCTTGCTGTCGACATTGGAAATATAGAAATACACCTGCTTGGTCTTGGTAATTCGAGCTTTCCATCGTACAACTCTTGCTCAGACGGCGAACATCGCGAAACCAAGTATCGACAACACTGCTACGACCTCCTTCATCACGACCTATACCAGAGAGTGAATCATTGTTCAACCTACTAATACACCTTGCTTCACCCGATACATTCCAAGTTGCGCACTGCAACCTAAACTAAGAATAACGGTCCTCAGTAGCAAGCAATCAGAGCTCTACAACTGGATCCTGACAGACGATCCATATCAAATTTTCAAAACAAGCACCTACCAGCAGCCTCATTATGCCTCTCCGCTTACCTCTCCTCGACGCGGTCACACGCGACATGACATACATCACATCCAGGATAACCCCAGGAAAGTCAACATCGCCAACATCACCGGACGGCACTAGCGATCCTCGACTGCAAGCATGGGTGGCGTCACAGTCTGTCCCCCTGTCACAGCCGCCGAGTGCTATGCCAGGCCCATCAGCGAACAGCAACACCACATCTTCCGGTCCTGTGAGACCAGGACTGCAACGAAGCCAAACCACTTTGACTCGCACATCCAGCGCCAGCCATCGCGTGTATGAGTCGAGAATGAGTGCCGACTACTCGATACAACGAAGCTCATCCAAGAAGAAGCGCAATTCGACAGTAAACCCAATACCTGAAAGTGCTCAAGTTGTGGGACCAGATGCAAGACCAGTAGACTTGCGCAGATCGTACTCATCGACGACTCGACCCGCCACGGGCACCAGAGAGTCATACAGTCGATACGATGCAGCGGCGCTGAGGAGGCCAAGTGGTGATGCTAGGAGGACGAGTGGTGATAGTCGGGAGAGCGGCAGTGGAAGTCCTGGCACCGTTGGCCCAGCCGCGGGGTATGGTTCGTGGGTGGTGCCAGACTACCCAAAGCTCCCACGGCACAGACGAGGTTGAGGGGACATGAGTGGTCAAATCAGATTCAGCGTTGCATTCTTTGATCCATTTTCAGCTCGTCCAAGACGACGGTAATGCAAATTTAATAAGCCAGTCGCGTGGTCTCGATGACCACGACTAGAATTCCTCCAGGATCGTAGATGCTGCCTGAGGACAAAGCATGGCTTGCAACTTGGCTCCCGTCATGGCTGAAGTGCCAAGTTGTGGAGCTTGTGGAGTGATCGTGAGCCTTCTGTCGGCTTAGGACGGATAAGCCTTGGGGGCGTCTGGTACAGGGGACCACTGCAGACTCCCACGTATTCCTTGATTCTGGCTTGATCTGATCCAAGCAAATACCCCGGCTTGGCGACAGCACATCCCCCGCTGACTACCAGAGAAGAAAGAATCAACCCAAACGCACTAACCTTGGAGCGGTCTCAACGACATCGGGCCCCGGGGACCTCTCCTTCCTGCGGTCAGCTTACTTGCACCGAGGGTGGCACGGTCGTTATCTTTTGTCGACGTGGTTGTATCTACTCATCTCGGAAGGAGACATGTCCTGACCGGTAGCCACAATTGGCTAGTATTCACACGTGCAGGACATGGAACTTTTCAATCTCCTGCGTCCGTCCTGCAGCCACCGCGATCCACGAGCCATCCATTTCTCAGCCTGACAGCCACCCCGCTGCATCTTCCCTGACAGGTTGGCTGGGCATCTTTTCTCCACCCCCGTATGGTTCGTTTTGACTACACTTGCCAGTGGTTCCCGACACTAGTCTGACTCGACACTGCACAAGTCTCACGAAAGCAGATCCCCCGGTTGGGACATTCTGGTCGCTTATCCATCAATCATGTCGTGCTCTATGCATCGAACGTGCCTGGAACCAGGCTACTCGTGCTACCACTGCCAGACCATTGTATTTTCTCACCGGTAAGGCCGCCCCTCCCAGATCCGAGGGACGAGATCAGCGTGGAATGCATGTCGACTTATATGAACCATGCCGCCGCCCCTCGAGGTAATCTCTTTCCCGACTGAGCTGTGCCTTTTCTTTTAGGTAGCCCTTCTCGCCGGTTCCCTCAGCTTTCATTCTTCTATCTCTCTAGTAGGCAAGATGTCGACAGAAAAGATTCCCGAGAACATCTCTCCCTCACCGGAGGTGGCTTCCATCGAAAAGGTCGAAACGGGTTCTAACCGAAGCCTCGGAGGTTATGATGCCGCAGAAACAAAGAAGCTTATCAGAAAGGTCGACCTGCACATTGTTCCTGTGCTGGTCGTACTGTATCTGCTGAGTTTCCTCGACCGAACGAATATTGGAAATGCCCGTCTTGCTGGATTAGAGCGAGATCTCAAGATGGATCCAAAAGGTCTCCATTACAATGTAAGTTCTGCTTCCCTTGGTGCAGCAATCTTACTGATGTGGCAAACTAGATCGCACTCGCCATCCTGTATCCGTTCTACGTCGCCGCTGAGATTCCTTCCAATATCATGATGAAGGTCACCAAGCCCTCGCTCTGGCTTCCCTCGACGATGGTCGCCTGGGGTATTTGCTGCACACTCATGGGTCTTGTCACCAACTTCGGCGGTCTGCTGGCTGCTCGTGCTGCCCTGGGTCTAGCTGAGGGAGGGCTCTTTCCTGGAATAAACTTTCTCATCACCCAATGGTATAAGCGTACCGAGTGCGGACTCCGTATGTCTATGTTCTTCTCCATGGCGACAGTGGCCGGTGCATTCGGTGGTCTGCTCGCTCGCGGCATTTCTGAAATGGATGGTGTCGGAGGTAGGGGAGGATGGGCGTGGATCTTCATCCTCGAGGGTATCATCACCGTGGCAGTCGCCATTTGGTCATACTGGGCTTTCCCAAATTACCCGTAAGTGGCAAACATATTACTTTGAGCAAACATCACTGACGATCTGCCAGTGACACAGCCAAGTTCCTCACTGAAGACGAGCGCAACGAGGTATACCGCCGCCTTGACGAAGATCGCGGCTCACTTGCCGAAGAGTATGAGCAGAAGTACATTTTCCAGGCCTTCAAGGACTGGAAAGTGTGGGCACACATGTTCAACTTCCTTGGGTATGTCTCTCTGTCTTTTTACTTTTGTCTTCTCTGACGGGACCAGCACATTCACAGCAGTCTATTCCTTTTCCCTCTTCCTGCCAACCATCGTCCGCGACCTCGGCTACTCCAACAATACCGCCCAGCTCATGACTGTTCCACCCTATGTCGTGGCTTGCGTTGCCTGTCTCGGGACAGGCTACGCATCCGATCGCCTAGCCACCCGTGGCGTCTTCATGATGTTCTGGAACTTCATCGGCGTGATCGGTCTGATCATGCTTGTCGCCCAACGCAACCTGCACGTCAAGTACGCCGGCACTTTCTTCTTCGCCTGCGGTGTCTACCCGAATGTACCACAATGCATGGCATGGAACGGAAATAACACGGGTGGATCAACCAAGCGCAGCATTTCGCTGGCTATGCAGGCTATGTGTGGTAACCTCGGCGGCATCCTCGCCAGTTTCATCTACTTGAGCAGGAACGGACCGCAGTATACTCAGGGTCACTGCATCTTGATCGGTCTCTTGACCATGAGCGGGACAATCAGTGCCACCATGAGCGCATATTACCGCAGGGAGAACAGGCGGAGGGACAGGCTATATAAGAAGCCATCAGACTACACGGTCGAGGAAAAGGCAGCGGAGAGGGAGAAGGGAGACCACGCGACATTCTTCAGATTCACTGTTTGAGACTTGTACATGGAGGCAAAAGTCGTGTCACTGCTGCAGGTGGATTCTACATGGTTGCTAGAGTGTAGCATATAGCAAGCAATTCAACATGAGTGATGTTCACACTCGCGCCTACCGATACATCAGTGTTGAATCGCTGGTCGATACTCATGCTGCGTGATGATGCCATGACCTGCACTTTGCATAACGGTCAAATGACCTCAAGCTCGACCCTGCATACACGATCCCGGGAAACCATGCTCGTCAATCTGAATCTTGTGGATCGAATGTCTTGATCTTCACTAGCTATGCACCCCTGGAGACCGCATACAGTCGGCTCTTGGTCTTGTTGCTCTTCGGCAATTAAGACCATAACACCACCTATTATTCCACTCTAATCTTCTCTGTGTTGGCACATGCTCATGTCTGTCTATCATCAAGGCCTGATCTCCCAAACCCTGACCTTACCTCCCTCATTGCCCACGTACAATCCCAGTGCGCCCTCCTCCGCGTCGCCGAATGTCAAGCTACTAATTCTCCCTAATGGCGTTGCCTTTGTTGGCCAATTCTTATACACCGTGCAACTCGGCAGATGGACCAGCCTCAATGCGTCCTTCTTCCACCTACTCGCCATAGCCAGGACCTGTCCATCCTTTGAAAACGCCAAATGACTCACCGGCGTAGTCAACTGATCCAACACCCTCACCGGCTTTGGCGCCCTAGGCACCACATCCCCCTTCTTTTCCCCCTTATGCCAATCAGCATACCACTCTCTCCGATCATAAACATTCACCACCCCACTCTGCCCACCCACCGCCACCCACCTATCCCCTCCCACCACCGCCCCCTTCCCCTTCTGTCCGTTCTCCCCACCCATACTCAACACCGTCGCTCCGACAGCTCCCTCATCAACCCACCTCCCCAC